>JARQOD010000004.1:350860191-350898974 GCA_033576555.1 Oophaga sylvatica
TACACAGATTAGACATATAAGACAGACTGGAGAAAACACAGACTTGCATACACACTCAAACACAGAAGGAACATAAATGATCTGGGATATTAAACTCTAAGCAAGGTGAGCTTAAAACAACTAAGGAGCTCTTTAACTTAAGTCTATACAGATACAATCCTATCTGTGGTCTGCATGAAGAATTTCACTGGCAACTCCCAACACAGACAACCAGAGATTTAAAGGAAACCAATCAACAAATAATTAATTGCAGCGGGAGAAAACTGCACCAGTCCCAGAACTGAGCACAGACAGAATTAACTCCCTAACTGCCAAACACAAAGAAACAGCAACTCAGCTGTGAGAAGTTAGAATGTGCAACCGCGACGATCTTCGTGGCGATGCACACATGACAGTACCCCCCTTCTACGAGGGGCCTCCGGACCCTCAGGGCCAGGTTTGCCCGGGTGAGTTCTGTGGAAGGTCCGCACCAAACGATCTGCGTTAATGTCAGACGCAGGAACCCACGTCCTCTCCTCTGGACCATACCCCTTCCAATGCACCAAGTACTGAAGGGACCGGCGATTCAGACGTGAGTCAATGATCTTTGACACTTGAAACTCCAAGTTACCATTGACCACCACTGGAGGAGGAGGTAGAGGTGATGGTATGACTGGTGCCACGTACCTCTTAAGTAATGACTTGTGGAACACATTATGAATTTTAAACGTAGGAGGGAGGTCCAGACGAAATGCCACAGGATTAATTATGGAACTGATCCTGTACGGCCCGATGAATCTGGGGCCCAGCTTCCAGGAGGGAACTTTAAGTTTTATATTCCTGGTAGACAACCATACCAGATCGTTCACATTAAGATCTGGACCAGAAACTCTCCTCCTATCAGCCATACGTTTATAACGGTTCCCCATAGCACTCAGATTATTCAATACACCTCTCCACACTGAAGCAAGTGACGACGAGAAACGCTCCTCCTCAGGAACCCCAGAAGGGCCCCCCCCATTGAATGTACAAAACTGGGGATGAAAACCATATCCCCCAAAAAACGGGGACTTACCAGTGGACTCGCTCCGCCTGTTGTTAAGAGCGAACTCTGCCAGAGGCAAGAAAGAAGACCAGTCCTCCTGGTTCTCTGAGACAAAACACCGAAGATAAGTCTCTAGGCTTTGATTCAGACGCTCTGTCTGACCATTGGTCTGCGGATGAAAAGCCGAGGAAAATGACAATTGCATCCCCCGACGTAAACAAAATGCCCTCCAAAACTTGGACACAAACTGAGACCCCTATCTGACACCACATCAGAAGGCAACCCATGAAGTCTCACAATCTCCCCAATGAACACCTGCGCCAGAGTTTTAGCATTAGGGAGGGCAGGAAGAGCAATGAAATGTGCCATCTTACTGAACCTGTCAACAACCACCAGTATGACAGTCTTCCCTGACGACTGAGGAAGGTCCGTGATGAAGTCCATAGACAAATGAGTCCATGGATGCTCCGGAAGTTTCAAGGGTAAGAGGGTCCCAGACGGACGGGTATGAGGGGTCTTAGAGCGAGCACAAACCCCACAGGACGCGACAAAAGTTAAAACATCTTTATTAACGTTAGGCCACCAAAACCGGCGAGAAAGGAGATCTAAAGTAGCCTTACTCCCAGGATGTCCTGCTAAAGCAGAATTATGATGTGCCTCAATAACCTTTTGTCTCAACTGATTTGGGACAAACAGTCTCCCTGGAGGTCCTGCAGGGGCGTCCCCCTGAGCCTCTAACACCTCCTCCTCAAGCTCAGAACATACAGCCGACACTACCATCCCCTCCTGAAGGATAGGAATCGGGTCATCCATTTTCCCGGCCCCTGGGAAACTGCGAGACAAGGCATCCGCCTTAACATCCTTAGATCCAGGGCGATAAGTGACAACAAAATTAAACCTGGTAAAAAACAACGACCATCGAGCTTGTCTGGAATTCAGACGCTTAGCAGATTCCAAATACAGCAGGTTCTTGTGATCAGTAATGACGGTGACCGGGTGGACTGCCCCCTCCAAAAAGTGACGCCATTCTTCAAAAGCCAACTTAATGGCCAAAAGTTCCCTATTGCCGATATCATAATTCCTTTCGGCGGATGACAATTTTTTAGAAAAGAAAGCGCACGGATGCCATTTACCAGGGGACGGACCCTGGGACAATATTGCACCCACCCCTACGTCAGACGCGTCCACCTCCACAACGAACGGCTGTGATGCATCTGGTTGGATGAGAACGGGTGCCGAAGCAAAACATTTTTTCAAAGAGGAAAAAGCTTGGCAAGCTTTGTCCGACCATTTAGAAAAATCCGTCCCTTTTCTTGTCATGTCAGTGAGAGGTTTGACAACAGATGAGAAATTACAAATAAATCTCCGGTAGTAGTTAGCAAACCCCAGAAAACGCTGCAGAGCCTTAAGATCCTCTGGCTGATCCCATTCAAGCACTGCTCTCACCTTTTCAGGGTCCATACGGAAACCGGAGGCTGACACCAAGAAACCCAAAAACTGAAGTTCCTGTACGGCGAATACACACTTTTCCAGTTTGGCGTATAGTTTATTGTCTCGCAAGATCTGCAACACCTGTCTCACATGCTCCTGGTGAGACACAAGATCTGGTGAGTAAATTAAAATGTCATCCAAATATACGACCACAAACAGCCCCACCAGATGACGAAAAATGTCATTAACAAAATGTTGGAATACTGCTGGTGCAGTAGTCAGACCAAAAGGCATGACAAGGTTCTCATAATGTCCCTCCAGCGTGTTAAACGCCGTTTTCCACTCATCCCCTCTTTTATCCTAATCAGATTATACGCCCCCTGAGATCCAATTTAGAGAACCATTTGGCGCCAACAATTTGATTGAAGAGATCAGGAATCAGAGGGAGTGGATACGGATCTCGAACAGTAATCCGATTAAGTTCGCGGAAATCCAAGCAAGGGCGTAGGCCTCCATCTTTTTTCTTCACAAAGAAGAACCCCGCGGCCACTGGGGAAGATGAAGGTCTAATATGCCCTTTGGCCAGACTTTCCGAAATATAATCTTTCATAGCCTGCCTCTCAGGACCAGAAAGGTTATATAACCTAGCTTTAGGTAACTTAGCATCAGGAAGTAAATTAATAGAGCAGTCATACACGCGATGAGGAGGCAACTCCTGACACCCCTCCTCAGAGAACACATCCCCAAAGTCCTCCAAAAAAGGAGGCAAAGTACTAGGCACGACCGCACTGATGACTGTGTTCATGCAGTTACTTTTGCAAAACTCCCCCCATTGGCTTATATCTCTGGACTGCCAATTAATCACAGGGTTATGTTTAACCAACCAAGGAAGTCCCAACACAATAGGAGTAGGTAGACCCTCCAACACATAACAAGATAATAGTTCCCTATGTATTGCCCCTACCCGAAGGTCAATGTTATGAACCTCATGAACAAAGCTACCTTGGCCGAGAGGCCTGGCGTCAATGGAGAATATAGGGATCGGTTTGACCAATACACTCAGATGCATACCTTGAGCCTGAGCAAACTGAGCGTCAACCAGATTAGCCCCGGACCCACTATCAAGAAGAACAGAAAATCTCTCCACTCTCGTACCAACCACCACCTCCACTGGTACAAGGAACTGAGAAGAACTAGCGGACGAAATACATACTCCCAGGTTGTCGTCCACCACACAACCTGGGATTAACAGTTTTCCGGCGACTTTTTGCTCAACAAGGCACGGGATGGACATCCCCCAACAAAATGTCCCTCTTTCCCGCAGAAGAAACACCTTCTAGTCCTGCGGCGTACCGCCAATCCCCTCCTACGAAATGATGTCCCTCCCAACTGCATAGGCTCCTCCGAACAGACAAGGGGAACCTCAACATAAGGGACTTTAGTAGTAGGTGGAGTAACAACAGGGGGCGGAGTTACCTCGCACCTCTCCGGAGCCGTCTATCAGTACGGATAGCTAGGGCCATAGCAGCCTCCAGTGATGGAGGAGAATCATACTGAGCCAAAACGTCCTTTAATTTGTCAGAAAGCCCATGACAAAACTGGCTCCTAAGAGCTGGGTCATTCCACTGAGTATCTGTGGCCCATCTACGGAACTCAAAAGCAAATTCCTCCGCCGGACGATCTCCCTGCTGTATCTTACGTAATTTTGTCTCAGCAAGAGAGACCCGATCTGGGTCATCATATACCAAACCCAGGGCAGTAAAAAATCGATCTACTGACTGTAGAGCCGGGGATCCCGGAGGAAGGGAGAAGGCCCAGGATTGAGGGTCCCCTTGTAGGAGCGAGATAACAATTCCCACTCTCTGCTCTTCACTCCCTGATGATCGAGGCCGAAGCCGAAAATACAATTTACATGCTTCCCTGAAGGTAAAAAATTTGTCTCGCCCACCAGTGAACCTGTCCGGGAGAGCTACTTTAGGTTCAAATCTGGTTTGCTCCGAGGGAGACAAAACTTTGGACTTAATGTCCGTCAGCTCCATGGATAATCCCTGCAACTGCAGAGCCAGCTGGGCTACTGGATCCATGGCAACTGGGAATAATTTTATGGGCCAGTGAAAATGTCACGCGGTCTTATGATATGTGTACGATGTCAGTAAACTATTCTTAAAAGAACAACACTCTATACAACATATAGATTAGCAACATCAGCATGTAAATATAGAATAGATTTACCTGACACGATATCCGTTGAACTCAGGGTTAATCTTGAGGACTTGATACACTGTCACAGGAAAGAGGAGGACCGGGGGTCTAACCTGACCCTAAACTGGGGTCCTAACTAATCCCTCACCTTGGAGGTACTGATAATGGTTCAGAGGTCCAAGTCTCCAGCCTAACCCTGTCTCCTATCAGTCCCTGAACCCTGTAATCAGTCCTAAGAAGGATTCTGATTACCACCAAAGGGATATGGGCTGATCTCTGCTAAATACACAGATTAGACATATAAGACAGACTGGAGAAAACACAGACTTGCATACACACTCAAACACAGAAGGAACATAAATGATCTGGGATATTAAACTCTAAGCAAGGTGAGCTTAAAACAACTAAGGAGCTCTTTAACTTAAGTCTATACAGATACAATCCTATCTGTGGTCTGCATGAAGAATTTCACTGGCAACTCCCAACACAGACAACCAGAGATTTAAAGGAAACCAATCAACAAATAATTAATTGCAGCCGGGAGAAAACTGCACCCAGTCCCAGAACTGAGCACAGACAGAATTAACTCCCTAACTGCCAAACACAAAGAAACAGCAACTCAGCTGTGAGAAGTCAGAATGTGCAACCGCGACGATCTTCGTGACAGTGACCGGGGCAGTCTCTGGATTGACAGGCAGGTTGTCACGGCAAGTGACCGGGGCAGTCTCTGGATAGACAGGCAGGTTGTCACGGCAAGTGACCGGGGCAGACTCTGGATTGACAGGCAGGTTGTCACGGCAAGTGACCGGGGTAGTCTCTGGATAGACAGGCAGGTTGTCACGGCAAGTGACCGGGGCAGTCTCTGGATTGACAGGCAGGTTGTCACAGCAAGTAACCGGGGCAGTCTCTGGATTGACAGGCAGGTTGTCACGGCAAGTGACCGGGGTAGTCTCTGGATAGACAGGTATATACGACCTGAGATGGTGAAGCCTCCCGGTAGGCTAGCAGGCAGATGGCGGATGGACACTCCCAAGTGAGCAGGCGAGAGTCTCTGGAACAGCCGGGAATCACCGCTTGTGACGTCCGAACCTCCGGGTAGATCTGCAGTCAGATGGCAGATGATCGCTCCCAAGTGAGCAGGCAAGAGTCTCTGGAATAGCCGGGGATCACCGCTTGTGACGTCCGAACCTCCGGGTAGGGCTGCAGTCAGATGGCAGATGATCGCTCCCAAGTGAGCAGGCAAGAGTCTCTGGAATAGCCGTGGATCACCACTTGTGACGTCCGAACCTCCGGGTAGACTTGCGGACAGGTAGCATACAGCAAACGGGCAGGAAACAGGCAGGTAACTGGTAACGGGACCTGAGGGCTGAAGCAGAGTGAAACAGTGCAACAACAACATTGCTCGGGCACCTCCATTAAGGAGGAAGCCCTTAATATAGGGTGGAGTCCTCCGGCATTGGCCGGGGACTTATTTGAAAAATGCGCGCGGCTCCTTTAAGAGCGGGGGAGGGCGCGGACGCGCGCCCTAAGTCCAGCAGCAGGGAAGGAGCGCGCGGCCCCAGCAGGGCGGAAGGAGGACGCTGAGGAAGGGTAAGGGGGGCGACGTCCCTGCCTGGCAGAGGACGCTGCTGCAGGGGAACAGCGTCCCTGCCTGGCAGAAGGCAGGGACGCCGACGCTACAGTTTGTGGGAAAAGGTAGGTTAAGGGTTAATTTGGATGGCCTCACTCTGGGATTCTGGGAGGCTTCTTATAGCCTCATTGTGGGGCCATTCCTTGTCGCTTATACTTTGACCCTTGGCCGAGTGTGTGTGACCCTGTGTTTTGTGCTTGTGATTCTTTATGCTTGCTTGGTTTTGACTTGGTTCTGTTCCCGTTACGAGTTCTGCCTGCCCCTCCTGTACTGCGTTGCTATCTCGTGTATGACCTCTTGCCTTTGTCCTGACAATTCTCTGCTTATCCCTCCTGTACTGCGTTGCTATCTTGTGTATGACTCCTGGCTTATGTTCTGACTATTCTCTGCTCGCCCCTTCCGTACTGCGCCATCCTCTCCGTGTATGACCCCCGTTTGTCTGACCTGAGTTTCCCTATTCACTAATCCAGGGTCCCTGTAAAGTCCTGCACTCACCTCCAGTAGCAGAACGCTAGGCCCCGCCCCAGTGGTCACATGATCGCAGGTCCTTTTGCTTACTGCTACTCTCACCACGCTGCTCTGGTCCCGTCTGCCGGAGCCCCCCCTGCGGCATCTGACCCCAGGCCCTTCCACAGTGTGGGTGAGTCACCCTGCTCAGCCGTGGCAGTTCGCTGGCGCTGACAGGGTCGTTACATTATAAGCGACCTTATATTATTCTGTGTTGGGGAAGCTAAGTATCTTTCCTAAAGAAAAAAAAAAAAAAAGAGAGGTGTCTAGTATCATGGATCCCATGCAAGCTTTGGCAGATCAGGTTAAAAACCTGACACTAATGTTCCAGAAACTTAATGTGGAACAGCGCACAATGGCTCAGACCCAACAACAGTTGGTGGACACTGTGCAGGGGGCTATTGCTGCAGGGTCTCCTAGCTCGGGTGATAGAGATGTTTCGCTGGTGTCCCCCGAGTCCCCGGTCAAACTGCCAGACTTCTTCTCTGGGGACAAAAAGGAGTTCATGGCCTTTAAGGAGGGGTGCAAGCTTTTGTTTTCTCTGAGGCCTCGTTCCTCCGGGGATGAATTCCAGAAAGTGAGGGTAGTTATTTCTCTACTTCGGGGTGCACCGCAAGCGTGGGCTTTTTCTCTGTCTCCCTCTGCCCCTGAAAGGATGACTGTCAATGCCTTTTTTGAAGCCCTGGGTCGTATATATGATGAACCCGACAGGGTTCGCATGGCTGAAGACATGGTGATGAATGTGCGCCAGGGTAAACGCTCGGCTGAGTGGTTTTGTGCAGAGTTCCGGCGCTGGGCAGCAGAAATTTCATGGGATGATGCAGCACTTCGGGGCTTATTCCGCAGAGGCTTATCTGAACGCCTCCAAGATGCCCTGGCCCTTCACCCTCCACCTGACACCTTGGAGGACGCCATTACCCAGGCCGTACTTATGGACCGCAGGCTACGGGCTAGGGGTGTCATGCAGTCCGAGGCATCCATATTCTCCGGTAGCAAAGAGACTGGTGTCGCTCCCGAACCCATGGAGATTGGCGCTACTTCGGTCAAAGAAAAGGAGAGGAAACGCCGCCGTGAGAAACGGCTCTGCTTTTATTGTGGAGAGTCCGGTCATTGGATAAAAGATTGTCCCTCGTGTCCGTCATCCTCCAAGGTGGCGGGAAACGACTAGGTCTGGGTAGTAATCGAGGAGGCTGCCCAGACCTTCAGGTACTCTCTTCCTCATGCCCTAAGGTTTTGCTAAAGGTTGAACTGTTGGTAGACAAGTATCGTTTTTTCTCCACAGTACTGGTGGACAGTGGTTCATCACTCAACTTGGTCAGCTCTGATGTCATTTCCCAGCACCAGATAGGGACAGTCAGGCTTCATACCCCACTAAAAGTCGTGGCCATTGACTCTTCTCCTCTGACCCGAACGGGAATTCTTTCAGTTTCTGAAAAATTTATGTTGAAAGTTGGTTCTTCCCACATGGAAGAGATTGAGTGTTTTGTTATGGACAAGTTGCCCACCGGGTTGGTTTTGGGCATGCCATGGCTTCTACGCCACAATCCAGTTATTGACTGGGAATTGGGGGAGATTATCAAGTGGGGGTCCAAATGTGTCGACTGTTACCATAAAGATGTTTTTTGTGTGAAAATTGCAAAACCTGTTTCTGTGTCTTCTATCAATCTGGAAGGTATTCCGGAGTACCTGAAAGACTTTGAGGACGTTTTTTCAGAAAGTGAGGCTGAGGCGTTACCCCCTCATAGGCCATTTGACTGTGCCATCGACCTAATTCCTGGAGCCAAATTGCCCAAAGCTCGTTTGTTTAACCTATCAGGTCCCGAGCGCCTGGCTATGAAACAATATATTGCTGAGAGTCTCCGCAAGGGGCACATAAGACCTTCAGTTTCCCCGGTAGCAGCGGGGTTTTTCTTTGTTAAGAAAAAAGATGGCGGCTTACGCCCCTGCCTCGACTTTCGAGAACTAAATAAAATCACGGTCAGGAATACATATCCACTGCCGTTGATTCCGGATCTCTGTAATCAGCTTTCTGGGGCCATGTGGTTTTCAAAACTTGACCTTAGGGGGGCTTATAATTTAATCAGGATTCGGGAGGGGGATGAATGGAAGACGGCTTTCCTCACCTCTGAAGGGTTATTTGAGAACTTGGTAATGCCATTTGGTCTCACCAACGCACCTGCAGTTTTTCAAAATTTTATTAATGTTGTGTTCTTGGACCACATCGGCCGCTTTGTAGTTGTGTACCTAGTAGAGTTGAGCGATACTTTCCGATATCCAAAAATATCGGATCGGAATGGTATCGCCGATATCACTAAATATCAGCGATATCCGATTCCGATACCGGAAGTCCCATGTAAGTCTATGGGAACAAAATATCGCAACTAAAAAAAACCTTTCTTTCGTTGTAAACACAAAATATACACACATAGAATACATATATATATATATATATATATACATGTCATTGTGACATATATATATACATATATGTATAGTTTATACACTTCTACATAGTAAAATAGCCTCTGATTCAATTGCCGGGTAAAGCCGGCTTCTGTGAAAAGACAGAAGCACCCGACATGAAATGACACTTGGTGTACATAGGGTTAACCATGTCTTTTCATGTCTTTTGCTATCTGATTTGCACAAACAATTACATCAGTCTATGTGTGCAAAATTTCACACCTGTAGGGGTTAATTAAAGTTTTAAATTCGTTGTAAAAAAAAACTGACTTTTTTGCTACAAATTTACACCTTTAATTAACCCCTACAGGTGTGAAATTTTGCACACATAGACTGATGTAATTGTTTGTGCAAATCAGATAGCAAAGGACATGGTTAACCCTATGTACACCAAGTGTCATTTCATGTCGGGTTCTGCATTTTCACAAAAGCCGGCAATTGAATTAGCGGCTATTATACTATGTAGAAGTGTATGAACTATAAATATAAATATATATATATGTGTCACAAATTCAATGACATGTATATATATATATATATATGAGGTGTAAAATTGTTTAAAAAAAATGCGTGGGCTCCCGCCCTATTTTCGCAACCAGACAGACAAAGCCAGCGAATGGGGGCAGATAATAATAGCCCAGAGAGGGACCATTATTTTTGGCCCCCCCCTGGCTACTAACATCTGCCCCCAGACACCCCAGAAAAGACAAATCTATAATTAGATTCGCCCTTTCTGGCACTTTGCCCGTCTATTCCCATTGCCCTGTAGCGGTGGCGAATGGGTTAATATGGGGTTAAAGCCACCTTGCAATTGAAAGGTGACCTTAAGCCAGGTTAACCCCTTAATGACCAAGCCATTTTATAGGTTAAAGACCAGGCCAATTTTTACAATTCTGACCACTGTCTCTTTATGAGGTTATAACTCTGGAACGCTTCTACGGATCTTGGCGATTCTGAGATTGTTTTCTCATGACATATTGTACTTCATTATAGTGGTAAAATTTCTTCAATATAACTTGCGTTTTTTTATGAAAAAAATGGAAATATGGCAAAAATTTTGAAAATTTTGCAATTTTCAAACTTTTAATTTTTATGCCATTAAATCAGAGAGATATGTCACAAAAATTAGTTAATAAATAACATTTCCCACATGTCTACTTTACATCAGCACAATTTTGGAACCAAAATTTTTTTTTGTTACGAAGTTATAAGTGTTAAAAGTTGACCAGCAATTTCTCATTTTTCCAACAAAATTTACAAAACCATTTTTTTAGGGACCACCTCACATTTGAAGTGAATTTGAGGGGTCAATATGACAGAAAATACCCAAAAGTGACACCATTCTAAAAACTGCACCCCTCAACGTGTTCAAAGCCACATTCAAGAAGTTTATTAACCCTTTAGGTACTTCACAAGAATTGAAGCAATGTGGAAGGAAAAAATGAACATTTAACTTTTTTTCCCAAAATTTTTCTTTCGACACAATTTTTTAAAATTTTGTCAAGGGTATCAGGAGAAAATGAACCACAATATTTGTTGTACAATTTCTCCAGAGTACACCGATATACCATGTGTGGGGGTAAACCACTATTTGGGCGCATGGCAGAGCTCGGAATGGAAGCAGCGCCATTTGACTTTTTTGACTGGAATTGAGATTGGACGCCATGTCGCATTTGGAGAGTCCCTGTGTGCCTAAACAGTGGAAACCCCCACAAGTGACCCCATTTTGGAAACTGGACCCCTCAAGGAACTCATCTAAATGTGTTGTGAGAGCTTTTAACCCCAAGGGCTTCACAGAAGGTTATAACGTAGAGCCGTAAAATTAAAAAATCATATTTTTTCCACAAAAATGATCTTTTCATCCCAATTATTATTTTCCAAAGGATAAAAGGACCGCAAAAGTTATTGGGCAATTAGTCCTGAGTACGCTGATACCCCATATGTGGGGGTAAACCACTATTTGGGCGCATGGCAGAGCTCGGAAGGGAAGCAGCGCCATTTGACTTTTTTGGCTGGAATTGAGATTGGACGCCATGTCGCATTTGGAGAGTCCCTGTGTGCCTAAACAGTGGAAACCCCCACAAGTGACCCCATTTTGGAAACTAGACCCCCAAGGAACTTATCTAAATGTGTTGTGAGAGCTTTTAACCCCCAAGCGCTTCACAGAAGGTTATAACGTAGAGCCGTAAATTAAAAAATCATATTTTTTCCACAAAAATGATCTTTTCATCCCAATTTTTATTTTCCAAAGGATAAAAGGACCCCAAAATTTATTGTGCAATTAGTCCTGAGTACGCTGATACCCCATAGGTGGGGGTAAACCACTATTTGGGCGCATGGCAGAGCTCGGAAGGGAAGCAGCGCCATTTGACTTTTTGGCTGGAATTGAGATTGGATGCCATGTCGTATTTGGAGAGTCCCTGTGTGCCTAAACAGTGGAAACCCCCCACAAGTGACTCCATTTTGGAAACTAGACCCCCCAAGGAACTTATCTAGATGTGTGGTGAGAGCTTTGAACCCCCAAGGGCTTCACAGAAGGTTATAACGTAGAGCAGTAAAATTAAAAAATCATATCTTTTCCACAAAAATGATCTTTCCACCCCCAATTGTTATTTTCCAAAGGGTAACAGGACCCCAAAAGTTATTGTGCAATTTGTCCTGAGTACGCTGATACCCCATATGTGGGGGGAAACCACTATTTTGACGCATGGCAGAGCTCAAAAGGGAAGTAGCGCCTTTTTCAAATGCAGACTTTGATGGAATGGTCTGTGGGTGTCATGTCACGTTTGGATAGCCCTGATGTGCCTAAACAGTAGAAACCCCCCACAAGTGACTCCATTTTGGAAACTAGACCCCCCAAGGAACTTTTCTAGATGTGTGGTGAGCACTTTGAACCCCCAAGTGCTTCACAGAAGTTTATAACGTAGAGCCGTGAAAATAAAAAAATCATATTTTTTTCCACAAAAATAATCTTTTTGCCCCAAATTTTTATTTTTATAATGGTAACAGGAGAAATAGGACCCCAAAAGCTATTGTGCAATTTGTCCTGAGTACGCTGATATCCCATATGTGGGGGGGAACCACTATTTTGACGCATGGCAGAGCTTGAAAGGGAAGTAGCGCCTTTTTCAAATGCAGACTTTGATGGAATGGTCTGTGGGTGTCATGTCACGTTTGGATAGCCCCTGATGTGCCTAAACAGTAGAAACCCCCCACAAGTGACTCCATTTTGGAAACTAGACCCCCCAAGGAACTTTTCTAGATGTGTGGTGAGCACTTTGAACCCCCAAGTGCTTCACAGAAGTTTATAACGTAGAGCCGTGAAAATAAAAAAATCATATTTTTTTCCACAAAAATAATCTTTTTGCCCCAAATTTTTATTTTTATAATGGTAACAGGAGAAATAGGACCCCAAAAGCTATTGTGCAATTTGTCCTGAGTACGCTGATATCCCATATGTGGGGGGGAACCACTATTTTGACGCATGCCAGAGATCGGAAGGGAAGGAGCACCGTTATTAAATGCAGACTTTGATGGAATGGTCTGCGGGTGTCATGTCGCGCTTGGAGAGCCCCTGATGTGCCTAAACAGTAGAAACCCCCACAAATGACCCCATTTTGCAAACTAGACCCCCCCAAGGAACTTATCTAGATGTGTGGTCAGCACTTTGAACCCCCAAGGGCTTCACAGAAGTTTATAACGTAGAGCCGTGAAAATAAAAAAAATCATATTTTTTTCCACAAAAATACCTTTTTGCCCCCAAATTTTTATTTTTATAAGGGTAACAGGAGAAATAGGACCCCAAAAGCTATTGTGCATTTTGTCCTGAGTATGCTGATACCCCATATGCGGGGGGGAACCACCTGTGATCGCTTTACTGCGATCTTTGGGAGGCACAATGAACAAATCTACCAAAGGTGAAGAATTGGTTTTCTTTTTTACGCCGTTCCTCGTGCGGTATTAGTGATTAGGCGACTTTATTTCTCGGATCGGTGCGATTACGGCGATACCAGATTTACACCCTTTTTTCATGTTTAGCTTCTGTCACACACTAAAAGATGCTTTTTTTTGGAATAATTTTTGTAAGAATTTTTTGCATCGCCGTATTTTGAGAGCTATAATTTTTCCATATTTCGGCCGACAGAGTTATCTGTGGGCTTATTTTTTGCGGGACGAGCTGACGTATTTATTGGTACCATATTCGGGCACATAACGTTTTTTGATCGCTTCCTATTCCGATTTTTGTGGAAGCAGAATGAACAAAAACCAGCAATTCAGGAATTGGTTTTTTTTTAATTTTTTTTCCCCCGTTCCGCGTGTGGTAAAATTGATAAAGTAGCTTTATTCTTCGGGTCACTACGATTACAGCGATACCTCATTTATATATTTTTTTTGTGTTTTGGCGTTTTTTACACAATAAAGAATTTTATAGAAAAAAAAATTATTTTTGCATCAGTTTATTCCGCGAGCTATAACTTTTTTATTTTTTCGCTGATGATGCTATATAGGGCTTGTTTTTTGCGGGACAAGATGCCGTTTTCAGCGGTACCATGATTATTTATATCTGACTTTTTGATCGCGTGTTATTGCACTTTTTCCAAGCGGTATAATGATACCGCTTGGAAAAAGTATAATTTACTACTTTTTTGTGTTTTTTTTTTACGGCTTTCACTGAAGGGGTTAACTAGGGTTATGCTTTTATAGATGGGATTTTTACGGACATGGCGATACCTAACATGTGTATTTTTTTTGTTTTTTATTTTTTTTATTACATAAAAATGTGTATTTTTTAGGGGATTTTTTTTAAATTATTTTTTAATATTTTTTTTACAATTTTTTTAAAAAATGATTTTTTTCAACTTGTCCCTTTATGGGACTTTCACTTTTTTTACTTTTGATTGCAGTTACAATGCATATTGCAACTAATAGTGGAAGCTGCTGTGACATGATCACAGCAGCTTCCCGTAGCTAAATGACCCGGAGGTTGTCATGACAACCCCCGGGTCATCAAGGCAGACATCGACCCCTGCAAATACAGTGCAGGGTGCCGATCTGAGGCAGAGGGAGCTCCCGACCCTCTGCCTCCCCCCTGAGCTCTGCGATCGCGCTGGATTCCAGCAGTCAGGGGGTTAACAGCCAGGGGCGGTGGGGGCTCCGCTCCTGGCTGTCAGTGCAGGAAGCCTGGCCACTGCAGCGCCGGCTCCTGCACTGATCGCGCTGGGGAAGCTGAAATTTCAGCTTCTCCTGCGCGATCGCTGCTGTGTTTGGTCAGTCAGATTGACTGACCAATCACAGCGCTGTGAGTGCGGGGACCGACGGCAAAGGTCCCCGCACCGCTTGCCGTGCCTGTCAGCTGTCTGTGACAGCTGTCGGCACTGATCTACCACTGCGTGTTTACACGCAGTGGTAGATCTAAGGCATGACGTGCAGAGTCCGTCCTGGTGCCGGAACTGGCACCTTGCCATGACGGACTCTGCACGTCAGTGGACATTAAGGGGTTAATAATTGAGAGCTGTCAATTAGACAACTATCAATTATTAATCCTATTGCATGAAATAAAAATAAAACACACACACTTTAATTAAAAATCATTTTAATGAAATAAAGACACATGTTTTTGACCATCTTTTATTTGACTGCAAAAACCATTTCCTGTAATAAAAATAAAATAAAAAAGCAAAATTATTCTTACCTATCCCATGCACAGTCAGGTCCCACGGTGTAATCCTTCAGAAAGGGTTAATGTTTACTGCAGGGACCGCAGTTAATGCTGCAGCCTCACAGTAAACCCCCAAATGAATGAGTTCCTCTCCTGGCTGACAGGAGAGGAAGTGGAAAGCTTAATTGATTGCTTTCCACTTTCACTTGAGGTCAGCCAGGGACACAATCAGTGACGTCAGAGGGAACTGATTAACAAAAATAGGGGTTCCCTTCGAAAAAAAAATGGCGTCGGGTCCCCCTATTTTTGTTAACCAGCCTGATGAAGCAGACTGCTGAGCAGTGGCGTACCGTGAATGAAGCAGACCATGCAGCTGCTATGGGGCCCGGACAGGTGAGGGGGCCCTCGACGGTCGGGTAGCTGTGCTGACACAGTACTACCAGGGGGTCGGCGGGGGAGGGGGAGCGCAGCTCTTCTATATACTCACCCCTCCTGGTGCGGTCTCTGCAGCCCCTGCTCTTCTCCCACGGTCTCCGACGCCTGTGTTCAGCGGTCAGGTGGTACCGCTCATTACAGTCATGAATACGCACATATTCATGACTTTAATGAGCTGTCCCGCGTGCCCGCTGAACACTGGCGGCGGAGACCGTGGGAGGAGAGCAGGGGCTGCACAGACCGCGCCGGCGGAAGGGTGAGTATAAGGGATATTTACCTGTCCCGTTCCACCGTTGCTCGCTTCCTCTTGCTGCAATGTTCAGATCAGAGGGCGCGATGACGTCGTTAGTGCGCGCCGCGCCCTCTGCCTGATCATTCACTGCTGGAGGACCCCGAAGACAGCTGCACTCAGCAGTGGAGAGAGGACAGGTAAATATCTCAGGTGCCGGGGCCCTGAGCGAGCGGTGACATCGGCACCTGGTGTCACCCCCTGCTCAGGACACCGGCACCTGGCCCCCAGCGATGAAAGGTGAGTATGTCTTCTTTTTTTTTTTTGGTTGCAGCAGCTGCGGCAGCATAAGGGCCTATACTATGGAGCATCTATGGGGGCACAATCTATGGGGGCATAATACATTTTTTTGTTTAATGTGTCCCCTCACTGTGCTGGCACTTTACATTTACAATGGCTCTGGGTTTTTTTTTTTGGGGGGGGGGCCCATTCAGACTTTTGCTATGGGGCCCATGATTTCTATGTACGCCCCTGCTGCTGAGGCATGGTATTTAAGGCTGTTAAGGAGCCAATATCCATGGACCTTGCCAGCAGCATCGGACTGGAGTACCTTAGGCCCACCAGAGAAAAAATATTCTTGGGGCCCACCATATACTTCCCAACCTTGAGAAGGAAAGAGGACAAGGCTGTGTCACGCTGTGCCTGCTGAGCAAATTTAGGCCATGCCACTGCACACAGACTGTCAGGAGTTGGTGGATGCTTTAGTCCAGGTGGGTGTCATGGGTATCGCCAGAGGATCGTCGCGATTACCACTTGACTTCTCACAGCTGAGTTGCTGTTTCTTTGTGTTTGGTAATGAGGGAGTTAATTTTACCTAGCTCTTTGCTAAGACTAGGTCCAGCCTCGCCCGGCTGCTTTTGATTATGTTCTAATTAGCTTCCTTTATATCCTGCCAGTCTGGGTGTTAGATGCCGGTGAAAGCATTCATGTAGTCTAGCAGACTGGATCGGTTCTGAGAATACTTAAGCTAAGAGCTCCTTAGTTGTTTTTACTCTTACAGCTTATAGTTTATCTCTGAGACCTTAGGTGTTCCTACTGTGTGTGAGTGTTGTATGTAAGACTTTATTTACTTTATTTCTTGTCTTTCTTGTATGTCTTTCTGTTCATTAACCGTTACCTGTTCATTCCCTTTGGTGGTAATCAGGGTCCTTCTTAGGACTAGATTACAGTTGGCAGGGATTGATAGGAGACAGGGTTTACGCTGGTGGCCTGGACCTCTGTACCTTTAACAGTACCTCCAGGTAGAGGGATTAGTTAGGACCCCAGTTTAGGTTCAGCATAGACCCCGGTCACCCTCTAGCCGGAGACAGTGTATAACAGATTCCGTATTGACCCACTGGACAGTGTCAGGTAATTCTATGTTATCATATATCTATGCACATGTTATATAGGATGTTGCCCTTTTGATATAGATTACTGACATCACATTATATATATCTGCTAACAGCGTGACATTTTCACCGGCCATACTAAAGATTCTCCCCAGCTGTCATGGATCCAGTAGCCCAGCTCGCCCGGCAGTTGCAGGGGTTATCCATGGAGTTTGCAGACATTAATTCCAAGGTTTTGTCCCCCCGGAGCAAACCAGATCTGAACCTAAGGTTGCTCTCCCGGACAGGTTCACTGGTGGGCGGGACAAATTTTTTACTTTCCGGGAGGCATGTAAATTGTACTTTCGGCTGCGGCCTCGGTCATCTGGGAGTGAAGAGCAGAGGGTGGGAATTGTTATCTCGCTCTTACAAGGGGACCCTCAATCTTGGGCGTTCTCTATTCCTCCAGGCTCCCCAGATCTCCAGTCAGTGGATCGATTTTTTACTGCCCTGGGTCTGGTATATGATGATCCGGATCGAGTTTCTCCTTGCTGAAACAAGTTACGTAAAATGCGGCAAGGAAATCGTCCAGCGGAGGAATATTCTTCTGAGTTCCGTAGATGGGCAACAGATACTCAGTGGAATGACCCAGCTCTTAGGAGCCAGTTTTGTCAAGGGTTGTCTGACAAATTAAAAGATGTGTTGGCTCAGTATGATTCTCCTCCATCACTGGAGGCTGCTATGGCCCTCGCTATTCGCATTGATAGACGAATTTGGGGAAGACGCGAGGTAACTCCGCCTCCCGTGATGACTCCGCCTACTACTAAAGTCCCTTATACTGAGGTTCCCCTGGTCTGTTCTGAGGAACCCATGCAGTTGGGAGGGACATCTTTTGTAGGAGAGAATCGGCGGTGCGCCGCAAGACTAGAAGGTGTTTCTTTTGCGGGAGAGAGGGACATTTTGTTGGGGGGTGTCCATCCCGGGCCTCTTTGAGCAAGGAGTTAACCTGGGAGTGTGTATTTCGTCCCCAAATCCCTCTCAGTTTCTCGTGCCTGCGGAGGTGGTGATTGGTACTAGAACTGAGAGGATTTCTGTTTTTCTTGATAGTGGGTCCGGGGCTAATCTGGTGGACGCTCGGTTTGCCCAGGTGCATGGTATGCAACTGAGTGTATTGGCCAAACCGGTCCCTATAGTCTCTATTGATTCTAGACCTCTGGTCAAGGTAGCTTGGTACAAGCTGTTCATAGCATAGATCTTCGAGTAGGGGCAATACATAAAGAGCAATTGTCTTGTTATGTGTTGGAGGGTTTACCTACTCCTATTGTGTTGGGACTTCCTTGGTTGGCTAAACATAACCCAGTGATTGATTGGCAATCCAGAAAGATAAGCCAGTGGGGTGAATTTTGCAGAATAACTGCATGAGCACGGTCATCGGTGCGGTTGTGCCTAGGACTTTGTCTCCTTTTCTGGAGGACTTTGGGGAGATGTTCTCAGAGGAGGGGTGTAAAGAGTTACCTCCTCATCGCGCATATGACGCTCAATAAAGTTGCTTCCTGATGCCTTATCTCGTACTTTCCCAGGGGCGGAGATGGATGATCCGGTTCCTATTCCTCAGGAGGGAGTTGTAGTGTCAGCTGTATGCTCTGAGCTTGAGGGGGAGGTATTGGGGGCTCAGGGGGACGCCCCTGTGGGACTTCCAGGGAGACTGATAGTTCCAGATCGGTTAAGACTGAAGGTTACGGAGAACCGTTACAAACGGATGGCTGATAGGGGGAGAGTTTCTGGTCGAGATCTGAAGGTGAACGATCTGGTGTGGTTGTCTACCAGGAATATAAAACTTAAAGTTCCCTCCTGGAGGTTGGGTCCCAGATTCATCTGGCCGTACAGGATCAGTTCCATAATTAATCCTGTGGCATTTCGTCTGGACCTCCCTCCTACGTTTAAAAATCATAATGTGTTTCACAAGTCATTACTTAAAAAGTATGTGGCACCAGTTATACCGTCACCTCTACCTCCTTCAGTGGTGGTCAATGATAACGTGGAATTTCATGGGTCGAAAATCATTGACTCACGTCTCAGTCGCCGATCCCTTCAGTACTTAGTTCATTGGAGGGGGTATGGTCCTGAGGAGGGGACGTGGGTCCCTGCGTCTGATGTTAACGCAGATCGATTGGTTCGGACCTTTCACACAACTCACCCGGGCAGACCTGGCCTTGAGGGTCCGGAGGCCCCTCGTAGAAGGGGGGGTACTGTCATGGGTGCATCGCCACAAAGATCGTCGCGATTGCACGTTCTGACTTCTCACAGTTGAGTTGCTGGTTCTTTGTTTTTTGGTAATGAGAGAGTTAATTTTACCTAGCTCTTTGCTAAGACTAGGTGCAGCCTCGCCCGGCTGCTTTTGATTATGTTCTAATTAGTTTCCTTTATATTCCTGCCAGTCTGGGTGTTAGACGCCGGTGAAAGCATTCATGTAGTCTAGCAGACTGGAGCGGTTCTGAGAATACTTAAGCTAAGAGCTCCTTAGTTGTTTTTACTCTTATAGCTTATAGTTTATCTCTGAGAGCTTAGGTGTGCCTACTGTGTGTGAGTGTTGTATGTAAGACTTTATTTACTTTATTTCTTGTCTTTCTTGTATGTCTTTCTGTTCATTAACCGTTACCTGTTCATTCCCTTTGGTGGTATTCAGGGTCCTTCTTAGGACTAGAATACAGTTGGCAGGGATTGATAGGAGACAGGGTTTACGCTGGTGGCCTGGACCTCTGTACCTTTAACAGTACCTCCAGGTTGAGGGATTAGTTAGGACCCCAGTTTAGGGTCAGCTTAGACCCCGGTCACCCTCTAGCCGGAGACAGCGTATAACGGATTCCGTTTTTACCCACTGGACATTCTGTCAGGTAAATCTATGTTATCATATATCTATGCGCATGTTATATAGTATGTTGCCCTTTTGCTATAGATTACTGACATCACATATATATATCTGCTATACAGCGTGACACCACCATCATACTTCCCAACCTTTGAAGAAGGGAAAGAGGGACAAAGGCTGTGGCACGCTGTGCCTGCTGCAGCAAATTTTAGGCCATGCCACGTTGCACCACAGACTGTCCAGGAGTTGGTGGATGCTTTAGTCCAGGTGTGGGAGGAGATCCCTCAGGAGACCATCCGTCGCGCTCATCAGGAGCATGGCCAGAAGTTGTAGTGAGGTCATACAGCATACCTCCCAAATTTTGAAGACAGGAAAGAGGGTTAAAGGCTGCGGCGCGCGTAGGGCGTCGCTGCAAATTTTAGGCCACGCCCCGACCACACCCATTTAACAGCTAATCACACCCATATCCTGGCCCCAAGCGTACCCATTTAGCACTGCTGATCACACTGACTGGTAATGAGGGCACAGTGGCTGGTACTGAGGAAAAGAAACAAAGAGCAGCGAGGGAGAAAGAACAAACAGAGAAAGAAAGAGAGGAAAGAAAGAAAAGAGAGAGAGAAAGAAAGAACAGAGAGAAAAAAGAACAGAGAGCGAGAAAGAAAGAACAGAGAGCGAGAAAGACTAGAGAGAGAAAGAAAGACTAGAGAGAGAGCCAGAGGCGTAGCTAGGGTTTTGGTTTAGTGGGGGCGAAACTTCTGAGTGGGCCCCTAATCAGAGAACCTCAGCAAATGACCGCGCTGTTGCCAAAAATAATCTATATATAAAAAGACCAATATTGATATTACCGCCATATGGTGTGTGGTAAATAATACCAGTCCTACAGAACATATAATAGATTACAGCACAGGTACAGATAATGACTTACCGCTGATGTTCTTTCTAATGGAATTGTTCACTTTTCATTTCTTTTCCATCTGGCCCAGACCGACATGACGACTTCTCCAGCCAGGACTCGACTGCAGAGATTACAACAAAGACACATTTCACTTCTCATATTTTTAGCACTGTCTTGGTCACCAATTGGACTATTCTCAACCTGCACAAACTCCTCATCATGCTGATATCCCAAAACTGAGCCGCTGCTGCCATATGTGTCCCTATTTCTGCACCTGATACCCCAATACTGAGCCGCTGCTGCCATATGTGTCCCTATTACTGCACCTGATACCCCAATACTGAGCCGCTGCTGCCGTATGTGTCCCTATTACTGCACCTGATACCCCAATACTGAGCTGCTGCTGCCGTATGTGTCCCTATTACTGCACGTGATACCCCAATACTGAGCTGCTGCTGCTGCTGCGCCATATGTGTCCCTATTACTGCACCTGCTGTGTGGTTCTGTGTGACCTCTAAATTTTAAAGCACCCCTCTAGAATATAGTAATGCCGGGTGCAAGTGCCCTAGAAAACAGTGACCACATTTTGTCCCTAGACTGTAATAATGCCCTGTGTGCCCCTTTGACAGTCACAGTAACCCGAGTTCCCCTATAACAATAAGTGTCCACTTTACATTTAATAATGTCCCAAGTCTCCCCTGTACATCTCCCCTATACACAGAATAATGCCCCTCACTGGATATATACTGACCCCTTAATGTCCCCAAACTATTTAATGGGTCCAACACTGTATGATGGCCCCTAGATAGCATCCATACAGCATAATACACCAGATAGTCCTCAATATAGTATAATGCACCCCCATAGGCAGCCTCTATATTATAATAAACCCCCATAGGCAGAGTCTATAATATAATGCACCACCATAGGCAGCCGCTATATTATAATGCACTCCCATAGGCAGCCTCTGTAGTATAATGCATCCCCATAGGGAGTCTCTGTAGTATAATGCACCCCAATATGGAGCCTCTGTAGTATAATGCAGCCCCATATACAGCCTCTGTAGTATAATGCACCCCCCATATACAGCCTCTGTAGTATAATGCACCCCCATTAAAAAAAAAAAAAAACAATACTCACCTCCCGGCTCCTGTGCTGCTCACTGTTCTCCCTCTCAGCGTCTGACAGCGGGCGCCGGCAGGTGATGTCATCACGCCCGCTGTCAGACGCTGAGAGGGGGATTATGGGAGAGAAGGAGCGCTCGCTCCTTCTCTCTCTATGCGGTCAGCTGTATCGGCTGGATGCCGATACAGCTGACCCTCCGATGACGGGTGGGGGGCCCACTGCTGGCACCGGGCCCCCCAACGCCTGTTCAGGCCCCATAGCTTCTGGGCGGCAGAGCAGGAAGATCGATTCTCCCTGCTCTGCCGCAGAATGTAACTGTATCGGCGTGCTCTGCACGCCGATACAGTTACTGTAGCGTAGCTCTGGGTGGGCCCCCTCAGAGCGCGGGGCCCGGGGCCACCGCCCCCTCTGCCCCGCGACCTATCCTTTCAAATCAGGGCCCACCACGCAGGAGCTGGGGCCCACCGGAGGTTTCTCCGGTGGCTCAGTCCGACCCTGCTTGCCAGACTGATAATACCAGGCCACAGCAGTCTGCTTATCTTTGCTGGTTAACAAAAATAGGGGATCCGTCGAAAAATTTTGGCGTGGGGTCCCCTATTTTTGTTAACCAGCCAGATGAAGCAGACTGCTGAGGCCTGGTTTTTCAGGCTGGTAAGGAGCCAAGATCCATGGACCTTGCCAGCCTGATAATACCAGGCCACAGCAGTCTGCATATCTTGGCTGGTTAACAAAAATAGGGGATCCCTCGAAAAAAATGTGGCGTGGGGTCCCCCCTATTTTTGTTAACCAGCCAGATGAAGCAGACTGCTGAGGCCTGGTTTTTCAGGCTGTTAAGGAGCCAAGATCCATGGACCTTGCCAGCCTGATAATACCAGGCCACAGCAGTCTGCATATCTTGGCTGGTTAACAAAAATAGGGGATCCCCTCGAAAAAAAATTGGCGTGGGGTCCCCCCTATTTTTGTTAACCAGCCAGATGAAGCAGACTGCTGAGGCCTGGTTTTTCAGGCTGGTAAGGAGCCAAGATCCATGGACCTTGCCAGCCTGATAATACCAGGCCACAGCAGTCTGCATATCTTGGCTGGTTAACAAAATAGGGGATCCCCTCGAAAAAAAATTGGCGTGGGGTCCCCCCTATTTTTGTTAACCAGCCAGATGAAGCAGACTGCTGAGGCCTGGTTTTTCAGGCTGGTAAGGATCCAATATCCATGGACCTTGCCAGCCTGATAATACCAGGCCACAGCAGTCTGCTTAGCTTGGCTGGTTAACAAAAATAGGGGATCCCCTCGAAAAAAAAACGGCATAGGGGTCCCCCTATTTTTGTTAACCAGCCAAGTAAAATGCAGACTGCTGCGGCCTGGTATTAAAAGACTGTCAAGGCCCATGGATTTTGGCCCTCAACAGCCTGATAATACCAGGCTACAGCAGCCCCACATTTGGCGCATCAAAAGATGTGCCAATTGTGGCACTTTACCCGGCTCTTCCCACTGCCCTGTAGCGGTGGCAAGTGGGGTAATAAGGGGTTAATGTCACCGTTGATTGCACGGTGACAATAAGCCCGGTTAATAATGGATAGGCGTCAATAAGACACCGATCCATTATTAATCCCAAAGTTTTTAAATGTATAAAAAAAAGACAAAGCAAGAAAAAAGTCTTTTAATGAAATAAAAGAGACAACACAGTTTTCATTTCTTTTATTATACTCTCATTTCTGCGACGCCATCGATCTCCTGTAAAAAAAGGAAAAAAACAAACCAACAGTATACCACCTGTCCGACGCAGTCCATAGTAACGACTGTCCCACGACGATCCAGCTCTGCTACATCGCAATGACAGGCAGAGCCTGTCATCGCGACGCAGCACAGCTGATTACCTGCTTCCCCGGCGGTGACGTCATCGGACTGACTGCTTTACGGCCGGGATTACCCAGCAGTCACTGCAGTTATCGCGAGAAACTGCATGTGACCGCCGGGGAAAGATGATGGCGGCCATCAAGCAGTCCAGGCCGTGACCGCCGGAGATCTTCTGCCAGGTAAGTGCCGCTGACTCCTGACAGACCCGACCGACGGACACTGACAGTGACAGTGACAATTCCGATTTCGGTATCCGATAAGAGACAATATCGGAACTCGGAATCGAAAGTCCGATACAGCTAATATCGGCCGATACCCGATATTTGCAGTGTCGTATTGCTCAACACTAGTACCTAGATGATATTCTCATATATTCTGCTGACAAACATTCTCATTTGTTACATGTTAAGACTGTACTCCAAAGGCTCAGAGAAAATCAATTGTTCGTCAAACTCGAAAAATGTTCATTTTTTGTTCAAGAGTTGTCGTTTTTAGGGCTGATAATCTCACCTCAGGGGTTTCGCATGGATCCCAAGAAGGTGCAGGCTGTTGTGGAATGGGTCCAACCTCGAGACCTTAAGGGACTTCAGCGCTTCTTGGGATTTGCGAATTATTACCGCAAGTTTATTAAAGGTTTCTCACATGTAACTAAACCCCTTACTGATCTCACTCATAAAGGGGCAGATGTCAAGAACTGGTCCCCGTTAGCCAAACAGTCTTTTCTAACGCTAAAAAACTGTTTTACATCTGCTCCTATCCTGGTTCAACCTGACCCTTCCAAACCGTTTGTGGTCGAGGTTGATGCTTCTGAGGTGGGGGTGGGAGCAGTGTTATCTCAGGGGCCAGCTTCCCTGACAAATCTCAGGCCTTGTGCCTACTTTTCTAAAAAATTTTCTCCCGCTGAAAAAAATTATGACGTAGGCAATAGGGAGCTATTGGCTATCAAATTGGCGTTCGAAGAATGGAGACATTTTTTGGAGGGGGCGGCTCACCCTATTATGGTTATCACGAGCCATAAAAATCTAGAATATATTAAAACTGCTAAAAGACTGACCCCCAGGCAAGCCCGTTGGTCACTTTTTTTTTCCAGATTTCAGTTTTCTATTACTTTTCGACCAGGATCTAAAAACGTCAAGGCTGACGCTCTGTCACGTAGTTTTGAGCCATTATCCGCCCCCGATCCACCGTCCCCCATTCTTCAACCCAGTGTTGTTATTGCCGAAGTGTCGTCGGAATTGGAGCGAGAGATTGTGGAGGCACAATCTTTAGCGCCAAGGTCCAAACCTGAAAATAAGTTGTTCGTGCCTCAGCATTTGCGTACTAAACTCCTGTGGGAGTTCCATGATTCAAAATTGAGTGCCCACCCTGGTATAGCGGCCACGCGGGAAGCAGTGGCAAGACTTTTTTGGTGGCCTTTAATGACTTCGGATATTAAGATGCATGTTGCTGCATGTGGGATATGTGCCCGTTCTAAGAGCTCTCATTGCCGGCCGGCCGGGGAATTGGCGCCTTTACCAATTCCGGGAAGACCGTGGACTCATTTGTCCATGGACTTCATTACCAATCTGCCATCCTCCCGTGGAAATACTGTAATCTGGATAATTGTGGACAGATTTTCTAAACTAGCACATTTTGTACCCATGGCAAGTTTACCGTCAGCAGAGACTCTCTCCAGACATTTCCTTTCTCAGGTGGTACGTTTACACGGGGTGCCTACTAATATTGTGTCAGATAGAGGGACGCAATTTGTGTCTAAGTTTTGGCGGGCTTTTTGCAAAAAGTTGGGGATATCGTTGTCTTTTTCCTCAGCGTACCACCCAGAGACCAACGGGCAAACTGAACGCACCAACCAGTCGCTTGAACAAATTCTTCGGTGCCTGACTTCTACTCTGCAAAGCGACTGGTCTGAGGCCTTACTATTAGCAGAGTTCGCCTTCAACAACCTGGTAAACCAGTCTACCGGTAGGTCACCATTTTTTATTAATTATGGGATAAATCCTCATTTTGGCGAGTTCTCGCGTATTGATTCTGGTAGCCCGGGGGCTGAGGACGGGATTAGTCGTCTCAGGAATCTCTGGTCGAAAGTTCGACAAAATATTTCCAGGGCTCAGGAAAAGTATAAACATTTTGCGGATAAAAAAAGGGACTCTGTTCAGATTTTGCGATGTGGAAATAAGGTTTGGCTTTCTACACGGAACATAAGTCTCCGAATACCTTCCGCTAAACTAGGGCCTAAATTTATTGGCCCTTACGAAGTCATCGAGGTGGTTAACCCAGTAGCCTATCGCCTTCGTCTCCCTCCCTCTTTGAAACTCCATAATGTATTTCATAGGTCCTTACTTAAACCCCTGGTGTCAGTGAGGGAAGATACAGACGCCGTTCCTTTGCCCGTTATGGTTGATGGGCATATGGAGTTCGAAGTACAACACATTGTGGACTCCAGGCGGGTTCAGGGATCTTTGCAGTATCTGGTACATTGGAAGGGGTATGGTCCGGAGGATCGGTCTTGGGTGCCAGCCACATCGGTTCACGCTAATCGTTTGGTTCGTGCATTCCATGCCCGTCATCCTGATAAGCCTGGGGGTCCGGAGGCCCCCCGTTGAAAGGGGGGTACTGTCATGGTTTGCTGAGTTTGTGGGAAAAGGTAGGTTAAGGGTTAATTTGGATGGCCTCACTCTGGGATTCTGGGAGGCTTCTTATAGCCTCATTGTGGGGCCATTACTTGTCGCTTATACTTTGACCCTTGGCCGAGTGTGTGTGACCCTGTGTTTTGTGCTTGTGATTCTTTATGCTTGCTTGGTTTTGACTTGGTTCTGTTCCCGTTACGAGTTCTGCCTGCCCCTCCTGTACTGTGTTGCTATCTCGTGTATGACCTCTTGCCTTTTTCCTGACAATTCTCTGCTTATCCCTCCTGTACTGCGTTGCTATCTTGTGTATGACTCCTGGCTTATGTTCTGACTATTCTCTGCTCGCCCCTTCTGTACTGCGCCGTCCTCTCCGTGTATGACCCCCGTTTGTCTGACCTGAGTTTCCCTATTCACTAATCCAGGGTCCCTGTAAAGTCCTGCACTCACCTCCAGTAGCAGAACGCTAGGCCCCGCCCTCTGTGGTCACATGATCGCAGGTCCTTTTGCTTACTGCTACTCTCACCACGCTGCTCTGATCCCGTCTGCCGGAGTCCCCCTGCGGCATCTGACCCCGGGCCCTTCCACAGTGTGGGTGAGTCACCCTGCTCAGCCATGGCAGTTCGCTGGCGCTGACAGGGTCGTTACACCACCACCATCATCGCCTCCTCACCACCATCATCATTGCCTCCTAATCACCATCATTGCCTCTCCATCATCATCATCATTGCCTCCCCACCACCATCATCGCCTCCGCACCACCATCATCGTTGACTCCTCACCATCATCATCGCCTCCTCATCACCATCATAATTGCCTTCCCCATCATCACCATTGCCTCCTCATCGTTATCATCATTGCCTCCCCACCCCACCATAGCCTCCTCACCACCACCATCATTGACTCCCCACCAACATCATCGCCTTCCCATCATCATCATCATTGACTCCTCACCACCATCATTGCCCCCCCACCACCATTATCGCCTTCTCACCACCATTATCATTGCCTCCTCACCACCATCATCATTTCCTCCTCACCTTCATCATTGCCTCCCCCCACCACCATCATCATCGCCTCCTCACCACCATCATCAGTGCCTTCCCCACCACCATCATTGCCTCTCCATCATCATCATTGAATCCCCATCATCATCATTGCCTCCCCCACCATCATCATTGCCTCCTCACCACCATCATTGCCTCCTCCCACCACCATCATTGCCTCGCCATCATCATCATCGACTCCCCCACCATCATCATTGCCTCCTCACCACCATCACTGCCTCCCCACCACCATCATTACCATCATCATTGCCTCCCCCCACCATCACACATACAGCACCGCACACAGACAGCACCGCACCACTCTTACATACACACACACACAAAGCACCGCACCACATGCACACACGCAGGCAAACACACACACAGCACCACTCACTTCTCTCCAGCACATCCCAGCAGCTTCCTCTCTGAAACAGCCGCGCTGAATGATGGCGTTATCCAGCCGTGCTGTGTCAGACAGGAAGTGCCGGGCAGGCAAGAAGGAAGGAGGACAGCGTCGGATCACTGCAGCTCCGCTCCGGTCCCAAGTGTCAGGGATCGCAATTAGGGTTCGCCCCCTTTAGGGGCCCACCTCCGGGGCTTCGATTCAGCAGCACCAGCGGGCAGTGTTAGCCACAACTTGTGGCTAACGCTGCCCGCTATTTAACAGAAATGGTATTCATTCCTCTCCACGCCCATGGGGGCATGGTGAAGCATGAATATTCATTTCTCTTTAGCAGCGGGGACAGACGCTTGTCTCCAGATGCTTTTCCTGGCACCGGGAGGGCCCCCCTTGGCTCAGGGGCCCCATAGCAGCTGGGTGTGCTGCTATTCGCAACATGCCACTGGCTAGGGACCCCTGGAGCAGTGGGGGCCCTAGGCAGCTGCTGGCCAATATGCCAGCAGGTGTCAGAGCCTGGGCCCACCGGAGAATCCTCCGGTTCTCCAGTGAGCCAGTCGACCCTGGTCACAGGACCCCTGCCGAAATTGCTGTGAATACGTATTGCCAAAGACATAGAGGACTACAAAGAAGGAGGGGACTCATACAGACTTCTGCCTCTCACATCTAAGGGAAGACATCTAGACTGCGCAGATAGCGTTCTGGTTCAGCCCCAGTCTTCATATCGGTGGATACCACAATATTAGACACTCGGCATTACCACAGAGCTTTGTCATAAGCCACACTTATTTTTATGCAGCATTCTTCACTTGGGGCACCTGTCTCTCTAGGAGCCATTTTCTATATACATATAAGTAGTACTGATGAAGGTCACCAAGACCGAAACGTTTTGAAGATACTACTAATAAATTATTAAGTTGAGTGCTTAGTCTTTTCTTTGTCATTAATAAACCATGGAAAAACTGGTTTTCAGTGCCAGGTCATTCCATTGTGTATCTTTGAACCAGCGCCGATACTCAGCACAGTAATCCTTTGCCGCCCAGTCCTCCTGTTGCAGAAAACGGATTTTGAACTTTGTATTACTTTTGAATGATACTATTCATTTTACCATGTGATGCACTGGAAACTGGGAAATATAATTCCGAGTGTGTAGAAATTGCAAAACAAGTGCAATTCCACAATTTTTTTTTATAATTTACCATTTTTCTGTAAAATTTACCTAGCAATATGATTCTCTAGGTCAGTAACAGTAAGCAGGTACCAAACATACAGTTTTTTTAATTTAGATGGTGAAAAAAAATTTGTAAATTTATAAAAATAAAAATTTGATTGTGTCGCCATTTTCCATTTTAAAAGGATGGGGCCATGCATACCAGGATAAGGGTGGGGGCCAATTATAAGAATGGAGCAATGTATACCAAAATAAGGGTGGGGACCAATTATAAGGATGGGGTCATGCCTACCAGGATGGGGGTGGGGGCCAAATTTAAGGATGAGGCCATGCATATCAGGACTGGGATGGGGGCCAATCATACCAGAATAGAGATGGGACCATGCATACTAGGATGAGATGAGGGACCCTGCATACCAGGATAGGGATGGGGCCATGCATATTTGAGATGGCGATAGATAGGGGGGCCATGCATACCAATGGGGGATAGAGGGATGGGGCCATGCAAACTAGGATGAGATGAGGGCCCTGCATACCTGGATAGGGATGGGGCCATACATACTAGGATAGGGATGACGGCGATCATTCCTGCCAGGATAGGGATAAGGGGGACTATTCCTACCAGGATAGGGATGAGGGGGCCATGCACACCAGGATATGGATGAGGGGGCCATGCATACCAGGATAGGGATGAGAAATCCATGCATACCAGGATAGGGATGAGGAGGCCATGCATACCAGGTTAGGGATGGGGGGGCATGTGTATCAGGCTGATGATGAGGGGACCATATATACCAGGTTAGAGGATATTAAGTACAGAATTGACCACATTTTTTGCATCAATTTTTTTTCCTAATCTCCTCTAAAACCTACGTGCATCTTATGGTCTGGTGCGTCTTATAGTCTGAAAAATATGGTAATCTTTGATTTGTGTGTCTGTGTGTGCCACACTAAGCACTGTCTGATCACCTTAGAACCCAAATTGTTGAAAAATATAAACAATCTCAAGGTTACAAGTCCATCTCCAGAGAGCTTGATGTTCCTTTGATGCACAACATTATATATAGAAGTTTACAAGCCATGGCACTGTAGCTAATCACCTTGGATGTGGATGACAGAGAAAAATTTATGAAAAGTTGCAACACAGAATAGTCTGCATGGTAGATAAGCATCCCCAATCAAGTTCCAAAGAAATTCAAGCTGTCCTTCAGGTTTAGGGTGTATCAGTGTTGTTACACTAGCGCCCTGACTGGTTGGCGCGAGCGTGGGGGGTTGTGGCACAAACCAGACTACCCTGGAAGGGGCGTGACTAAGCAGCTACCTTGGTGTTCACTGGAGCCTCTGATGGTGAGGTCAGGCTTGTGCGGCAGGTAGCCGCCAGGTACCACTCCAGGGTGGTGTCTGGCTGTGGCTGATGATCCCACTGGAACCAGAACACTATGACAGGTGTGGGCAAGAGTCGACGGGCACGACTGGTGCTATGGCGGGCACGGCAGGTACTCTTGGCAGACAGGAGCGCACGGCTGAGACACTGGCAGACAGGCGGGCACGGATGAGACACTGGCAGACAGGGGGGCACAGATAAGACACTGGCAGACAGGCCGGCTTGGCTGAGACCCTGGCAGACAGGCGGGCACGGCTGCGACACTGGCAGACAGGACACAGCTGAGACAGAAGGGACAGGAACTGACTTGGAAGGCACAGGAACACGGGCAGGTATGAATGGAACAAGGGAACAGGTAGGGACCTGTTCAGACTGGAGAAGCTGGGGCTGATTCAGGAAGGACAGAGACACAGACTGGAATGAGAGATATATGGGAACAGGTAGGGACCTGTTCAGACTGCTGGAGCTGGAACTGCAGGGAGTGGAGCAGGAGTAGAACCGCAAAGAGCAGAGCAAGGCAGAACCGCAAGGAGCGGAGCAAGGCAGCACAGCAAGTCGGCGGTGCAAGTGCAGAGCAGAACCGCAGGTAGGCGTAGCAAGTGCAGAGCAGAACTGCAGGTAGGAGGAGCAAGTGCAAAGCAGAACCGCAGGTAGGAGGAGCAAGTGTAGAGCAGAACCGCAGGTAGGCAGAGCAAGTGCAGAGCAGAACTGCAGGTAGGCGTAGCAAGTGCAGAGCAGAACCACAGGTAGGCGGAGCAAGTGCAGAGCAGAACTGCAGGTAAGCGGAGCAAGTGCAGAGCAGAACCACAGGTAGGCATAGCAAGTGCAGAGCAGAATCGCAGGTAGGCGGAACAAGTGCAGAGCAGAACCACAGGTAGGTGGAGCAAGTGCAGAGCAGAACCGCAGGTAGGCAGAACAAGTGCAGAGCAGAACCGCAGGTAGGCGGAGCAAGCGCAGAGCAGAACCGCAGGTAGGCGGAGCAAGTGCAGAGCAGAGCCGCTGGGTGCGGCAAGTGGCAGCGCCGCTAGGTGCGATGAACAGAGTAGAACCACAATAGACACAAGGATACACACAGCAGGTGGGAAAGACTACAGACAAGGATACAACAGACACAGAAATAGGACTGAATACAGACAAGGTCAGGTACAGGAACAGGTACAAGAAGTAAGAATGAAGGCCTGGGTATTCTGCCCCTAGGGTGGCGGAATGAGCAAGAAACACTGGTATAGACCAAGGTATGAAAGCACAGTAAACAGGTCTGGGTATTAAGCCCCAGAGAAGGCAGAAAACAGGACAGGACCTGGCAGCTCAGCAGCAAGACACTGACTGAGATAAAGCGTTGCTCAGGCATCCTCCTATGGGCGAGGATGCCTTAAGTGCCAGAGGCCTCTTGGCAATTGGCTGGGGACTTGAGGCACACAGCATGGAGCTGCCAGAAGACAGAACTCACAGCATGGCCCGGAGTATTGAGTAAATTGGTGTGTAAGGCAGATGGGGGATGGGAGGCCATGCAGTGATGCCGGCAGGGTTGTTACAAGTATCAGTGTGAACTATCCGTCGATATTGGAATGAAATTAAACGTTGTGGCAGGAGACCCATGAAAAACCTACTGTTTACACAGAAACATAAAAAAGCTAGACTGCAGTGCTGTGAATGTGCTAGAGATGGTTTTTAAGCAGAGGCTCCCTCTGGTGGTTACAGACTGTACTGAACCGTCCAGTGAGGAATGGCAATCTGGGATCACTGAATGGACTGATACAAGGGAGGTTCCCTCCCATGATGGTCGCCGGTGATCAATTGTTCTTGTCTCAATTGTGGTTCCTGGTTCATTTGGAAGTTTACTGGAGTCTTGCCTGCACCTGCTGCCTTCAGTTAAGATATTTTCTGCTTTTCTTTTTGTGCTTGCTTTTTGCATATTTTTCTGCACTTTTGTGGAGGTCAGCCGGGTCCCCTCCTGGGGCCTGTGCTCCTCTCAATTTATCTGTAGCCACTGTTATTTGTTCATTTGCTTTTTCCTGTTTTTTCAGTGGCTGCGGCTTTGTTTTGTTACACCAGAGATCTGATTTAGGTGGTAGAGATCGTGTGATCTCAGGTTTTTTGGCAATCAGAAGTGCTAGTATTTTTTAGGGTTTTTGTTGGATTGCAGTCAGAATTCTTTCCTGTACTTTTCTGTCTAGACAGATTGGGCCCCAACGTTTGCTCATTCTATTTTCTGTCTTTGTCCGTGTTTTCTTCTTGTCTAACCACCATTACATGTTTGGGGGCTTCCTATTTTCTTTGGGGATCTGCTCCGGGGCAGATAGCTTTCATCTTTCTGCCTTTAGGTGTAGTTATCTCTCAGGCTGTGACGAGGTGTGTTACACTCGGTCCCGCGATGGCTCTGCACTCCGTCCTGGTCACTCACCTGTTCCTCTGGCTGTCCCTCTGCAGCAGTCTGCGCGCAGGCTGGGGTCTCCTGTCCCATCTGCTTCTCGGCGTCCTGTGTCCTCCTCCACTTCCTGGCACACTGCTAGCAGGCCTCCAGATAGATTGCTTAGGACGCGAGGCCGCGCCCACCGTCTCTCTTAAAGGGGCAGCGTGCATTTTTTGAAATAGCTAATTAACCAATGGCAGCGCACTCAGTAGTATATCTGGTCACTCCACCATAAGGGGAGTGCCGGAGCAACGTGTTCTATCATTGCTACATCCGGTTCTGTTCCTGATTTGTCTGCGCTGCGTCTGCAGTCTCTGTGCTTCGCTTATACTGTTTGTCTCCTCAGATCATTGCTAACCCGTATCTGGCTAACCTGGACAATCTCGGCTATTACTGGCGCAAGTGTCATCCCGTTCCGCCATCAGCCATCCGTACCCGTGGACCGTGACAAGGTCACTGAAGCCAGCCTGCCACCATCTATTCTGGACTAGGACCTTACCCTTCTCCGTCAAGAACCCTCCACGGACTCTGTATATACCTGTTATCCTTTTGGTCCCTCTGGGACAGCTGCCACGTGTCCGGGGTCTAACTGGAGGTAGCACCTGTGTCCTCCGGGTATTCCATTCTGGTCCTGTTCGAGGGGCCTTACTACGGGTACCCGGGGCTCACTAGTTACGCCCCCTTTGGAGACCCCCGGACCGCGGTCTCGAGGTTCCACATTAAAAAATAAAAACGATTGTGAACTTCACCATCTCTGCCTCCGCTTCCATTCGTTACAGATTGCTCCGGCCATGGAACCCGCTGGATCCCAGAGATCTCCAACCACGGATCTGTGCCAGGAGGTGACCCGTTTGGGAGTTCAACAGGACAAGATCACGACTTATCTACGCAGCTTGTCTACCCGCATGGATTCCTTGGGGTCCTCATCTGCACCTGACTCTTCTATCAATACTCAGGTACCAGTTCCCATGGCAATTCAAGGTCCCCGCCTGGCGGCTCCTACCCGTTTCCAGGGTGATCCTACTCAGTGTCGGGGTTTTCTCAATCAGTGCACTCTACACTTCGAAATCTTGGGGCATATGTTTGCTTCTGACCGAGCCAAGGTGGGCTTCATCATGTCACACCTGGGAGGAGAGGCCCTCGCCTGGCTAAACCCGCTATGGGAGAGGGGATCCGCTGGTTAATGATCTTCAATCTTTCCTAGAGGCTTTTCGCAGGACTTTCGATGAACCTGGTCGCACCACTTCGACTGCCTCAGCTTTGCTCCGCCTGCGCCAAGGTACTCTCACGGTAGCTCAGTATGCTGTTAAATTCCGCACCCTCTCGTCTGAATTATCGTGGAACAATGAGGCCCTGGTTGCTAACTTCTGGGAAGGCCTATCCGGAAGAAATCAAGGATGAGCTGGCGGGACGGGACAGACCTACCCTCTTGGAAGAGCTAATATCCTTGGCAACCCGAATTGACCTGCGTTTTCAGGAGCGTTCCATGGAGATCAAGCGGGACAAAAGGTCCTATCACCTGGACTCTAGTTTGTACAAAACAGGTACCTCGCCTTCCTCCTCCGAGGCCATGGAGGTAGACCATGTAAGTTTGGCCACCCGCCGCCGGGAGGCACGTCGCAAGGAGGGAAGTTGTTACTACTGCGGTAGTTCTGAACATTTGATCCATTTCTGTCCTAAAAAGTCGGGAAACTCCAGTGCCTAGGTCCGGTAGGAGGGGCCAACCTAGGTAGAGAACAGTCCTCTCCCTCTTTACACATCTCAGTCTCCGTGTCCTATGGAGCAATAAAATTCTCCGAACATTGTTTACTGGATTCTGGAGCTGCAGGGAACTTCATCCAGCAGGCGGTTGTGGATCATTACCGCTTACCAGTCCAGCGTCTTCCTGATCCGTTACAGGTGTCCACCGTGGATGGCAAACCACTGACCGAGCCCGTCCAGTTTCAAACAGAGTTGGTGGAACTCCGGGTATGTCTAATGCATGCTGAACGAATGCGATTTTATGTATATCCCGGTTTGTCCCATCCCATGCTTTTAGGTTTACCTTGGCTCCAAATGCATAAACCAGTCCTGTTTCGCCTCCAGTCCAGCCTGATACCCTGCCAGGGTTGCCTTCCGCCTATTGGTCCTTCTCTGACGACTTTGGGAAAAAGGAGGCTGAGAGACTACCTCCACACAGGTCGTATGACTGTCAGATAGAGCTTCTTCCTGGAGTATCTCCTCCTCGCGGGAGAGTTTATCCCCTTTCACAGGCAGAGACTCAGGCTATGTCGGACTACATCCAAGAGAATCTGGCTAGAGGATTTATCCGAAAGTCATCGTCACCGGCAGGAGCTGGATTCTTCTTTGTGAAGAAGAAGGATGGATCCTTGCGGCCCTGTATCGACTATCGGGGTCTAAATCAGATCACGGTAAAAAACAGGTATCCATTACCTCTTATTTCAGAGCTGTTTGATCGTCTCCGAGGGGCCAAGATCTTCACCAAATTGGATCTCAGAGGAGCCTACAACCTGATCCGAGTCAGAGAGGGAGACGAATGGAAAACAGCCTTCAACACCCGTGACGGGCACTATGAATACCTGGCAATGCCATTTGGCCTAAGCAATGCACCTGCGGTCTTTCAGGAATTTGTTAATGACATTTTCAGGGACTTGCTCTATACTTGTGTCATGGTCTACCTGGACGATATTTAGATTTTCTCTGCTGACTTGACGTCACACCGGAGGCAAGTACGCCTGGTCTTACAAAGACTGAGAGAGAACAGGCTATATGCCAAATATGAGAAATGCCTCTTTGAGCAGTCTTCCTTGCCTTTCCTTGGGTACATTGTATCTTCCACAGGATTAAAGATGGATCCGGAGAAGTTGTCTGCAGTTCTCAACTGGCCTCGTCCGTCTGGGCTAAAAGCCATACAAAGGTTCCTAGGGTTCGCCAATTACTACCGGCAATTCATTCCACACTTTTCCACCCGAGTGGCTCCAATCACAGCCTTAACCCGGAAAGGTGTAAACTCTAAGGAATGGTCCTCCGAGGCAGAAGAGGCCTTTGTTTCTCTCAAAAAAGCCTTCGCTTCCGCACCCGTTCTCCATCGTCCTAATTCAAATGAGCAATTTTTTCTTGAGGTTGACGCTTCTTCCATAGGTGCTGGAGCAGTTCTGACCCAGAAGTCGTCTACCGGGCGGATGATCTCGTGTGGTTTTTTCTCCAAGGTTTTTTCTCCTGCAGAAAGGAACTACTCTGTCGGTGATTGCGAACTGTTGGCCATCAAATTGGCTCTGCAAGAATGGAGACATCTTCTTGAGGAGCTCATCACCAGGTAATCATATTCACCGACCATAAAAACCTTGCCTATCTCCAATCTGCTTCAAGACTGAATCCCCGTCAGGCCGTTGGGCATTATTTTTTGCCCGTTTCAATTTTGTACTTCATTTCCGTCCAGCTGACAAGAACATCAAGGCAGACGCACTCTCTAGAGCCTTCTTGCCTCCTGAACTGGAGGAAGAACCTCAGCACATTATTGAACCTTCTAAGTTAGTCTCTGTTGCCTCCACTGATCTGGCCCGGCTTCCTCCAGGGAAGACTCTCGTGTCCGCTTCTGATCGTATTCGTGTTCTGCGCTGGGGTCATTCTTCTAAGTTGGCTGGCCATGCTGGTCAGAAAAAGACGCAGCAACTCATCTCCCGTTATTACTGGTGGCCTACCATGGGCAAGGATATCCAGGAGTTCGTCGCAGCCTGTCCTTCATGTGCCCGTAACAAAACTGTTAAACATCTACCAGCCGGCAGGCTTCTGCCTCTTCCGATTCCGTCCGCTCCCTGGCAGCATATCGCGATGGATTTCATCACAGATCTTCCCATTTCTTCTGGCTGCTCAGTGGTATGGGTTGTGGTGGACCGCTTCTCTAAAATGGCCCACTTCGTTCCGCTATCTGGCCTCCCGTCTGCTCCAGAACTGGCCGCTCACTTCATTCAGCACATCTTCCGTTTACATGGATTTCCTCTCCACATCGTGTCCGACAGGGGCGTCCAGTTCACCTCTAAGTTCTGGAGAGGACTCTGTAAAATGGTAAAAATTGAACTAGATTTTTCTTCTGCATACCATCCCCAGTCTAATGGGCAAGTGGAGAGGATCAATCAAATCCTGGCTGGATACCTGCGTCACTTCATCAACGCTCATCATAATGACTGGGTAGAATTACTGCCCTGGGCGGAATTCTCCTACAACAACCAAGTAAGTGAATCTTCTGGAAAGTCTCCCTTTCATATTGTGTTTGGACTCCAACCCGGAATTCCTCTTCCTGTCTCTGGATTGTCCGATGTTCCGGCAGTCGATACCTTGTCTAAGAATTTCTCGAACATTTGGAGAGAAACCAGGTCGGCTTTGGAGAAAGCCTCTCAACGTATGAAAACGCATGCGGACAAAAGACGTTTGGAGGCTCCCATCTATCATCCAGGAGACAAGGTATGGCTCTCCTCCAAGTACATCCGTCTGAAGTTACCATCGTACAAATTGGGTCCCCGTTTCATTGGTCCCTTTGAAGTCTTGAGACAAATCAACCCGGTCTCTTATAAACTGAAATTGCCTAATTCTCTACGTGTACTAACTCCTTTCATGTTTCCCTCCTCAAACCAGTAGTGTTGAGCTCCTTCTTTAAGGACCCGGGTACCACTCCTGATCCGGTTTCTGAGGATGATGTTTTTGAGGTAAAACATATCTTGGCCTCTAAGAGAGTAAGAGGTAGGATCTATTACCTGGTGGACTGGAAGGGTTTTGGTCCTGAGGAGAGGTCTTGGGAGCCTAAAGAGAACATCCAGGCTCCTCTTCTTCTTAAAAGATTTCATGCAGGCTTGAAAAAGAGGGGGAGTAAAGAGGGGGATACTGTTACACTCGGTCCCCGCGATGGCTCTGCACTCCGTCCTGGTCACTCACCTGTTCCTCTGGCTGTCCCTCTGCAGCAGTCTGCGCGCAGGCTGGGGTCTCCTGTCCCATCTGCTCCTCGGCGTCCTGTGTCCTCCTCCACTTCCTGGCACACTGCTAGCAGGCCTCCAGATAGATTGCTTAGGACGCGAGGCCGCGCCCACCGTCTCTCTTAAAGGGGCAGCGTGCATTTTTTGAAATAGCTAATTAACCAATGACAGCGCACTCAGTAGTATATCTGGTCACTCCACCATAAGGGGAGTGCCGGAGCAACGTGTTCTATCATTGCTACATCCGGTTCTGTTCCTGATTTGTCTGCGCTGCGTCTGCAGTCTCTGTGCTTCGCTTATACTGTTTGTCTCCTCAGATCATTGCTAACCCGTATCTGGCTAACCTGGACAATCTCGGCTATTACTGGCGCAAGTGTCATCCCGTTCCGCCATCAGCCATCCGTACCCGTGGACCGTGACAAGGTCACTGAAGCCAGTCTGCCACCATCTATTCTGGACCAGGACCTTACCCTTCTCCGTCAAGAACCCTCCACGGACTCTGTATATACCTGTTATCCTTTTGGTCCCTCTGGGACAGCTGCCACGTGTCCGAGGTCTAACTGGAGGTAGCACCTGTGTCCTCCGGGTATTCCATTCTGGTCCTGTTCGAGGGGCCTTACTACGGGTACCCGGGGCTCACTAGTTACGCCCCCTTCGGAGCCCCCCGGACCGCGGTCTCGAGGTTCCACATTAAAAAATAAAAATGAATGTGAACTTCACCATCTCTGCCTCCGCTTCCATTCGTTACAAGGCGTCTAGGATAAACGTAGGAACGCTCAACGGCTACCTCTAGTTGTGTGGTTAGTTCAGGTTACTGCAATCCAATAGGTTCCAGTCTCTCTGGTGTATTACCGTTTTTGATTTTTCTCCTCAGCTACCTAAACATAACACTGCAGCTTGCCAAAATGTATGTCAGTAAGTCAAAATCCTTCTGGGAAAGCGCCTTGTAAACAGATGAGACCAAGATAGATCTTTTTGGTAAAACATATCATTCTACTGTTTACCGAAAATGGAATGAGGCCTACAAAAAAAAGAACAGAGTACTTACAGTCAAATATGGTGGACGTTTAGAGGTTGTTTTGTTGTCT
>JARQOD010000004.1:350899074-350947821 GCA_033576555.1 Oophaga sylvatica
CTCCTTCTTTAAGGACCCGGGTACCACTCCTGATCCGGTTTCTGAGGATGATGTTTTTGAGGTAAAACACATCTTGGCCTCTAAGAGAGTAAGAGGTAGGATCTATTACCTGGTGGACTGGAAGGGTTTTGGTCCTGAGGAGAGGTCTTGGGAGCCTAAAGAGAACATCCAGGCTCCTCTTCTTCTTAAAAGATTTCATGCAGGCTTGAAAAAGAGGGGGAGTAAAGAGGGGGATACTGTTACACTCGGTCCCCGCGATGGCTCTGCACTCCGTCCTGGTCACTCACCTGTTCCTCTGGCTGTCCCTCTGCAGCAGTCTGCGCGCAGGCTGGGGTCTCCTGTCCCATCTGCTCCTCGGCGTCCTGTGTCCTCCTCCACTTCCTGGCACACTGCTAGCAGGCCTCCAGATAGATTGCTTAGGACGCGAGGCCGCGCCCACCGTCTCTCTTAAAGGGGCAGCGTGCATTTTTTGAAATAGCTAATTAACCAATGACAGCGCACTCAGTAGTATATCTGGTCACTCCACCATAAGGGGAGTGCCGGAGCAACGTGTTCTATCATTGCTACATCCGGTTCTGTTCCTGATTTGTCTGCGCTGCGTCTGCAGTCTCTGTGCTTCGCTTATACTGTTTGTCTCCTCAGATCATTGCTAACCCGTATCTGGCTAACCTGGACAATCTCGGCTATTACTGGCGCAAGTGTCATCCCGTTCCGCCATCAGCCATCCGTACCCGTGGACCGTGACAAGGTCACTGAAGCCAGTCTGCCACCATCTATTCTGGACCAGGACCTTACCCTTCTCCGTCAAGAACCCTCCACGGACTCTGTATATACCTGTTATCCTTTTGGTCCCTCTGGGACAGCTGCCACGTGTCCGAGGTCTAACTGGAGGTAGCACCTGTGTCCTCCGGGTATTCCATTCTGGTCCTGTTCGAGGGGCCTTACTACGGGTACCCGGGGCTCACTAGTTACGCCCCCTTCGGAGCCCCCCGGACCGCGGTCTCGAGGTTCCACATTAAAAAATAAAAATGAATGTGAACTTCACCATCTCTGCCTCCGCTTCCATTCGTTACAAGGCGTCTAGGATAAACGTAGGAACGCTCAACGGCTACCTCTAGTTGTGTGGTTAGTTCAGGTTACTGCAATCCAATAGGTTCCAGTCTCTCTGGTGTATTACCGTTTTTGATTTTTCTCCTCAGCTACCTAAACATAACACTGCAGCTTGCCAAAATGTATGTCAGTAAGTCAAAATCCTTCTGGGAAAGCGCCTTGTAAACAGATGAGACCAAGATAGATCTTTTTGGTAAAACTATCATTCTACTGTTTACCGAAAATGGAATGAGGCCTACAAAAAAAAGAACAGAGTACTTACAGTCAAATATGGTGGACGTTTAGAGGTTGTTTTGTTGTCTCTGGCACTGGGTGCCTTGACTATTGCCAACGATTTTGGGTTGCAATGTAGAGGCCAGTGTCAGAAAGATGGGTTTGTGCCTTTTGTCATGGGTCTTCCAGCAGGACAATCACCCCAAACATATTTCAAGAAGCACCCAGAAATGGATGGAAACAAAGCTCTGGATGAGAAGTGGCCAGTAATGATTCTGGATCTAAATCCCATTGAACACCTGTTGGGAGATCTTAAAATTGTTGATGGTAGAAGGCATCCTTCAAATATGAGACACTTGGAGCAGTTTGCAAAAGAAGACTGGTCAAAAATTCCAGTTGAGAGGTGTAAGAAGCTTGTTGATGGTGTAAGCTTTTCAGGGGATATAGCTCCGGGATCGCCATCTCGGGTAGACGGAGTGGCATAAAGAGTCCAGACAGCAGTACTGGTGCAACTGGCCGCAACCAGTTTTATTAAAGTCCACAGTAAACAAAACATAAACCAAATCATAAACAAAAGTCCTAAGCCTGGCAGGCTGCTAACTTAAACACAGTTAGTTTCCTCACTACTGTGAACTAGGCTCTAGCAGCCTGGCCACAACAACACATATATTGTAAATTACCAGAGATGGACTTGCAGGAGACTCCAACAGCGTCTGAAGTCAGATCCAGACTGAGAGCTCAATGTCTGTGTTCTCAGCCACCTACTTCTGGCTGCCTAATTAAAACCTGAGTGGCTTCAGGTTTGAGCTGCAAGCCTGTACTGAATCGAAGGTGTAGTGAACTAGCTCCACCACTAGGTTTACAAAGCCATCCATTTTCCTTATGCCAATCATCTAAGTACCTAGGCGAGATGTACACCCCATTCAATACATACCCCTTCACTGTCTCACAATGGTTATAGGAAACAAATTATTGCAGTTATTTATTTCAAAGCGTGTGCAACCAAATATTGAGTTGAGGGTGCCAACAATTTTATCGTGCCCATTTTTTGTACTATTTCAATACAGACAAAGGAAATAAACATGTGTGCAACAAAACATGTGTAATTGCAATAATTTTCTGTGAGAAATACTTCATTTTCTGGAACAATTTCAAGGGTGCCAACACTTTCGGCTATTACTGTATGTATTGCGAAAAATCATGGTCTCTCATAACCGTCATCTACAGGCTGGCTTTCACAGGAGTACCATCTTCAGCAGACCCCCGACTGTCATGGCAACCCATCGGCGTCCCGCGATCATGTCACGGGAGCACTGATGGGCACACAGATTACACCCCCCTGCCAATGTGAATGCCATTGCCAGAGACTGACAGCGACATTTGACAGGTTACCAGGCGAAGGCAATACCAGAGGCTGTTAGGGGTAGATGATGACTGAAAAATTCAGCCATCATCTGCCAGGAAAAATGTAGGCTTGGCTTACAAGCCCGCATCAAAGTCAAGTACCCAGCATATGATGCAACTAAATGCCATATGTCGGAAAGGGGTTAATGAAAGGTTAGGGTGTATTCACCCTGGCAGATTTGTTGCAGACATTCCTATTCTTGTGAAAGAAGCTTAAGGAAATAAATGTGCTATAACAATATAAAGGTACGATGCTGACTGTCTTCCCAAAATCTGTTGCATGTATACAAATTAGATTTATACAGTATAAGCCAATCCCGCCTTATCGATGGTTTGGTTAACAGTCTAATGTATATGTGGAACCTGGAATTTTCAACTTTGTACTGTTGATTATATTTTTCTTGGACATGTCTGATGGTGGCTCTGTCATAAAGAACACAGGTTTGTTCAGCTGAATGAACAGTACTGTGTATGAAAAAGTCAACCAACATGGCTATCAGTTGAATCATTGGCTAGATCATCATTTGGCCAAGAACCATCTAATGTGTATGTTACACCTTTTTTATAACGCTAAAAGATGATTACACAGGTTCGCACTATTCATAAAGGGTTATGGAGATTGCTAAACTCATTCTCATGCTGACTATACACTACTACTGCACATGACACAAATCATGCTCACAACACTCCACCATGTAAAAAAAATAGTTATTTTGAGACTAAGCCCTTTGCCCATAGCTCCTCCATCCCTAGTAGTAATTAGATGTAGTGACTAGTAAACAAACATACAGTGATATATTCCCTTTCAAGCAAATAATAATGTGCTGTTGTCCGAGCTAGGAACATGGTAAGTACATTTTTAATTACAACAGTGGAAACCCACACTCAACCTTACTTTTAGCTGTCTTAAATAATTTAAAATATATCACTACTTAAAGGAATCAGTAAACGTCATCACACATAGATTTGTGGGTACAGGAAAGAAAAAAAATCGTACAGTGCCCACCAATGCACTCAGCATTCTGTGATCCAGCTACTTCATTAATTTGACACAAAAAGAATTTAAATTGTACCTACAGAAATATGATGCCCAAAATTATAATTTTATAATGAAAATAAGGAGCCTGATTCATTAAGACTGGCATTGCTCACACCGGTCTTGATGAGGGGGCATGCTCGAGTCAGACGCTCTTGATTCATGAAGAGGTGCATACCTCTTCATGAATCTGGAGTGTCTGAAAAGTGGTTAGCGCCTCCGTGCGTGAAGACAGAAGTCTCACTCCAGTCAGGGACTAGAGTGAAATTTCTGCTGTGTGGAACACCACAGCTCATCATGAATTAGATGATCTGTGGCATCACGCCACCATCACATACCATCTCCATCCATTTTGGCGGACTATAAGAAACTGGCGTGAAGACTTCAAAAGTCGCAACTGTTAGGTTCAACTCCGAGTTGTTCCTACATTTTGCCACTTTTCAAAGCTTTTACACCAGAATTCTGATATGAAAATTTTAATGAATCAGGCCCAAAATTTTGTAATGTAGGTAAAAGGTAATATAATATTAGATCATGTTAGAAATGCATAGACCTATAAAGCAGTGTAACTCTAAGTTAAAGTTTTATGTCTAGGAGTAACTAGAGGAAAAGAAAACATGTACTGTTCCATATATTTTTTGAGCATATGCTATATCTAAAGGAATAATATGTAGATACAAAATCATGAAATAGAATTGAATATTTTATTTAATTTTAGTGCAAACGTAGTAGAAAGTCTTAAAGCACTAAAACATTAAGAAGATGGAGTTTGCTCCTTCCCAAAATATTTTCTCTTTTTATACCACAGCTCTTACTTAGGGCCTTTATCTTTAGAGTTTTCTGGAAGAGATCTTGAGGCTCTAGACACTCAAAAAAGAAATCTTCATTGAAGATTGGGCTGCGGCTTCCGCGGATCAGGGTACTTCTTTGCTTTTGATTTTTGCCAGGTACTAATGATATAGAAATGTAGCAGCCGATATTTTTGGGATCTACGGACTGTTTATACAGTCCTTCTGCACTTACAAGACGAATACGGAGTCTCAGGTTTTCTGGTCGATATTCAGTGGACAGCCTTAAGATTCCTCCTGTATCTAGAGTTACAGCATTATCTACCGGGAATTGTCCAGGGGACAACAGTAAACCACTGGTGGAATGTGCAGGAGAGTCATATGCCCACTCTTGGGATGTTCTTCTGGTGATACATGGACTACTGTCTGTTGAGCTATCCTCATCAGTTGAGATTGAATTGTTTCTCAGGGAGAAGACTTATAACCGACCTTAATTGCTCTAGACAATTTATTTTCCTGGTTGAAGGATTTTAACAATTTCAATGGGAAAGATCTGTGGAGCAGTGGAGAGCTAAAACGAGAGGAGTCAGTTGAAGAAGTTGTGTCACTATCTAAAGTTCCAGAACGTTTAAGAGGTCGTAACTTCAATGTGCTGTAGTAGTTTGGTGAGGCAATTTCTTTACAAGATACAGTATTAGAGCGAGATCGAGGTAGCAAAATAGGTGGATTAGCAGGGTCATTGTGAAACAGTGATTCTTTTCTTCTTATATTTGGACTTTCCAGCAAGGTACAGAAACCATAGCAGGTCTGTGTCTTTGCAAGATGGGGCAATGATAAAGCAGCTTGTGACTGAGGATCCGCATTAGTATTCTCTCCCTCTAGAGTATCTTCCACACTCTCTACTTGAATGGTATGAGTGTCATATAAACTTGGTCTTGCTGCTTCAAACATCGACATGCTGAGGTCAGGAATGGACAGGTACTGTGGACCTGAATTTAGCTCTTTATGAGTTTGGTGCCTGGAGGTATATAAAATTCAGGAATGCTATCTGGTGTCAAGACATTTGTAAAAGTAGAAAGATAATGCCTGGGCCTCTCTTTTCCAACCATGGTCAGCATACAAATTTTCTGGCCACAATAAGCTCAGTGACATCGACATTCACACATGAAAAAGAGGCTGGGTGTGCTGTAACATAAGAAGGGAAAATCATTAGGTATGAAAACAGATCCACAGTTTTTAAGAGTAACATATTTAAAAGGAACACATCTAAAGTATCCTTATGATTACAACCAATTGCAAATTATATGCATCTGTTTGCCTCCCCAACGCTTGTAATCACATTAGCTGCTTGCAGTGAAATCTATGTGATCCAGATAACACATCAGTCTTACCACTAAGAAAGCTGGGTCGGACCTACTTTGCTATTATGTCACTGCCTTCTTATAATTGGGCAACATCATGTAAGGAAAAAAGTAAATGACTCCCCAGAAGAATCTCTGATAACACCCCATAAAGAGAAAAAGTAACATATAATTTACAAGCTAATAGATCAACAAAAGAGATAAGAAAAAAATGTTTTATTCATCTCTTTAGCCACTTTAATAGTAATAACAATAATAATAATGTTATTTCTATAGCACTAATATATTCCACAGCATCTTACGAATCAGAGGGGACATGTATGGATATCAGACATTTCACAGCAATACATTATTTAACAATTCAAATGAAAAGTGTTGGCCCTGCTCGCAAGTTTATAATCTAGGAGGAAACAGGAGAGACACAAAAGGTAAAAAGTGCCTGTAGTGTATGGTTCAGCCATAAATATACAAAAATGAATAGGAGTATTAAAATAAAGTCTCATAAGCCAGTCATCAGCCAGCATCTGTATTAGTACAGATATATTGTGTTATTGAATGCATGGAGATTGTGAAAATAGATGATAGAAAGGACTAATTCTGACGAAAATTAGGAAGGAAAACGGGGAATAGTTACATTAGTGAGGTGATAGGACAGACTAACGAAATTTGTTTTAGAGCCCATTTACAACTATAAATACTGGGAATTAACTTGAATTGTCTTGGGTAGTGCATTGCAGAAACCTGGTGCACTTCTAGAGAAGTCTTGGAAACAGGAGTGTAAGGTTCAGATTATAGACTTTATCATGATATGACCAGTTTAACACATAAAAAATAGCGAAATGACCTCTTTCATTACTTAAAATAGCAGTCGAAAATGATGAAATACCAGTTAAAGTACTTAAGGGGCACAGAATTTCTGTATATTTAATATACTGTACAGTATATTTAATATACTGTATTTAGCCCCAAAAAGTCATGCTCTTATATTATGTTTTTGCTACCAAAGATGGGTTAGGCCTTATTTTCAGAGGATGTTTTATGTTTTCCATGAACAACAATCCACATTTATTCTTAAACAAAAAATTTCATATTTATTCAAACAGAATCATGTCATCACACACAGACTGCACATACACATGTATATACACACACACTGCACATACCTTCCTTCCATTGTATATACACACACTGCATATACATACTCATCTATATACACACACTCTGCACATACAGTACATAACAGCTAAGTTCCTCTAGACTCCTGTACTTAAATGACCTTTGGTGGCATCATGATTAAATGGCCATAATGTCACAGAAGGTCCTTAAGCAGTCTTAACCTCGGAATAAAAATGCTGGGGTGAGAAATTGCCCAGTTTGCCCCCCACCCTCTTCCTCCTAATGCCGGACCTGCATACCATTATGTTTCCTCTTCAGTTCCTATATAACCTTTGTTAACATCATGGTCACATGATCGTGACATCACAAAAGGTCCATAAGCAGTCTTAACCTCGGAATATATATACACTGGGAGCGCCTAAAAGAGTGGGGGGCCTCTAAAACAGTGGGGGTGCTGTGCAATTGTCCAAACCCACCCCAAAGCTGACCCTGACTGTAACAAGGGCTTATTTTTGAAGTAGGCTTATATTTCAAGCAAACTCTAAAAATCCTTCAAAATAATGCTTGGGCTTATTTTAGGGGAAGGTCTGATTTTTGAGGAGGCATGGTAGTTCTCATTTCCTAAGCCTAAAATGCAGTAAATCCAATCAAGAATGCAGATTAGCAGTGTTATTGTCAAATAATCATGTGAACATTTCCTTAGAGGCTGAAAAGCTATGTAAGAGGAATACTTTGGGTTTGCTACAACAAATAATCAATCTTCTGGCAGCTAAACATTTCATCAGCACAAATTGCTCTATTGTCTAGTAGTCTGCTTCAATGTATCAATGTAGCAAAACCTGTCAACATGTATTTTATACTGCTAAATTCAGCATTCCATTTATTCAGTATTTAAAGGGAATCTGTAATTAGATTTATGCTTCCAGAACCATGACAGCGTGAATCAGACTCTGGCTACACAATTACATCCAGATATGTTTTACTCTAACACAACGTGGCAGTCAGGAGTAATCATACTTTGAAAAGCAGGCGATGGACTATGTGTCTTGGCTGACTAGTCTGAGGCAGTTCCGTAGTGGGCTTTTCCATGTCCTGTTACTGTTGATTGACAGGTCTTTATGTGTGTGTACATTAGGACAGATCTGTCAGTCAAAAGCATTTGGGCGAGAGAAGCTGTCTGGGGATTGCATTGGATTAGGCTACTTTCACACATCCGTTTTTCGCCGTCCGGCACAATCCGTCCAATACATAAAAAGACGGATCTGGCGCTGATTGTTGAAAAACTGATGCAACCTGATTCAATTTGAAGCTGGATCCGTCCTGAACTTTTGAACCCGGAAAAAGGAGAGAAGGAGAGAGAGACACACTGGGCATGCTCAGAGCTGATAAACGGAATGCGGTGGCCTGATCAGGCTAAAGACTAATCCGGTGGCCAGACTGTCCCATTGACTTGCATTGTACCCCAGAGCCGGTTGTGCCGCATCCGCTGCTGTCCAGTGTTTTCGCCGGACACAAAAAACGTTACAACATGCGTTGTGTCCGGCAGCCGGAAAATACATTTTAGATGGTTCCGGCAAAAACCGGGCAAAATGTAAACACATGCGGCGCGATCCGGCGCTAATGAAACTCAATAACAAAAAAAAGGATCCGGATGAAACAAAAAACGGATCCGATTTTGCAAATCAAGCCGGATCCCGCCGTACGGCAAGAAACGGATGTGTGAAAGAGGCCTTAGTCAGCAAAGACACACAGTCCCTGGTTGGGTTTTCAAAGCACATTTACTCTGGATGGCTACAGCATTTCAGATTAAAACATACCAATCTGCAATCACAAAGCCTGTATTTGATTTGTGATGCCTATCGTTCAGACAACATGAATCTGATTACAGGCTCCCTTTAATGTTAGATTTTTCTTTGTACCTCTGCTGTTAATATCAAGTGTAGCTAAATCTATGCAGTATTTATCTCAGTGGCATGGGACTGCTATAAAGGTTAAATGTCATTCAATGGGCAGTCAAAGCATTATTTCTATGCTGTTGTTTGCACAGTACAAGCATATCCCTAGAGTGGTACTCCATAGAGACGTCATGGATTCTCAAGTGTTATGTCCGGGACTCTACTAAGTATTGTGCATATCAGACTGAATGATGTGTCCAGCTGCAGTAAACCCAGCTGTCACGTGAATATTGATACTAGGCAGAAATCTAAAGGTCATTCTAATCATTATGATGAATTTATTTTCTTAAACACTATCATTTTTTTGGCCTACAGAATTCACAACAAATGTCAAAAGTGGTTAAATAGGATTTTTTAGTTAGGTTCATTTAGGTTTCATTTTTTGTTAACCATTATAGTATTACAAACACACTACCCTGTGTGCCAGGCAGATTTATTTTGTAACTGTCAAAATCTGAAGCATTGAACCCAGTTTGCACAGAGCATTATTCGCATCATAGCGTAACATACTGTGACAACACAGTGTTTATTCTTAATTATGCCAGTCATATTGTTCAGTAGGTCAAGGGACATGAGCCATTGTTCAAAAGAGACTTCATGTTGACTCTTGTATGTTAATCTGTGGAATGGCTGCTGAATAGGTTTTGTATCAGATCCCTGCAGTTTACTAGTCTACAGACCTTGAAGGGCAAAAATGCAGGTTAATTGATCAATTGAACAATGAGGGAATACCTCCCCCACCTTCCCCAAATCCTGTGGGAGAATACCCTGAATGAGAGCTGTGGATTTTGAAAAGAAGGTTTTGTCTATCTACAGAGAGACTCTACAGGAGCAGCCAAAGGAACCATGGCTCTATCTGGTTCTATACAGATCTGCTCCACTATCCATCAATGAAGATGTTTGGAGAACCCGGGTTGGGACTGTACTATATGTTGTTATCGTCGGGAGCTGGATACACGTGCTTTGGTCATGGTGTCCATCATCAGGAGGAGCATAGGCTGTGACTGCAGAATATTCAGGAAGTTGAAACAAATGCTGTGGGCCAACCAAAATTTGGGAGAGAGTGGGTTTTTCCTGCTACGGGTCAATGGAACTACCGATCCCGGGTTGGGATCTTGTGGACTGGGGCATTGCATTGTGGCCATCTACCCGGAGCGGTTGTAAGACCGTGGACATAAGGAATCGTTAACCTACCTAGGTGATTATTACAACCCACAACCTCAGATCTGCACACATACACACACTTTATTTTCTGACAAGCTCTAGAAACATGTGAGATCATATTGGTAAAGTGTACGTTCTTGCAGCACTAGATTTCTTGAATGAAATTGCTCTATATGTTACTCAAACCTGCCTGACAATTGCTCAGATATACAGTACAGACCAAAAGTTTGGACACACCTTCTCATTTAAAGATTTTTCTGTATTTTTATGAAAATTGTAAATTCACACTGAAGGCATCAAAACTATGAATTAAGACATGTGGAATTACATACTTAACAAAAAAGTGTGTAACAACTGAAATTATGTCTTATATTCTAGGTTCTTCAGAGTAGCCACCTTTTGCTTTGAGACTGCTTTGCACACTCTTGGCATTATCTTGATGAGCTTCAAGAGGTAGTCACCGGAAATGGTTTTCACTTCACAGATGTGCCCTGTCAGGTTTAATAAGTTTAATAAGTGGGATTTCTGGCCTTATAAATGGGGTTGGCACCATCAGTTGTGTTGTGCAGAAGTCTGGTGGATACACAGCTGATAGTCCTACTGAATAGACTGTTAGAATTTGTATTATGGCAAGAAAAAAGCAGCTAAGTAAAGAAAAACGAGTGGCCATCATTACTTTAAGAAATGAAGGTCAGTCAGTCTGAAAAATTGGGAAAACTTTGAAAGTGTCCCCAAGTGCAGCTGCAAAAACCATCAAGCGCTACAAAGGAACTGGCTCACATGAGGACCGCCCCAGGAAAGGAAGACCAAGAGTCACCTCTGCTTCTGAGGATAAGTTTATCCGAGTCACCAGCCTCAGAAATCGCAGGTTTACAGCAGCTCAGATTAGAGACAAGATCAATGCCACACAGAGTTCTAGCAGTAGACACATCTCTACAACAACTGTTAAAAGGAGACTTTGTGCAGCAGGCCTTCATGGTAAAATAGCTGCTAGGAAACCACTGCTAAGGACAGGCAACAAGCAGAAGAGACTTGTTTGGGCTAAAGAACACAAGGAATGGACATTAGCCCAGTGGAAATCTGTGCTTTGGTCTGATGAGTCCAAATTTGAGATCTTTGGTTCCAACCACCGTGTCTTTGTGCGACGCAGAAAAGGTGAACGGATGGACTCTACATGCCTGATTCCCACCGTGAAGCATGGAGGAGGAGGTGTGATGGTGTGGGGGCAGGGGTGGACATATCATTGGTGCAACCTGTGTGGTCGCACAGGGGCCCAAGATGTAATGGGGCCCAGTTCCACGCCCAAAGCAGGTGAAATTGTCCGTTATGATGAGCCGCAAAGGGCCCTTATATTGTTCTTGCACAGGGGCCCTCTCCTGACTGTGTCCACCAGTGTGTGGGGGTGCTTTGCTGGTGACACTGTTGGGGATGTATTCAAAATTGAAGGCATACTGAACCAGCATGGCTACCACAGCATCTTGCAGCAGCATGCTATTCCATCCGGTTTGCGTTTAGTTGGACCATCATTTATTTTTCAACAGGACAATGACCCCAAACACACCTCCAGGCTGTGTAAGGGTTATTTGACCAAGAAGGAGAGTGATGGGGTGCTACGCCAGATGACCTGGCCTCCACAGTCACCAGACCTGAACCCAATCGAGATGGTTTGGGGTGAGATGGACCGCAGAGTGAAGGCAAAAGGGCCAACAAGGGCTAAGCATCTCAGGGAACTCCTTCAAGATTGTTGGAAGACCATTTACGGTGACTGCCTCTTGAAGCTCATCAAGAGAATGCCAAGAGTGTGCAAAGCAGTCATCAAAGCAAAAAGGGGCTACTTTGAAGAACCTAGAATATAAGACATATTTTCAGTTGTTTCACACTTTTTTGTTAAGTATATAATTCCACATGTGTTAATTCATAGTTTTGATGCCGTCAGTGTGAATGTACAATTTTCATAGTCATGAAAATACAGAAAAATCTTTAAATGAGTAGGTGTATTCAAACTTTTGGTCTGTACTGTATGTTATTGGCAATATGACATGCTAGTCAACCTCCAAATTTGAATGACCCTTTACTTCCAATGTGTCAGATTCTCAGTGCAAAAAAGGTGTTTCAAGTCTTTATAGAAACTTTTTGTCTAAAAAGAAACCAGTGGCAGCTCAAGATCACTATCTCCACTAATGTAATCTTCTCAGATTTTTCTTGCAAATCAAAAATTAATTTTGACTGGATTTCATTTTTTATTATTCAGTAAGGAATCCGAATCCCTGCCTTGCTATTTGGCAATCTATACAGCACATATTATAACACACATTATGGTCAGTATCTAACACACATTGTGGCTAGTATATCAGGTACTACAGTGAGGAAAATAAGTATTTGAAATACTGCTGACTTTCCAAGTTTTCCCACCTACAATAATGGAGAGGTCTGTCATTTTTATGGTAGGCACAGTTCAACTGTGAAACAGACTCTAAAAATAAAAGCCAGAAAATCACATTGTATCATTTTTAAAAAAAATTAAATTGCACTTTATTGCATGAAATAAGTATTTGATCACCTACCAATCAGCAAGAATTCTGTCTCTCACAGACCTGTTAGTTTTTCTTTAAGAAGCCCTCCTACTCTTCACTGTATAAATTGCACATGTTTGAATTTGTTACCTGTATAAAAGACACCAGTCCACACACTCAATCAATCACACTCCAACCTCTCCACTATGGCCAAGACCACAGAGCTCTCTAAGGACACCAGGGACAAAATTGAATGCCAACACAAGGCTGTGTTGGGTTACAGGACAATAGGCAAGTAGCTTGGTGAGAAGGCAACAACTGTTGGCACAATTATTAGAAAATGGAAGAAACACAAGATGACTGTGAATCTTCCTCGGTTTTGGACTCCATGCAAGATCTCGCCTCGTGAGGTAAGGATGATTCTGAGAAAGATCAGGAATAAGCCCAGAACTACATGGGCGGGAGGACCTGGTCAATGACCTGAAGAGAGCTGGGACCAAAGTCTCAAACATTACTGCTAGTAATACACTACGCCTCCATGGATTAAAATCATTCAGATCACGCAAGGTCCTCCTGTTCATGCCAGCATATGTACAAGCCCGTTTGATGTTCGCAAGTGACCATCTAGATGATCCAAAGGAGGTATGGAAGAAGGTCATGTGTTCAGATGTCACCAAAATAGAACTTTTTGGTATCAACTCAATTTGCCGTATTTGGAGGAAGGAGAATGATGATTACAACCCCAATAATACCGTCCCAAACATGAAGTATTGAGGGGGAAACATCATATCTTGGGGGGAGCTTTGGAGGGAACTTTTCTTGTAAAGGGACAGGACAACTGCACCATACTGAAGGGAAAATGGATGGGCTCATGTATCGTGAGATTCTGGCCAACAACCTCCTTTTCTCAGTAACAGCATTGAAGATGGGTCATGGCTGGGTCTTCCAGCATGACAATTACCCTAAACACACAGCCAGGGCAACTAAGGAGTGGCTCCATAAGAGGCATTTCAAGGTCCTGGAGTGGCCTAACCAGTCTTCAGACCTGAGCCCAATAAAAAAAATTTTGGAGGGAGCTGAAACTCAATGTTGCCCAGCGAAAGCCTCGAAACCTGAAACATCTGGGGAAGATGTGTATGAAGGAGTGCACCAAAATCCCTGCTGCAGTGTGCGTAAACTTAGTCAAGAACTACAGGAAACGTCTGACCTCTGTAATTACAAACAAAGGTTTCTGTATCAAATATTAAGTTCTGTTTTTCTATTGTATCAAAACCTTATTTCATGCAAAAAAAATGCAAATCAATTATGTAAAAAATAATACAATGTGATTTTCTGGATTTTATTTTAGATTCTGTCTCTCACAGTTGAAGTGTACATAACATAAAAATTACAGACCTCTCCATTCTGTGTAGGTGGGAAAACATGCAAAATCAGCAGTGTATCAAATACTCATTTTCCCCACTGTATATTGTGAGATCCTTAAACCGCACTCTGTAACTAGAGCTAACATGAACAGATGGTAAGGTAACAACATAAGACTTTGTTCAGTTAAACAGTTACTAGGCAGTGGACAACCATAAATAAGGTATGTCGTAGATGCAACTGCAAAGCAAGAAATCAGAGGAAACAAATCAGGAATTGTAGAAAAAAGGGGGAAAAAGTCAGCTCACCCACTCAGAAGTCCAGAGCATGCAGAGCATGGGAAACAGCAGTGCCGCAGGAAGCTAAATCTGTAGGTATTTTTACTCCCTTACCAAATGCAATGGCAGGTTGGAAGCCGGCCACTGCTGCATTAATTTTCTATGGGGCTGCTGGAAAGTGGAGTGGAAAGTTTGGCAACCCTTTAGGCAATGAATGGAGTGGCGGTGATGCATGTGAACTGCTGCTCGTTCCTAAAGGGATAAAAATGTCCTATTCTGACGATCAGTGTGGATCGCATTGGGCGGACTCCCACCAATGAACAAGTTATTATCTATATACTGTGCAGATGATAACTTGTTTTCATTGGATGACCCCTTTAAGTCTGTGATTTAATCAAATGAGTTATATAGGGAACTAAAACCTTTTGAAAGATCCAAGTGTTTTTTTTTTACTTTGTATCACTCACATAATTACAAACACACTATTGTTGAGGTTAATAGGGCTTTCTTTAGAATGCGGTATCAAAATTTCAGTAATAGAAACATCTGAACAGGGGCTTATAGAGAATTATTCCAATTCGAAATCAATTGAGGCTACATACTTGTCACTGATGTGATCTTCCTAAGTGAAATATTTAATTCCGCCTCCAAGATTTCTCCCGAATATCCCCCATCCTCTGGAATTCAACGCCTCAACATGTACAATTATCCACTTCCCTTGGATCCTTCAGACGGAACCTGAAAACCCATCTCTTCAGGAAAGCCTACAGCCTGCAATAACCATTCCGCCTCGCCGCCACCACCCGAGCTTTCGCCTCGCCGCCACCACCCGAGCTGCCGCCTCGGCGCCACCACCACCAGAGCTGCCGCCTCACCACCACCAGAGCTGCCGCACCCCCGACCTTCTGTTTCTTCCCGATTATCCAGTAGAATGTAAGTCCGCAAGGACAGGGTCCTCTCCCCTCTGTACCAGTCTGTCATTGTAAATTTGTTTACTGCCGATATCTATAACTTTGTATGTAACCCCTTCTCATGTACAGCACCATGGAATAAATGGCGCTATATAAATAATAATAATAATAGGATATGACTGGATTTCCTAAATGATTGGCTGAGTTTCTGTTTAACACGTGCTCTAAAAAAAACTGTGAAACTTGAAAATATAGCATAAAATGCCTTACCTTGTTTAAATCAACAGACATATAACACTGACTAAAGTGTGCATCTTCTTATTTAGTAAAAAAAATTTTGAAAAAGGGTGTAAAACTGAAGTACAAAGTATGTCCTCCATTTTTCATCCATTCTTAATGGATCCCCATTGACTTAAGCGGCCACGTTTGGTCCACAAAATCGATGAGATTAGAATATGCTCTATGTCTATGTAAGTATTTAAAACTGCTGTATGGATCACTGAAACTCTATTGGTCCGTGTGCTGTTCATTTAAAAAAAAATACGGCACACCTATGTGCACAATAGATTTGTGAATGCAGTCTAAAGCTTGCATCCAATAAAATGTTAGAAAAGTATAATAAGATAAAAGTTTTATTATAAACATTGTAATAAAGATATAAAGACCTACCAGCCAGACTCGCAGCAGCATGTTGGTGCCATGGTGGAGGTATCAGTATAACAGGTGAGGTAAGGCACCAGGAAGGTTTTTTATTCCCCTATTAATAGGTAGATGTAACATTGAGACTGCATCCAATAAGGCAAGAGCTCATTACCATACCTGGACACAACCCCTCGGCCATGACCATTGTGACAGCTCTTCCTATTCTTAACCTTTTCAATGCCTGTAAGCTTTGAATGTGTTCTAATGTAGCTATGGCCAATTATTTTTCAGATTTTATGTTTAGAAATTTTTTTATACATTAAATATTTAAAAATCCCATTGTCATCCTCACTAATGTGATCCAACACACGTACAGTTTCAGGTACAAGCCAGTCTATAAGTTATAAAAGTTTATAGTTTATTTGTGCACATTCAGCAATTATGGGATATAATGTAAATACTGAATCTACTGGGCATATCATGTGATGTATGAGAAATAAACTAGGGTGCATTTAAAAAGATGTACTGACCCTGAGGACTTTCCATGTGCTTCCCTGCAACTGCGCCTTACAGGAAACTGTATCTGCTGAAGTGAGACGTGTACTTTGTTCATCAGCACAACCTCATCGGTCACCTTAACAACGGAGTTAAAAAGGAAGGTGCTGGGTCAGCTTAGTACCACATCTAGAGAAGGTGAGCCAAGTGCAAATTCTAGCCAACGGATCTTTTTCCGCATCTCAGGACATCTATGGAAAAAGACGGATTTTGGTAAGAACTTACCTGTAAAATCCTTTTCAGCGAAGGAAGGAAGAGAGACACAGTCATTACTGGTGGGTAGGCGGAGCCCAGATAGGATTGACACCTCAGATTAAAAAGAGTGTTGACCGGCCCCTCCAGCTCGGGCTCCTCCTACTCAGCTCTTCAGTCGTACCCAAGCTTAAGGAAGAACAATATCACCAGCGAAGCAACATAACCCCTTCTGAAGGACTTCAGAGAAAAAACATAAGAGTACAGGTTATGCATGCATTCGGCAAAAAAATCACACAGCTACAGGTACTACTCACTGAACCTGACTACTGCGATAAGCTAGCAATGCTAGAACAGAGCTGTAGCGCGTCGACCTCAGTCCAGATAATCGCTATCAGAGAAGGGTCACGCTGCATCTGTAAATACAACAACACACTTCTGCCATGGGAGGGAGCTGTGTCTCTCTTCCTTCCTTCGCTGAAAAGGATTTTACAGGTAAGTTCTTACCAAAATCCGTCTTTCAGCTGCAGATGGAAGGAAGAGAGCCACAGTCATTACTAGTGGGACGTCCCAAAGCAGTCCAAAAATTAGGGTGGGAAAAAACCAAAATAGGCAGAAACCCAACAACCTAGATAAATGCGCCACAGGCGCCAAATACAAGTTAACTAAAAACTTTAAATTACCGCTGCCTGCAGGACCCTACGTCCTAAGGCCGCATCAGCGGAAGCACTGACGTCCACCTTATAAAACTTTGTAAATGTGTGGACGAAACGCCAGGTCGCCGCTCGGCAGAGCTGAGCTGCCGAAGCCCTTGATGAAAGGCCCACGATGAAGTCACAGCCCTCGTGGAGCGAGCTCGAATCTTAATCGGGCAAGGTTCGCCATTAAGACGGTAAGCCTCCAAAATGGCCGACCGAATCCAACGAGCTATAGAGTCCTTGAAAACTCGTTGATCACGCCTACGACCTGCTGTAATCACAAACAGGGAATCTGACTTTCGAAAACCTTGAGTAATAGACAAAATAGAACTTCAAGACCCGCACTAAATCCAATTTGTGCAAGTTCCGTTCCTTTGCATTCCCTGGGCCCGGGCAAAGCGAGGGCAACACAATATCCTGGTTAACATGAAATTGCGACACCACCTTAGGTAGAAAATCGCCCCGTGTGCGAAGCACTACTCGATCCGGGTAAAACTCCAGGAAAGGAGGCGAGCAGGAAAAAGCTGCCAACTCAGAAACCCTTCTTAAAGAGGTTACCGCCACTAAGAAGGTAACCTTCCAAGAAATTAAAGAAAGGCTAGCAGAACCCATAGGCTCAAAAGGTATATGCTGAAGAGCCTCCAAGACAAGGTTGAGCCGCCAAGGAGACACAGGCGCCTTCCTCAGTGGAAACTTACGGGTTACTCCGCGAAAAAAGGAACGTACGTCCCTACGCGAGGCGATAGCCTTCCGAAATAGCAAAGACAGGACAGAAACCTGACCTTTCAGAGTGCTAACTGCCAAACCTTTTGTCCAGCCCGTACTGTAGCAAAGCCAACAAATTGGGAATGGAAAAAAATCCTCGGATTCCTTGAAGAACCCGAAACCACGAAAAGACCAAGTCTTGTGATAAATCTTAGTAGTAGCCGGACCTCTGGCAGCTCGCAGAGTGGCAATGACTTCGGCTGAAAAACCTCTACGGGTCAAGGTTTCGGTCTCAAGAGCCACGCCGTCAAACGCAGAGACTTCAAGTCCGGATGACGAACGGGCCCCTGGGTTAACAGGTCCGGGCGAGGAGGAAGTGGGAATGGCGGTGCCGCCAAAAACGACACCAGTGTCGAGAACCACGTCCTCCTTGGCCAATCCGGGGCTATCAACATAGCCGGAATTCTCTTCCAGTCTGATCCGACGCAGCACCAGAGGAAGTAAAGATATCGGCGGAAACACATAGATTAGCTCGAAATGGTCCCACGGAGCCACCAGAGCAACCACCGCCACAGCCTTCGGGTCCTTGTACCTGGACATGAAGGTCGGTAGTTTGGCATTTGAACCTGGATGCCATCAAATCCACTTGGGGAGTTCCCCAACGGAAGCACAGCAGCGCAAAAATTTTCGGATGAAGACTCCATTCTCCAGGATCCATCTTCTCGTGACTGAGGAAGTCCGCCGTGGTATTCTGGACTCCTGGAATGTGATCGCAGAGATGGCTGGAACCTTGGTCTCGGCCCATAGCAGGATCCGAGACACCTCCATCATGAGGCTGGAGCTCCTTGTCCCGCCTTGGTGGTTGATATACGCAACGCCGTCGCGTTGTTTGTCTCCACTTGGACTGGTTGACCGCTTAAAGGGACCGTCCAGTGTTGTAGGCAAAGGAAAAATTGCCCTCAACTCCAGGATGTTGATCGGTAGAACAGACTCTTCCGATGACCATACTCCCTGGATCCAAAGATCGCTCCAGACACCCCCCCAGCCCGTCAGGCTGGCATCGGTGGTTATGACCGACCACCTCGGAGGGAGGAAAGATTTCCCCAGGAATAACGCTCCTGGACGTAACCACCATCCTAGGGATTCTCGCACCCTGTGAGGGATGATGACGCTGCAATTCAGAGAAGCTTGCGATCGATCCCAACGACTCAGAATGAGCCTTTGGAGGGCCCTGGAATGAAATTGGGCAAACGGAAGTGCCTCCATGGACGTCAAACCCAGAAGGCGCATACACTTCCGAAAGGACATTGCTGCCGTAGACCTCATAATCTGTACATGTCGAAAGAGACATGCCCGCTTGTCTGGAGGAAGGGACACCACCGTCCGTACAGTGTCGAAATGCATTCCCAAAAACAGGATTGACTTCCAGAGACGACTTCTCCCAATTGACCAGCCACCCGAAATCCTCCAGGAGCTGAAGGGATATATTGCGAGCCGTCCCCGCCTCCTCCTTTGAGGACGCCACAATCAGAAGGTCGTCCAGGTAGGGAAATCGTAACCCCCCTGTCTTCGAAGAATTGCCATGAGGGGCGCTAGAATTTTTGTAAAAACTCTGGGCGCCGAGGCCAAGCCGAATGGCAGAGCCACAAACTGGCAATGGTCCTGACCTATGGCAAAACGAAGGAAGCGCCGGTGAGCCCTTCCGACGGGAACATGCAAATAAACGTCGCGAATGTCGATTGACCAAAAAGACATTCTGCGACAGGGCTGCCAAAACGGAGCGAAGCGACTCCATGCGGAATTTTCGGGATGTAAACATGCCGATTCAATCTTTGAAATCCAAAATAGGGCGAAATTTGTCCTCCTTTTTGGGGACCACAAAGAGGTTGGAATAAGAATCCTCTTCCCCGGTCCTCTGCGGAACCGGTATCACCACACCCTTCTGCAGAAGGGAATCGACCTCTCGTAGTAGAGCGGCAAATAGCTCGGCTCTGATGCGAGATTGGCAAAACCTGTCCAGGGGTCGAGAAAGAAACTCTATGAAGTAGCCTGCCAACACAACCTGTGTTACCCAGGCGTCCGACACACGGGAAACCCAAGTCGGTTTGAATTGGAGTAAACGACCCTCCACTCGAGAGCGCTCGAGTGAGACCCAGACGTCAGACCGCTTTAGCGTTTTTTTTGCCAGCTTCTGTCTTAATGGAAGTTCTGTTTCCAGGGTATGCGGAATTTCTGAGAAATTCCCCCTTTTTTTTTTTTTTTTTTTAAAAAAGAGAGGAACGACCCAAACCCCCAGAGGGTTGACCGGATCATCCCCTGGACCGAAAGGACCGCCGACAACTACCGGCACTAGTCCTGCCAGACGCAGAAGTCACAGCTCTGCGCTGCGGTAAAGCTGTTTCTTTTGCCTCAGAAATCAGCTCTGTGAGGTCAGATTCAAATAGCTGACCACTTTGTAAGCTAAAGATAGCAAACCCTGCTTGGAAACCGCGTTCCACTGTCTAAGCCACAGTGCTCTTCTGACTGTGACTGCCGAGGATTGCGCCCTGGATAGCAGTGACGCAGAATCCTTCAACTTGAAAAGCCCATCTATCTCGATAGAGGGGATCCATCTTGTCACGCCGTCCGTAGGCGGTCCAAACGGCTCAGGGAAACTTTACAAGTACACATAGATCCTTAATACTGAATCCATGACCTGCGGCCTCGCAGATGGATATTGTTGCCATCTCCATTTTTCTGTCCAGCAGGTCCTGCAGACTCGCCTTCCTTTACCAGGATAAAGGGACATTCACTTCAGGAGATCCAATTAACAATCAACTCCGTAGAAAACGGTGTAGCATTTCCAGGGGATATAGCTCTAGGATCGCTGTCTGGGTAGACAGAATGGCACGAAAACAGTTCATTCAGACAGCGGTTCTGGTGTAAAACTGGCCGCAACCAGCTTTATTAAAGTCCACAGCAAACAGATAAAAATAAAGCATAAACAGAAAACCTAGGCTTGTCTAGCCACTAATTACACATAGATCGATTTCCCTGAGTATCCGGGTCCAGACTCTACCAGTCTGTGCCCAAAACAACACATATGATATATGTTACCAGTATGGAGTTTCACAGATACTCCTCCTTGTGTCTGAAGGCCCCTTCAGCGTCCAGACTTGAGAGAGATCCACTCCTATTCAGCCGCTATTCGCACGGATTCTTACTGAGACTACTCCTGTGTCCGGGGTACTTCCTGCACCCAGACTGAGATAGCTCAAACTCCTGGAGACTGCTTCTTGTGCCGGGACACCTTCCTGTGTCCAGACTAAGCCAGCTCTAACACTCCTTGAGACTGCTTCTTGTGCCGGGACACCTTCCTGTGTGTCCAGACTAAGCCAGCTCTAACACTTGGAGACTGTTTCTTGTGCCGGGACACCTTCCTGTGTCCAGACTAAACTAGCTCCCTGACTGTGTTTCCCAGACACCTACTTCTGGTTTCCTAATTATCACCTCAGTGGCCACAGGTTTGAGCTGCAAACGTGTACTTGAATGGATGGTGTAATGACCTTTCTCCACCACTAGTTTTACAAAGGCACACATTTCCCCTATACAAGTCAGCAAAATACCTGTGAAATGTACACCCCATTCAATACATACGCTCTCACTGTCTCACATATCCCCCCCCTCTTCTCCAGACCGGAGGGCTGGTCATCCAGACCGGAGGGCTGGTCAACAATCCAAAAGAGACAGTGAACTCCGAACACTGCATCAGCACTATACTTCTATATAGCTCAGGTACCAGAAGCTGTCTCACGACCTCTCCCTGGACTTCAGTGACCCTATACAATAGGTCATTGTTCATGGCAGCATGAGGAAACCTCTCCTCAGAGCCAGGCTCTTGGGGAACCTCATTTAGAACACTTATATTTTCCTGTGCCGTTTTAAGAGTGGGGTCTCGCAACTGCTCACTCCCAAAATTGTCACAGGACACAGGTAGGTCAGGGACACTCGGTTCCCGAGAACCACCATCCTCGTCTCCCAACATCACCTGCAAAGGAATTTCATCTTTATCACGGTCATCACCATTATCAGTATCATCACTATTATGATTAGCATCATCATCATTATCATCATCATCATTATCATGATCATCGCATAAGTTTAAGCTTGTGGGGTTGAACACATAATATATCCAATCACCTCAACCCACAATTCACACAGAGACCATGTACTTGTCCCTTGCTCTGTTCAGCCCCGGAATATTAGTCAATGACATTCGCTCATTCCTTAGGGACCTACCGTCTGTCATTGTCACAGACTTCGTCCAGTCACATTTCTGGGACGTAACCTTGTCAGGTCTCCCCTTCGCTCCCAGTGGTCAATCGTAACCTTGTCAGGTCTTGCCTGGGTATCTAAGGTCCGGTTAGACTCCGTACTGTCCTGTACTCTATCGGGTCGTCTGTATGGGCCTCTCAAACCTGAGTTACTGGAGGTCTCACTACCTCTAAACCCACGCCCACTACCCTCAGGACATCTTGTAAGGTCCCTAACTTCAGCCGTAGCTGTTCTGTTATTTAGGGGGCCCTTTCTCTGTCGGTCTCACTATTCTTAGACGGCTGCCATCTTCTGCTGCTCAGATGATGCTGTCTATCTACTCGCTGTCTAGCGAGATTCAATTGTTCTACCTCTCGCAGGTAGGTCACACGGTACGCCACCAGCATGCGCACATATTCAAGACTTTCTTCCGTTCCTATAGCGTAGAATGACACCATGCCGTCTTCATCTGGTATCCAGTCCCGACGATCACGTGGACTGCTTACTTTCACCACACCAGACTTCTTCACCATTATCTGCATGGCTCGGCCATTTCTCCCAATCAGCTTTCTCACCAGAACATGAGGCACCCGGATGACCTCTTCCTGTAGACTGTGAGCTTTTCTCATAAGCTTTAGTTGTCTAACGGTTTGTTCTGTCTTCAACCAGAGAAACCGCTTTGTGCGAATACATCGCCAGTGCATGTCACTTAGGATTGCCACCCTCTTCACTGTAACTTCGGTCGTGGACAAGACCACCAGCTGTTTAGCTCCTGAAGTCGAGTACACCTTACAGGCTCCCACGGCCTTCCTAAACGCTTCATGCACAGACTCACGGGTGCATTCTTCTCTCAAGTCCTCGGGTACATCTACGAGGCACTTGTACCGACACGTTTCTGTCTCACCAGTGGTTTCCAGACGATCAATCAGCTCAGGGTTCAGGGACAACTGACTTTCAGCTTCTTCCCCTTTACACTTCTTCTGAGCTGACTCACAGCTACAATTTCGTGAATTTCCGTCCTGACCACTTCCATTTCACATTTATCTTCCGTTACCACACTCTTAGCTCTCCTCAGGTCTATCTTCTCCTGGCCAAAGGGAGCGAGTGCAACGAGTTTGCCCTTTTCTTTCTCCAAGGAGGCCTTGTTCACCGAGTGACACTGTATCAGGCGACTTTTCAGCCCGAGAACTTCTTCCTCTAGTTCCGCCATTCGCCTCTCAGCAGCTCGTCTCTGAAGCTTCTCTTGCGTCCACTGGGCTTGTAACCACTCCTTGAGCTCCTTGATCTCGGCTCCGACATCCACCGAATCATCCGAACTCACATCACTCGAGGAAGTATCTGCTTTACACCTCCCATCTCCAGTGGCCAACTCCTGGACCTGGTCTGTAGCTTCTCTGATGGACTCCTCCATCTTTTCCCGCTCAGCTTCCATTTGGCTGAGCTTTTCCTTAAGGCGCATCTCCGCCTTCTGGAGAGTATCACAGGACATCTGTAGCTCCTTCACCTGAGCTTCCAGACCTAGGGTCTTTCTGCGCAGATCACCATTTTCTTCACGGGTGTCCTGCAGAGTGGTCTCAACCACCTGGCGCATTTGCTCTGCATCCCTCTTATCCTCTTCTAGTTTTTCTTTGACCCTGAGGAGATCCACATAATCTCTCTTCATCTGTTGCAGTTCCCTACTGCGTTCACCACACTCCTTCCTGGAGTCACACAGCTCCTGGTTGAGCTGTTTGCGCAATCGTTCTAGGATTTGTTTACTTCCAGAAACTCCATCCTGCAGCGCCTCCTTCTCCCGCTTCAACTGCAAAACCTCTTCCTTGATTTTGCGGCGGTCCTCTTTAATGGCAAAGAACATATTCTGCCACAGGATAACTTCCTCGTTGCTTCCTTCTAGACCTCGCTGGTCTGAGGACACGTCCTCCAGGTTTTCACATAATTGCAGCATGTCACTCTGATACTGCAGCCGAATAGGTTCCAGCTCTTGGCCATGACTGGCCCTCTCCTTTTCTACCTCTAAAGGAGAATCCACACTTGAAGCATAGGCAGACAGTACTACATTCTCTTCATTTTCATTTTCAGCGAGTACTACCGGAACAACCTTTTTGTGGCCCTTGCGCCGTCTACGACGAGAGGGGGACTCTTTTTCCCTCGTCTAGCCTCTCCTGACTGACCTCACTTTTTACTTTCATAGTGTCCCAGTCAGCTACGGGGTCTGTGTCACTCCCCATTGTGTTGTGGACTAACAGGTCACCTCCCACTTTGACGTCACCCCCTTCTACTGGAGCTACCCCGTTATCAACGGTCACATTGTCATTTTTAGGAGGTACCAACCCACCACCAGTAACAATTTTCAGTTTTCCACACTCTACACTCTTGTGAAAATCCGCCCCTTTTTTAGACTCCGCCCCCTTTTTAACAACCACACCGGCAGGGTAATTTTTACACAAAAAATCAGCAGTAGTCTTAGGACTCAGTTCACAACATCTCTTACCACCTCCCTGGGCACTCCGCGACAACACTGGCACCCCCGGAGAGTCCATAGAATGGTCCACTGCCGCCATTTCATACGGTGCCCATAGCTCCCGCACCCTGTCCAGTTGCATGTCCAGTAGACATCTCTCAAATATGCGGTCCGACTTGTCAGACCCATTCGCTGCTCCGTTCACAGCCATCGCGGAGCACTGTTCACACCAGAACTTCACCGCTTTCCCTTGGAAAAATCTTCGTGGCCCCGCCGAGCCACAGCAAAATTTGAGTGCGACGACAATCTTCACAACCCCGCCGAGTTGCAGCTGAAAACCGGATTTGAGTGCGACGACAATCTTCGTAACCCCCACCGAGTCACAGCAAGATGCCTTCGTGACCCCACTGAGTCACAGCAAGATGCTTGTATCCACACTCGTCGTCCATGCTGTCAGACTTCTCTGTCTCAACAACGGCAGTCTTCACTCAAGACATACACACTCCACAGCCTTTTCCACAGAAAATTCAGCCTTGCTGTGCAGACACTTTTTTTTTTTTTTTCTTTGCAAAGTCTATTAGGGCTACTGTCTCTTTAAGACTGCTCCAAACAGACGTTTCTCTTGACACACACTTTTTTTTCTCTGCTGCTATTTCAACAGACTTCACCTTTATTGCTGTCTCTAAGCCACCGTGCTGCATGCATACTCCAGCACTAACTGTATCAGCCACTGCGCTGCCCGCATTCTCCACCAATTGTAGCATTTCCAGGGATATAGCTCTATGATCGCTGTCTGGGTAGACAGAATGGCACGAAAACAGTTCATTCAGACAGCGGTTCTGGTGTAAAACTGGCCGCAACCAGCTTTATTAAAGTCCACAGCAAACAGATAAAAATAAAGCATAAACAGAAAACCTAGGCTTGTCTAGCCACTAATTACACATAGATCGATTTCCCTGACTATCCGGGTCCAGACTCTACCAGTCTGTGCCCAAAACAACACATATGATATATGTTACCAGTATGGAGTTTCACAGATACTCCTCCTTGTGTCTGAAGGCCCCTTCAGCGTCCAGACTTGAGAGAGATCCACTCCTATTCAGCCGCTATTCGCACGGATTCTTACTGAGACTACTCCTGTGTCCGGGGTACTTCCTGCACCCAGACTGAGATAGCTCAAACTCCTGGAGACTGCTTCTTGTGCCGGGACACCTTCCTGTGTCCAGACTAAGCCAGCTCTAACACTCCTTGAGACTGCTTCTTGTGCCGGGACACCTTCCTGTGTGTCCAGACTAAGCCAGCTCTAACACTTGGAGACTGTTTCTTGTGCCGGGACACCTTCCTGTGTCCAGACTAAACTAGCTCCCTGACTGTGTTTCCCAGACACCTACTTCTGGTTTCCTAATTATCACCTGAGTGGCCACAGGTTTGAGCTGCAAACGTGTACTTGAATGGATGGTGTAATGACCTTTCTCCACCACTAGTTTTACAAAGGCACACATTTCCCCTATACAAGTCAGCAAAATACCTGTGAAATGTACACCCCATTCAATACATACGCTCTCACTGTCTCACAACGGATACAGATTGTAAAGCCGTCGCGACCTATGCGACTCCTGAAACATCCGGGCCGACTTACCAGGACGCCTAGTTACCTCTCTCTGGTAACTGTAACGCCCTCATGGCTCCAATAGTACGGTCCATGAGAGAGGCAGAGTGTCCCTGCCGATCCTCCTTGTCCGAAACGGACATCTTCGCTACGCGAGAAGGAAGGCGCCGATTTGTGTCGCTTCCTTGAGAGGATCTAGCTGACACTCCATAACCTAGAAGGTCAGACAGGCCATCATAGAAACTAGCGAGGGCCTCCATTTTGACACCACTGGAACCTCCGACCGCTGCGCATGACGCTGTCGGGGTCTGCGTGTCAGATAGTCTGCATCTGACATGTCCTTGCACAGTATATGGCAGGTTAAACCTGTCAGTAACTAGAACAGTGTGTTTCTTAAAGAAAAAAAAATCGCTGAAGGGTTAAAGCTCTTAAAGAGAGAGCTACCCCAGCATTAATAGTTAACCGCCTAAGAAGGGGTTAAAGTAGCAGACTCCCCACAACCTTGATAATGAAAAAGTTGTGCGAGCCCCAAGTGCCTCTTATAAGGCAGCAGCTGCAGGACAGCTATGCCACACTAACAGAAAAACGTTCCACAAGATATCTAAAAATTTGCGCTGTTTTGTATATCGCAATGACCGCCAAAGTTGTTAAGGAGATCGCTAACCGCTTATGCGATGTTAATGAGATCGCCCAGATTGGCAGCTACTAGCGACATTAAAAAATGATCACACAAACGATCGCATTAGTATGCGTCGTTATCAGGATCGTTAGTGGGAACGTATAGTGGCAGTATTAAAATCGCAGACTCCCCACAAACTCTTTATTATTATTGAAAAGAATGTGCGAGCCCCTTATGCGATAACAGCCGCAGGACAGCGCAGTCTGTCACTCATTAGTGCCCCAGAAGGCGCCCGCGCTGTGGGGGTGAAGGGGTTAAGCTTCTGCCTGCGGGCTAGAAGCGACTCACCCAGCTGGTAACAGTGTAACATCTTGCGGGAGGGGAGGAGGAAGAAGAGCCAGAAGAAGCTTTCAGCCTGCTTCTTTAATGGCCGCCGCGCTGTGCCTCCGTGTGCTCCATGAGGGAAGCCGGAAATGGAGACAGCAGTAAAGAGCGCGATCAGAGCGGCGCGAAAATTCAAATAAAAAGGCGCGCACTCCTCTCCTATGTCCTGCAGGCATCCACCTGCGGACAAAAAACACAGTCACCGACATGTAATGTACAGCGGCTGCCGCAGCAGTCGCTTAATCACTCACACACACATTAATAAAAATGTGAGGTAAAAATGTGAGGTACTCACCAGCCGAAGCGCCACAGGGACCCCAGGGGTTTCTGGCGCTATGCCCATGCTTTCCCCCAGGGCGGGGGACGCAGTGACCCCTGCAGCGCGGTTTGCGCCCCCGCCAGGGAAGCCATCCTCATCCCCCCGGGCCGGCAGGGTTCTGCAGGGACCACCATTAGGGTAATACAGATCCGCCAAGGGAGAGGTTGGGGTCCAGCAGCGCTGAGACTCCTGAGACCTCTAGACCACATTTGGTGATCCAAGTCTCTTGTCCGATAAAAAATAATAAAATCTTCTGAGGAGCTGCTTCCAGCAGCGACTATCCTCTGAGACCTCAAATTGTAAACTGAAGAGCTGAGTAGGAGGAGCCCGAGCTGGAGGGGCCGGTCAACACTCTTTTTAATCTGAGGTGTCAATCCTATCTGGGCTCCGCCTACCCACTAGTAATGACTGTGGCTCTCTTCCTTTCATCTGCAGCTGAAATATAGATTTTTACTCAACATGAAGAAAACGTGTATGTTTGACATCACTTTGAGAAAGACTAATAGGACTAAAAATAATGATTTTAACATTGTCAGCAAATAAATTGTATGTTTAAGCTCTGCTCAAAGATATAAAAATATATCTAAAATGCAGCACAATCACTTCTCCTAGAGGAGACCATCATTTAAATGGAATACTTAACTTCTTTTAAAGGAATGTTCACAAGAATCGTAAACTGAGCACAGAAAAATCTGTGTCTTCCATGCAGATTTGCTGTGGATTCCACCTTTTGAATTGCACAGAAAAAGGTTTCTTATAGGCAAATAATGCAGGGTATGCATAAGATGTTTTTTATTTATTTTACTTCCATATAAAACTATTAATCTTTACATTATATATGATTTTTTTAACACAATTAGTATTTTTATTATCATCACAGAGCTGCACCACTGCATTCTTCTAAACTGTAATGTACGATCGCATGGAGCATTTTTCACGCAGATAAGAACGTAATCTGCAATACCGAAATCTGCATGAAACTCATCCATTTTTGACAACGAGAAATCTTTTTCTGCCATGGTTTAGAGAAACAAGTCAATAACCAACACATTTCTTATTAAAGAGATCCTGCTTGAAAGCCAGGACCATCCTATGATTACTGACACAGTTTTCGCTAATGAAAAAAACTAATTGCGAACAAAGGGCCTGATTGATAAAGATGTGCATTGTACATGCCAGTTTTAGACCAGGGGCGTTTGGAGTAGGATGCACAAAATTCATTAATAAGTGCACTTCTAAGGTCTTCACCAGAAAAGTCACTCCAGTGACTTAAGTAACATTTCTGGCATAATAAATGCCGCCACTATTGATGAATTTGATGGCAAGGTATTGCTATGCCCTGGCTTCTCATCAGCTCCACCCATTTTTGGTTTAGCTGCCTGAAATTGATGTGAAAACACAAAAAGTCGCTAATTTTTTGCGTAACTTTTCAAATTCTTTTATGCCTGTTTTCTGGTGTAAAGTCTTTGATTACATATGTTCCCATATGCACTATGGTTTACGCTCATAAAATTTCCATAACGCTGTATGAGATTCTTTTATGTGAACGATCCAAACAGCATGCGATGAATTCCACTGACGAATGATGAGGTCAGCGTAGGTTTCTGTGATTTTGATAGCACCGATAGTGATGCATGCTGTGTTATTCTTTCTATTAAAAGTTACAGAAATTTTGATTCAACGAAAAGCATATCACAGAGTTAAACGGGTTGACTGACAAAAGGTTCCTCGCAATCAAGGGCAATCAACATGACGTCGGCAGTGATGCCTCATCAACAAAGCAGAGTGGAACAGAATTAACTGCTTTGTGAAAATTATGTGACCAATTGCCGCCTGGATTGGTCGGTCATCGCTCTGCGCACTTCTGAGCTTTCTCTTTCTGATAATTTGGTTTCTGAAAGATGCTGGTTCAGCTTCTTTGAAACCTGTCAGTTAAACCAAGTTAGGTAGTGAGGGGGATCATATGCGAGGGTTGATATGTATCCCCCCAGGATGCGGACGGAGTCCTATTAGACCTGCTGGAGTGCCTTGTATTCACAGCAGGACACCTGTGAGGCACAAGGCAAAGTAAAAGGATGATAGTGGTTCAGTCCGCTTCCTCCAAACCGGGTCTTACAAGTGGCCCATGGCCACAGATACCAGTTAAAAACCCTGCAGTATAGGGTTTGGGTGTGTCAGTGTTTGTTTGCAAGTAGCAGAAACTACTGGCTCTGCAGCATCCAGCATATGTGAGGTAACACAGACCCAAGAGCAGCGAACGCCTAGCACCCTGCATCGTGATACGGTGGTGCAGTCGCCCTCGGCAACCGGTCTCATGGACGGACTGTTGTGACGCCCCGGCTGCGATCCGGAGGATACCATGTGCTGTGCACTGTGAGTTTTTTGAACATTAAACTCGTTTGCTGTGAACTTTCCTGTGGTCCTGCCTATCTGTTACACTGCACCAACCCCGCAGCACTACAGTAGTGAGAAGCCAGAAGGGAGGTACACAGTGGCCGCTTCTCCCCGTGCTTTGCTCCGTTATAAAAAAAAATAAAATACTGTTATCTCTCAAACATTTTCACAGATCTCAGCGGTTCTCAATCCACATTGCTCAGGAAGCATGAAGATAAAGATAGGTTCCCATTGAAGTCATCGTCTGATTCCATATGGTATTCATATCCAGCTCTGGTTCGATGACATTTACTAGACGTGTGTAACGCTGGTATTGTCTGTACTTTGTTTTCCAGCGTTACTCTGCATGTCTTTTGCATTAACCCTTTTTCTCCTTTCCCCCTAACCAGCTGGGATACTGTTGTCTGTTACCTGTATGGATGCTGCTCAGTTCCCAGCTCTGCTGCGTAGCCGTACTTGCGTGAGTGTCTCCGCTGCGTTGCATGACCACCCGCATGTGCGGTCCCTGACCTGCTGCAGAATCCATCCGTAGGTTCCAAAGTCCTCTGCAATGGTGCATGATTTACTACATGTGTGGCAGCAGCTTCTGTCAGGTGCCTGGCCTGCTGTGAAGACCATCCGTAGGTTGCAAAGTCCTCTGCAATGGTGCATGATTTACTACGTGTGTGGCAGCAGCTTCTGTCAGGCGCCTGGCCTGCTGTGAAGACCATCCGTAGGTTGCAAAGTCCTCTGCAATGGTGCATGATTTACTACGTGTGTGGCAGCAGCCACTGTCAGTTGTTCCTCTGTAATGAGTTGTCTGGCTCTGCATAGGGGGCGCGGCCCACAGCTGTCCTGCTTTTATCAGGATTGGGTGTGTACTAGAATTACTGCTCCAGCCTATCGCTGTGAAGCAGTTCATATATAAAGTTCTCCAGCCCCGATGGGCGTTGCCAGAGCTTCAAATTGAATCCACATTGAATTCCTGAACCTAGCCGTGTGTGGTTGTGTGTTCAGCTCCTGCTCTGAGATTGATCAGCTCTGGAGAGCTGATTCCCCTTGTCCTGTCTTGTGTTTCTGCCTGGGGCTGAGTACCCAGATCGCCGTTCCTGGAGGCTGCATATCCAGGCCTGTTCCTGCTGTTCTATTCCTGAACCCTGATCCTGGATGCTCCCTGATCGCTTGGTGCCTAGTGTCCGAACTGGTTCCTGAGCTGATTTCCTGATCCTGCTGTGTCTAATTACCTGAACCCTGACTGTGATCGATCTGTACTGATGTCTGAACAGTGTCCTCTGTGTTATCAAATCCTGCTGTCCTGAGTGCCATGACTGTGTAATAGGCTGAAAATGATTCTGAGCAGAAGCTCCCTCTGGTGGTTACAAACGGTACTGGACTGTCCAGTGAAGATTGTGAGGATTGGGAATCAGGTGTTATGACTGGTCTTATATAAGGGAGTCGCCTTCCCTCAGGGTTGCGGTGATCAATTGTTCTGGTCTCAATCCTTGATTCCGTTTCTTGGTAGCCTGCTTTGTCGTGTCTGAGTCTCCTGCTAACAGATAAGACATTTTCTTCTTTTTGTTTTTGTGCTTGATTTTTGCATTTTGTCCTGCACTTCTGTGGGGGCCTTCAGGGTCCCTCTGGGGGCTTTTGCCCTCTCAGTTCTGTTCAGCCACTGATGTTTGTACTTTTGCTTTTTCCAGTTTTTTCAGTGGCTGCTGTTTTGTTTTTGGTTACACCAGAGAACTAATTTAGGTGGTAGAGGTCGTGTGATCTCAGGTGTTTTTGAAATTAGTAGAGTTGGTGCTTTTCAGGGTTTTTTGGGATTGCAGTAAGTGCCCTTCCTATCCTTTTCTATTTAGTAAGTTTGGGCCCCAACGTTTGCTCATACTATTTTCTATCTGTGTCAGTATTTCTTCTTGTCTAACCGCCATTACAGGTTTGGGGGCTTTCTATGTTCCTTGGGGATCTGCTCCGGGGCAGATAGCTTTCCTCTTTCTATCTTTAGGTGTAGTTAGTTTCTCAGGCTGTGACGAGGCGTCTAGGACCAACGTAGGAACGCTCCACGGCTGCCTCTAGTTGTGGTGGTTAGTCAGGGTACTGCAATCTCATAGTTTCCAACTGCTCTGGTGTATTTCCTTTTTGCCTGCTCTCCTCAGCTACCAAATCATAACAGTATCACCGGCCTAAACTGAGGTCTATATGGTACTCACAGAAGGGAAAAATATTGTGGAAAGAAAAAAAAGTTGTCAGAGTTGTCAGAGATTTTTTTTTTTTCTGTTTGTTGCATTTTTTTTTTCCCTCTGTATCTCTGGGTGCTGAGGAGGATTTTTTTTTTCTCTCTCAATGGAGTTTGCACAGTTGTCTGGCCGTGTGGATCAGCTTGCCACTGAAGTTCGGAGTATTGCTACCTATCTTGCTGGGTTGCCTGTTGTGGAACCTAGGATTCCCATGCCAGATTTGTTTTTAGGGGATCGAGCTAAGTTTCTGAATTTCAAAAATAACTGTAAATTGTTTTTTGCCTTAAAATCTAAGTCCTCAGGGAACGCAGCGCAGCAGGTTCAAATTGTCATCTCTCTCCTGCGCGGCGACCCTCAGGATTGGGCTTTTTCCCTGACACCTGGGGATCCTGTTTTGAGTGATGTTGATGCGTTTTTTCAGGCTTTAGGGTTATTGTACGATGAGCCTAATGTCACTGATCAAGCTGAAAAAACTTTGTTGGCATTAAGTCAGGGGTTTGAGGATGCTGAGTTATACTGTCAGAGATTCCGTAGGTGGGCAGTCCTGACCAAATGGAATGACGACACTTTGGCAGCTCTTTTTCGGAAGGGACTGTCAGATAATGTAAAGGATGTTATGGTGGGATTCCCTGTTCCCTCTGGTCTCAATGATTCTATGTCATTAGCGATTCAAATTGACAGACGTTTGCGTGAGCGGAAAGGTATGCGTGGAATAATGTTGCCTTGTGAACCTGCTTCTGAATCTATGCAGTGTGATAGAGTGGTTTCTGGGGCACAGCGTCATGAATTTCGAAAGCGCAATGGGTTATGTTTCTACTGTGGTGATGCCTCTCATGCTATTTCAGTCTGCCCTAAGCGGGGAAGACGTTTTGCACGCTCAGTTGTCTTGGGTAGTGTTCAGACTAAGTTTTTATTAACTGTTACCCTGATATGCTCTCTGTCCTCATTTTCTGCTCAGGCTTTTGTTGATTCTGGAGCAGCTATTAACCTGATGGATTATAATTTTGCTAAACGTTGTGGGTTTCCCTTGATACCCCTACGGAAGTCTATTCCCCTACTGGGGATCGATTCTACCCCTTTGGCTGAGAATAAACCTCAGTTCTCTACTCAGGTGATAATGAGGGTAGAACCTGATCATCAGGAGAGTTTCAAATTTTTGGTTCTGTATAATCTGCATGACATTATCGTACTGGGTTTCCCTTGGTTACAGTCTCATAATCCTGTTTTGGATTGAAAATCTGTGTCTGTTACCAGTTGGGGCTGCCAATGTGTTAATACCAACACTCCTGTTTTTTCTGCCTCCCCCCAGCCTCAGGATGTTCCTGACTTTTTGATTGATTTTTCTGATGTGTTTAGCGAAAGTAAATCTGCATCCTTACCTCCCCATAGGAGCTATGACTGCGCTATTGAATTAGTGCCTGGTAGTAAATTCCCTAAAGGTCGCCTTTTTAACTTGTCTGTACCTGAACATGACGCTATGTGGTCTTATATCAAGGGGTCATTGGATAAGGGTCATATCAGACCATCCTCTTCACCCTTAGGTGCCGGTTTTTTCTTTGTGGCCAAAAAGGATGGTTCATTAAGGCCGTGTATTGATTATCGTCTCTTGAACAATATTACTGTGAAATATCAATATCCTTTACCCTTGATCTCTGATCTGTTTTCCAGGGTGAAAAACGCTACTTGGTTTACCAAGCTTGACCTCAGGGGGGCATATAACCTTATTCGCATTAAGCACGGGGATGAATGGAAGATGGCATTTAATACCCCTGAAGGGCATTTTGAGTACCTTGTGATGCCCTTTGGGCTCACTAATGCTCCTTCTGTCTTCCAGTCCTTCATGAATGACATTTTCAGGGATTTTGTGGATAAATTTCTGATTGTTTATTTGGATGATATCTTGATTTTTTCCAATGACTGGGACTCTCATGTAAAACCTGTTCGGACTGTGTTCCAGATTTTGAGAGAGAATGCTCTGTATGTGAAGGGATCAAAGTGTCTTTTTGGCGTTCAGAGGATCTCATTTCTGGGATTCATTTTGTCCCCATCTGTTATTGAAATGGACCCGGTCAAAGTTCAGGCCATCTGTGATTGGGTCCAACCTACTTCATTAAAGGCTCTTCAAAGATTCTTGGGTTTTGCCAATTTTTATCGTAAATTTATTGGTAATTTCTCTGTTATTGTTAAACCATTAACTGATTTGACCAAGAAGGGTTCTGATGTGGTGAATTGGCCTCCTGAGGCAGTCTCTGCATTTCAGGAACTTAAGCAGAGATTCACTTCTGCTCCTGTTCTACGGCAGCCTGATGTTTCTCTGCCATTTCAGGTGGAGGTTGATGCCTCTGAAATTGGGGCAGGTGCCGTTTTGTCCCAAAGAGATCCAGAGACCTCTAAAAGTAACCCTTGTGCCTTTTTCTCTTGAAAATTTTCTCCCACTGAACGTAATTATGACATGGGTAATCGGGAGTTATTAGCCATGAAGTGGGCTTTTGAAGAGTGGAGACATTGGCTGGAGGGAGCCAAACATCAGGTGGTGGTCCTTACGGACCATAAGAACCTAGTTTATCTGGAATCTGCCAAGCGACTTAATCCTAGACAGGCCAGGTGGGCCTTGTTTTTCACACGTTTTAATTTTGTGGTTTCATTTCTTCCTGGCACTAAAAATGTTAAGGCGGATGCCCTCTCGAGGAGTTTCCTGGCGGACTCTCCTGAGTTATCTGATCCTTCTGTTATTTTGAAAGAGGGTGTAGTTCTTTCCGCCATCTCGCCCAATTTGAGACTGGCTCTGGAGGGGTGTCAGGAGGATAAGCCGAGCGCTGCCTGTTGGGAAATTGTTTGTCCCGGACCAGTGGAAAAAGAGTGTAATGTCTGAGATTCATTGTTCCACGTTGGCCGGTCATCCCGGAATTTTTGGTACCAGAGTCTTGGTTAGTCGGTCCTTTTGGTGGTCTACCTTGTCTCGTGATGTCAGGGAGTTTGTGCAGTCCTGCGGGACTTGCTCTCGCTCCAAGCCTTGCTCTCGTTCTAGTGGTTTGTTGATGCCATTACCTGTGCCCAAGAGACCATGGACCCATATCTCTATGGATTTCATTTCCGACCTCCCTGTTTCTCAGAGAATGACCGTCATCTGGGTGATTTGCGATAGGTTTTCCAAGATGATACATCTTGTGCCATTACCTAAGTTGCCTTCCTCCTCTGAATTGGTGCCTTTGTTCCTTCAGCACGTGGTTCGTTTACACGGCATTCCTGAGAACATTGTGTCTGACAGAGGAGTCCAGTTTGTTTCCAGATTTTGGAGGACCTTTTGTTCTAAAATTGGTGTTCAATTGTCTTTCTCCTCGGCGTTTCATCCTCAGACCAATGGTCAAACTGAGAGAACAAACCAGACATTGGAGACTTATCTAAGATGCTTTGTGTCTGCTGATCAGGATGACTGGGTCTCTTTTTTGCCTTTGGCTGAGTTTGCTCTTAATAATAGGGCTAGCTCTGCCACTTTGATGTCTCCATTTTTCTGTAATTCTGGGTTTCACCCTCGATTTTCTTCGGGACAGACGGAGGCTTCTGTCTGTCCGGGTGTTGACTCTGTTGTGGAGCGTATGCAGCAGATTTGGGACCAGGTAGTGGAGAGGTTGTCCCTCTCTCAGGAGAGGGCCCAGCAGTTTGCTAACCGGCATAGGACTGATGGTCCTCGGTTTAAAGTGGGGGACTTGGTCTGGTTGTCCTCAAGAAATATTCCTATGAGAGTGGCATCTCCTAAATTTAAGCCTAGGTTCATTGGACCTTATAAGATCATGGAGATTCTTAATCCTGTTTCTTTTCGTTTGCTTCTTCCAGGGACATTTAAGATCCATAACGTGTTCCACAAGTCCTTGTTGAAGAGGTTTGTTGAGCCAGTGGTTCCTGCTACTGTGCCTCCTGATCCTGTTTTGGTTGAGGGCAATCTGGAGTATGTGGTTGAGAAAATATTGAATTCTCGTTTTTCTAGACGGAAACTCCAATATTTGGTTAAATGGAGAGGTTATGGTCAGGAAGACAATTCTTGGGTGTTTGCTTCGGACATCCATGCTAGGAGACTCATCCGTGCGTATCATAGAACTCATCCTGACCGACCTGGTTGCTCAAATGAGGGTTCGGTGACCCCTCCTCAAGGGGGGGGTACTGTTGTGAATAGGCTGAAAATGAGTTCTGAGCAGAAGCTCCCTCTGGTGGTTACAAACGGTACTGGACTGTCCAGTGAAGATTGTGAGGATTGGGAATCAGGTGTTACTGACTGGTCTTATATAAGGGAGTCGCCTTCCCATCAGGGTTGCCGGTGATCAATTGTTCTGGTCTCAATCCTTGATTCCTGTTTTCTTGGTAGCCTGCTTTGTCGTGTCTGAGTCTCCTGCTAACAGATAAGACATTTTCTTCTTTTTGTTTTTGTGCTTGATTTTTGCATTTTGTCCTGCACTTCTGTGGGGGCCTTCAGGGTCCCTCTGGGGGCTTTTGCCCTCTCAGTTCTGTTCAGCCACTGATGTTTGTACTTTTGCTTTTTCCATTTTTTTCAGTGGCTGCTGTTTTGTTTTTGGTTACACCAGAGAACTAATTTAGGTGGTAGAGGTCGTGTGATCTCAGGTGTTTTTGAAATTAGTAGAGTTGGTGCTTTTCAGGGTTTTTTGGGATTGCAGTAAGTGCCCTTCCTATCCTTTTCTATTTAGTAAGTTTGGGCCCCAACGTTTGCTCATACTATTTTCTATCTGTGTCAGTATTTCTTCTTGTCTTATCGCCATTACATGTTTGGGGGCTTTCTATGTTCTTTGGGGATCTGCTCCGGGGCAGATAGCTTTCCTCTTTCTATCTTTAGGTGTAGTTAGTTTCTCAGGCTGTGACGAGGCGTCTAGGACCAACGTAGGAACGCTCCACGGCTGCCTCTAGTTGTGGTGGTTAGTCAGGGTACTGCAATCTCATAGTTTCCAACTGCTTGGTGTATTTCCTTTTTGCCTGCTCTCCTCAGCTACCAAATCATAACAAGTGACTGTGAATCCTTGCTATATAACCTGAGTTCATCTTGGAAGGAGGAGTCCGTTGTGTGCTGAGTTTCCGTTACTCTGTGCTCAGCTTCTGTGCAATTCCCGGCCAGCTCCCGTTGAGCCTGGCGGGGCTTGCACCAGACCGCTGGGGTTCCTTTTCAGGTCGCTGCCAGATGTCCGGATCCTATGCCTGATGACCATGGCCTGATATCCGATGTCGATGACCACTTCCAGATGTCCGGATCCTATCCATCTCTGCCTGATGTCCGGAGCCTGCCGATCGGTGCCAGATGTCCGGAGTCCGATGCCTGTGTTCCAGTCCGTGTTCCTGACTCCCTGAGATCCAATCCGTGTTCCTGACTCCCTGAGATCCAATCCGTGTTCCTGTCCGTGTTCCTGACTCCCTGAGATCCAATCCGTGTTCCTGATGTTCCTGTCCGTGTTCCTGTGTCCCTGGGATCCAGTCCGTGTTCCTGATGTTCCGATGTCCTGCCGGTTCCTCCTTGGTGTACTGTCACGCTGTATAGCAGATATATATATGTGATGACAATAATCTATATCAAAAGGGCAACATACTATATAACATGCGCATAGCTATATGATAACATAGATTTACCTGACAGAAAGTCCAGTGGGTCAAAACGGAATCCGTTATACGCTGTCTCCGGCTAGAGGGTGACCGGGGTCTAAGCTGACCCTAAACTGGGGTCCTAACTAATCCTCAACCTGGAGGTACTGTTAAAGGTACAGAGGTCCAGGCCACCAGCGTAAACCCTGTCTCCTATCAATCCCTGCCAACTGTATTCTAGTCCTAAGAAGGACCCTGAATACCACCAAAGGGAATGAACAGGTAACGGTTAATGAACAGAAAGACATACAAGAAAGACAAGAAATAAAGTAAATAAAGTCTTACATACAACACTCACACACAGTAGGAACACCTAAGGTCTCAGAGATAAACTATAAGCTGTAAGAGTAAAAACAACTAAGGAGCTCTTAGCTTAAGTATTCTCAGAACCGATCCAGTCTGCTAAACTATATGAATGCTTTCACCGGCATCAAACACCCAGACTGGCAGGAATATAAAGGAAACTAATTAGAACATAATCCAAAGCAGCCGGGCGAGGCTGGACCTAGTCTTAGCAAAGAGCTAGGTAAAATTAACTCTCTCATTACCAAACACAAAGAAACAGCAGCTCAGCTGTGAGAAGTCAGAATGTGCAATCGCGACGATCTTCGTGGCGATGCACCCATGACAGTACCCCCCCTTCTACGAGGGGCCTCCGGACCCTCATGACCAGGTCTGTCTGGGTAAATTGTGTGAAAGGTTCGAACCAATCGATCTGCGTTATCATCAGACGCAGGGACCCACGTCCTCTCCTCAGGACCATACCCCTCCAATGAACTTCCACGTTATCATTGACTACCACTGAAGGAGGAGGTAGAGGTGACGGTATGACTGGTGCCACATACTTTTTAAGTAATGACTTGTGAAACACATTATGAATTTTAAACGTAGGAGGGAGGTCCAGACGAAATGCCACAGGATTAATTATGGAACTGATCCTGTATGGCCCGATGAATCTGGGACCCAACCTCCAGGAGGGAACTTTAAGTTTTATATTCCTGGTAGACAACCACACCAGATCGTTCACCCTCAGATCTAGACCAGAAACTCTCCTCCTATCAGCCATCCGTTTGTAAGGGTTCTCCGTAACCTTCAGTCTTAAGCGATCTGGAACTATCAGTCTCCCTGGAAGTCCCACAGGGGCGTCCCCCTGAGCCCCCAATACCTCCCCCTCAAGCCCAGAGCACACAGCCGACACCACAACTCCCCCCGAGGAACAGGAAACCGGATCATCAGTCTTCCCGACCCTGGGAAAGTACGAGATAAGGCATCAGGAAGCAACTTTATTGAGCAGTCATATGTGCGATGAGGAGGTAACTCTTTACACCCCTCCTCTGAGAACTTCTCCCAAAAGTCCTCCAGAAAAGGAGGCAAAGTCCTAGGCACAACCGCACCGATGACCGTGCTCATGCAGTTATTCTTGCAAAATTCACCCCACTGGCTTATCTTTCTGGATTGCCAATCAATCACTGGGTTATGTTTAGCAACCAAGGAAGTCCCAACACAATAGGAGCAGGCAGACCCTCAACACATAACAAGACAATTGCTCTTTATGTATTGCCCCTACTCGAAGATCTATGTTATGAACAGCTTGTACCAAGCTACCTTGACAAGAGGTCTAGAATCAATAGAGAGTATAGGGACCGGTTTGGCCAATACACTCAGTTGCATACCATGCACCTGGGCAAACGAGTGTCCACCAAATTAGCCCGGACCCACTATCAAGAAAAACAGAAATCCTCTCAGTTCTAGTACCAATCACCACCTCCGCAGGCACGAGAAACTGAGAGGGATTTGGGGACGAAATACACACTCCAGGTTAACTCCTTGGTTCAAAGAGGTCCGGGATGGACACCCCCAACAAAATGTCCCTCTCTCCCGCAAAAGAAACACCTTCTAGTCTTGCGGCGCACCGCTGATTCCCTCCTACAAAATGATGTCCCTCCCAACTGCATGGGTTCCTCAGAACAGACCAGGGGAACCTCAGTATAGGGACTTTAGTAGTAGGTGGAGTCATCACGGGGGGCGGAGTTACCTCGCGTCTTCCCGAAGACGTCTATCAATGCGAATAGCGAGGGCCATAGCAGCCTCCAGTGATGGAGGAGAATCATACTGAGCCAACACATCTTTTAATTTGTCAGACAACCTTGACAAAACTGGCTCCTAAGAGCTGGGTCATTCCACTGAGTATCTGTTGCCCATCTACGGAACTCAGAAGAATATTCCTCCGCTGGACGATTTCCTTGCCGTATTTTACGCAACCTTGTTTCAGCAAGGGAGACTCGATCCGGATCATCATATACCAGACCCAGGGCAGTAAAAATCGATCCACTGACTGGAGATCTGGGGAGCCTGGGGGAATAGAGAACGCCCAAGATTGAGGATCCCCTTGTAAGAGCGAGATAACAATTCCCACCTCTGCTCTTCACTCCCAGATGCCCGAGGCCGCAGCCGAAAGTACAATTTACATGCCTCCCGGAAAGTAAAAAATTTGTCCGCCCACCAGTGAACCTGTCCGGGAGAGCAACCTTAGGTTCAGATCTGGTTTGCTCGGGGGGGACAGAACCTTGGACTTAATGTCTGCCAACTCCATGGACAATCCCTGCAACTGCGGGCCAGCTGGGCTACTGGATCCATGATAGCTGGGGAGAATCTTTAGTATAGGCCGGTGAAAATGTCACGCTGTATAGCAGATATATATATGTGATGACAATAATCTATATCAAAAGGGCAACATACTATATAACATGCGCATAGCTATATGATAACATAGATTTACCGACAGAAAGTCCAGTGGGTCAAAACGGAATCGTTATACGCTGTCTCGGCTAGAGGGTGACGGGGTCTAAGCTGACCTAAACTGGGGTCCTAACTAATCCCTCAACCTGGAGGTACTGTTAAAGGTACAGAGGTCCAGGCCACCAGCGTAAACCCTGTCTCCTATCAATCCCTGCCAACTGTATTCTAGTCCTAAGAAGGACCCTGAATACCACCAAAGGGAATGAACAGGTAACGGTTAATGAACAGAAAGACATACAAGAAAGACAAGAAATAAAGTAAATAAAGTCTTACATACAACACTCACACACAGTAGGAACACCTAAGGTCTCAGAGATAAACTATAAGCTGTAAGAGTAAAAACAACTAAGGAGCTCTTAGCTTAAGTATTCTCAGAACCGATCCAGTCTGCTAAACTATATGAATGCTTTCACCGGCATCAAAACACCAGACTGGCAGGAATATAAAGGAAACTAATTAGAACATAATCCAAAGCAGCCGGGCGAGGCTGGACCTAGTCTTAGCAAAGAGCTAGGTAAAATTAACTCTCTCATTACCAAACACAAAGAAACAGCAGCTCAGCTGTGAGAAGTCAGAATGTGCAATCGCGACGATCTTCGTGGCGATGCACCCATGACATGTACCCTGTGATGACGTCTGTCCTGGGTCAGTGTCTGATGTTCTCCTGCTGAGCCTGTGCTATGCCTGAGGCCTGAGAGAGAGGCCGTCCTAGTATGCCCGTGCCAGATGACCCTGGACTTCATCAACCCGTGATGACCCGCCATCGTCTGAGTTCATCCTGGGCCGGTGTCTGATGTTCTCCTGCTGAGCCTGTGCTACGCCTGAGGCCTGAGAGTGAGGCCATCTAGTATGCCCGTGCCAGATGATCCTGGACTGCATCTACCCGTGATGACCCCGCCATCGTCTGAAGTCTGTCTGAGGTCGGTGTCTGATGTTCTCCTGCTGAGCTGTGCTACGCCTGAGGCCTGAGAGAGAGGCCGCCCAAGTATGCCCGTGCAGATAACCCTAGACTGCATCTACCCGTGATGTCCTCCTGCACTCGTCTGTGATCCTGAGTCGTGTACCCTTCTCTGATGTGCGGAATCGGGAGCCCGGTCTTATGTTCTGTTTATGTACTGTGTTTCTTTAAGTAAACTTTATGTTTCTTCTTACCTGAAGTTGTGCGGTGTTGTCTAGTCCTGCAGGTTGCCACCTTGCCCACTGCTCAGCTGCCACGGATTCCCGGTCGCTGCCCTTCCCTAGTCCGGGCAGGCCCGGGTCTCCCTCCGTGGTCCAGTGGGTCACATTCTCTTACCATCTGGGACTCATGCTCACGTCGTCGTGGATGGCGGGTGGGAGCATTGGCTAGTTAGGCAAGCTATGCCATGTCCCAACGCCCCGCAGCGTGGGAAGCGTCACAAGTGAACACAGAACACCGTAAACATGTTCAGTTCAACACTTTATTTCTATAATATCTGGCTTGTGCATGGAACATTAGTTGAACAATTCCCAAAGTGGTAATCTAAGACATTCCAGAGAATTCCAGTAATAAGCAAGATACGGATATTATTCAGCTTTTATTCCACCAAACATTAACAACCAAAACAGATTGTTAGCTGGATTTTAGTTTTGTAAGATGTCTTAGACCAAATTTAGATGTCTGTGAAACACGGTCCATGTATAAACCATGATCTACGGACTGACCCAAACTCAACGGCCTCATATATGAATGTGACTATTGAGCTGAGGTCGGTAGACAGGCAGCTAGTTTTTACATCACAGTCTGTGCAACAGACGTCTGAACTCAGGTTACAGGCTGGAGTCACACACAACGTATAAAAAAAATCGGTCGTTTTTCACGGACAAGAATTGCACAAATGTTCCCTGAACAGCGATCCGTATGTCATCCGTGTGCAATAAGAAGATGCGATTTTCTCGCTTCAAAATATCCGTTGTGTCATCCGTATGGCATCCGTACGACGAGATTTTCTCGCCGGCTTGCAAAACCCACATATAATGGATCCAAATGACAGTTTTTAAATCACAAAAGAAAGAAAACATATACACACATAGAATCATATATATATGTATATATATAGATATATATATATATATCTATATATTTTTACAGTATATATATACATGTCATTGAGACACATATACAGTACAAACCAAAAGTTTGGAAAACCCTTCTCATTTAAATATTTTTCTGTATTTTCATGACTATGAAAAATTGTACACTCACACTCAAGGCATCAAAACTATGAATTAACACATGTGGAATTATATACTTAACAAAAAGTGTGTAACAACTGAAATTAGTCTTATATTCTAGATTCTTCAAGTAGCCACCTTTTGCTTTGATGACTGCTTTGCACACTCTTGCCATTCTCTTGATGAGCTTCAAGAGGTAGTCACTGGAAATGGTTTTCTTCATGGGTGTGCCCTGTCAGGTTTAATAATTTGGGATTTCTGCCCTTATAAATGGGGTTGGGACCATCAGTCGTGGTGTGCAGGACTCTGGTGGATACACAGCTGATAGTCCTACTGAATAGACTGTTAGAATTTGTATTATGGCAAGGAAAAAGCAGCTAAGTAAAGAAAAACGAGTGGCCATCATTACTTTAAGAAATGAAGGTCAGTCAGTCCAAAAAATTGGGAAAACTTTGAAAGTGTCCCCAAGTGCAGTTGCAAAAACCATCAAGCGCTACAAAGAAACTGGCTCACATGAGGACCGCCGAAAGGAAGACCAAGAGTCACCTCTGCTTCTGAGGATAAGTTAATCCGAGTCACCAGCCTCAGAAATCGCAGGTTTACAGCAGCTCAGATTAGAGATCAGGTCAATGACACACAGGTTCTAGCAGCAGAATGGACATTAGCCAGTGGAAATCTGTGCTTTGGTCTGATGAGTCCAAATTTGAGTTCTTTGGTTCCAAACCAACGTGTCTTTGTGTAACGCAGAAAAGGTGAAGGATTGAATCTACCTGCCTGGTTCCCCCCGTGAAGCATGGAGGAGGAGGTGTGATGGTGTGGGTGTGCTTTGCTGGTGACACTGTTGGGGATTTATTCAAAATTGAAGGCATACTGAACCGCATGGCTACCCACGCATCTTGCGGGCGGCATGCTATTCCATCCGGTTTGCGTTTAGTTGGACCATCATTTATTTTTCAACAGGACAATGACCCCAAACACACCTCCAGGCTATGTAGGGCTATTTGACCAAGAAGGAGAGTGATGGGGTGCTATGCCAGATGCCTGGCCTCCACAGTCCCCCAGACCCGAACCCAATTGAGATGGTTTGGGGTGAGCTGTACTGCAGATTGAAGGCAAAAGGGCCAAAAAAGTGCTAAACATCACTGGGACCTCCTTCAAGATTGTTGGAAGACCATTTCCGGTGGGCTACCTCTTGAAGCTCATCAAGAGAATGCCTAAAGTGTGCAATATGCAAATTTCCTCTTCAAACAAAGAGGACTTGTACTCTATAGCGCCACCTATTGGAAGTAGCGATCCTACAAGTCACAATCAACCCTTTTACGAGTCTTGTAATTGACTTAGGATAAAAGCCAAATTAGAATCTCCATTTGCAGACACGGTGTTTCGGACTATTGGTCCTCGTCAGTGCAAAGTAGGAGAGATCTGATTTGGTAGATGAGAGGCTCTGGACTAAGGTCTAGGGGTAAGGTTTCTCCTTGTGGAGAGTGAATACCAGCTCTGGCGTGTCGAGGTAAGGAGGCTTATTCGCCGTGCAATGCTCCTCTGGGAAATTTGATATGCAAATTGCCTCTTCAAACAAAGAGGACTTGTACTCTATAGCGCCCCTATTGGAAGTAGCGATCCTACAAGTCACAATCAACCCTTTAACGAGTCTTGTAATATGACTTAGGATAAAAGCCAAATCAGAATCTCCATTTGCAAACACGGTGTTTCGGACTATTGGTCCTCGTCAGTGCAAAGTAGGAGAGATCTGATTTGGTAGATGAGAGGCTCTGGACTAAGGTCTAGGGGGTAAGGTTTCTCCTTGTGGAGAAGTGACATACCAGCTCTGGCGTGTCGAGGTAAGGAGGCTTATTCGCCGTGCAATGCTCCTCTGGGAATTTTATATGCAAATTGCCTCTTCAAACAAAGAGGACAAAGTGTGCAAAGCAGTAATCAAAGCAAAAGGTGGTTATTTGAAGAACCTAGAGTTTAAGACATATTTTCAGTTGTTTCACACTTTTTTGTTAAGTATATATTCCACATGTGTTAATTCATAGTTTTGATGCCTTCAGTGTGAATGTACAATTTCATTGTCATGAAAATACAGAAAAATCTTTAAAAGAGGTGTGTCCAAACTTTTGGTCTTACTGTTATATATATATATATATATATATATATATATATATATATATATATTATATACAGTACATAGACGTATAGGGGGAGCTCACTGATAAATCAGGTAGTAGGTGCCAGGAGAAAACGGGAATAACATCAAAAATTATATAACTCCGGCACACAAAAGGGTAATTTTTGAAAGTTTTTTGAACAGAAATAAACAAGTTTGATCATCCAAAAAATAATTTTCTTAAAGATGAAGGACTTATCCCGACAAATAATTATCGACGTTTCGGCTAGTTACCCTTTATCAAGAAAAAATGTCTGTAATGTTGAATTGAGCCCTAATTCAGCTGCAAGCAGGTATCAACTGTCAATGCTTGTAAGTAACCGGAAAAGTAAGGAAGATCGAGTGTAAACACTAACGGCAGGGAGGCAAAACCCGGTGTAAAGTGGCGTCTCACCAATGTTGCAGATCTGCAACATTGGTGAGACGCCACTTTACACCGGATTTTGCCTCCCTGCCGTTAGTGTTTTACACTCGGATCTTCCTTACTTTCTCCGGTTACTTACAAGCTTGACAGTTGATACTCTGCTTGCAGCTGAATTAGGACTCAATTCAACATTACAGACATTTTTTCTTGATAAAGGCTAATAGCCGAAACGTCGATATATTATTTGTCTGGATAAGTCCTTCATCTTTAAGAAAATTATTTTTTGGATGATCAAACTTGTTTATTTCTGTTCAATAAACTTTCAAAAATTACCCTTTTGTGTGCCAGAGTTATATAATTTTTTATATATACAGTACAGACCAAAAGTTTGGACTCACTTCTCATTCAAAGATTTTTCTGTATTTCATGACTATGAAAATTGTAGAATCACACTGAAGGCATCAAAACTTGAATTAACACATGTGGAATTATACATTACACTTTACAAAAAAGTGTGAAACAACTAAAAATTTTATCTTATATTCTAGGTTCTTCAAAGTAGCCACCTTTTGCTTTGATTACTGCTTTGCACACAGAAAAGGTGAATGGCTGGACTTACATGCCTAGTTCCCACGTGAAGCATGGAGGAGGTGGTGTGATAGTGTGGGGGTGCTTTGTGGTGACACTGCCATGAAATACAGAAAAATCTTTGAATGAGAAGGTGTGTCCAAACTTTTGGTCTGTACTGTATATATTTATAGTTTATACACTTTACATAGCAGAATAGCCGCTAATTCTATTGCCGGCTTCTGTAAAGTCATTACAGAACCCGACATGAAATGACACATGGTTTACATACAGTAAACCATTTCATTTAAAATGTAGTTTGATATATGGTTTTGATTAACAATTATATGAGTGTATGTGTGAAAAATTTTCATACATGTAGGTGTTAATTTAATGTGTAAATTCATTGAAAAAAATGTGTGGGCTCGCGCGGTATTTTCTCCGCCAGACAGGGAAAGCCAGTGACTGAAGACAGAAAATTTAATACCCTAGTGGGGGGACCATTGTATTCCCCCCAGCTACTAACATCTGCCCCAGCCCCCCAAGAAAAGGCACATCTATTATTAGATGCGCCTTTTCTGGCAGCCAGTCTATTCCCATTGCCTTCAGCGGTGGCTAAGGGGTTAATGGGTTAATGCCACCTTGCTATTAAAAGGTGACATTAAGCCGGGTTAATAATAAAAAAAAACACACACACATTAATTTATTTTAATGAAATAAATCCACATAGTTTTTGACCACATTTTATTGTACTGGTAACCTTCTGAATCCCCTTGTTTCCGTAATAAAAGCATAATAGAAAATATCATACCTCTCTGCTGTTCAGTCAGGCCCCACGCTGCAATCCACACTGACGTCATGAGGCTGTGCGGATCCCGGATGACCTGAAGTGAACTCAATAGCATGGGAAAAAAACAATTAAGCTTTCCCACACTAATCAGTTCATCTCCAGTGAGCCGGGGAGGCTGTGCAGAGATGAACTCATTCATTCTGCGGGGGTTTACAGCGGATGGCAGCATTAGCACCGGTCTGCTGATAACCTATTAACCCTTCAGATGGATTGCAGCATGGGACCCGACTGAATGGCGGGAGAGGTATGGATATTGTTGCTTTTTTATTTTATTTTTTTACAGGAGAAAAAAGGGATTCAGAAGGATTTACCAGTGCAATAAAATGTGGTCAAAACCTATGTGTATTTATTTCATTAAAATAATTTTAAATTAATGTGTGTGTGTTTGTTTAACCATTTAAAACAATAGGATTAATAATGGAGAGTTGTCTAATTGACAACTCTCCAATATTAACCCGGCTTAATGTCACCTTTCAATAGCAAGGTGGAATTTAAACCCCTTATTAAACCATTAGCCACACTTTAAAAGGGAATGGGAATAGGGTTAAGTGCCAGAAAAGGGCGATCTAATAATAGATATGCCTTTTCTGTGGTGGCTGGGGGCAGATGTTTTAGTAGCCAGGGGTGGCCCAAAAACAATGGTCCCTCCTAGGCTATTAATATCGTCTTTAGTCACTGGCTTTCCCTGTCTGGTGGAGAAAATACTGCGGGAGCCCAGACATTTTCTTTCAACGAATTTACACATTAAATTAAAAACCTAAATGTATGAATTTTTGCACACATCACTCATATAATTGTTAATCAAAAACTATATATCAAACTACTGAAATGAAATGGCTTACTGTATTTAAACATGTGTCATTTATGTCGGGTTCTGTAAGGATTTTACAGAAGCCGGCAATTGAATTAGCGGCTATTATGCTATGTAGAAATGTATAAACTATAAATATATATTTATATGTCACATGCAGTGTGATTTTACAGTATACCCCACTGAATTGCCAGCTTTTCTGAAGGACACCGATGCGTATTTCTCGCAAGTCACACGTTTTGGTCCGTGTGTAATCCGTTATTTTTCTCGCCCCCATTAGACTTGCATTGGGATTCTCGGTCGATATTGAGTGCAAATGCGCATGCTGCGATTTTTTTCAGCCCGTATAAAATGGCGAGAAAAAATCGGCTGCTGGGGAGCTGCCAATAGATTAACATTGGTCCGAGTGCAATGCGATTTTTTCTGCATTGCACTCATCCATATTTTCGCTAGTGTGACTCCGGCCTTAGTCATAGCTGAGAGTGATATCCACTCTCTTCTATGAATTTTGAATTTCAAATAATAAAATATGGTTAACGAGCGTTAGGGAAAATCAGGCAGCACAGCCATAGTGTGGGTACTGATCAGGATTTATGGTTTATTGTCATAAGCTTAATTTAAATAGTGCCACATCAAAGGAAGTTTCCCACCACAGGAATTTGAAACTTTTCTGCCAGCAGTGTTAACTATTTTGTTTACCGCAAAATAAGAGAATGAGACAAGATAGATACAAGAGATAATATGGAGTTGGATTCCCCATTTGTGCTTTCCTTTTTTGCTTCACTCAGTTCTAAACAACGGATCTCTTCTTGTTTTGGGGTCCATATTTTAAAACCAGGGGTACTTTGACATGGATGGATTATTAATAATACATATTAGCACTTTTATGGCTATATACACCCAAGAAAACAATACTAGTTGCATACAGGCTATTATGATCTCTGAGGTGTACCCACTTAGACCTTTTTTACTTAATTGGCTGGGTTCTGGAAAGAGAATGTTTTCGTCACCCTGAGTCTTTGTTTATGTCGTGGTTTCCCGTAACCATTTTCTCTTAT
>JARQOD010000004.1:350947921-350979350 GCA_033576555.1 Oophaga sylvatica
CGTCTGAAATTTTAAATCGCTAATGACATAGAATCTTTGAGACCGGGGGGGACAGGGAATCCCACCAAAAACTCCTTTCTTTTTCGACGACCCTTCCGGAAAAGGGCCCAAAGCGTCGTCATTATTGGTGGATGCCCCCCAATTTTGCAGTAAAAATCGGGTCATCAAGCCCTGATTTAATCCCCAAGGCTTTTCAGCTTGATCAGTGACATTAGGTCATCGCAATAACCCCAAAGCCTGAAAAATGCATCAACTACCAAAAAGGCCCCCCAGGGTAGGAAAACCCCCAACCGGGGGATCCCCGCGCAAGAGAGATACAATTTAACCCCGCTGCCTCTTCCCCCTGAGGACTTAGATTTTAAGGCAAAAAACAATTTACAATTATTTTGAAATTAAAACTTAGCTCGTCCCCAAAAAAAACAAATCTGGGGGGGGGATCCTGGTTCCAAAAAAGGGAAACCAGCAGATAGGTAAAAATATCTAACCTGGGGGCAGCTGATCCACGGCCAAAACTGTAAAAATCCTTTGGAGAAAAGACCCCCCCCAGCACCCGAGATACAGAGGGAAAAAAAAAAAATGCAACAAACAGAAAAATATCTCTGACAACTTGAAAAACCGTTTTTTCTTTAAAATTTTTTTCCCTTCTGTTTTCCATACAATTTAAAATTTTTTGGGGCCGGGGTGATATGTTATGTTTCGGTAATGAGGAGTGGGGGTAAAAAGGCAATACACCAAGCAGTTGGAATTATAGATTGCAGTACCCTGATAACCACCACAACTGGGCGCCGTGGAGCTTCCCCTATTGGGGTCCTAGACGCCCGTCAAAGCCTAAATTTTAACTACACCTAAAGATAGAAAGGGAAAAGCTATCTGCCCCGAGCAGATCCCCAAAAAAATAAAACCCCCCCAAACTTTTAATGGGGTTTTTAACAAGAAGGGGAATACTGCACAGACAGAAAATGTATGAAAAAACGCTGGGGCCCAAACTATCTAATAAAAAGGTAGGAAGGGTACTTCTAAAAACCCAGAAAACCCTGAAAAAAAAAAATCTACAATTTCAAAAACCTGGATCAGACACCCCTACCCCAAAAATTGCTTTTGGTTAAAAAAATCAAAACGCCCACTGAAAAAAACGTAAAAAAAAAAATAAAACATCAGGGGGTGAACAAACTGAGAGGCAAAACCCCCCAAAGGGGGCCCGAAGGCCCCCAGAAGTGCAGGGGAAAAACAAAAATCAAGCACAAAAACAAAAAAGAAGAAAAGTTTATCTGATAGCAGGGAAGCAGACACGACACAGCAGGGGGCAAGGAAACAGGAATCTGGATTTAACCGAACAAAATTATCACCGGGGAAACCCCGATGGGGGAAGGTGACTCCTTATAAAGACCAGTCGTAACCCGATTCCATCCCCCCAATCTTCAGGACAGACCAGCACCGCTTTTTAAACCCCAAGGGGGGCCTCTCTAAACTCACTCAAGCCCCCTTTACACATAGGTTTTGTGGTTGTTGTGAGAAGTGCTTGGTGCGTCTGGTGTGTATGGGCAGGTTGCTGATAATGGGGAGGCATTGTGATGATGAGGGGGGAAGTTTTTGATATTGGCAGGTTTTTGAAAAAAAGGGCAGGCTTTTAGAGGGGGGAAGAGATGAGGGGGGGCATTGCTGAAAAGGGGAGGGTTTTATGTGATGGGGAAAGAGATGAAAAGGGAAACATTGATGATAATGGGGGCATTGATGAGGGGGGGAAGTGGATGGGCGGGGTTTTTTGATGAGGGGGGGAGATATGATGGGCGGGTTTTCTGAAAATGGGGGCATTGATGAGGGGGGAAGATGTTGGGGGGGCCCTTGATGATGGGGAAGTGATGAGGGGGAGGCATTGCTGATAACGGGGAGGCCTTGATGAGAGGGGGGAAGATGAGTTTAAAGGGCAGGATTGAGAAATGGGCCCTTTTTGAGGGGAGAAGTGATATGGGCGGGGATTGAGTGATGGGGAGGAATCTTTTGGGGGGGCTTGGGAAAAAAATTTTTTGGGGGGCTTGTGATATGGGGAGAAGATGTGATAAGGGGAGGATTGTGATAAGGGGGGGGCATTGATGATGGGGAGAAGATGATGATGGGCAGGCATTGATAATGGGGGGAGATGTGATGGGGGGGCATTGTAAATTTTGGGGAGGCATTGATGATGGGGGGGGAAAAAAGGATGAAATAATGGGCGGCATTGTGATAAGGGGCAGGCATTGATGGGGGGAAAGATGTTGGGGAGGAGAGGATGAGGGCAGGATTGTGAAGGGGGGAGGCCTGATGGAGGGGGGGGCAAAAAAGGAAAAGGGGCAAGATGATTGGGGAAAAATCTAGATAGGGGGAGTCTTTCCCAGCCCCTTTTCCGACCGTAACAGTGCAGAACGCGACCCCCGCAGAGGAGAGCTCCATATTTTGTAGGAGCATTTATGGGGACCATTCCCCTGATGGAGTTTTAAATGGGACCAGTATCCTGTAGGAGCTTAAATGGTCCAGTATTCTGTATGGGCTTTTTTTTGGGGCCCCCAGTATTCTGAGGGCATTTATGGGGGGGACACCTGCGGGGGATATTAAATGGGGGGGGGGGGGGAATGTGGGCCCATAATTTTTTGGAGGATGTACTGTCCATTTTTTCTGTGCGCGTGAGGATTTGGGGTTTTTTTGAGCTATTGTACAATTTCAATGTATCACTCTGAATGGAAAAAGAGAAGTTTGGCGTTGGCTATCCAAAATTTTTCTGCTGTATTGTGCATATGATCGGGGGCTGTTTTTAAAGGGGCCCCCTGAGGCTCTTTCCCCGGGGGGCCGCCGACCCTAAAACCATCACCCTCTAAAATAAAAACCACAGGATCGACTGGCCGGTGTTATTTTTTTGGTAGTGAGGGGTGCAGGTTTTAAAAAAGGAAAAACCCAGAGCAGTTGGAATTTGGGGATTGCATCCCTGAAAACCCCCCCAAAAAATAGAGGGCCGGGGGGAGTTTTCTACTTGGTCCTGACCCTCTCAAGCCTGAAAACTAACTACCTAAAGATAGAAATAGGAAAGTATCTCCCCCGGACAGAACCCCAAAGTAATAAAACCCCCCCAAACTAAAATGGCGGTTAACAAGAGGAAATATGAACGAAAAAAATTAACAAACGGGGGGGCCCAAACTATCTAAATAGAAAAGGATAGGAAGGGGTACTTTCTGCAATCCCGAAAACACGAAAAAACAACTTAAAAATTTCAAAATCCCTGAGATACACGACCTCTCCACCTAAATTACCCGGGGTGTAACAAAACACCCCCACTGAAAAACGGAAAAAAAAAAACCCCAAAAAAAAAAGTGGTGGACTAAACTGAGAGGAAAAACCCCCCCAGGGGGACCCAAAAAGGCCCCCCACAGAAGTGCAGGAAAAAAGATGCAAAAATATAGCAAAAAACAAAAAAGAAATTTTTTTATCTGTAGCGGAATGAGACACGACACGCAGGTAAAGGGAAACTGGAAAGAAGGTTTTTAGACCAAACAATTGATCAGGGGAAACCCGATGGGAAAATGATTCCCTTAAAAAAGACCAACAGAAACCCCCATTCCCAAAACCTCACTGTACGTTTAACCACCAGAGGAGCCCTCTCAGAACTATCTCAAAAACCCTTACAAAGTACCCCCCCCCTTGGGGGGTAACCAACCCTCATTTAAAACCAGGGGGGGCAGGGGGGGTTCTATGATACGCAGATAAGTCTCCTAGCATGGGGGTTTCCCAAGCAAACACCAAGAATTATCTTCCAATAACCTTCCATTTAACCCCTACTGGAGTCTTCTCTAGAAAAAGAGAATCAATATTTTTTAACCACATATCCGATTGCCCTCAAAAAACAGGGTCAGGGGCACAGCAGCAGGAACCACTGGCTCAACAAACCTTTCAACAAGGCTTGTGGAACACTTATGGATTTAAATGTCCGGGGAAAAGCAAACGAAAAGAAACAGGTTTTAAAAACTCCCCGATCTTATAAGGTCCAAAGAACCTAGGCTTAAATTTAGGAATGCTACCTATAGGAATATTCTTTGAGGACAACCCCAACCCGTCCCCCCTTTAAACCGGGCCATCAGTCCTTTTCCGGTTGCAAACCCGGGGTTTCCGAGAGAGGGAAACCTCTCCTTCCGGGGCCAAAAATTTTGCATCGCCAACAACGAGTCAAAAACCCGGAAAGACGAAGCTCCGTCTTCCGAAGAAAACGAGGGTGAAACCCAGAATTACAGAAAAACGAGACATCAAAGTGGCAAGCTACCCTATTTTAAGAGCAAACTCCCAAAGCAAAAAAGGACCCCGTCATCCTGACAGCGCACAAACCCCTTTGTTAGTTCCAATTTGGGGTTTTTTCTCTCAGTTTGCCTTGGGGCGAGGATAAAAAGCCGGGAAAAGACAATTGAACACCCAGTTTAGAAAAAAGTCCCCAAAATCGAAAAAAAGGGGTCCTCTGTCAACACAATGTTTCGGAAATGCCGTGTAAAAACCACGTGCTGAAGGAAAACGGCACCATTCAGAGGGGAAGGGGAATTAGGTAATGGCACAAGTTTATCATTTTTTGGAAACCCCCAAAAAATTCCCCCTGGGGTCATTTCTGAGAAACAGGGGAAATCGGAAATGAAATCCATAGAGATTGGGGGGCCCTGGTCTCTTTTGGGACAGGGGAAGGTCAACAAAAAACCCTAGAGCGAGGCAAGGTTTTGGGGCGAGAGCAAGTCCCAGGATGCCAAATTCCCTACCGCGGACAAGGTAGGGGCCCCAAAGGACCACTAACCAGTCTCTGGTCCAAAAATTCCGGGTCCCAGCCAATGCGGAACAATGATCTCAGACTCACATCTTTTTCCATTGGCCGGGAAAAAATTTTCCAACGGGGGGGCTCGGGCCTTCCTCCGACACCCCCCCCAAACAGTCTCAAATTGGGCGGGGGGCGGGGAAAAAAATACCCCTCCTTCAAAAAAAAAGAATCAATAGTCAGGAGAGTCCAGGAAAAACCTCGAAGGGCACCGCCTTAACATTCTTGTGCCCGGGGAAAAAAGGAAACCACAAAAAATTTAAAAGTGTGAAAAAAAGGCCCACCTGGCCCCTTTAGGGGTTTAGGCTGGGGGGAAATTTCCGAAAACCAATTTTTTTGGCCTAAGACCACCACCGATGTTTGACTCCCCCCGCCAAAATTTTCCACCCTTCAAAGCCCACTTCATGGCCAATAACCCGATTACCCCGTCTAATTACGTTCATAGGAGAAAATTTTCGAGAGAAAAAGGAAAAAGGGTTACTTTTAGAGGTCTCTGGTCTTTTTGGGAAAAACGGCACCCCCAATTTCAGAGGCATCAACCTCCACCTGAAATGGCAGAGAAAATCAGGCTGCCGTAGAACAGGAGCAGAATGAATCTCTGCTTAAGTTCCTAAAACGGGGGACTGCCTCAGGAGGCCAATTCCCACATCAAACCTTTCTGGTCAAATCAGTTAATGGTTTAACAAAACAAGAAATACCAAAAATTTACGATAAAAATTGGAAAAACCCCCAAAAATCTCTGAAACCTTTAAGGAAGTAGGTTGGCCCAATCACAGTTTGGGCCTGAACCTTGACCGGGCCCTTTTCAATTACAGATGGGGCAAAAGATCCCAAAAATGAGATCTTCTGTACGCCAAAAAGACACTTTGATCCCTTACATACAAGCATTCTCTTCAAAATCTGGAATACGTTCGAACTGTTTCAATGAGGTCCCAGTCATTAAAAAATAAGAATCATCCAAATAAACAATCAGAAACTTGTCCAAAAATCCTGAAAATGTATTCATAAGGACTGAAGACGGAAGGAGTTTTAGTGGCCCAAAGGGCATCACAAGGTTCAAAATCCCCTTCGGGGTGTTAAAAAGGTCTTCATTCACCCCCGTGTTAATGCAATAAGGTTTACGCCCCCCTGAGTCAAGTTGGTAAACCAAGTACGTTTTTCACCCTGGAAACAGGTCAGAAATCAAGGGTAACGGTATTGATATTTCACAGTATATTGTTCAAGAGACGAAAATCAATACACGCCTTAATGAACCATCTTTTTTGGCCACAAAGAAAAAACCGGCACCTAAGGGTGAAGAGGATGGTCTGATATGACCCTTCTCCAATGATTCCTTGATATAAGACCGCATGCGTCATGTTCAGTACAGACAAGTTAAAAAGGCGGACCCTTAGGGATTTACTACTGGCACTAATTCAATAGCGCAGTCATAGCTCCTATGGGGAGGTAAGGATGCAGATTTACTTTCGCTAAACACATCAGAAAAATCAAACAAAAAGTCAGGAACATCCTCAGCCTGGGGGGAGGCAGAAAAACAGGGTGTTGGTATTACACTTGGCAGCCCCAACTGGTTACAGACACAGATTTCCAATCCAAAAACGGATTATGAGACTGAAACCCCAAGGGAAACCAGCACGATAATGTCATGCAGATTATATAGAACCAAAAATTTGCAGCACTCCTGGTGATCAGTTCAACCCTCATTATCACCTGAGTAGAAAACTGGGTTTATTCTCAGCCAAAGGGGTAGAATCGATCCCCAGTAGGGGAATAGACTTCTGTAGGGGTATCAAGGGAAATCCACAACGTTTAGCAAAATCAAATCCATCAGGTTAATAGCTGCTCCAGAATCAACGAAGCCTGAGCAAAATGAGGACAGAGAGCATATCAGAGTGACAGTTAATAAAAAACTTGTCTGAACACTACCAAGACAATGAGCGTGCAAAAGTCTTCCCCGTTAGGGCAGACTGAAATAGCATGAGAGGCATCACCACAGTAGAAACATAACCCATTGCGCTTTCGAAACTCATGACGCTGTGCCCAGACACCACTCCATTACACTGCATGGGCTCAGCAGCTGGCTCACAAGGCAACACCACTCCACGCATACTTCTTCGCTCAACGCAAACGTCTGTCAATTTGAATCGCTAATGACATAGAATCTTGAGACCAGAGGGGACAGGGAATCCCACCATAACATCCGTTTACATTATCTGACAGACCCTTCCGGAAAAGGGCCGCCAAAGCGTCGTCATTCCATTTGGTCAGGACTGCCCACCTACGGAATCTCTGACAGTATAACTCAGCGTCATCAAGCCCTGATTTAATGCCAACAAGGCTTTTTCAGCTTGATCAGTGACATTAGGCTCATCGTACAATAACCCCAAAGCCTGAAAAAATGCATCAACATCACTCAAAACAGGATCCCCAGGTGTCAGGGAAAAAGCCAATCCGAGGATCGCCGCGCAGGAGAGAGATGACAATTTGAACCTTGCTGCGCTGCGTTTCCTGAGGACTTCGATTTAAGGCAAAAACAATTTACAGTTATTTTTGAAATTCTGAAACTTAGCTTGATCCCTAAAAATAAATTGGCATGGGGATCCTAGGTTCCACAACAGGCAACCTAGCAAGATATGCAGCATACTCTGAACCTCAGTGGCAAGCTGATCCACACGGCCAGACAACTGTGCAAACTCATTGGGAGAAAAGATCCTCCCCAGCACCCAGAGATACAGAGGAAAAAAAAAAAAAATGCAACAAACAGAAAATATCTCTGGACAACTTTTCTTCCTTCAAAATATTTTTTTCCCTTCTGTGAGTACCATACAATTTTTATGGCCGGTGATACTGTTATGTTTCGGTAGCTGAGGAGTGCAGTAAAAAAGGAATACACCAGAGCAGTTGGAATCTATGGATTGCAGTACCCTGACTAACCACCACAACTAGAGGCAGCCGTGGAGCGTTCCTACGTTGGTCCTAGACGCCTCGTCACGCCTGAGAAACTAACTACACCTAAAGATAGAAATTGGAAAGCATCTGCCCCGGAGCAGAACCCAAAGATAATAGAAAGCCCCCAAACATGTATGGCGGTTAGACAAGAGGAAATACTGACACAGAAAGAAAATAGTATGAGCAAACGCTGGGGCCCAACTACTAAATAGAAAAGGATAGGAAGGGTACTTACTGCAATCCCAGAAAACACTGAAAAAAAACACCAACTCTACTAATTTCAAATCACCTGATATCCACGACCTCTACCACCTAAATTAGTTCTCTGGTGTAACAAAAACAGCAGCCACTGAAAAAACTGGAAAAAGCAAAAGTACAAAAACACAGTGGCTGGACTAAATGAGAGGGCAAAAGCCCCCAGAGGGGACCCTGAAGGCCCCACAGAAGTGCAGGACAAGATGCAAAATATAGCAAAAACACAAAATAAGAAATTGTCTTATCTGATAGCAGGAGATGCAGACACGACACAGCAGGCTACAAGGGAAACTGGAAAGAAGGATTCAGACCAGAACAATTGATCACCGCAACCCTGATGGGAAAATGATTCCCTTAAATAAGACCAATCAGTAACACCTGATTCCCAATCCTCACTAGTACCGCTTGTAACCACCAGAGGGAGCCTCTGCTCAGAACTCATCTCAAACCCATTCACAACAGCCTGGCCCTAAAGTGCTTTGGCAAAGTCCTCAGTTCTGACACAAGTACCTCCTTAGCAGCCAAGATGTCACGTATATGTTCCCGAGTTCTAGTTTTCAATTCCCTAGATGTGAGACCAATGTAAATGAGGGAGCAGGGACGGACACGTGGCGTAATGTATAACATGTGTTGTATTACACGAGATAAAATCATGAATTATATATTCCCTGCTCCCATCAGAAGATACAAAGGTCCCACACCTCAGGATATTGGGGCATACCACGCATGAACCACAGGGGAAACAACCATGTCTGGGACAACCCAAATTAAATATTATATTTTGTTTCGCCACATAATGGCTTTTTACTAGGTGGTACCGAAGGTTTTTGCTTCTCCGCTGGGTTATGCGAGGAATGAAGGCAGGTGTGCTGCCAAGACATTGTCGGTACATAAAACCGACCAGTGTCTGATCAAGATCTCATGGTTCCGATCCCAGTGGCAATTAGAGGTAGAGATGAAACTCAGTTCAAAATTATTGTTTTGTGTTTTTTTCTTAGGCTGTACCAACAAATCACTCCTCCTGGTAGACCTGGCCTGCCTGTAGCCTTCCTTGATGCACCGGCCACTGTACCCCCTGGCTCTGAATCTCTCAGCAAGAATGGCGGACTGTCTCTCAAAGCGGGCCTCTGTAGAGCAGACCCACCTGTTCCTAAGAAACTGACCAACTGGGATGGCTTTAATAACTAGATAGCTGTGTTGAGGAGACATGTAGCAAAGAATTCAGAGATGTTTCCTTACAATATAAATCTGCCTCAATTGAGCCATCCTCCCCGACACACAGCATGATATCCAAGAAATGAATCTTATTTCGATTACAGTTGTAAGTAAACTTAAGATTAAATGAATTATCATTAAGCTATTGCATAAAGTTCGCCAGGCTGGCCTCGTCACCCTCCCAAATCATTAGAACATCATCGATGTAATGAAACCAGCCCATAACAGGGCCCGTGGCGTGTGCTGAGTCACCCTGGAAAATCTGCCTTTCCCAAAAACCAAGAAACAGATTTGTGTGTAACGGAACACACACCGCACCGCGCCCATTGCGGTCCCCTCAGTTTGCAAAAAAACCTATCCTTAAATACATAAAATTATGTGTCAAAACAAATCAAGTAAATCAAGAATGAAATCAGAAAAATGACTATCCCAGTTGGAAGAATCGGGCCACCCTGAGGCCATAGGCATGCCGAATAGATGTATATAAAGATTCAATGTCAATTATGACTAACATCATGTTTTCTTCGAGAGACAGACCACCAATCTTGGTGAGCATGTCAGTCATGTCCCTGACATAGGAGGGGAGCGTCTCCACCAAAAATTTTTAGGTAAAAATCAATAAATTTACAAACATTGTCACTCAACCATCCTATGCCAGAGACAATAGGTTGGCCAGGGGACATTCAGTGTCCTTGTGCACCTTTGGTAGAAGGTAAAAAGTAGCCACTCTAGGTGATTTAGGTAATAATCCCTCCATGACTTTCTTTGGTACGATACCTGATTCATATGCATGATATACAACTGACTCAAGTTGAGCTGAAAAAATCTGCATAGGATTTTGGGGAAGTACACAATGTGTCCTTATTTTTCAATTGATGGAAAGCCTCCTTCTCATACTTCTCGGTCAGCCAGATCACAACGTTCCCTCCCTTGTCCGCCGGTTTAATAACCACATTGTCCAATGACTGCAGTTATCTCAAAGTATGTTTTTGTGCATTTGTAAGGTTATCATGCTGTATGCTTTGGATATCTTTTTTAAATCCTCCGTTACAAGTCTGCAAAAAAATGTCCACCTGTGGACAGACAAGGCAGGGAATGTAAGTGATCTGGGCACGATCGACTGTGGAAAAGTACCTGTGGTGTCAGGTTGTTGTTCCCTTAGTAACTACTCCAGTGCCACTAGTTCTTGTTGTTCCGTCACATTGATAAGGCCCGAATGTACCCCAGCCTGATTGTGCAATTTCCTCAACACCAATTTACGGCAAAAAAGGTGTACATCTTTCAGGGCTGTGAAAAAATCAAAAGCTATTAGATGGTACATAATTTAAACCAAGCTTAAGAAGTTCACATTGTGTTTCTGACAGGGGATGAGAGGTTAAGTTCATTACCTCCAAATTGGTGTTTTAGCTTCCTGCTCATAAGTCTGTTTCCATTTACTATTCATAGGGCATGTTAGGGTTGGCAGATCACACTAAATAAAATAAATAATAAAGTGCAATCGCAACCCGGGGTGCAACGTGCAGAGAAGTATAACTGCTGCTAATGTGAACAATGACAAACTAAAGACAGTGAGCGAACACCTAAACACGGCTGTGTTAACTCCACGCAGAATGAACAAAACGCACAATACTCAGCTGTTAGATTCACAGATATTGCCGAGACGAGAAAAAACTCAAAAGACACAAGGGGAAAACCTGTAGAACTCACGGGGGAGCAAAAGCTCTTATGGTTGGATCTTGCCCTGAGACTGACCCGTGCTAATCGCACAAGTGGCTGAAACAGGTGCTAAGCCAAGTGGGGCCAAAAGAAACCCTAAGAATATAGCTAACACACACACGTGCAAACAGAGGAATAGAGTACTTCCTTACACACACCAACCATACATGATACTAACGTGCCCGCAAGCGTCGCTGGGAGCCTTTTATATGAAAGCTCCACCCCAAACACTCACACTGACATCGCCATGGGCCAATCCGGAACTACCACATCAGCAGAGCAGCTGACGTCCGAACACCAATGAGAAGATGCCACATCACGGGCATGCTTAGTAAGGTGATTTCTGGACTTAAGCTTCAGAGCGCAAGGCGGTGCCTTTATCATAGACTTTGCTGGAGAGCCGGCAGTAACCAAAGATACACTGCGATCCTGAGCTAGGTCCCGGGACCAAGGTCTGTGCTGAGCAACAGCCAGAGTGGCCGGACATGAATGGGAGACCATGGCACCAGGCAATGCCCAGGATCTAACACGCGCAGTGCGAAACTCCCGGGGCCTAACAGGGTGTCCTCTTGTGTTCTTGACCCTTTCACTCCCTGGGCTTTATTCTGTTCAGATGTTACATTAGGTTCGTCAACAGATGTAAATGATGATATAGACCCAGATCTTGCTTGGGAAGGGACCCGTTAACATTCCCTTTCCACCTGTACACTTTATTCTCCTGAACGTCAAGATTGTCTCTTTGTAATTTCCTGGTTTTGGTGGCGCCAATTTCCTGTTCCCACTTAGAGAAATCTTTCTCCAAGTCGGCATTTAATTTTTCAAGGGCATCTGGGGTGAGTTCGCTTTTAATGCTTGTCTGAATGGTGTCAATCTCAACTTTAAGATCCACCAGTTTTTCTCATCAAATTTCACCAATAGTTCCATAAAGTCCCTGAGCATTTGGTCGCCACCTCCTCCCAATCTTTTTTGAAAGAATTATCATCCACAAAAAAATGATGGAAATGTTTGGATTTGTAATCCCCTGGATTACGTAATCTATGAATATAGAAAAAAACTCACATTATGCTGAATAAAAAGTTGAGAGATCAAACAGCACTACCCCTATGGAATTAAAGAAGCCCTCCCATCAAAATTTTTATCCTATTAACTTATTGCAATCATCATATTATATAGCACTGTGTACTTACAATTGCTCATTTTGCCTTAACACCAACTTAATTCTCCTGGTTTCCATTAGGTCTATGACATTGCATGATTAAAACCTGACTAGCTAAATCCTTCTACACTATGTTCCAAATTATTATGCAAATGATATTTTTCTCTGATTTTCCTAAGTGGTCGTTGCAAATGACAGTCAGTCTAATAAAAGTCATCACCGTTAGAGTATACATCGAATTTTATTGAAGAAACCTCCCAATGATAACAGTATAATCTCCAAAATGGAAAAAAACTCAAAATGCACTGTTCCAAATTATTAGGCACAGTAGAATTTCTGAACATTTGATCTGTTTTAAAGAACTGAAAATGCTCATTTGTGGGAATTTGCAGCATTAGGAGGTCAAATTCACTGAACCAAAAAGCTACTTAACTCCAAAACATCCTAACAGGCCAAGTTACATGTTAACATAGGAACCCTTCTTTGATATCACCTTGACTAGTGTTGAGCGATACTTTCCGATATCCAAAAGTATCGGTATCGGAATGGTATCGCCGATATCCAAAAAAATATCGGCGATACCCGATACCGATACCGGAAATCCAATGTAAGTCTATGGGACAGAAATATCGTAACTAAAAAAACCTCTTTCTTTCCTTGTAAACACTAAATAAACACACATAGAATACATATATATATATATATATACATGTCATTGTGACATATATATATATATATATATATATATACATATATTTATAGTTTATACACTTCTACATAGTAAAATAGCCTCTGATTCAATTGCCGGGTAAAGCCGGCTTCTGTGAAAAGACAGAAGCACCCGACATGAATGACACTTGGTTTACATAGAGTTAACCATGTCTTTTCATTGTAGTTTGATATCTGATTTGCCTAACAATTACATCAGTCTATGTGTGCAAAATTTCACACCTGTAGGGGTTAATTAAAGGTGTAAATTCGTTGTAAAAAAAACGGACTTTTTTGCTACGAATTTACACCTTTAATTAACCCCTACAGGTGTGAAATTTTGCACACATAGACTGATGTAATTGTTAGTGAAAACAATAGATCAAACAACTTGAAATGACATGGTTAACTCTATGTAAACCAAGTGTCATTTCATGTCGGGTTCTGCATTTTCACAAAAGCCGGCAATTGAATTAGCGGCTATTATACTATGTAGAAGTGTATGAACTATAAATATAAATATATATATATATATGTGTCACAAATTCAATGACATGTATATATATATGAGGTGTAAAATTGCTGAAAAAAAATGCGTGGGCTCCGCCCTATTTTCGCAACCAGACAGACAAAGCCAGCGAGTGGGGGCAGATAATAATAGCCCAGAAAGGGACCATTATTTTTGGCCCCCCCCTGGCTACTAACATCTGCCCCAGACACCCCAGAAAAGACAAATCTATAATTAGATTCGCCCTTTCTGGTACTTTGCCCGTCTATTCCCATTGCCCTGTAGCGGTGGCGAATGGGTTAATATGGGGTTAAAGCCACCTTGCTATTGAAAGGTGACCTTAAGCCAGGTTAATAATTGAGAGCTGTCAATTAGACAACTATCAATTATTAATCCTATTGCATGAAATAAAAATAAAACACACACACTTTAATTAAAAATCATTTTAATGAAATAAAGACACATGTTTTTGACCATCTTTTATTTTACTGCAAAAACCATTTCCTGTAATAAAAATAAAATAAAAAAGCAAAATTATTCTTACCTATCCCATGCACAGTCAGGTCCCACGGTGTAATCCTTCAGAAAGGGTTAATGTTTACTGCAGGGACCGCAGCTAATGCTGCAGCCTCACAGTAAACCCCCAAATGAATGAGCTCCTCTCCTGGCTGACAGGAGAGGAAGTGGAAAGCTTAATTGATTGCTTTCCACTTTCACTTCAGGTCAGCCAGGGACACAATCAGTGACGTAAGAGGGAACTGATTAACAAAAATAGGGGTTCCCTTCGAAAAAAAATGGCGTGGGGTCCCCCCTATTTTTGTTAACCAGCCTGATGAAGCAGACTGCTGAGCAGTGGTGTACCGTGAATGAAGCAGACCATGCAGCTGCTATGGGGCCCGGACAGGTGAGGGGGGCCCGCGACGGTCGGGTAGCTGTGCTGACACAGTACTACCAGGGGGTCGGCGGGGGAGGGGGAGCGCAGCTCTTCTATATACTCACCCCTCCTGGTGCGGTCTCTGCAGCCCCTGCTCTTCTCCACGGTCTCCGACGCCTGTGTTCAGCGGTCAGGTGGTACCGCTCATTACAGTCATGAATATGCACATATTCATGACTTTAATGAGCGGTCCTGCGTGACCGCTGAACACTGGCGGCGGAGACCGCGGGAGATGAGCAAGGACTGCAGAGACCGCGCCGGTGGAAGGGTGAGTATAAGGGATATTTACCTGTCCCGTTCCACCGTTGCTCGCGTCCTCTTGATGCAATGTTCAGGTCAGAGGGCGCGATGACGTCGTTAGTGCGCGCCGCGCCCTCTGCCTGATCATTCACTGCTGGAGGACCCCGAAGACAGCGGCGCTCAGCAGTGGAGAGAGGACAGGTAAATATCTCAGGTGCCGGGGCCCTGAGCGAGTGGTGACATCGGCACCTGGTGTCACCCCCTGCTCAGGACACGGGCACCTGGCCCCCAGCGACGAGAGCTGAGTATGTCCTTTTTTTTTGGTTGCAGCAGCTGCGGCAGCATAAGGGCCTATACTATGGAGAATCTATGGGGGCACAATCTATGGGGGCATGATCTATGGAGCAACTATGGGGGCACAATCTATGGGGGCATAATACATTTTTTTGTTTAATGTGTCCCCTCACTGTGCTGGCACTTTACATTTACAATGGCTCTGGGTTTTTTTTTTTTTGGGGGGGGGGCCCATTCAGACTTTTGCTATGGGGCCCCATGATTTCTATGTACGCCCCTGCTGCTGAGGCATGGTATTTAAGGCTGTTAAGGAGCCAATATCCATGGACCTTGCCAGCAGCGTCGGACTGGAGTACCTTGGGCCCACCAGAGAAAAAATTATTCTTGGGGCCCACCATCATACTTCCCAACCTTTGAAGAAGGGAAAGAGGGACAAAGGCTGTGGCACGCTGTGCCTGCTGCAGCAAATTTTAGGCCATGCCACGTTGCACCACAGACTGTCCAGGAGTTGGTGGATGCTTTAGTCCAGGTGTGGGAGGAGATCCCTCAGGAGACCATCCGTCGCGCTCATCAGGAGCATGCCCAGAAGTTGTAGGGAGGTCATACAGCATACCTCCCAAATTTTGAAGACAGGAAAGAGGGTTAAAGGCTGCGGCGCGCATAGCGCGCCGCTGCAAATTTTAAGCCACGCCCCGACCACACCCATTTCACAGCTAATCACACCCATATCCTCGCCCCAACCGTACCCATGCCGATACAGCTGACCCTCCGATGACGGTTGGGGGGCCCACTGCTGGCACCGGGCCCCCCCACCGCCTGTTCAGGCCCCATAGCTTCCGGGCGGCAGAGCAGGGAGAGCGATTCTCCCTGCTCTGCCGCAGAATGTAACTGTATCGGCGTGCTGTGCACGCCGATACAGTTACTGTAGCGTAGCTCCGGGTGGGCGCCCTCAGAGCGCGGGGCCCGGGGCCACCGCCCCCTCTGCCCCGCAACCTATCCTTTCAAATCAGGGCCCACCACGCAGGAGCTGGGGCCCAACGGAGGTTTCTCCGGTGTCCCGGTGGCTCAGTCCGACCCTGCTTGCCAGCCTGATAATACAGGCCACAGCAGTCTGCTTATCTTTGCTGGTTAACAAAAATAGGGGATCCCGTCGAAAAAAATTGGCGTGGGGTCCCCCTATTTTTGTTAACCAGCCAGATGAAGCAGACTGCTGAGGCTGGTTTTTCAGGCTGTTAAGGAGCCAAGATCCATGGACCTTGCCAGCCTGATAATACCAGGCCACAGCAGTCTGCATATCTTGGCTGGTTAACAAAAATAGGGGATCCCCTCGAAAAAAATTGGCGTGGGGTCCCCCTATTTTTGTTAATGAGCCAGATGAAGCAGACTGCTGAGGCCTGGTTTTTCAGGCTGGTAAGGATCCAATATCCATGGACCTTGCCAGCCTGATAATACCAGGCCACAGCAGTCTGCTTAGCTTGGCTGGTTAACAAAAATAGGGGATCCCTCGAAAAAAAAAACGGCGTAGGGGTCCTCTATTTTTGTTAACCAGCCAAGTAAAATGCAGACTGCTGCGGCCTGGTATTAAAAGACTGTCAAGGCCCATGGATTTTGGCCCTCAACAGCCTGATAATACCAGGCTGCAGCAGCCCCACATTTGGCGCATCAAAAGATGTGCCAATTGTGGCACTTTACCCGGCTCTTCCCACTTGCCCTGTAGCGGTGGCAAGTGGGGTAATAAGGGGTTAATGTCACCGTTGATTGCACTGTGACAATAAGCCGGTTAATAATGGAGAGGCGTCAATAAGACACCGATCCATTATTAATCCCAAAGTTTTTAAATGTTTAAAAAAAAGACACAACCAGAAAAAAGTATTTTAATGAAATAAAAGAGACAACACAGTTTTCATTAATTTTATTATACACTCATTCCTGCGACGCCATCGATCTCCTGTAAAAAAAGAAAAAAAAAAAACCAACAGTATACCACCTGTCCGACGCAGTCCATAGTAACGACAGTCCCACGACGATCCAGCTCTGCTACGTCGGAATGCCAGGCAGAGCCTGACATCCCGGCGCAGCCACAGCCGATTACCTGCTTTCCCGGCGGTGACGTCATCGGACTGCTTTACGGCCGCGATTACCCGGCAGTCACTGCAGTTATCGTGAGAAAACTGCATGTGACCGCCAGGGAGAAGAGGATGGCGGCCATCAAGCAGTCCAGGACGTGACCGCCGGAGATCTTCTGCCGGGTAAGTGCCGCTGACTCCTGACAGACCCGACAGACGGACACTGACAGTGACATTCCGATTCCGGTATCCGATATGACAAAAATATCGGAACTCGGAATCGGAATTCCGATACAGCCAATATCGGCCGATACCCGATATTTGCAATATCGGAATGCTCAACCCTAACCTTGACAATTCTTTCATCCATTGCACTGAGTTTTTGGAGTGTTTCTTCTTGTATTTCTTTGCATGAAGCCTCCCAGAGCTGCTGTTTTGAAGTGAACTGCTTCCCACCCTCATAGATATTTTGCTTGATGATACTCCAAAGGTTCTCTATAGGGTTGAGGTCAGGGAAGATGCTGGCCACACCATGAGTTTATCTCCTTTTATACCCATAGCAGCCATAGAGGTATTCTTTGCAGCATGAGATAGTGCATTGTCATGCATGAAGATGATTTTGCTCCTGAAGGCACGTTTCTGCTTTTTATACCATGGAAGAAAGTTGTCAGTCAGAAACTCTACATACTTTGCAGAGGTTATTTTCACACCTTCCGGAACCTTAAAGGGCTCTACCAGCTGTTTCCCTATGATTCCGGCCCAAAACATGACTCCTCCACCTCCTTGATTACGTCGCAGCCTTGTTGGGACATGGTGGCCATCCACCAACCATCCACTACTCCATCCATCTGGACCATCCAGGGTTGCTCAACACTCATCAGTAAACAAGACTGTTTGAAAATTAGTCTTCATGTATGTCTGGGCCCACTGCAACCGTTTCTGATTGTGAGCACTGTTTAGGGGTGGCCGAATCGTAGGTTTATGCACCACAGCAAGCCTTTGAAGGATCCCACACCTTGTGGTTCAAGGGACTCCAGAGGCACCAGCAGCTTCAAATATCTGTTTGCTGGTTTGTAATGGCTTTTTAGCAGCTGCTCTCTTAATCCGATGAACTTGCCTGGCAGAAACCTTCCTCATTCTGCCTTTATCAGCACGAACACGTCTGTGCTCAGAATCAGCCACAAATCTCTTAACAGTACGATGATTACGCTTAAGTTTTCGGGAAATATGTAATGTTTTCATCCCTTGACCAAGGCATTGCACTATTTGATGCTTTTCAGCAAAAAAGAGAGATCCTTTTTCTATCCCATTTTACTTGAAAACTCTGGCCTGCTTAATAGTGTGGAACATCCAGTTTTCCTTTTATTGGGCTCACATGGCAAACTAATTATCACAGGTATCTGAGATTGATTTCAGTGATCCAAAGAACCCTGAGACACAATACCATCAATGGGTTTCAGTTACAAAAAAAAACAAAAAATGCTATGACACTTAAAACCAATTTGCATAATAATTTGGAACATAGTTTTCTATGTTATGTAGAAACAGGAGGTCAACTTTCCCTGCATGACTCACTAGTCACTGCAAAAGTCAATGGCAGGAGGAGCAGCTGGGTCAGGAGAAATGATTTACAGGGACAAGAAATTTCCTGTTTCTGAATAGAGCAAAGATAATTAGCTGGGTAGAAAGGCAAAATGAACCATTGTATGTACACAGTGCTATACAATATGATGATTGCAATATTGTTATGCATGTGATTGCGCAACCACTGTGCTGCGGTCCAGGGAGAGCTTGGAGGGGTGTAACTAAGTGAACACCTAGTTCTTAACTAGAGCCCTAATGATGTGGTTAGACTTGAGCCCAGGTGGATACCAGGTGCTACTCCAGGACGAATTCCCGAAGCCACGACAGCTGACACCCACGGGAAGAGGGAAGTAAGACCTCTCAGAAACTGCTTAGCAGAATGTATGCGACAGGTAGACAGGTGCGGGATCATGCACGAGCAGGACTGGTACAGCAACACGGGATGCCCACAGGTATGGAATCACTGGTGCAGGTACACAGGAACAGGATCAGATGGATCAGGAACAGGACTAGGCACAGGCAGAACAGGTACAAGTATGGGTACAGCAGGGCGGACAGAATTAGGTTAGCAGAACGGACAGGGTCAGATACAGAGACCAAGGGAATGGGCACCTTACAACTAGGTAGCAGGATATAGACTGATAAATAGACTGATAAACTCCCAATAGGGGAGCGTGCCTTAAATATCAGAACTCTCCCAGCGATTGGTTCGAGACATCTTTAGCAGCGCGCACGCGTTAGCCCTTTAAGAGGTTTGAAGCACACTCACAGGAGACCTGGGTGCCGTGTACAGGTCCTGGGAGGAAACAGATGCCGAGGGAGTGTGGACAAGTACGTAAACACGCCAGCGTCACTGCAGGGGAAGGAAGGAGACACGTGCAGGGGCGCCGGCGCTGCACTAACAAATATATTAAGAGGATAAAAATTTTGATGGGCGTGCTTCTTTAAAGATCAAACGGGTGCTCTGCATTATAACCCTACAAAAGTTTCACAGATTTTTCATAAATATTATTAATCTCTTTACTCGCTCCCACTTGCTCTATTTGTCTCCCACCTGGACAAGATCAAAATACTGAATATCTATTTCATGTCACCTCCCCAAGTTGCCACAAGAAGAGTTGGATTGCTTAAATCAGACTGTGATGGTGGAGTTGGGAGGGATTATAAAAGGCTTACCGGGATATAAATCACCTGGTTCAGATGGACTAGCTTACCTGTACTATGAAACCTTCCTCGACATACTCTCTCTTCATTTGGTTCAGCTGTTCAAATATTTTATGAATGGAGGAGAAATCCTGGATTCATTACTCCATTTATTTATCACAGTAAAGGTAGTATGGAGGCGGTACTTTTGGGACTAGATGCAGAAAAAGCCTTTGAAGGGCTGGATTGGTCCTTTATGTTCCGCACTCTGCACCATTGTAGCCTATCTGGACTATTTGTAACAGCACTGAGAGGACTTTGCACTCACCCGAAGGCATCAATTCGCCTACCTCATGCACACTCCATAGGTTTATCTATCAATAATGGTACCCGCCAAGGCTGCCCACTCTACTCCTCTTATATGTACTTAGCATTGCATCTTGAGTGGCCAAGATTAGAACTAACCCTGACTTAAACGGGATACAAGTCTGGGACAAATTCTTCAAAGTTGCGCTATTTGCAAGTGACGTAATGCTCACATTGAAAAACCCTTTTACTTATCTCCCCAACTTACACTTATCCCTTAATCAATACAATAAGTTATGTTGCTATCCAACTTAATGCTAGCAAATGGAAGCTATGCCACTTAACATTCCGGATATCAAACTACGACTTCTAAAGATGTCTTATAATTATACAGGGTGTGAAAAATCATTGCAATGCTTAGGAATTAGCATTACTTCCAATTATGGCTCTCTCTTTAAAATTTACCACCATTGATATGAGAGGTTGAATCACAGTTAAGCGATTGTCTACTACACACATTTCCTTCTTGGGCAAAACAGCAGTAATTAAAATGTGCATTCTTCCTAGGTTCCTATATTTATTTGAGACCTAACTGACTAAAGTCCCTTTGATAATTATGAAAAAGATTCAGGTATCCTTTTTTAACTTTGTCTGGCACTCTGGTAGACATAGCATTTCCAACTCGGTCATGTACAGTATGTACCTAAGTCACGTGGCAGTCTAGACTCTCCTAACTCCACCTTATATTACTACGCAACACATCTGCACCACCTGTCCTCCTGGTTGACACTATACGCATTCATAGAAAAGTTGTGGATCGCTCCTTACCATCTCAGCTATTTATTTGGGGACAACCAAATGACATTTCTCCTTGTGCTCTACTGGGACACATGGCTTTTACTAGGGACGTCTGATGCAGATATAGAATAAAATTTCAGTTGGCTACTTATGCATTTATTCTAAACCTTTTTTCTACACCCCACCTCTTCCAGAGAGGTTTATAACTTTTGTGACTTGTCATTGGACGAGAGCCGGGCTTTTCTGATTTAGGGATATAGTTGACCCTCTTTCAGAAAAACCTAAAACATTTAGTGAATTACATAATTTACATAAACTACCTCTATCCACACATTTTTCTTACCAATAAATAACCCACTATTTCTCATCAGCAATGATGTCAACTGGCTCACTTAGCTCCTCACAATTTGAATCTCTTTGCTTCCAAGGATTCCCTACTAAAGGTCTGATTTCGGATATATACAACCCCTGGCAAAAATTATGGAATCACAGGCCTTGGAGGATGTTCATTCAGTTGTTTTATTTTGTTGAAAAAAAAGCAGATCACTGACATGGCACAAAACTGAAGTCATTTCAAATGGCAACTTTCTGGCTTTAAAAAACACTAAAAGAAATCAAGAACAAATAATGTGGTAGTCAGTAATGGTTACTTTTTTAACCAAGCATAAGGAAAAAATTATGGAATCACTCAATTCTGAGTGAAAAAATTATGGAATCATTAAAAACAAACAAAAAAACACTCCAACACATCACTAGTATTTTGTTGCACCACCTCTATCTAGCTTTTACAACAGCTTGCAGTCTCTGAGGCATGGACTTAATGAGTGTCAAACAGTACTCTTCATCAATCTGGCTCCAATTTTCTCTGATTGCTGTTGCCAGATCAGCTTTGCAGGTTGGAGCCTTTTCATGGACCATTTTCTTCAACTTCCACCAAAGATTTTCAATTGGATTGAGATCAGGACTATTTGCAGGCCATGCCATTAACCTTATGTCTTTTTTCAAGGAATGTTTTCACAGTTTTGGCAGGATGCATTATCATCTTGAAAAATGATTTAATCATCCCCAAACATCCTTTCCTTTGATGGAATAAGAAAAGTGTCCAAAATATCAACATAAACTTGTGCATTTATTGAAGATGTAATGACAGCCATCTCCCCAGTGCCTTTACCTGACATGCAGCCCCATATCATCAATGACTGTGGAAATTTTCATGTTCTCTTCAGGCAGTCATCATTATAAATATCATTGGAACGGCACCAAACAAACGTTCCAGCATCATCACCTTGCCCAATGCAGATTCTCGATTCATCACTGAATATGACTTTCATCCAGTCATCCACGATTGCTTTTCCTTAGCCCATTGTAACCTTGTTTTTTTACTGTTTAGGTGTTAATGATGGCTTTTGTTTGGCTTTTCTGCATGTAAATCCCATTTCCTTTAGGCGGTTTCTTACAGTTTGGTCACAGATGTTGACTCCAGTTTCCACCCATTCGTTCCTTTGTGCATTTCCTGTTTTGGAGACATACTGCTTTAAGTTTCCGGTCTTGACGCTTTGATGTCTTCCTTGGTCTACCAGTATGTTTGCCTTTAACAACATTCCCATGTTGTTTGTATTTGGTACAGATTTTAGACACAGCTGACTGTGAACAACCAACATCTTTTGCAACACTGCGTGATGATTTACCCTCTTTTAAGAGTTTGATAATCCTCTCCTTTGTTTCATTTGACATGTCTCGTGTTGGAGCCATGATTCATGTCAGGCCACTTGGTGCAACAGCTCTCCAAGGAGTGATCACTCATTTTTAGATGCAGACTAACAAGCAGATCTAATTTGATGCAGGTGTAAGTTTTGGGAATGAAAATTTACAGGGTGATTCCATAATTTTTTCCCTCAGAATTGAGTGATTCCATAATTTTTTACCTATGCTTGGTTAAAAAAATAACCATTAGTGACTACCGCATTATTTGTTCTTGATTTCTTTCAGTGTTTCTTAAAGCCAGAAAGTTAATCTGGTGGCTTTTAGATTAAAACTTCCTCCATCTCTTCATATCTAGAGTTGAGCGATACTTTCCGATATCCAAAAGTATCGGAATCGGAATGGTATCGCCGATACCATTAAAATATCGGCGATACCCGATACCGATACCGGAAATCCAATGTAAGTCTATGGGAACAAAATATCGTAACTAAAAAAACCCCATTCTTTCCTTGTAAACACTAAATATACACACATAGAATACATATATATATATTATATATATATATATATACATGTCATTGTGACATATATATATACATATATGTATAGTTTATACACTTCTACATAGTAAAATATCCTCTGATTCAATTGCCGGGTAAAGCCGGCTTCTGTGAAAAGACAGAAGCACCGGACATGAAATGACACTTGGTGTACATAGGGTTAACCATGTCTTTTCATGTCGTTTGCTATCTGATTTGCACAAACAATTACATCAGTCTATGTGTGCAAAATTTCACACCTGTAGGGGTTAATTAAAGGTGTAAATTCGTTGTAAAAAAAACGGACTTTTTTGCTACGAATTTACACCTTTAATTAACCCCTACAGGTGTGAAATTTTGCACACATAGACTGATGTAATTGTTTGTGCAAATCAGATAGCAAAGGACATGGTTAACCCTATGTACACCAAGTGTCATTTCATGTCGGGTTCTGCATTTTCACAAAAGCCGGCAATTGAATTAGCGGCTATTATACTATGTAGAAGTGTATGAACTATAAATATAAATAAATATATATATATATATATGTGTCACAAATTCAATGACATGTATATATATATATGAGGTGTAAAATTGCTGAAAAAAAATGCGTGGGCTCCCGCCCTATTTTCGCAACCAGACAGACAAAGCCAGTGAGTGGGGGCAGATAATAATAGCCCAGAGAGGGACCATTATTTTTGGCCCCCCCCTGGCTACTAACATCTGCCCCCAGACACCCCAGAAAAGACAAATCTATAATTAGATTCGCCCTTTCTGGCACTTTGCCCGTCTATTCCCATTGCCCTGTAGCGGTGGCGAATGGGTTAATATGGGGTTAAAGCCACCTTGCTATTGAAAGGTGACCTTAAGCCAGGTTAATAATTGAGAGCTGTCAATTAGACAACTATCAATTATTAATCCTATTGCATGAAATAAAAATAAAACACACACTTTAATTAAAAATCATTTTAATGAAATAAAGACACATGTTTTTGACCATCTTTTATTTTACTGCAAAAACCATTTCCTGTAATAAAAATAAAATAAAAAAGCAAAATTATTCTTACCTATCCCATGCACAGTCAGGTCCCACGGTGTAATCCTTCAGAAAGGGTTAATGTTTACTGCAGGGACCGCAGCTAATGCTGCAGCCTCACAGTAAACCCCCAAATGAATGAGTTCCTCTCCTGGCTGACAGGAGAGTAAAGGCTGGGTCTCACATAACGATACACCAGCGATCCCGACAACGATATGCACTTGTCAGGATCGCTGGTGTATCGCTACATGATCGCTGCTGAGCTGCCAAACAGGCAGCTCAGGCAGCGATCTGGGACAGCGACACTGCGGGTAACATCGCTTAAGGGCCCGTCTCACATAGCGATATCGCTACCGTGATCGCTGCTGAGTCACTAGTTTTGTGACGCAGCAGCGAGCTCACCAGCGATATCGCTGTGTGTGACATTCAGCGACGATCAGCCCCCCTGCCGGGTATCGCTGATCGTCGCTGAAATGTCAGGACCTTTTTTTGATCGCTGGTTTCCCGCTGACAGGCACACATCGCTGCGTGTGACAGGCAGGAGACCAGCGATCCGCTGGTAACCAAGGTACACAGCGGGTTTCCAGGCACCGCGCAGCGCTTGGAAACCCGCTGTGTACCTTGGATACCAGCTCCCTGCATCAGGGCGCTGGTATCCAAGGTACACAGCGGGTTTCTAGGCACAGCCCCGCGCCTGGAAACCGCTGTGTACCTTGGTTACCAGCGGATCGCTGGTCTCCCGCCTGTCACACGCAGCGATGCGTGCCTGTCAGCGGGAAACCAGCGATCAAAAAAAGGTCCTGAGTCTCCTGACATTTCAGCGACAATCAGCGATACCCGGCAGGGGGGCTGATCGTCGCTGAATGTCACACACAGCGATATCGCTGGTGAGCTCGCTGCTGCGTCACAAAACTAGTGACTCAGCAGCGATCTCGGTAGCGATATCGCTATGTGAGACGGGCCCTTAAGTGGAAAGCTTAATTGATTGCTTTCCACTTTCACTTCAGGTCAGCCAGGGACACAATCAGTGACGTCAGAGGGAACTGATTAACAAAAATAGGGGTTCCCTTCGAAAAAAAAATGGCGTGGGGTCCCCCCTATTTTTGTTAACCAGCCAGATGAAGCAGACCGCTGAGGCCTGGATTTTCAGGCTGTTAAGGAGCCAAGATCCATGGACCTTGCCAGCCTGATAATACCAGGCCACAGCAGTCTGCATATCTTGGCTGATTAACAAAAATAGGGGATCCCCTCGAAAAAAATTGGCGTGGGGTCCCCCCTATTTTTGTTAACCAGCCAGATGAAGCAGACCGCTGAGGCCTGGTTTTTCAGGCTGGTAAGGATCCAATATCCATGGACCTTGCCAGCCTGATAATACCAGGCCACAGCAGTCTGCTTAGCTTGGCTGGTTAACAAAATAGGGGATCCCCTCGAAAAAAAAAACGGCGTAGGGGTCCCCCTATTTTTGTTAACCAGCCAAGTAAAATGCAGACTGCTGCGGCCTGGTATTAAAAGACTGTCAAGGCCCATGGATTTTGGCCCTCAACAGCCTGATAATACCAGGCTACAGCAGCCCCACATTTGGCGCATCAAAAGATGTGCCAATTGTGGCACTTTACCCGGCTCTTCCCACTTGCCCTGTAGCGGTGGCAAGCGGGGTAATAAGGGGTTAATGTCACCGTTGCTTGCACGGTGACAATAAGCCCGGTTAATAATGGAGAGGCGTCAATAAGACACCGATCCATTATTAATCCCAAAGTTTTTAAATGTTTAAAAAAAAGACACAGCAAGAAAAAAGTCTTTTAATGAAATAAAAGAGACAACACAGTTTTCATTTCTTTTATTACTCTCTCATTCCTGCGACGCCATCGATCTCCTGTAAAAAAATAAAAAAAACAAACCAACAGTATACCACCTGTCCGACGCAGTCCATAGTAACGACTGTCCCACGACGATCCAGCTCTGCTACATCAGAATGACAGGCAGAGCCTGTCATCGCGACGCAGCACAGCTGATTACCAGCTTCCCCGGCGGTGACGTCATCGGACTGCTTTACGGCCGCGATTACCCAGCAGTCACTGCAGTTATCGCAAGAAACTGCATGTGACATCCATGGAGAAGAGGATGGCGGCCATGAAGCAGTCCAGGACGTGACCGCCGGAGATCTTCTGCCGGGTAAGTGCCGCTGACTCCTGACAGACCCGACCGACGGACACTGACAGTGACATTCCGATTCCGGTATCCGATATGACGAAAATATCGGAACTCGGAATCGGAATTCCGATACAGCCAATATCGGCCGATACCCGATATTTGCAGTATCGGAATGCTCAACACTATTCATATCCCTAATGTCTTTCACAGATCCCTATTAAAAGAGTTTGTCCCTTCTCCGGTTTCTGTCGAAGGCGGTTTGGAGTACGACGTACAGAGAACGGTAGATTCTTGGAGGGGCTGAAATTCCCTCCAGTACCCCATCTATTGGAAGGAATACGGCCCTATGGAGAGATTTCGGGTTCCAGTTTGATCCATGAAGGTCGATAGTCTGGTCAGGTCCTTCTATTATGGATTTTCTAGGAAACCTGAAATTCCAGCGGCTCCTCTAGAAGAGGGGATATTGTCACTATTCCACCACTCACGGTGTCCTAAGGACGCTGTGACAACTCAGATGCCCAATTAGAGGCAGGGGCATGCTGGGCTGTCAGAATTTTGAGTGACAGCTTATCTGCCCAATCTGGCTGGACCTACGGTATTTCCTCCAGGTGCCACCAGTTCAGAGTGATTACCTGGCTATTTAGATGGCTGGCAATGATCAGACCTTTGCTAGTCATAGCCTTGCTCGGTAGTGGGATGCACTGTGTTCTGATCTTTGTTGCCAGGCCTCGGATTTGCCTTTTTGACAACTCATTTGTATTACCCCTTTTGCCTTTGACATGTTCTGACCTTAGTTGCCTGACCCGACTTTGCCTTTGACTATTTGTTTGCCTTATGCCTTTTGTCTTTGATGCACTGTCCTGTAATTTGACCTCAAACTCCTTTACTTTCGCACCTCATGGCTTTTCCGTGACATGTGAGTCAGCATCACAATAAGACTGCAGGCCATACAGGAACCACAGTACTAATAAGACACTACTAAACACTTAAAGAAAACAGTTTTCAATGGTTGATACCTTTTCATGGCTAACTGAATAGATGATAACAAGTAACATGCTTTTGAGATTACTCAGGTATCTTCATCAGGCATAATGGGAACCTGTCACTGGATTTGTGCTGCCCAAACCATGGGCAACATGGATCAGAGCCTGGCTGCACCATTGCAGGCAGGTATACAGTATATTTCTCTAAAACAATCATAGTTGGAAGTTATGCTGTGACAGAGCACACATTTCCAAATGTGTTGCTTTTTCCATACCTCCCAACTGTCCCGGATTATGATACGATACGATACACTTTATTGATCCCAAGGTAAATTATGGTATCACAGCAGCGTTACAACAGCATTACAAACAAAACATTACAAACAGCGTTACATAGAGTAGTTACTATATACAGATCTTGCACATTACTAACCACAATACGTAACAAACAAAGGTACGCAAATCTCTGATCATTTCCATTAGTGCGCCAGCCCTAGGTCATAGCCATCTTTCACCCTTAGTGAATTGTTATACATCCCCATAGCGGTAGGCACAAACGATTTCCTGAATTTCTCCTTCTTACACCTTAGTAGAATTAGACGGCTGCTGAATGTGCTCTACTGATTCAAGAACAGCTCATATAGAGGGTGTGTATTATTGTTCATTATAGCCCTGCACTTCTTTTGAATCCTATCCTCCACTACTTCCTCAAAAGAATCAAGATGGAGGCCAACAGCTGCACTTGCCTTCTTGATATGTTTGTTGACCTTATTAGCGTCAGCTACTCGCACACTACTGCCCCAGCAAATGATAGCAAAAAAGATGGCGCTTGCTACAACAGACTGGTAGAACATTTCCAGCATTTTACTGCACACATTGAAAGACCTGAGCTTCCGCAGAAAGTACAGTCTGCTCATTCCCTTCTTGTGAACCTTCTCTGTATGACACCATTGAGCGGGACAGTCCCGATTCAGACCCTCCCACCCGCTGTCCCGGCCGGGACGCTATGTTTCCCGCAGTGAGATAAGCTGCCACGCCCCCCATGCACCCGTTCCTCGCCCTCCCTGTCTCTACACCTCAGCCTCTCACAGTTAGCAAAGACGCTGCTATGCTGTACTCCTCTGTGCCCACAGGACCTGTGATGAGGTCACAGGAGGGGAGGAGTCAGGGTCACATGATCAGGATCCTCAGACTCTGCTGTTGTCATGGTGCTGAATGAGGTGAAGCTTACTATGTGTGGGGTCAGGAGGGGTTTACAGGGTGGATGTAGCAGAGCTGTGTGTGTACGAGGTGTATGGAGCGGAGCCGTGTGTGTACGAGGTGTATGGAGCGGAGCCATGAGTGTACGAGGTGTACGGAGCGGAGCCGTGTGTGTGCGAGGTGTACGGAGAAGAGCCATGTGTGTACGAGGTGTACGGAGCAGAGCCGTGTACGGGGTGTACAGAGCGGAACCCTGTGTGTACGAGGTGTATGAAGCGTTGCCGTGTGTGTACGAGGTGTACGGAGCGTTGCCGTGTGTGTACGAGGTGTACGGAACAGAGCCTTGTGTGTACGAGGTGTACGGAGCAGAGCCGTGTGTGTGCGAGGTGTACGGAGCGGAGCCGTGTGTACGAGGTGTACGGGGCGGAGCCGTGTGTGTATGAGGTGTAGGGAGCGGAGCCGTGTGTACGAGGTGTACGGAGCTGATCCCTGTGTGTACGAGGTGTATGGAGCTAGCCCTGTGTGTACGGTGTACGGGGTGTACGTAGCGGAGCCCTGTGTGTACGAGGTGTAGGGAGCGGAGCCGTGTGTGTACGAGGTGTACGGAGCTGATCCCTGTGTGTACGAGGTGTACGGAGCTGAGCCCTGTTGTACGGGGTGTACGTAGCGGAGCCCTGTGTGAACGAGGTGTATAGAGTGGAGCTGTGTGTGTACAGAGCGGAGCCGTGTGTGTATGAGGTGGATGTAGCAGTGCTGTGTGTGTTCAGGGCGTACGAAACGGAGCCCTGTGTGTACGAAGTTGAGCCGCTCAGCTCCATACACTTCGTACGCACAGGGCTCTGTGCTTGAGCCGTATGTGTACAGAGCGGAGCAGAGCCGTGTGTGTATGGAGTGGAGCCGCGTGTATGGAGCGGAGCCGGGTGTGTACAAGGTGTACCGAGCGGAATTGCATGTGTACGAGGTGCATTGAGTGGAGCTGTGTGTGTACAAGGTGTTAAGAGAGTGGCTGCGTGTGTACAAGGTGTACGGAGTGGAGCCATGTGTGTAGTGAGTGGAGCCGTTTGTGTACGAGGTGTACGGAGTAGAGCCGTGTGTGCGCGAGGTGTACGGAGCAGAGCCGTGTATGTACGAGGCATACAAAGCGGAACCGTGTATGAGGTGTGCAGAGCAGTGCGTGTACAAGGTGTATGGTGGGGAGCATTCATATCTCCCAACAGTCCCGGATCCAGTGGGACAGTCCCGATTTTGAGAGAGTCTGCCCCACTGAGAGCTTACTTTTCCCGCGGACACAGGAGTACACGGCGGAGCCCCGAGGAGCACTTTAAAATTCGCACGTGATGTTCCACCGGAAGTGATGTGCTGGAAGCTGACCGGAAATGAGGTAATTTCAGGAGGACATTGTGACGGAATCATGGAGGCACTTCAGGGAATGCTTCAGATCCATCACCGTGTCCTCCTCCAACAGCGCAGACAGTGGGATCACCTTGAAATCGGGGATGTCGGCCATGTGAGCGGATCATGATATGTCCTGCACTGGGAGGCTCAGGTGGGTATTACAATGGGAGCCGCGCTGCTATAGTATCTTTATAGAATCTTTATTTCTTTCTCTGTTTCTTTCTCTCTCTAATCCTTCTTTCTCTGTTCTCTTTCTTTCCCCTGTTCTTTTTCTTTCTTTCTCTCTGTTCTTTCTTTCTCGCTCTAATCATTCTTTCTCCGTTCTTCTCTCTGTTCTTCTTTCCCTCTTTCTTTCCCCTTTCTTTCCATCTTTCATTCTCTCTCTTGTTCTTTCCCCTTTCTTTCTCTGCTCTTTCTTTCTCTCTCCCTCTTTGTTCTTTTTTTCTGTCCACTTTTCTTTCTCTGTTCTTTAACTTTCTTTCTGTTCTTTTTCTTTGCCCTCTTTCTTTCTCCCGTTCTTTATTTCTCCTTTTTTTCTCTCTGTTCTTTTCTTCTGTCTCCTCTTTCTTTCTCTGTTCTTTCTTTTTCTCTCTATTCTTTCTCTCTGTTCTTTCCTCTTTCTTTCTCTCCCCTCTGTACTTTCTCTGTTCTTCCTTTTTTCTCGTTCTTTCTCCCTCTGTTCTTCCTTTTTCTATCTGTTCTTTCATTCCCCTCTTTCTCTCTCCCTCTCTGTTTTCTTTCTTTACCCTCTTTTTTTCTATCTCTCTGTTCTTTGTTTCTTTCCCCTCTTTCTCTCTGTGTTAGGGCTGGCGGAACGCACAAAATAAATATAAATAATAAGTGCGTTCGCAGCCCGGGGTTCACCGTGCAGGCAGAGCCTGCTGCTAGTAGTATGGCGGAATGGCGAACTGTTACTTCACAGAGTCGCAACTATGGACACTGTGGCCCTATATGGCGGTATAAGCAAACTCTGTTACGCCACAGAGTCGCTAAGGCAGAAACGCAGAGATATGGACTGTGTCCTGTTAACTCCACAGGTATGCACAGACAACTGCTGTGCGGACAGCAGTCCGTAGCAACGCAATCAGACAATCTCCTCACTGGAGAAGCCGGTATTCTAGGGCAGTGGTCACCAACCTTTTTTGCACCAGGGACCGGCTTCAAGCAAGACCATTCTTCCATGGCCCGGCAGGGCGGGGATGGAGGTGTGGCAGGGGTAGGGCTTTGGTCATAAGGGGGCGGGGCTATGGACGGGGTTGTAGTTTAGTAGTAGTGCATTCTTATCTTATATACAAGGTTCTGCTCCCACCCTCTTATACATGGCTCCGCTCCCACCCTATATACAAGGCTCTGCTCCCACCCTCTTATACATGCTCTGCACCCTCCCTGTATACAAGGCTCCGCTCCCACCCTCTTATACATGGCTCCGCTCCCACTATGGCTCTGCTTCCACCCTCTTATACATAGCTCTGCACCCTCCCTGTATACAAGGCTCCTCTCCCACCCTATATACATGGCTCCTCTCCCACCCTATATACATGGCTCCGCTCCCACCCTATATACATGGCTCCGCTCCCACCCTATATACATGGCTCCGCTCCCACCCTATATACATGGCTCCTCTCCCACCCTATATACAAGGCTCCGCTCCCACCCTATATATATATATGGCTCCTCTCCCACCCTATATACATGGCTCCGCTCCCACCCTATATACATGGCTCATCTCCCACCCT
>JARQOD010000004.1:350979450-351149773 GCA_033576555.1 Oophaga sylvatica
AAATGCAGGCAGCGCGATAACAGAGCTGGTAGGGAGGCTAGTATGGGCATATTTACTTTATCGGGACTGAACTTTCACTTTAAACCCTTAACGACCAAGCCATTTTGAAGGTTAATGACCAGGCCAATTTTTACATTTCTGACCACTGTCTCTTTATGAGTTATAACTCTGGAAACGCTTCAACGGATCTTGGCGATTCTGAGATTGTTTTCCGTGACATATTGTACTTAATGTTAGGGGTGAAATTATATATAACTTGCGTTTATTTATGAAAAAAATGGAAATATGGCAAAAATGTTGAAAATTTTGCAATTTTCAAGCTTAATTTTTATGCCATTAAATCAGAGAGATATGTCACAAAAATAGTTAATAAATAAATTTCCTACATGTCTACTTTACATCAGCACAATTTTGGAACCAAAATTTTTTTTTTGTTAGGAAGTTATAAGTGTTAAAAGTTGACCAGCAATTTCTAATTTTTCCAGCAAAATTTACAAAGCCTCTTCTGCCTGATCGCTGCTGTGTTTGGTCAGTCACATTGACTGACCAATCACAGCGCTGTAGGTGTGGGGACCGACTGCAAAGGTCCCTGCACCGCTTGCTGTGCCTGTGAGCTGTCTGTGACAGCTGTCGGCACTGAACTACCACTTTTTTTTTTTTTTTTGCTGCATTTTTCTGGTGGATTTTATGTGTGATTTGTCTACAGTACTTGTTAATATAGTTGTTTTTTTTTTTTCTCCAAAAATGAAACATCAGAAATGTTATACAGCATTTTTGCAGTTTTTCATTACTTTCAATGGATACAAATTCTTAAAAAACACTGGAAGAATTGCTATGCTGCAGATTTTCAAAAATACTGCAGTGCTCTATTTTTCAGGAAGAAAAAAACTGTGTACATTAGACTTCTGATATTACAATGTATTTGCTGGTACTATAAAACGCAGCTTGTTTTTCTCCCCAAAAATGTACTAAAAAAGCTTCAAAAATGCCACGTGTGACCATATGCTGAGTTTTTTTTATGTAGAAATGCACTTGTTCATCCTTTTTAAGGCTGGTTTCACATTTGCGGTTGGAGGTGCTGCGGAGGGCTGCAGACTTCCTCCGTGAAGCTGTGCCCACCGCCGCACCTCCTTCGGTCAGCTCCGCCTATGTCTGCATGCGATCTGCATGCGGCCTGAGTACCTACAGTGCCTACAAGTAGTATTCAACCCCCTGCAGATTTAGCTGGTTTGATAAGATGCAAATAAGTTAGAGCCTTCAAACTGCAAACGAGAGTAGGATTTATTAACAGAAGCATAAATCTTACAAACAAAAAGTTATGTTGCTCAGTTGAATTTAATAAATTTTAAACATAAAAGTGTGGGTCAATTATTATACAACCCCTATGTTTAATATTTCATGGAATAACCCTTGTTTGCAATTACAGCTAATAATCGTCTTTTATAAGACCTGATCAGGCCGGCACAGGTCTGTGGAGTTATCTTGGCCCACTCCTCCATGCAGATCTTCTCCAAGTTATCTAGGTTCTTTGGGTGTCTCATGTGGACTTTAATCTTGAGCTCCTTCCACAAGTTCTCAATTGGGTTAAGGTCAGGAGACTGACTAGGCCACTCCAACACCTTGACTTTTTCCCTCTTGAACCAGGCCTTGGTTTTCTTGGCTGTGTGCTTTGGGTCGTTGTCTTGTTGGAAGATGAAATTACGACCCATCTTAAGATCCTTGATGGAGGAGCGGAGGTTCTTGGCCAAAATCTCCAAGTAGGCCATGCTATCCATCCTCCCATGGATGCGGACCAGATGGCCAGGCCCCTTGGCTGAGAAACAGCCCCACAGCATGATGCTGCCACCACCATGCTTGACTGTAGGGATGGTATTCTTGGGGTCGTATGCAGTGCCATCCAGTCTCCAAACGTCACGTGTGTGGTTGGCACCAAAGATCTCGATCTTGGTCTCATCAGACCATAGAACCTTGAACCAGTCTGTCTCAGAGTCCTCCAAGTGATCATGAGCAAACTGTAGACGAGCCTTGACATGACGCTTTGAAAGTAAAGGTACCTTACGGGCTCGTCTGGAACGGAGACCATTGCGGTGGAGTACGTTACTTATGGTATTGACTGAAACCAATGTCCCCACTGCCATGAGATCTTCCGGAGCTCCTTCCTTATTGTCCTTGGGTTAGCCTTGACTCTTCGGACAAGCCTGGCCTTGGCACGGGAGGAAACTTTCAAAGGCTGTCCAGGCCGTGGAAGGCTAACAGTAGTTCCATAAGCCTTCCACTTACGGATGATGCTCCCAACAGTGGAGACAGGTAGGGCCAACTCCTTGGAAAGGGTTTTGTACCCCTGGCCAGCCTTGTGACCCTCCACGATCTTGTCTCTGATGGCCTTGGAATGCTCCTTTGTCTTTCCCATGTTGACCATGTATGAGTGCTGTTCACAAGTTTGGGGAGGGTCCTAAATAGTCAGAAAAGGCTGGCAAAAGAGATCATTAATCCACACATGTGAAGCTCATTATTCTTGGTGCCTGAACTACTTCTTAATACTTTAGGGGGACCAAACAGAATTCTTGTGGTTTGAGGGGTTGAATAATAAATGACACTCTGAATTAACTTTTAAACGTTTTAAAAAAAAAAATTAAAACAAAAATTTTTGCAGCAGTGCATTTCCCACTTCCAGGCTGATCTACAGTACAAATGTCACAATGCCAAGTTAATTCCGCATGTGTCAACCAGCTAAATCTGCAGGGGGTTGAATACTACTTGTAGGCACTGTATATTTAACACGGGCACGCAGGGCCATGCGGAGGCATGCAGATGCCTCCGCATGCGTCGGTTTAAACGGTGCGTCGATTGCAACAAAATGCAACATGTTGCGTTTGGTGCATGTCACCGCACTGTCAAAACGACGCATGCGGAAGCATCTGCATGCATCCGCATAGCCCTGCGTGCCCATATTAAATATAGGTACTCAGGCGGCATGCAGAATACATGCAGACATATGTGGAGCTGACTGGAGGAGGTGCGGCGGTGGGCATAGCATCACGGAGGAAGTCCGCAGCCCTCCTCAGCACCTCCAACCGCAAATGTGAAACTAGCCTAAGCATTTTATTTCTACCCCTAAACCTGCCTGAAAGACACTGTGTGCTTACCCTAAGGCCATGTTCACACATTCAATATTTTACGTCAGTATTTGTAAGCCAAAATCAGGAATGGCTAAGAAATACAGAAGTGGTGACGTGTTTCTATTATACTTTTCCTCTTATTGTGCCACACCTTATTTTGGCTTACAAATACTGAGGTAAAATAACTGAGCAAATACTGAACCTGTGAATGTGGCCTAAGGCCAGTTTCACATGTCAGGTTTTTTTTGTGCATTTGCTGAGGGCCAGCGTTGGGAAGGGGCAAACTAGGTATTTTCCTGGGATCCCACTAACCCAGGAAACTCCAGCCAGTGGCTTGCTGCTAATAGCGGCAGTCCACGCAGTCGCTAACGAGCCTTGTGAGTAAGGGGGGCCCAGTGCCTGCTCCGGGCACCCCAACCCCACCCGGCATCGCACATTCAACTGCATCAGCATCCTCCAGTAGTTGAAAATAATGATGGGAAATGGAGCCGCCAGCTGCATTATGGGGGTGCATTTTACTATGTGGAGCACTATAGGGCACATTATACTAAAAGAGCAAAATGTGGTTTATTCATAGGGTGTTTAGATGGTTTATGCCGGAACAAAAATCTTTTGTTCTCGGCAACACCTCACCCGGTGAAAACTGAAGATGTGCCTCTGATAACATGATGCTGTATGTGGACAGATTGATCTACTAGTGAGCGTTCAGTCCCCATCATTTTTTGTCATCCTGAGTAGAGGCCAGGAAACAAGCATCGAACAACTTCAATATTGTCGATCTCGCTACTTTAACATCGCATGTAAATACAATAGCAATGTTTCTGTGTGATGGTGCAATTTGTGAGCATTTAGGGCCCCAATTTAAGCTTTTGACCAGAGCCTCAATTTGTTTAAACTGGCCCTGCGTATGCTGTTCAAATGATTGTCCACAAAAAAAGTGACATACCCTACTTTGATCCCTGTTGTTGATAAACTTTACCAATGCAAGTAACTAGCAAGTAACTATCCCTGTTGAATAAAATGAATAAATGCATCATGGATTGTGAAAATTGCCACACATGAATCCAGCATACTAAAAAATAAAAAAACCAGACCATATTTCACATATGACAAAAATGATATGCGACAGCAGCCTAAGGGTATGTGCACATTACTTCTTTTAAACTGTGGTGAACTCGACACGTTTTGCAAGCAGAAGATACTTCAAGGAAATGCTGGCAGTGTTTTCCTGAAGCCTTTTGTTAGCTTCTTTTTGGCCACTCTTTGCAGCGGCTTTGCCACCGTTGTTTTCTTTTTTTCCACGTGCCTGTATAAAATAGTGAACGGCTTTCAAGCGCAATATGCCTGAAGAATGATCAAGTCACTTTCTTTAAAGGGAATCTGTCAGCAGGATTGTGCTCAATAAACTACACAGAGTGTCAGGTCGGCGCCGTCATACTGATTAAAATGATACCTGGGTTGGTGAAATTCCTCTTGTTTAATCTTTATTTGTTTTCAGTTAATGAGTCTCGTGCGACCGGTGGGGGGTATTTATCAACAGTAATATCAACACTATTATTTGCATTCCACTGAAGGATCAGTGACTTGTCAGAAGCCATACAGATGAATATCTAATCAGAGCACGACATGAAGACCCCCACAAGCCGGAGCACGAGAATCTCATTAACTGAAAACTACAAATAAAGATTAAACAACAACCACAAGACGAATTTCATCAACCAATGTATCATTTTAATCAGTATAACAGTGCCAACCTAACAGTGCCTGTAGTTTACTGAGCAAAATCCTGATGACAAGTTTTCTTTAAATCACTTAGTATCTTTAGAAACCTGAAGCAGTCAAATCAAGTACAAAAGACTGAGCATAATCAGATCAAGTCGTTTTTACATTGCCGTGCATATGTTCATTCTTTTTAGTGTTTACCACTTCTTCTTGTGTGTTAATGGAGTGTATGCGCCTAAAAAAAGACATCCTGTGTACATACCATTGGGCTGAAATTCAAATGTACTTGAAACGTGATCCGAGTACAGACCATGATTTCTGATCTAACCCACTTGTCTACTGACCCAAACTCCATAGCATTATGCACCTATACGAGGCTTTTGAATTTGGACCAGGAGACAATTGGTCAATATTCGAACTGATACATAAAGTCTGAAATTGGCATTTCTTACCCCATGCCGCCCTAGCATTGCCTCTGTTTTTGCCTCATGCTGTTTGTTGACATAGCTGCAGGGTTGATGTCCCGACTATAGCACTTGACCACCGCAGACAATGATTGGCTCAGTGACACTTTTTAATCTATGCCTCCTTTTAGTATGTAGGTTATGGTTGGTGTTGTTCAGAGGTGTTTCTCTAATTTATTCTGTTCTTCTGTCTTTTTGTTTTATTTAATTAAGGGTCTTAACCCACCTCTACATATCATGGCTTGTGAATATCCTATGGAGCAATCCCTTGTCACATCCTGATACACTCGCACTCATTTGACTGAATTCATGCTTTAAAATGTCAAAATAGTCATGTTTCGCCTGTCTGTTTACAAGTCTACGGCAGTGACTTCTAGTCTACAATATGTGACCATTGCTGCCAACTACTGGTCTCAGCGGTCACCTGCCAACTACCCCAGCATTATTGCTAAACCCAGAGAATGGCTGGATTGGTCACCTGTCCTGGATTGGAGGACACTGCTCTAGCCCTATAAACAAAGTCAGTGGGAAAAGTGGAGCGGTGGTTCTGGAGCAGTAAGGACTTCAGCAAGTAAATACTGCTTACTTGGTATTTTGAGGCTAAGTGCACACGTTCAGGAATGTTTGCAGAATATTCCTGAGCAAAACCGGACTTTTTTCGCTGTAAAAACGTGCGTTTTTGGTGCGGATTTTGCGCGTTTTTACCGCAAATTTTCCCTGAACTTTCTATGTCAATAATATAGCGGGAAAAAACGCTAGAATTCCGCGAAATTAATGAACATGTTGCTTCTTTTTCCGCGATGCGATTTTTTTGCGGAAAAAAACGCACCATGTGCACAAAAATTGCAGAATTCATTCTAAATGATAGGATGCTTAATTCATGCGTTTTTGACGTGTTTTTTTGCCGTAAAAAAACTGCGAATAATCCTGAAAGTGTGCACTTTAAAGCTTTTCTTGCCTTGGCCCTATTTGTTGTTTGTCTATAGACAATCCCTTTAAAAATCACAGCATTGATTAAACTTGTGAATACAGTCTAAAGTCACCAGGACAATGCTGAGGAAATTATGTAATACAGAAAAGCGCTGACCTAAGGGGATCTATTCCTTCAGTAGTATTTTATTAGGAAATGGCTGTTAAGTAAATTCCTGTTATATTTTTATAGGGTCACCACAGGTAAAACCTACTCTTTAAGCCTTCTTTTCCAGATGCATTCCAGATAATATTGTAATAACAGTGTTATGTATCTTTTGGCTTAGCAGCTTTTCCCAGTTTATTGCCTGTCTGCTTTGAGGGACTCTGGTCTCAACCTGGCTTTTCTCCAATTAATAATAGCTAACCGGGTAATATAGTATATATGCTTAAAAAACATCTCTTCATAGAACTGAACAGTGAATATCCAGAGAAAAGACTTATAATTCTTACAGTTTAGCCAGAACTTAACCTGGTTTAAATACTTTTATATAAAGAGATTATCTTTTGCTTTTTTTGCTTTTTTGCAGCCCCTCAAGTAGGTATTAAGAAGCTTGTATCCAAAGTACATTTGTGAGATGCAGCTAGCTGTATGGCTAATTATAACTATCTCGGATGTGTTTATCTGCAGTGTCATCTATGAGCCATCTGTGTGTCCATATTTTACATACTTTTGGCATCCATATTTATACATCAACATTTTAAAATGTACATGAACAAATACCTTTTCCTAGGTTAATGGCAACATATCTGTCAAAGTGGATGCAATATGGATTATCTGAATGGGATCTGATTTTTTTGCATACAAGTTGACTTGAATGGGCAAGTCTCTTCCGATATACAGAAGAGAATAGCGCATGCTGCTCTCATCTGAACAGCCCAATTGAATTACATTGGTCAGTATGTGATCCTCTTTTTACTTGGACCGCAAAAGGCTGTAAAATATGCTAGTCTGAACTAACCTTAGGGCTATGTTCACACTAGGCATTTTTTTTCAGCATTTGTTTTCTGCAGCAAAACCTACTCTCTTGGCAGAAATGAAGCTGCAGGTTTTTGCTTGGGTTTTCTTGCTTTTTTTTTTCCCTGCATTTTTTCATGCTATTTGTCTCTTGTGCATGCTGATAAAGTTTAGTGCAAAAAAAATAATTAATTCTATGTAATCAGGTTTTGGCACAAAAAAACGCTGCAAAACCTGATGCCTGCTTTTTTTGTTGTGTTTTTTTTTCACCACCCATTACTTTCAATGGGTGAAAAATGCTGTAAAAACGCTGAAAGAGTGAAATGCTCTATTGTGCAAAAAATCACGCAAAGCACAAAATACTGATGACAAAGATCCCAATGTGTGTACTTGAGATTTCTGATATCTCATAGGCTTGGCTGAGAATTTTGCATTAAAAAACGCATCAAAAATAGCTGAAAAAATTATTAGTGTGAACATAGCCTAATGCTGATCAGACTAGTTCATGCTGCTCTTGTCCAAAAACTTTCATGTGAACTCCATGTGTTTTCTATAGACTATCAGTTTATCGTATGGACCGTAAATGATAGTATGAGTATGTACACATGACGTCTTTTAGATGCTGATGAACCCACTAAGGTTTTCAAGCCGGCTGTGTTTTGTGTCTTCTTTGGCTCCATTTTTAGTGTTTATTTTTTTTACTTGTACAGAACCCATGCACAGAAAGTCATTTTTACATTGCAGTGCTGATGTTCATTTTTTTTACCACTTATTTAGTGATTTTACAGGTGGGTTACAGAGTGTATATGCCTGAAAAAGACATTGTGTGAGTGTATACCTGAAATGCACTCGTTTTTAAAGAGCTATCAAGCAGCAAACCCTCAGTATGTGGGCCTGTAGATAGAGAGGAGTTGTTGTGCAATTTCTTTTAATCAGTGAAGTATGATTGTCAGACATGTAAAATGTCAAAAGGTCCTGGGAGATGTGTGACAGAGATACGTATACGTTATTGTTTATTGTGCTTTCCTATACTAAAAACTCCCTCTATATGAGTGGTGCTATGCCAAACCATATGACTCTGAAGCAGGAGGAAAGAAACACATGTTTAGTGTGTGTCCCAGCTAACAAGCTCTTAATTGTTACATAGTTTCTTATTGAAATTCTGGGACATTCACAGAACAGACTGGTAAAGTTTGTTATCTCACTGGTAACCCTATTGACAATCTGCATGTAATCACTTACTACACCCATGTTATTACTCATACCATATGTTATGTGGTTGGGAGAAATTCATCCAGTCTGTTGTTCAATGCGTGAGGTTTCTCCATGTGTTATAAAGGCTGTGAGCATACGGTAAAGTATAGTTATTCCCTTCTGAGTGGTTTATGGCATATCCATGGGATATTCAAAAGATTCTTCACTGGGATTTGGGCTACAGTGTGGATTTAACCCCTTCATGACCCAGCCTATTTTGACCTTAAAGACCTTGCCATTTTTTGCAATTCTGACCAGTGTCCCTTTATGAGGTAATAACTCAGGAACGCTTCAACGGATCCTAGCGATTCTGAGATTGTTTTTTCGTGACATATTGGGCTTCATGTTAGTGGTAAATTTAGGTCGATAATTTTTGCGTTTATTTGTGAAAAAAATGGAACTTTGGCCAAAATTTTGAAAATTTCGCAATTTTCAAATTTTGAATTTTTATTCTGTTAAACCAGAGAGTTATGTGACACAAAATAGTTAATAAATAACATTTCCCACATGTCTACTTTACATCAGCACAATTTTGGGAACATTTTTTTTTGTTAGGAAGTTATAAGGGTTAAAAGTTGACCAGCGATTTCTCATTTTTACAGCAAAATTTACAAAACCATTTTTTTTAGGGACCACCTCACATTTGAAGTCACTTTGAGGGGTCTATATGGCAGAAAATACCCAAAAGTGACACCATTATAAAAACTGCACCCCTCAAGCTACTCAAAACTACATTCAAGAAGATTATTAACCCTTCAGGTGCTTCACAGGAACTAAAGCAACGTGGAAGGAAAAAATGGACATTTTAATTTTTCCAACAAAATTTTTCTTTTAGCATCAATTTTTTCATTTTTGCATGGGCATCAGGATAAAATGGACCCTAAAATTTGTTGGGCAATTTCTCCTGAGTATACAGATACCTCATATGTGGTCATAAACCACTGTTTGGGCGCACGGCAGGGCTCAGAAGGGAAGGAGCGCCATTTGACTTTTTGAATGGAAAATATGCTGGAATATTTAGCGGTTGCCATGTCGCGTTTGGAGAGTCCCTGTGTGCCTAAACATTGGAGCTCCCCCACAAGTGACCCCATTTTGGAAACTAGACCCCCCAAGGAACTTATCTAGATGCAGAGTGAGCACTTTGAACCCCAGGTGCTTCACAAATTGATCCGTAAAAAAAAGAAAGTACTTTTTTTTTCACAAAAATTTCTTTTAGCCTCAGTTTTTTCATTTTCACATGGGCAACAGGATAAAATGGATCCTAAAATTTGTTGGGCAATTTCTCCTGAGTACACCGATACCTCATATGTGGTCATAAACCACTGTTTGGGCACACGGCAGGGCTCAGAAGGGAAGGAGCGCCATTTGACTTTTTGAATGGAAAATATGCTGGAATATTTAGCGGTTGCCATGTCGCATTTGGAGAGTCCCTGTGTGCCTAAACATTGGAGCACCCCCACAAGTGACCCCATTTTGGAAACTAGACCCCCCAAGGAACTTATCTAGATGCAGAGTGAGCACTTTAAACCCCCAGGTGCTTCACAAATTGATCCGTAAAAAAAAGAAAGTACTTTTTTTTTCACAAAAATTTTCTTTTAGCCTCAGTTTTTTCATTTTCACATGGGCAACAGTATAAATTGGATCCTAAAATTTGTTGGGCAATTTCTCCTGAGTACACCGATACCTCATATGTGGTCATAAACCACTGTTTGGGCGCACGGCAGGACTCAGAAGGGAAGGAGCGCCATTTGACTTTTTGAATGGAAAATATGCTGGAATATTTAGCGGATGCCATGTCGCATTTGGAGAGTCCCTGTGTGCCTAAACATTGGAGCTCCCCCACAAGTGACCCCATTTTGGAAACTAGACCCCCCAAGGAACTTATCTAGATGCAGAGTGAGCACTTTAAACCCCCAAGTGCTTCACAAATTGATCCGTAAAAAAAAGAAAGTACTTTTTTTTTCACAAAAATTTTTTTTAGCCTCAGTTTTTTCATTTTCACATGGGCAACAGTATAAATTGGATCCTAAAATTTGTTGGGCAATTTCTCCTGAGTACACAGATACCTCATATGTGGTCATAAACCACTGTTTGGGCGCACGGCAGGGCTCAGAAGGGAAGGAGCGCCATTTGACTTTTTGAATGGAAAATTAGCTCCAGTCGTTAGCGGACACCATGTCATGTTTGGAGAGCCCCTGTATGCCTAAACTTTGGAGCTCCCCCACAAATGACCCCATTTTGGAAACTAGACCCCCTAAGAAACTTATGCAGATGCACAGTGAGCACTTTGAACCCCCAGGTGCTTCACAAAACTTTATAACGCAGAGCCGTGAAAATAAAAAATCATTTTTTTTTCTCAAAATTATTATTTAGCCCCATATTTTTTATTTTCACAATGGTTACAGGAGAAATTGGACCCCAAAAGTTGTTGTCTAATTTGTCCTAAGTACGCTAGTACCTCACATGTGGGGGAGAACCACTGTTTGGGCACACGTCAGGGCTCGGAAGGGATGTAGTGACGCTTTGAAATGCCGACTTGATGGAATGGTCTGCGGGCGGGCAGAGCCCCTGATGTGCCTAAACAGTAGAAACCCCCCACAAGTGACCACATTTTGTAAACTAGACCCCTCAAGGAACTTAACTAGATGTGTGGTGAGCACTTTGAACCCCCACGTGCTTCACAGAAGTTTGTAATGCAGAGCCGTGAAAATAAAAAATCATTTTTTTCCTCAAAAACTGATTTTTTTAACCCGCAATTTTTTATTTTCACAAGGGTAACAGGAGAAATTGGACCACAAAAGTTGTTGTACAGTTTGTCCTGAGTACACTGGTACCCCATATGTGGGGGGGAACCACTGTTTTGGCGCATGGGAGAGCACAGAAGGGAAGGAGCGCCATTTTGGAATGCAGACTTGATGGAATGTTCTGTGGGCGTCATGTTGCCTTTGCAGAGCCCCTGATGTGCCTAAACAGTAGAAACCCCCCACAAGTGACCCCATTTTGGAAACTAGACCCCCCCAAGGAGCTTATCTAGATGTGTAGTGAGCACTTTGAACCCCAAGGGCTACACAGAAGTTTATAACGCCGGGCCATGAAAATAAAAAAATCATATTTTTTCCAAACATGATCTTTTAGTCCCCAATTTTTTTATTTTCCCAAGGGTAACAGGAGAAATTAGACCTCAAAAGTTGTTGTCCAATTTGTCCTGAGTACGCTGATATCCCATATGTGGGAGAAAACTACTGTATGGGCACACTTCGGGGCTCGGAAGGGAAGTAGTGACGTTTTGAATTGACGACTTGATGGAATGGTCTGCGGGCGTCATGTTACGTTTGCAGAGTCCCTGATGTGCCTAAACAGTATAAACTCCCCACAAGTGACCCCATTTTGGAAACTAGACCCCGCAAGGAACTTATCTAGATGTGTGGTGAGCACTTTGAACCCCCAAGTTCTTCACAGAAGTTTATAACGCAGAGCCGTGAAAATAAAAAATCATTTTTTTTCCACAAAAATAACTTTTTTAGTCCCCAATTTTTTTTCCTAACAGTAACAGGAGAAATTAGACCCCCAAAGTTGTTGTGCAATTTTTCCCGAGTACGCTGATACCCCATATGTGGGGGTAAACCACTGTTTGGGCACACGTCGGGGCTTGGAATAAAGGGAGCACTGTTTGACTTTTTGAACGCAAAATTTGCAGGAATCAATGGTGGCGCCATGTCGCGTATGGAGATCCCCTGATGTACCTAAATAGTGGAAACCTCTCAATTCTAACTCCAACCCTAACCCCAACACACCCCTAACCCCAACCCTAACCCCTACACACCCCTAACCCTAATACAAACCCTAACCATAACCCTAACCCCAACACACCCCTAACCCTAATCCCAACTCTAAACATAAACCTAACCACAAGCCTAACACCCCAAAACACCCCTAACGCTTATCCTAACCCTAACCCTAATCCCAACCTTAACCCTAATTCCAACCCTAACCCTAATTCCAACCCTTACCCTAGTTCTAACCCTTACCCTAGTTTAACCTAACCCTAGTTCTAACCCTAAGGCTGGGTTCATATTGCGTTTTACCAGCCCGTTCAACACGTAGCGTTGACGGGCTGGTAACGTATAGCATAACGCGATCGCGTTATGCTATACCCGCTAGTGCAGAGGAATCAGCGATGATTCATCTGTGCTAGCGGTGATGGAGCCCAGACGCTGCAGCCTGCGTCCAAGGCTCCGTCACTGAATGACGACATGTCGCGAACGCATGCCGCTTCATGGCATGCGTTGCGATGCGCACACAAATGGGGTGAATGGCAGCGTTAACGGACTGCGTTACACCGCGTTATACCGCGGTGAAACGCAGTCCATCTAACGGACTGCCATAATGCAATATGAACCCAGCCTGACCCTAAGGCCCCGTGCACACGTTGCGGATTCACTTGCGGATTTTTCTAAAATCCGCAGGTAAAACGACCTGCCTTTTACCTGCGTATTTAGCGCGGATTTGCTGCGGTTTTTCTCTGCGGTTTTACACCTATAATGGAATAGGTGTAAAATCGCTGCGGAATCCGCACAAAGAATTGACATGCTGCGGATTTAAAACCGCAGCAAATCCGCGCTGAAAAATCTGCAGCATGTGCACAGCGTTTTTTTTTACCATTTATTTGCATTGTACTGTACATGGTTTCTGGATCTGCTGTGGATCCGCAGCAAAATCCGCTGCTGATCCGCAGCAAAATCCGCTGCGGATTAGCAGCGAAATCCGCTGCGGATCAGCAGCGAAATCAGCTGCGGATCAGCAGCGAAATCAGCTGCGGATTAGCAGCGAAATCCGCTGCGGATCAGCAGCGAAATCAGCTGCGGATCAGCAGCGAAATCAGCTGCGGATCAGCAGCGAAATCCGCTGCTGATCCGCAGCTGATTTCGCTGCTGATCCGCAGCTGATTTCGCTGCTGATTGCGCTGCTGATCAGCAGCGGATCAGCAGCGAAATCAGCTGCGGATCAGCAGCGAAATCAGCTGCGGATCAGCAGCGAAATCAGCTGCGGATCAGCAGAGAAATCAGCTGCGGATCCATGCAGCAGGAAATCAGCTGCGGATCAGCAGAGAATCAGTGCGGATCAGCAAATCAGCTGCGATCAGCAGAGAATCAGCTGCGGATCCGCAGCAAAATCCGCAACGTGTGCACAGGGCCTAATAGGAAAAAAAAAAAAATTCTTTATTATTTTTCCCTACCTATGACAGGGGGGGTTCACTTACTTTTTTTTATTTTGATCACTGTGACAGTTTATCACAGTGATCAAAATAATTTTTTTGAGTAGGCAGGGTGCACTGCGCATGCGCCGGCCGGCGGGCGCACTGCGCATGCGCCCGCCATTTTCCAAGATGGCGGCGCCCATGAAGAGGCCCGGCGGACGCCGGGACCGATCCAGGGACATCGGTGGATCGGGAGAGGTGAGTATGGGGGTCGGAAGTCGGGGGGGGGGGATCGGAAGGTGGGGGCAGCGGAGGCCAGGACGAGGGGTGCCTTTAGTGACGGCGGTGACCGACCGCTGCCATCTTTCGGTGGCGGTGGCCGATCGCCGCCGTGAATCCGTGTGGGGGGGGTCAGGGCTCGGTGTCCAGCCATGGGAGATGCTATTGCAGCATTGGCCATGGCTGGATTGTAATATTTCACCAATTATATTGGTGAAATATTACAGATTGCTCTGATTGGCTGTTTCACTTTTAACAGCCAATCAGAGCGATCGTGGCCACGGGGGGGTTAAGCCAACCCCCCTGTGGTGAAGCACAAAGGGTCCTGTGCCGGCGGGTCGGGTGACCTTTCAGTGACCCCGGTCACCCGACCCGCAGGGACGCGATCCTTTCATGACGCCACATAGGCGTCATGGGTCGGATTGGCACAGGTTTTCATGACGCCTACGTGGCGTCATGGGTCGGGAAGGGGTTAAAATCATTGGCGTGTCACATTCTGAATATTTTAAGTGAAATTCACTTTTTCCATTGCATATGAAATCTGTCTGCATGTAACACATACAGATTGTGGAAAAAAGTAACAATCCGTTTACTGGTAAATTGTGTCCACTATCTGGAATAAAAGGTATGCCACACTAAACAACATCGCTAACGGGATCGCTAAAAAACGTCACTATTTAGCGATCCCGTTAGCGATGTTGTTGTGTGCGGCATCTACCAGCGACGTGGCCCCTGCTGTGATCTCGTCCGTCGTCCTGATCGTTCCGGACCCTATTTTCATCGCTGGCGCCCCGCTGGTAAGTATCTAATCGCTGAGTGTGGCACCTTTTTTAGCGATTTAGCGGTACTTTTGTACCGCTAAAGTCGTTAAGGAGATCGCTAACCGCGATAGCGTCCTAACGACATCGCTAAAATAGGTAGCTACTAGCGATATAGAAACAATCCCGCTAGCGATCTCATTAGTATGCGACGCTAACGAGATCGCTAGCGGGATTGTGTAGTGTGGCAGTACCTTAATTCCCTTTCTGGAATGTGTCAGAATCTATTCTATTAGTTTTAAACACTGTTTTTAGGTGATTACTTTGTATCTCCGTTCATACTGCGCCCACACACACAAATGATACACCATTTGAAAGGTAACCTTGCCCCCTTCAGCAAGAAAAGAGCCAAACAAGCCACACATCCACGTTTGATCACAAAATACAGTTTAAACATTAATTTTCATAAACCTACAGTAAGGAAAAATGACCTGCAGGTGGTACCACACTTCCCCAAAGCACACTACAACAAAGCTGCTTATAGACATCACAAACAAATCCAAACATTTGCCTTGGGGGCTTTCCAGCTTGCCAAACTGCTTGCCCAGCCTATTTCAGCCAAATTGGAGGATTGCACACTTCACTCCAGGTGAGTTACATATGCAAACACATTTGTAAACATACACTGCCTATTGAATTGCACACTTGCTCTGTTCATACTCCACCCACACAAACAAATGATACACCATTTGAAAGGTGAAATGACCTGCAGGTGACAGCACACTACCCCAAAGCTGTTTAGACATCACAAACAAATCCAAACATTTGCCTTGGGGTCTTTCCAGCTTGCCCAAGTGCTTGCCCAGCCTATTTCAGGCACATTGGAGGATTGCATACTTCACCTCAGGTGAGTCACATATGAAAACACATTTGTAAGCATGCACTGCTTTTTCGCTGATTACTTCGCCCCACACACACAAATTATACACCATTTGAAAGGTAAACTTGCTCCCTTCAGTAAGAGCCAAACAAACCACACATTCACAATTTTATCACTAAATACAGTTTAAACATTTCTTTTCATAAACCTGCAGAAAGACACAATGACCTGCGGGTGGCACCTCAACCGGAAGACATTTTTTGGCCTCTACTTAACAAACCAATGTATTGTATTACCAATCTACATATATAAATACCTGTCTGTGTTCATCATCTCATGAAATACATTTACATTTGACCAGTTTGCTTTTTTCTGAAATTGCCTGCGCCTCCGACGACCAATGTGTGAAAATTACGCACGGGCCAAGCTAGTAGCACTTAGTTGTTTTACAAAAAAAAGTGAATCCAATGTTCAACTAGAGAAATTGTAGATTAACAATTGTATCTTTTAATGTCATCTTGGTCTCCCAAGATTCTTAGTGTGAGATGTAAGATATATGATAGACTTTTAATTGTGACCTTAAAGATGCAAGAATTAGTCTTTGATTTCCCTAGCTGCACATTGGATTCCTCTTTATTTGTAAAACATGCTGATTTTTGCTTAATCAAAATCCAAAGCAGAAAATTGTTAATGTGCCCTAAATATTCATAATATTCATTGTAGCTTGCCAGGTCCAGAACCCTACGAATGACATTTTTTTTTAATGTAAAAATTAATTGTAATCCGTACAATACTTCTCCTATTTGTATAATCCATATGTTTCCTCAGGCAACATAAGAGTGGTGAGCAGGTTTTATGGGAGAGGCAGCGCAAAATAATCCCTTTGACTGTTAAACACTTGTTATATCTAAATTATTTCAGCAGTGTCTTCAAATGTACAAGATGAAGTAATTATTAGGGTAGAGTCCACATAAGAGGCCCGTGGATATGCAGTAAGGTTACCTCCATTAGAGATATGTTTGCTGCTAAAATTCTGCAGCAAACTGATAGCAACTGTATTCTCCATAAAATGTACAGGTATCGCTGGTGTTTCCGTTAACAAATTCCACAGATATACTACTGACGTCTACCTTTTTATTGGAAAGGATGTAATCCACAGTGAATATCGTCAGCATAAACTGACAGGATGCAGATGTCTAATCCTCAGCCTCTGTCAATTTACTCACTGGATATTCTCCGCAGTTTGTGGATGAGATTTTATGAACTCTGGTACTGTAATACACTGCTGATTTTCTTAAGTACCATACTCAGATTATCTGACCCATGTGAGATAGCCCTTTATAGAGTTTTATAGACTTTTAAGAAAAAGGGACATGACTCTGAGGAGTCACACCAAATGTATTAATGACAGACAGCAAACGAATGAAACATTCAAATTTATGGTGTTGTCCAGTCTTAAAGGGGTATTCCCATCACCAAGATCCTATCCCAACATGTAGTAGGTGGAATAATAATATTATTAGCAAATCCCTCCAATTAGAAATGTAGTATAGTTTTTTTTTATTTGCCAGGTGTCTTTCCTCATGTGCAGGCATTGCAGGACCCTAGGTATCCATGGTTACTACCATTAGCAACAAGCTGACACTTCATCAATGGATGTACCCATGGATACCTAAGGTCCTTCGATGCCTGCATATGAGTTAAGACATAGCGAATATAAAAAAAACTATACTACATTTCTAATTGGACGTATTTGCTAATAATTATTATTATTATTATTACACCTACTACATATTGGGATAGGAACTTGGAGATGGGAATTCCCCTTTAAGCTACTAGTCTGCAGTCACTGTGTGACTACAGCCTTGTGAATCCTCACATCGTGCATACTGTGAGGATTCTCCAGTGTCAATGCTGGCAATGGCGGTCATGTGACCACAAGACAGAAATCCGACAAGATTGTTTCTGGCCTCTCTCAACAGACTTGTATTGAGCGAGGCTGTGCCAATCTAGTCAATATGTGGCCGATTGTGTGCACTGTGGCCAAGATTTATACATACTATGTGAGGATTCACAAGTCTGCAGTCACATAGTTAGTGCAGACTTGTAGCTTAAGACCGGACAACCCCTTTAATGTTAATTGTGAATAATATGCCCATTTGCCGTAGTGCAACAAGACTGTCATTGTCTACAGCAGTCTTGATGAAGATGACACTGGAGCAAGATCTGCCAGTTTTGTTAATTGGAATGAGCTTCTTAATAAATTCTGCACATGTTTCAGATATAATGTGCCACAAGAAATGTAGTCTATTTGGAGACTGAGGTACATTTCTGAAAAAATGTCTATAATTTTTATGTCATAAATGATGAATTTGCTGTTCACGCTTGGATGTGCACCGTCATGGGTAAACTTCACCCTCTTTTCAAAAAGTTGGCGGAGCTGGCTTAGAAGTAAACATACAAAGTCTCCAAGTTTTTGATCCAGCACACTGATGGAAAATGGTCTGTCTGTGGTTTTTCTCTTCATATGCAAAAATTATTGTCATTATACAATTAAGGGGATATTCTTAAATAGGACCACCCCAAGCAAGTGCATTGAAGTAAAGACTGTTTTATTCCTCTGTTGTTCCTTCTAGATACGTAAAAATATCATCCTTAAAGCGAACCTGTCAGGATTTTGCTGAGTAACTTACAGTGTCAGGTTGGCGCCGTGATACTGATTAAAATGATACCTTGGTTAATGAAATCAGTCTTGTGGTTGTTGTTTAATCTTTATTTGTAGTTCTCAGTTAATGATATGCTCGTGCCCCGGGGCGGCCTGTGGGGAGGGTCTTCATGTGGTGCTCTGCTTAGGTAGTCATATGGGCTTATGACAGGTCACTGATCCTATTTTACATACTGCATAGAATATTGTGTGAAGGGAAAAAAATTAACATTCATCAGGTGCCTCCACTGTAGCATGATACAATGGATAATATGCATGTAGTCATTTAAGAACTAGTCATATAGTTTTGTTGTGAGAAAAAAAAATATCTTCATCAAAATGGCGGCGGACACGCCTGTGCAGCAGCATCTGTCGCGTTCCGATAGGTGCTACTGCGCAGGAGCCGCTGACGCCAGCTTGATGGAGCCACATTATTTTTTTCTCTAGCAAAATGGTGCCGCCTGCGCAGTAGCATCTATGGGAGCGCAGAAGAGCGTTGAAGCCCTGCTCTGTGTAGCACAAGTGATCGGTCGCAGCTTCTAGTCTCCCATGGAAATTATTGAAGCAAGTGTAAAGTAAAAGGAAGAAAAAAAATGTTTTTAACAATATTTAAAAAAATAAGTTCAAATCGCTCCCCATTCGCTCCATTCAAAATAAAACAAAAAAAAAAAAATACACATATTTGGTATCATAGAGTTCAGAATTGACCGATCTATCAATATATAAAAATAATTAAACTGATCGGTAAACGGCGTAACGAGAAAAAAATCAAAACACCAGAATTACGTTTTTTCCCTTCCCCATGACAGCACCGACATGAGAGTATGGTATCCGCCCCCAGGAACAGGAAACCTGCAGCAGAGATAAAAGAAGGGGGGCGATACCTCTCCCTCAGTTTTGGTTTCCTGTTCCTGCAGGTGGATGCCTGTGGGACGGAGTACCTATAGGGGAATCTTCCCCTGGATGGCCGATCTGGAGACTGAGGTCCTGAGGGGAGGCATCGCAGCTGAGCGCGGCGGCTCGCGCTCTTCATCCCGGCTTCTTGGGGGCTGCCTGGCCGCGTCTCACCCCCCGATGGACTCCCCGGCGGTCGCTCCGAGCAGGAGGCAGAGCCGGGGGAGGCGTGTCCACCACGACGCTGGCGCCGACTGAGTGGGGCGGCTTCCGGTCACACCGGAAGTGACGCCACACGCCGGGAGAAGCGGTGTGCTGGACACTTCCGGGCGGAAGTTGCTCCAGAGGCGCGCACACTGCTCTCCCCCCTGAACCCCCCCCTCGCATACATAACCTGCCTGAGGGCAGGAAATCGTGTCCAGGCTGAGACCGACGAGGAGCAGAGTCCACTGCAGAAGCGCTTCACATCACGGCTGGAGAATGGAAGGAGCAGATGAGGAGCGCGTGCCAAAGGAGGGAGGCCAGCAGACCGCTGTGGTACCAGGGGGTCGGTGGGTGAGTGTCATGGGTGTATCGCCACGAAGATCGTCGCGATTACACATTCTGACTTCTCGCAGCTGAGTTGCTGTTACTTTGTGTTTGGCAGTGAGGGAGTTAATTCTGCCTAGCTCTGTGCTAAGACTAGGTCCAGCCTCTCCCGGCTGCAGTTTGATTATGCACTAATTAGCTTCCTTTATATACCTGCCAGTCTGCTTAGGAGTTGCCGGTGAAAGCTTCATGCAGACCAGCAGATTGGATCAGGTTATGAGAAGACTTAAGCTAAGAGTTCCTTTGTAGTTTCTCCTCTCCTCGCTTATAGTTTATCTCCTAGACCATTTGTGTTCCCTCTGTGTTTAAGTGTTGTATGCAAGACAGTATTTACTTTATCCCCTGTCTGTCTCGTTTGTCTTTACTGTTTGTTAAGCAGTGACCTGCCTATTCCCTGTGTGGTAATCAGGGTCCTTCTGAGGACTAGATTACAGTGGTCAGGGACTTATAGGAGACAGGGTTTACGCTGGCAGCCTGGACCTCTGTACCATTAACAGTACCTCCAGGTAGAGGGACTAGTCAGGACCCCAGTTTAGGGTCAGCATAGACCCCGGTCCACCTCTAGCCTGTGACAGCGTAATACGTCTTCAGGATTCACCCACAGTACAACGGATATTATGTCAGGTAATACTATACTATATGTACATGTTGATATTACCTATTCATATGTTATATTGAATGTTGTCCCTCTTGGTATTGATTACTGACATTATATATATATATATATCTGTGATACAGCGTGACATTTTCACCGGCCCTAAAGATTCTCCCCAGCTACCATGGATCCAGTTGCCCAGCTTGCCCTGCAGTTGCAGAGTTTATCCATGGAGCTGACGGACATTAAGTCCAAGGTTTTGTTCCCCCCGGAGCAAACCAGATCTGAACCTAAAGTTGCTCTCCCGGACAGGTTCACTGGTGGGCGGGACAAATTTTTTACCTTCCGGGAGGCATGTAAATTATATTTTCGGCTTCGGCCTCGGTCATCGAGGAGTGAAGAGCAGAGGGTGGGAATTGTCATCTCGCTCTTACAAGGGGACCCTCAATCCTGGGCGTTCTCTCTTCCTCCGGGCTCCCGGCTCTCCAGTCAGTAGATCGATTTTTTTACTGCCCTGGGTCTGGTATATGATGACCCGGATCGGGTCTCCCTTGCTGAAACGAAGTTACGTAAGATACAGCAGGGAGATCGTCCGGCGGAGGAATTTTCTTCTGAGTTCCGTAGATGGGCCACAGATACTCAGTGGAATGACCCAGCTCTTAGGAGCCAGTTTTGTCAAGGGTTATCTGACAAATTAAAAGATGTTTTGGCTCAGTATGATTCTCCTCCGTCACTGGAGGCTGCTATGGCCCTTGCTATTCGTATTGATAGACGGCTTCGGGAGAGGTGCGAGGTAACTCCGCCCCCTGTTATGACTCCACCTACTACTAAAGTCCCTTATATTGAGGTTCCCCTGGTCTGTTCTGAGGAACCTATGCAGTTGGGAGGGACATCATTTCGTAGGAGGGGATCGGCGGTGCGCCGCAAGACAAGAAGGTGTTTCTTCTGCGGGAGAGAGGGGCATTTTGTTGAGGGGTGTCCATCCGTGCCTCATTGAGCAAAAAGTCGCCGGAAAACTGTTAATCCCAGGTTGTGTGGTGGACGACAACCTGGGAGTATGTATTTCGTCCCCAAGTCCGTCTCAATTTCTCGTACCTGCGGAGGTGGTGGTTGGTACGAGAGTTGAGAGGATTTCTGTTCTTCTTGATAGTGGGTCCGGGGCTAATCTGGTGGACGCTCGGTTTGCCCAGGTGCAAGGTATGCAACTGAGTGTATTGGCCAAACCGATCCCTATATTCTCTATTGACGCCAGGCCTCTCGGTCAAGGTAGCTTTGTACAAGCTGTTCATAACATAGACCTTCGAGTAGGGGCAATACATAAAGAACAATTGTCTTGTTATGTGTTGGAGGGTCTTCCTACTCCTATTGTGTTGGGATTTCCTTGGTTGGCTAAACATAACCCAGTGATTAATTGGCAATCCAGAGAGATAAGCCAGTGGGGTGAATTTTGCAAGAGTAACTGCATGAACACGGTCATCAGTGCGGTCGTGCCTAGAACCTTGCCTCCTTTTCTGGAGGACTTTGAGGATGTGTTCTCAGAGGAGGGGTGTCAAGAGTTACCTCCTCATCGCGCGTATGACTGCTCAATAAAATTGCTTCCTGATGCTAAGTTACCTAAATCTAGGTTATATAACCTTTCTGGTCCTGAGAGGCAGGCTATGAAGGATTATATTTCGGAAAGTCTGGCCAAGGGGCATATTAGACCTTCATCTTCCCCAGTGGCCGCGGGGTTCTTCTTTGTGAAGAAAAAAGATGGAGGCCTACGCCCTTGCTTGGATTTCCGTGAGCTTAATCGGATTACCGTCCGAGATCCGTATCCGCTCCCACTTATTCCTGATCTCTTCAATCAGATTGTGGGCGCCAAATGGTTCTCTAAGTTGGATCTCAGGGGGGCGTATAATCTGATTAGGATAAAGGAGGGGGATGAGTGGAAGACGGCGTTTAAACACTCCGGAGGGACATTATGAGAACCTTGTCATGCCTTTTGGTCTGACTACTGCCCCGACGGTGTTTCAACATTTTGTTAATGACATCTTTCGCCACCTTGTGGGGCAGTTTGTGGTCGTTTATTTAGATGACATCTTAATTTACTCGCCAGATCTTGTGTCTCATCAGGAGCATGTGAGACAGGTGTTGCAGATCTTGCGAGACAATAAGCTGTACGCCAAATGGGAAAAGTGTGTATTCGCCGTACAGGAACTTCAGTTTTTGGGTTTCCTGGTGTCAGCTTCCGGTTTCCGTATGGACCCTGAGAAAGTGAGAGCAGTGCTTGAATGGGATCGGCCAGAGGATCTTAAGGCACTGTAGCGTTTCCTGGGGTTTGCTAACTACTACCGGAAATTTATTCGTAATTTCTCATCTGTTGTCAAACCTCTCACTGACATGACTAAAAAAGGGACGGATTTTTCTAGGTGGTCTGACAAAGCTTGTCAAGCATTTTCCTCCTTGAAAAAATGTTTTGCTTCGGCCCCATACTCATTCAACCAGATGCATCACAACCGTTCATTGTGGAGGTAGACGCGTCTGACGTAGGGGTGGGTGCAGTATTATCCCAAGGTCCGTCCCCTGGTAAATGGCATCCGTGCGCTTTCTTCTCTAAGAAATTGTCGTCCGCCGAGAGGAATTATGATGTCGGCAATAGGGAACTCTTGGCCATTAAGTTGGCTTTTGAGGAATGGCGTCACTTTTTGGAGGGGGCAGTCCACCCGGTCACCGTTATTACTGATCACAAGAACCTGCTGTATTTAGAATCTGCAAAGCGTCTGAATTCCAGACAAGCTAGATGGTCGATGTTTTTTACCAGGTTTAATTTTGTCGTCACATATCGTCCTGAGTCAAAAAATGTTAAGGCTGATGCCTTATCTCGTAGTTTCCCAGGGGCCGGGAAGACGGATGACCCGGTTCCTATCCTTCAGGAGTGAGTGGTAGTGTCGGCTGTATGCTCTGAGCTTGAGGAGGAGGTATTGGAGGCTCAGGGGGACGCCCCTGTAGGACCTCCAGGGAAACTGTTTGTTCCAGATCAGTTAAGACAAAAGGTTATCGAGGCACATCATAATTCTGCTTTAGCAGGACACCCAGGGAGTAAAGCAACTGTGGATCTCCTTTCTCGCCGGTTTTGGTGGCCTAACTTAAATAAAGAGGTAATAACTTTTGTCGCGTCCTGTGGGGTTTGTGCTCGCTCTAAGACCCCACATACCCGTCCGTCTGGGACCCTCTTGCCTTTGAAAATTCCGGAGCGTCCATGGACTCATCTGTCTATGGACTTCATTACGGACCTCCCTCCGTCGTCAGGGAAAACTGTCATACTAGTTGTAGTTGACAGGTTCAATAAGATGGCACATTTCATTGCTCTTCCTGCTCTTCCTAATGCTAAAACTCTGGCGCAGGTGTTCATTGGGGAGATTGTGAGACTTCACGGGTTGCCTTCTGATGTGGTGTCAGATAGGGGGTCTCAGTTTGTGTCCAAATTCTGGAGGGCATTTTGTTCACGTCGGGGGATGCAATTGTCATTTTCCTCGGCTTTTCATCCGCAGACCAATGGTCAGACAGAGCGTCTGAATCAGAGCCTAGAGACATATCTTCGGTGTTTTGTCTCAGAGAACCAGGAGGACTGGTCTTCTTTCTTGCCTCTGGCAGAGTTCGCTCTTAACAATAGGCGGAGCGAGTCCACTGGTAAGTCCCCGTTTTTTGGGGCATATGGTTTTCATCCCCAGTTTTGTACTTTCAATGGGGGGGCCCTTCTGGGGTTCCGGAGGAGGAACGATTTTCGTCGTCTCTTGCTTCAGTGTGGAGAGGAGTGCTGAATAATCTGAGTGCTATGGGGAACCGTTACAAACGTATGGCGGATAGGAGGAGAGTGTCTGGTCCGGACCTTAGTGTGAACGATCTGGTATGGTTGTCTACCAAGAATATAAAACTCAAGGTTCCCTCCTGGAAACTGGGTCCCAGGTTCATCGGGCCGTACAGGATCAGTTCTATAATTAATCCTGTGGCATTTCGTCTGGACCTCCCTCCTACGTTTAAAATCCACAATGTGTTCCACAAATCGTTGCTTTAAGGTACTGCCACACTGAGCTATCCCGCTAGCGATCTCGTTAGCGTTGCATACTAATGAGATCGCTAGCGGGATTGTTTCTATATCGCTAAATGCTGCCGCATTTAGCGATATAGTTAACGACGCTATCGCCGTTAGCGATCTTCTTAACGACTTTAGCGGTACAAAAGTACCGCTAAATCGCTAAGAAAAGGTGCCACACAGCGATAAGATACTTACCCAGCGGGAGCGCCAGCGATGAAAATAGGGTCCGGAACGATTCCAGCGACGAGCGAGATCACAGCAGGAAGCTCGTCGCTGGAAGCTGCCGCACTGAACAATATCGCTAACGGGATCGCTAAATAGTGACGTTTTTTAGCGATCCCGTTAGCGATATTGTTTAGTGTGGCATACCCTTAAGAGGTATGTGGCGCCAGTTATACCGTCACCTCTACCTCCTCCTCCAGTGGTGGTCAATGGTAACTTGGAATTTCAGGTGTCGAAGATCATTGACTCACGTCTGAATCGCCGGTCCCTTCAGTACTTGGTTCATTGGAAGGGGTATGGTCCTGAGGAGAGGATGTGGGTTCCTGCGTCTGATATTAACGCAGATCGTTTGGTTCGGACCTTCCACACAACTCACCCGGGCAGACCTGGCCCTGAGGGTCCGGAGGCCCCTCGTAGAAGGGGGGGTACTGTCATGGGTGTATCGCCACGAAGATCGTCGCGATTACACATTCTGACTTCTCGCAGCTGAGTTGCTGTTACTTTGTGTTTGGCAGTGAGGGAGTTAATTCTGCCTAGATCTGTGCTAAAGGGTATGCCACACTAAACAACATCGCTAATGGGATCGCTAAAAAACGTCACTATTTAGCGATCCCGTTAGCGATGTTGTTGTGTGCGACATCTGCCAGCGACGAGCTTCCTGCTGTGATCTCGCTCGTCGCTGGAATCGTTCCGGACCGTATTTTATCGTCGGCGCTCCCGCTGGGTAAGTATTATCGCTGTGTGTGGCACCTTTTATTTAGCGATTTAGCGGTATTTTGTACCGCTAAAGTCGTTAAGGAGATCGCTAACCGCGATAGCGTCCTTACGACATCGCTAAATAAAGCCGCTACTAGCGATATTAAAACGATCCCGCTAGCGATCGCAATTAGTATGCGTCTTTATCGTGATCGCTAGCGGGATAGTTTAGTGTGGCAGTACCTTAAGACTAGTTCCAGCCTCTCCCGGCTGCAGTTTGATTATGCACTAATTAGCTTCCTTTATATACCTGCCAGTCTGCTTAGGAGTTGCCGGTGAAAGCTTCATGCAGACCAGCAGATTGGATCAGGTTATGAGAAGACTGTCACGCTGTCTAATGATATGTATACAATGTCAGTAAACTATTAATACAGGAACAACACTCTATACAACAACTAGTATAGCAACATCAGCATGTAAGTATAGAATAGATTTACCTGACACGATATCTGCTGAACTCAGGGTTAATCTTGAGGACTTGATGAGCTGAAACAGGAAAGAGGTGACCGGGATCTAACCTGACCCTAAACTGGGGTCCTAACTAATCCCTCACCTTGGAGGTACTGATAATGGTTCAGAGGTCCAAGTCACCAACCTAACCCTGTCTCCTATCAGACCCTGAACCCTGTAATCAGTCCTAAGAAGGATCCTGACTACCACCAAAGGGATATAGGCTCATCTTAGCTAAATACACAGATTAGACATATAAGACAGACAGGATAACACTCGCTTGCATACACACTCAAACACCAAAGGAACATAAATGGTCTGGGAAATAAACTCTAACCAAGTTGAGCCCAGAACAACTAAGGAGCTCACAACTAAAGTCTATACAGATTCATTCCTATCTGTGGTCTGCATAAAGGTTTCACTGGCAACTCCCCAAGCAGACAACCAAGGAATTTAAAGGAAACCAATCAACAAATAATCAATTGCAGCCGGGAGAAACTGCACCCAGTCCCAGCACCGAGCACAGACAGAATTAACTCCCTAGCTGCCAAACACAAAGAAACAGCAGCTCAGCTGTGAGAAGTCAAAATGTGCAACCGCGACGATCTTCGTGGCAATGCACACATGACAGTACCCCCCCTTCTACGAGGGGCCTCCGGACCCTCATGGCCAGGCCTGCCCGGGTGAGTTCTGTGGAAGGTCCAAACCAAACGATCTGCGTTAACATCAGACGCAGGGACCCACGTCCTCTCCTCTGGACCATACCCCTTCCAATGCACCAAGTACTGAAGGGACCGGCGATTCAGACGTGAGTCAATGATCTTTGATACTTGAAATTCCAAGTTACCATTGACCAACACAGGAGGAGGAGGTAGAGGTGACGGTATGACTGGTGCCACATACCTTTTAAGTAATGACTTGTGGAACACATTATGAATTTTAAACGTAGGAGGGAGGTCCAGACGAAATGCCACAGGATTAATTATGGAACTGATCCTGTACGGCCCGATGAATCTGGGACCCAGTTTCCAGGAGGGCACCTTAAGTTTTATATTCCTGGTAGACAACCATACCAGATCGTTCACATTCAGATCTGGACCAGAAACTCTCCTCCTATCAGCCATACGTTTGTAACGGTTCCCCATCGCACTCAGATTATTCAATACACCTTTCCACACAGAAGCAAGTGACGACGAGAAACGCTCCTCCTCAGGAACCCCAGAAGGGCCCCCCCCATTGAAAGTACAAAACTGGGGATGAAAACCATATGCCCCAAAAAACGGGGACTTACCAGTGGACTCGCTCCGCCTGTTGTTAAGAGCGAACTCTGCCAGAGGCAAGAAAGAAGACCAGTCCTCTTGGTTCTCTGAGACAAAACACCGGAGATATGTCTCTAAGCTCTGATTCAGACGCTCTGTCTGACCATTGGTCTGCGGATGAAAAGCCGAGGAAAATGACAATTGCATCCCCCGACGTAAACAAAATGCCCTCCAAAATTTGGACACAAACTGAGACCCCCTATCTGACACCACATCAGAAGGCAACCCATGAAGTCTAACGATCTCCCTAATGAACACCTGCGCCAGAGTTTTAGCATTAGGGAGTGCAGGAAGAGCAACGAAATGTGCCATCTTACTGAACCTGTCAACAACCACCAGTATGACAGTATTCCCTGACGACGGAGGAAGGTCCGTAATGAAGTCCATAGATAAATGAGTCCATGGACGCTCCGGAAGTTTCAAGGGTAAAAGGGTCCCAGACGGACGGGTATGAGGGGTTTTAGAGCGAGCACACACCCCACATGACGCGACAAAAGTTATAACATCTTTATTAGCATTAGGCCACCAAAACCGGCGAGAAAGGAGATCTAAAGTAGCCTTACTCCCTGGATGTCCTGCTAGAGCAGAATTATGATGTGCCTCAATAATCTTTTGCTCAACAGATTTGGGACAAACAGTCTCCCTGGAGGTCCTGCAGGGGCGTCCCCCTGAGCCTCTAACACCTCCTCCTCAAGCTCAGAAAAAACAGCCGACACTACCACCCCCTCCTGAAGGATAGGACTCGGGTCATCCGTTTTCCCGGCCCCTGGGAAACTGCGAGACAAGGCATCAGCCTTTACATTCTTAGACCCCGGGCGATAAGTGACGACAAAATTAAACCTGGTAAAAAACAACGACCATCGAGCTTGTCTGGAATTCAGACGCTTAGCGGATTCCAAATACAACAGGTTCTTGTGATCAGTAATAACGGTAACCGGGTGGACTGCCCCCTCCAAAAAGTGACGCCATTCTTCAAAAGCTAACTTAATGGCCAAAAGTTCCCTATTGCCGATATCATAATTCCTTTCGGCGGACGACAATTTCTTAGAAAAGAAAGCGCACGGATGCCATTTACCAGGGGACGGACCCTGGGACAATATAGCACCCACCCCTACGTCAGACGCATCCACCTCCACAATGAACGGCTGAGATGCATCTGGTTGGATGAGAACGGGTGCCGAAGCAAAACATTTCTTCAAAGAGGAAAAGGCTTGGCAAGCTTTGTCCGACCATTTAGAAAAATCCGTCCCTTTTCTTGTCATGTCAGTGAGAGGTTTGACGACAGATGAGAAATTACAAATAAATTTCCGGTAGTAGTTAGCAAACCCCAAAAAACGCTGCAGAGCCTTAAGATCCCCTGGCTGATCCCATTCAAGCACTGCTCTCACCTTTTCAGGGTCCATACGGAAACCGGAGGCTGACACCAAAAAACCCAAAAACTGAAGTTCCTGTACGGCAAATACACACTTCTCCAGTTTGGCGTATAATTTATTGTCTCGCAAGATCTGCAACACCTGTCTCACATGCTCCTGATGAGACACAAGATCTGGCGAGTAAATTAAAATGTCGTCCAAATATACAACCACAAACAGCCCCACAAGGTGACGAAAAATGTCATTAACAAAATGTTGGAATACTGCTGGTGCAGTAGTCAGACCAAAAGGCATGACTAGGTTCTCATAATGTCCCTCCGGCGTGTTAAACGCCGTTTTCCACTCATCCCCCTCTTTTATCCTAATCAGATTATACGCCCCCCTGAGATCCAATTTAGAAAACCATTTGGCGCCAACAATTTGATTGAAGAGATCAGGAATAAGAGGGAGTGGATACGGATCTCGAACAGTAATCCGATTAAGTTCGCGGAAATCCAAGCAAGGGCGTAGGCCTCCATCTTTCTTCTTCACAAAGAAGAACCCCGCGGCTACTGGGGAAGATGAAGGTCTAATATGCCCTTTGGCCAGACTTTCAGAAATATAATCTTTCATAGCCTGCCTCTCAGGACCAGAAAGATTATACAACCTAGCTTTAGGCAACTTAGCATCAGGAAGGAGATTAATAGAGCAGTCATACACGCGATGAGGAGGCAACTCCTGACACCCTCCTCAGAGAAAACATCCCCAAAATCCTCCAAAAAAGGAGGCAATGTACTAGGCACGACCGCACTGATGACTGTGTTCATGCAGTTGCTTTTGCAAAACTCACCCCATTGGCTTATTTCTCTGGACTGCCAATTAATCACAGGGTTATGTTTAACCAACCAAGGAAGTCCCAACACAATGGGAGTAGGTAGACCCTCCAACACATAACAAGATAATTGTTCCCTATGTATTGCCCCTACCCGAAGGTCAATGTTAAGAACCTCATGAACAAAGCTACCTTGGCCGAGAGGCCTGGCGTCAATGGAGAATATAGGGATCGGTTTGACCAATACACTCAGATGCATACCTTGAGCCTGAGCAAACTGAGCGTCAACCAGATTAGCCCCGGAACCACTATCAAGAAGAACAGACAATCTCTCCACTCTCGTACCAACTACCACCTCCACTGGTACAAGGAACTGAGAAGAACTGGCGGATGAAATACATACTCCCAGGTTGTCGTCCACCACACAACCTGGGATTAACAGTTTTCCGGCGACTTTTGGCTCAACAAGGCACGGGATGGACATTCTCCAACAAAATGTCCCTCTTTCCCGCAGAAAAAACATCTTCTAGTCCTGCGGCGTACCGCCAATCCCCTCCTACGAAATGATGTCCCTCCCAACTGCATAGGCTCATCCGAACAGACAAGGGGAACCTCAACATAAGGGACTTTAGTGGTAGGTGGAGAAACAACAGGGAGTGGGGTTACCTCACCCCTCTCCCGAAGCCGTCTATCAGTACGGATAGCTAAGGCCATAGCAGCCTCCAGAGAAGGAGGAGACTCATACTGAGCCAAAACGTCTTTTAATTTATCAGAAAGCCCATGACAAAACTGGCTCCTAAGAGCTGGGTCATTCCACTGAGTATCTGTGGCCCATCTACGAAACTCAGAAGCAAATTCCTCTGCCGGACGATCTCCCTGCTGTATCTTACGTAATTTTGTCTCAGCAAGAGAGACCCGATCTGGGTCATCATATACCAATCCCAGGGCAGTAAAAAATTGATCTACAGACAGTAGAGCCGGGGATCCCGGAGGAAGGGAAAATGCCCAGGATTGAGGGTCCCCTTGCAGAAGTGAGATAACAATTCCCACTCTCTGCTCCTCACTCCCTGATGATCGAGGCCGAAGCCGAAAATACAATTTACATGCCTACCGGAAGGTGAAAAATTTGTCTCGCCCACCAGTGAACCTGTCCGGGAGAGCAACCTTAGGTTCAACTCTGGTTTGCTCCAGGGGAGACAAAACTTTGGACTTAATGTCCGTCAGCTCCATGGATAATCCCTGCAACTGCAGAGCCAGCTGGGCTACTGGATCCATGGTAACTGGAGATAATTTTTATGGCCAGTGAAAATGTCACGCTGTCTAATGATATGTATACAATGTCAGTAAACTATTAATACAGGAACAACACTCTATACAACAACTAGTATAGCAACATCAGCATGTAAGTATAGAATAGATTTACCTGACACGATATCTGCTGAACTCAGGGTTAATCTTGAGGACTTGATGAGCTGAAACAGGAAAGAGGTGACCGGGATCTAACCTGACCCTAAACTGGGGTCCTAACTAATCCCTCACCTTGGAGGTACTGATAATGGTTCAGAGGTCCAAGTCACCAACCTAACCCTGTCTCCTATCAGACCCTGAACCCTGTAATCAGTCCTAAGAAGGATCCTGACTACCACCAAAGGGATATAGGCTCATCTTAGCTAAATACACAGATTAGACATATAAGACAGACAGGATAACACTCGCTTGCATACACACTCAAACACCAAAGGAACATAAATGGTCTGGGAAATAAACTCTAACCAAGTTGAGCCCAGAACAACTAAGGAGCTCACAACTAAAGTCTATACAGATTCATTCCTATCTGTGGTCTGCATAAGGTTTCACTGGCAACTCCCCAAGCAGACAACCAGGAATTTAAAGGAAACCAATCAACAAATAATCAATTGCAGCCGGGAGAAACTGCACCCAGTCCCAGCACCGAGCACAGACAGAATTAACTCCCTAGCTGCCAAACACAAAGAAACAGCAGCTCAGCTGTGAGAAGTCAAAATGTGCAACCGCGACGATCTTCGTGGCAATGCACACATGACAGTACCCCCCCTTCTACGAGGGGCCTCCGGACCCTCATGGCCAGGCCTGCCCGGGTGAGTTCTGTGGAAGGTCCGAACCAAACGATCTGCGTTAACATCAGACGCAGGGACCCACGTCCTCTCCTCTGGACCATACCCCTTCCAATGCACCAAGTACTGAAGGGACCGGCGATTCAGACGTGAGTCAATGATCTTTGATACTTGAAATTCCAAGTTACCATTGACCAACACAGGAGGAGGAGGTAGAGGTGACGGTATGACTGGTGCCACATACCTTTTAAGTAATGACTTGTGGAACACATTATGAATTTTAAACGTAGGAGGGAGGTCCAGACGAAATGCCACAGGATTAATTATGGAACTGATCCTGTACGGCCCGATGAATCTGGGACCCAGTTTCCAGGAGGGCACCTTAAGTTTTATATTCCTGGTAGACAACCATACCAGATCGTTCACATTCAGATCTGGACCAGAAACTCTCCTCCTATCAGCCATACGTTTGTAACGGTTCCCCATCGCACTCAGATTATTCAATACACCTTTCCACACAGAAGCAAGTGACGACGAGAAACGCTCCTCCTCAGGAACCCCAGAAGGGCCCCCCCATTGAAAGTACAAAACTGGGGATGAAAACCATATGCCCCAAAAAACGGGGACTTACCAGTGGACTCGCTCCGCCTGTTGTTAAGAGCGAACTCTGCCAGAGGCAAGAAAGAAGACCAGTCCTCTTGGTTCTCTGAGACAAAACACCGGAGATATGTCTCTAAGCTCTGATTCAGACGCTCTGTCTGACCATTGGTCTGCGGATGAAAAGCCGAGGAAAATGACAATTGCATCCCCCGACGTAAACAAAATGCCCTCCAAAATTTGGACACAAACTGAGACCCCCTATCTGACACCACATCAGAAGGCAACCCATGAAGTTTAACGATCTCCCTAATGAACACCTGCGCCAGAGTTTTAGCATTAGGGAGTGCAGGAAGAGCAACGAAATGTGCCATCTTACTGAACCTGTCAACAACCACCAGTATGACAGTATTCCCTGACGACGGAGGAAGGTCCGTAATGAAGTCCATAGATAAATGAGTCCATGGACGCTCCGGAAGTTTCAAGGGTAAAAGGGTCCCAGACGGACGGGTATGAGGGGTTTTAGAGCGAGCACACACCCCACATGACGCGACAAAAGTTATAACATCTTTATTAGCATTAGGCCACCAAAACCGGCGAGAAAGGAGATCTAAAGTAGCCTTACTCCCTGGATGTTCTGCTAGAGCAGAATTATGATGTGCCTCAATAACTTTTGTCTCAACAGATTTGGGACAAACAGTCTCCCTGGAGGTCCTGCAGGGGCGTCCCCCTGAGCCTCTAACACCTCCTCCTCAAGCTCAGAAAAAACAGCCGACACTACCACCCCCTCCTGAAGGATAGGACTCGGGTCATCCGTTTTCCCGGCCCCTGGGAAACTGCGAGACAAGGCATCAGCCTTTACATTCTTAGACCCCGGGCGATAAGTGACGACAAAATTAAACCTGGTAAAAAACCAACGACCATCGAGCTTGTCTGGAATTCAGACGCTTAGCGGATTCCAAATACAACAGGTTCTTGTGATCAGTAATAACGGTAACCGGGTGGACTGCCCCCTCCAAAAAGTGACGCCATTCTTCAAAAGCTAACTTAATGGCCAAAAGTTCCCTATTGCCGATATCATAATTCCTTTCGGCGGACGACAATTTCTTAGAAAAGAAAGCGCACGGATGCCATTTACCAGGGGACGGACCCTGGGACAATATAGCACCCACCCCTACGTCAGACGCATCCACCTCCACAATGAACGGCTGAGATGCATCTGGTTGGATGAGAACGGGTGCCGAAGCAAAACATTTCTTCAAAGAGGAAAAGGCTTGGCAAGCTTTGTCCGACCATTTAGAAAAATCCGTCCCTTTTCTTGTCATGTCAGTGAGAGGTTTGACGACAGATGAGAAATTACAAATAAATTTCCGGTAGTAGTTAGCAAACCCCAAAAAACGCTGCAGAGCCTTAAGATCCCCTGGCTGATCCCATTCAAGCACTGCTCTCACCTTTTCAGGGTCCATACGGAAACCGGAGGCTGACACCAAAAAACCCAAAAACTGAAGTTCCTGTACGGCAAATACACACTTCTCCAGTTTGGCGTATAATTTATTGTCTCGCAAGATCTGCAACACCTGTCTCACATGCTCCTGATGAGACACAAGATCTGGCGAGTAAATTAAAATGTCGTCCAAATATACAACCACAAACAGCCCACAAGGTGACGAAAAATGTCATTAACAAAATGTTGGAATACTGCTGGTGCAGTAGTCAGACCAAAAGGCATGACTAGGTTCTCATAATGTCCCTCCGGCGTGTTAAACGCCGTTTTCCACTCATCCCCCTCTTTTATCCTAATCAGATTATACGCCCCCCTGAGATCCAATTTAGAAAACCATTTGGCGCCAACAATTTGATTGAAGAGATCAGGAATAAGAGGGAGTGGATACGGATCTCGAACAGTAATCCGATTAAGTTCGCGGAAATCCAAGCAAGGGCGTAGGCCTCCATCTTTCTTCTTCACAAAGAAGAACCCCGCGGCTACTGGGGAAGATGAAGGTCTAATATGCCCTTTGGCCAGACTTTCAGAAATATAATCTTTCATAGCCTGCCTCTCAGGACCAGAAAGATTATACAACCTAGCTTTAGGCAACTTAGCATCAGGAAGGAGATTAATAGAGCAGTCATACACGCGATGAGGAGGCAACTCCTGACACCCCTCCTCAGAGAAAACATCCCCAAAATCCTCCAAAAAAGGAGGCAATGTACTAGGCACGACCGCACTGATGACTGTGTTCATGCAGTTGCTTTTGCAAAACTCACCCCATTGGCTTATTTCTCTGGACTGCCAATTAATCACAGGGTTATGTTTAACCAACCAAGGAAGTCCCAACACAATGGGAGTAGGTAGACCCTCCAACACATAACAAGATAATTGTTCCCTATGTATTGCCCCTACCCGAAGGTCAATGTTAAGAACCTCATGAACAAAGCTACCTTGGCCGAGAGGCCTGGCGTCAATGGAGAATATAGGGATCGGTTTGACCAATACACTCAGATGCATACCTTGAGCCTGAGCAAACTGAGCGTCAACCAGATTAGCCCCGGAACCACTATCAAGAAGAACAGACAATCTCTCCACTCTCGTACCAACTACCACCTCCACTGGTACAAGGAACTGAGAAGAACTGGCGGATGAAATACATACTCCCAGGTTGTCGTCCACCACACAACCTGGGATTAACAGTTTTCCGGCGACTTTTGGCTCAACAAGGCACGGGATGGACATTCTCCAACAAAATGTCCCTCTTTCCCGCAGAAAAAACATCTTCTAGTCCTGCGGCGTACCGCCAATCCCCTCCTACGAAATGATGTCCCTCCCAACTGCATAGGCTCATCCGAACAGACAAGGGGAACCTCAACATAAGGGACTTTAGTGGTAGGTGGAGAAACAACAGGGAGTGGGGTTACCTCACCCCTCTCCCGAAGCCGTCTATCAGTACGATAGCTAAGGCCATAGCAGCCTCCAGAGAAGGAGGAGACTCATACTGAGCCAAAACGTCTTTTAATTTATCAGAAAGCCCATGACAAAACTGGCTCCTAAGAGCTGGGTCATTCCACTGAGTATCTGTGGCCCATCTACGAAACTCAGAAGCAAATTCCTCTGCCGGACGATCTCCCTGCTGTATCTTACGTAATTTTGTCTCAGCAAGAGAGACCCGATCTGGGTCATCATATACCAATCCCAGGGCAGTAAAAAATTGATCTACAGACAGTAGAGCCGGGGATCCCGGAGGAAGGGAAAATGCCCAGGATTGAGGGTCCCCTTGCAGAAGTGAGATAACAATTCCCACTCTCTGCTCCTCACTCCCTGATGATCGAGGCCGAAGCCGAAAATACAATTTACATGCCTACCGGAAGGTGAAAAATTTGTCTCGCCCACCAGTGAACCTGTCCGGGAGAGCAACCTTAGGTTCAACTCTGGTTTGCTCCAGGGGAGACAAAACTTTGGACTTAATGTCCGTCAGCTCCATGGATAATCCCTGCAACTGCAGAGCCAGCTGGGCTACTGGATCCATGGTAACTGGAGATAATTTTTATGGCCAGTGAAAATGTCACGCTGTCTAATGATATGTATACAATGTCAGTAAACTATTAATACAGGAACAACACTCTATACAACAACTAGTATAGCAACATCAGCATGTAAGTATAGAATAGATTTACCTGACACGATATCTGCTGAACTCAGGGTTAATCTTGAGGACTTGATGAGCTGAAACAGGAAAGAGGTGACCGGGATCTAACCTGACCCTAAACTGGGGTCCTAACTAATCCCTCACCTTGGAGGTACTGATAATGGTTCAGAGGTCCAAGTCACCAACCTAACCCTGTCTCCTATCAGACCCTGAACCCTGTAATCAGTCCTAAGAAGGATCCTGACTACCACCAAAGGGATATGGGCTGATCTTAGCTAAATACACAGATTAGACATATAAGACAGACAGGATAACACTCGCTTGCATACACACTCAAACACCAAAGGAACATAAATGGTCTGGGAAATAAACTCTAACCAAGTTGAGCCCAGAACAACTAAGGAGCTCACAACTAAAGTCTATACAGATTCATTCCTATCTGTGGTCTGCATGAAGGTTTCACTGGCAACTCCCCAAGCAGACAACCAGGAATTTAAAGGAAACCAATCAACAAATAATCAATTGCAGCCGGGAGAAACTGCACCCAGTCCCAGCACCGAGCACAGACAGAATTAACTCCCTAGCTGCCAAACACAAAGAAACAGCAGCTCAGCTGTGAGAAGTCAAAATGTGCAACCGCGACGATCTTCGTGGCAATGCACACATGACAAAGACTTAAGCTAAGAGTTCCTTTGTAGTTTCTCCTCTCCTCGCTTATAGTTTATCTCCTAGACCATTTGTGTTCCCTCTGTGTTTAAGTGTTGTATGCAAGACAGTATTTACTTTATCCCCTGTCTGTCTCGTTTGTCTTTACTGTTTGTTAAGCAGTGACCTGCCTATTCCCTGTGTGGTAATCAGGGTCCTTCTGAGGACTAGATTACAGTGGTCAGGGACTTATAGGAGACAGGGTTTACGCTGGCGGCCTGGACCTCTGTACCATTAGCAGTACCTCCAGGTAGAGGGACTAGTCAGGACCCCAGTTTAGGGTCAGCATAGACCCCGGTCCACCTCTAGCCTGTGACCGCGTAATACGTCTTCAGGATTCACCCACAGTACAACGGATATTATGTCAGGTAATACTATACTATATGTACATGTTGATATTACCTATTCATATGTTATATTGAATGTTGTCCCTCTTGGTATTGATTACTGACATTATATATATATCTGTGATACAGCGTGACATTGAGTGCCTTTGTAAGGCGAAGACACATATATTGATGGCCTTTACCCTGTTCCCCTCTCCCTAGGGCAGGAAAGCTATGGCCAAACAAAAAAACAAAGCGTGTGCTTTGTGTAAAAAAATGCTTCCCAGAGATTACAATAAACTGTTGTGCCGCTCATGTGTGCAGAAAACGGTAGCGGAGGAATCACCGTCCTTGTTACAGGATATTAGAGCCGTCATTCGTCAGGAAGTGAAAACAACAGTTAAAGAGGAGTTAAAACAGCACACGCCAGTCAGTTCAGGCCATCCCCCCCCCCTCCTACGGAACAAAGTGACGTAGAATCGGATGGCGAACCGACGGAGTTAAAACTCTCTGGAAGCTCAGACCGAGATTCCTCAGACGAGGAATATGGTCGCCCTTATTTTTTGTCGGAAGACATTGGGAAATTGTTAAAATTGATTAGATCTACCATGGGGGTTGAGACGCCAAAAGAGCATCTTTCGGTACATGACTCTATGTTCAGTAATCTAGAGGGAAAAAAACGTAAAGTTTTTCCCTTCCATGGAAATCTATTAAAATTGATTAAAAAAGAGTGGAAGAAACCCAATAAGAAAATGTCTGTGCCACAAGCATTAAAACGGAAATATCCGTTTGATCAGGAAATTTGTGGGGAATGGGAAAAAGCCCCTAAACTAGATGCCGCCATTGCTAGTACAGTCATGGCCAAAAGTTTTGAGAATGACACAAATATTAATTTTTACAAAGTCTACTGCTTCACTTTTTCTAATGGCAATTTGCATATACTCCAGAATGTTATAAAGAGTGATCAGCTTAACAGCAATTACTTGCAAAGTCAATATTTGGCTAGAAAATGAACTTTATCCCCAAAACACATTTCAACATCATTGCAGCCCTGCCTTTAAAGGACCCGTTAACCTCTTTTCAGTGATTGCTCCATTAACACAGGTGTGGGTGTTGATGAGGACATGCCTGGAGATCAATCTGTCATGATTAAGTAAAGGTACTGCCACACTTAGCTATCCCGCTAGCGATCTCGTTAGCGTTGCATACTAATGAGATCGCTAGCGGGATTGTTTCTATATCGCTAAATGCTACCGCATTTAGCGATATAGTTAACGACGCTATCGCCGTTAGCGATCTTCTTAACGACTTTAGCGGTACAAAAGTACCGCTAAATCGCTAAGAAAAGGTGCCACACAGCGATTAGATACTTACCCAGCGGGAGCGCCAGCGATGAAATAGGGTCCGGAGCGATTCCACGCGACGAGCGAGATCACAGCAGGAAGCTCGTCGCTGGAAGCTGCCGCACTGAACAATATCGCTAACGGGATCGCTAAATAGTGACGTTTTTTAGCGATCCCGTTAGCGATATTGTTTAGTGTGGCATACCCTTTAGAATGATACCACTGGACACTTTAAAAGGAGGCTGGTGCTTGGCATCATTGTTTCTGTTCTGTTAACCATAGTTATCTCTAAAGAAACACGTGCAGTCATCATTGCAATGCACAAAAAATGGCCTAACAAGGAAGAGTATCGCAGCTAGAAAGATTGCACCTCAGTCAACAATCTATCGCATCATCAAGAACTTCAAGGAGAGAGGTTCCATTGTTGCCAAAAAGGCTCCAGGGTGCCCAAGAAAGACCAGCAAGCGCCAGGACCGTCTCTTAAAAGTGTTTCAGCTGCGGGATCGGGCTACCAGCAGTGCAGAGCTTGCTCAGGAATGGCAGCAGGCAGGTGTGAGTGCATCTGTACGCACTGTGAGGCGGAGACTCTTGGAGCAAGGCCTGGTCTCAAGTAGGGCAGCAAAGAAGCCACTTCTCTCCAGAAAAAGTATCATGGACAGACTGATATTCTGCAAAAGGTACAGGCAGTGGACTGCTGAGGACTGGGATAAAGTTATTTTCTCTGATGAATCCCCTTTTCGATTGTTTGGGACATCAGGAAAACGCCTCATTCGGAGAAGACAAGGTGAGCGCTACCACCAGTCTTGTCTCATGCCAACTATTAAGCATCCTGAAACCATTCATGTGTGGGGTTGCTTCTCAGCCAAGGGAATCGGCTCTCTCACAGTCTTGCCTAAAAACACAGCCATGAATAAAGAATGGTACCAGAATGTTCTCCAAGAGCAACTTCTCCCAACCCTCCAAGAGCAGTTTGGCGGTCAACAATGCCTTTTCCAGCATGATGGAGCACCTTGCCATAAAGCAAAGGTGATAACTAAATGGCGCAGGGAACAAAACATAGAGATTTTGGGTCCATGGCCTGGAAACTCCCCAGATCTTAATCCCATTGAGAACTTGTGGTAAATCATCAAGAGACGGGTAAACAAACAAAAACCTAAAAATTCTGACAAAATGAAAGCATTGATTGTGCAAGAATGGACTGCTATCAGTCAGGATTTGGTCCAGAAGTTGATTGAGAGCATGCCAGGGAGAATTGCAGAGGTCCTGAAGAAGAAGGGTCAACACTGCAAATATTGACTTGCTGCATTAACTCATTCTAATTGTCAATATAAGTTTTGTTACTCATATGTTTGCAATTATATTTCTGTCTGTGATAAAAACATCTGTCAAACACACATAAAAACCAGAGGGCAGCAGATCATGTGAAAATATAATATTTGTGTCATTCTCAAAACTTTTGGCCATGACTGTACATCTAAAGGAATAGCGTTACCATTCGAGGACATGGGGCCTTGAGAGACCCCCTTGATAAAAAAAGCGGATGCTTTTTTAAAATCTGCATGGGAAGCATCGGCCTGGTCAATTAAACCAGGGGTAGCCACCACTTGTACCGCTAGGGCCATGGTCAAATGGTTGGAAGAGCTCAGTGAGCAGATTAAGAATAAATGCCCAAGAGAAGAACTATTGGACGTAATACCGTCACTACAAAAAGCGGCAGGGTTCCTGGCAGATGCAGCGGTGGATTCCGTGCGAGGGGCCGCCCGTGCATGCGCTCTCTCTAACTCAGGTTGCAGGGCATTATGGCTGAAAAATTGGACGGCAGACTTCCAGTCAAAAGTAAAACTTTGCGCAATCCCTGTGAGGGACAATACTTGTTCGGGAAGGCATTGGATGAAATATTGGACAAAGCATCGGATAAGAAGAAACGATTTCCGCTACCGCCTGTTTCAAGACGTCGTTGGAATGATGCTCGCTCGTCCTTTCGTGGAGCAAGGAATAGAGGGGGCAGAAGTCGGCCAGATGAGAGGTCTATCCGGGGCAGGCCTTGGGGAGAGAAGGGAGAAAGGATTCCTCTTCAAGGGCCCTCCCAGATCAGATACTAAACGTCATAGACGCCAAGACTCCGGTGGGAGGAAGACAGAAAATTTGTACATCAGTGGGAAACATTGCCCGCCTCACGGTGGGTATCCAATCTACTATCCGAAGGCCTACGACTAAGTTTTCTCAACCTCCCGCCACAGCGACTAAAGATAACTCAGGTCGCCAAGAAGAACCAAGCCACAATGGAAAAAGAAATCGCCCTCCTTATGGAAAAGAAAGTGTTAGTAGAAGTACCAAGTCACCAAGTAGGAGAAGGGTTCTACAGTACCCTGTTTCTTACTCCAAAACCAGACGGCTCCCTAAGAGTAATATTCAACTTAAAAGCATTAAACCAATACATCCGAGTGGAGAAGTTCAAAATGGAGACATTAAGATCAACAGTGAAGTTGCTAGAACCGGGCTGCTACATGGCAGTGATCGATCTAACAGATGCATACTACCATGTACCAATCTGGGAAGAACATCAAAAATATCTAAGATTGTTGGTATAGATTGCGCAGGGCCCTACGCATCTGCAGTACCAATGTCTTCCCTTCGGATATCGGTGGCACCCCGTATATTCACGAAATTAATTTCAGAAGTGGCATCTTTTGTGAGAAAAGAAGACATATTACTGGTACCCTATTTGGACGATTTCCTAGTAATAGCAAATACCGAAGGAGAATGCAGGAACGCGATAAAAGGATGTTAGAAATCCTAACCAGCTTAGGCTGGATAATAAACGAGAAAAAGTCAAAACTAATCCCAGCCAGGAAACAAGAATTCTTGGGAATAGTGTTAGATTCCAGCAATCAACAATGTGTCCTCCCAGACAGGAAAATAGACTCCATTCAACACAAAATACAACAGTTGAGATCGAGCAGGGCTATAACAGTCCGACAAGCAATGTCGTTGTTAGGAACATTAACAGCAACAATACCAGCGGTCCAGTGGGCACAAAGCCACACAAGAGATCTGCAAAAGCAAATCTTAGCCGAACAGGCAAAAGATCAGACCAGCCTAAATCGGCGATTCACCCTAACGTCACAGGTCCTCAGCTCATTGGAATGGTGGCTACAACCCGAAAACCTCAAAAGAGCTGTTCCTTGGTCGATTCACAACCAGGTGATATTGACTACAGATGCAAGTCCCTCAGGATGGGGAGCACATTAACAGGACGGCTTGTACAAGGCCTATGGGAACCCTCAATGAGGGAAACATCCTCCAATTTGAAAGAGCTAACAGCGGTGAGGCTAGCACTTTATCAAGTGGAAAAAGAGGTACAAGGAAGACACGTCACAATACTGTCAGACAACAACACTACAGTAGCCTATATAAATCGACAAGGAGGTACAAGATCACCATCCTTGATGGCGGAAGCAAAAGAGTTATTCGTATGGGCAGAAAACAATCTGTTATCCCTGTCGAGCACACACTTAAAAGGGACAGACAATACGGTGGCGGATTTTCTAAGTCGGCATGTACTGCACCAAGGAGAATGGTCCCTAAATCAGGACATATTTGGGAAAATTTGTGCCAGCTGGGGCAGACCAGAAGTGGACCTGTTCGCTACAAAAGAAAATCGAAAAGCGAACAGATTCTACTCCCAGAACCCGAGGAACAACCAGAAGGAGTAGATGCGCTACTACACCGCTGGAAATTCAAACTGGCATATGCCTTTCCACCATTTCCTCTAATACCAGTAGTCCTGAGAAAAATAGGGGAAGACAAGAGCCGTGTAATCCTTATAGCGCCCTTCTGGCCGAAGAGAGCGTGGTTCACATGGCTCACACGCATGTCTGCCTCGGACCCATGGATCTTACCCGATGTTCCCAATCTACTACACCAGGGACCAGTGGAACATCCTCAGGTGCACAATCTACACCTCACTGCCTGGAACCTGAGAGGGGACTCCTATTAGCAAATGGGTTCTCAGGACCCTTGGTGACTACCTTGCTCACTAGTAGGAAAAAAGTCACCTCGGCCAAATATTATAAAATCTGGCAAAAATTCTTAGTCTTCTCAGGACGACAGTTTTCGGGGACAGTCCAGATGGTCCCGATGACGGAGATCCTAGAATTTCTACAAAAAGGCCTGGAAAGAGGATTGTCCACAAGCACTCTAAAGGTGCAAGTCTCGGCACTAGGTGCACTATTTGACAGAAAACTGGCTGACCACCCATGGATCTATAGATTCATTCGGGCCTCCTTTTCAGCCAGACCCTCGAAATTTGTACCTAAGGTAGCTCCCTGGGATCTAAATTTAGTGTTAAATGCATTAACTACAAACCCGTTTGAGCCTATCTCATCTATTTCAATAAAGGCTCTAACACTAAAAACAGTGCTCTTGGTTGCCCTGACGTCAGCTCGCGAGTCAGTGAGCTACAAGCTATTTCTGTAAATCCCCCATATACTAGCTTTATGGATGACAGAGTGTCATAAGAACTGACCCAGCCTTCCTTCCGAAGGTTAATACAAAATTTCACAGGGACCAAGAGATAATTTTGCCCTCGTTTTGTGGCTGCGCATGGCTATGTCACTTTCTTATTCTTCGTCAGGTCAGACTCCCCCACTGGGTGTAACGGCTCACTCCACGAGGGCTGTTGCGACATCTTGGGCCGAACGGGCAAATGCGTCAATAGAACAGATTTACAGGGCAGCGGTATGGTCGTCACCCTCTACCTTTTTTCGTCATTATAGGCTAGATTTAGGTCTTTCGAATTTAGCCTTTGGTAGAAAGGTGTTATCTGCTGTTGTCCCACCCTTGGAGGCTCTTCTATTTCTTCCTCTCATGTCGGTGCTGTCATGGGGAAGGGAAAAAATGATAATTACTTACCGGTAATTTGATTTTCCAGAGCCATGACAGCACCGTATTAATTCCCGCCCTATCTTGGTGATGGTTGTGTGACTCACAAAAAAAAAAAAAAAAATATAAATATGCATGTATAAATTGATATATAAAGAAGGTAGATGTCGTAAATATGCTAGTATATGTGTATATATAAACCACTAATTTTGGCGGTTACCTTGCATACTCTGAAACAAACTGAGGGAGAGGTACCGCCCCCCTTCTTTTATCTCTGCTGCAGGTTTCCTGTTCCTGGGGCGGATACCATACTCTCATGTCGGTGCTGTCATGGCTCTGGAAAATCAAATTACCGGTAAGTAATTATCATTTTTTCGGTTGCTTTAAGATTGCCTTAAAATGCGAAAATGGGCGAACAAAAGATCGTATCCGCATCAAAATGGTATCAATAAAAACGTCTACTCTGCACGCAAAAATAAGCCCTCACTCAGCCCCATCAGATCACGAAAAATGGAGATGTTACTGGTTTCGGAAAATGGCGGCTTTTTTTTCAGAAACTTTGGATTTTTTTTTTTTACTACTTAAACAAGAAAGAACCTATCTCTACATGTTTGGTATCTACAAACTCGTAATGACCTGGAGAATTGTGGAATTGCACTTTTTTTTTCAATTTCACCGCACTTTAAATTTTTTCTCCATTTTCCAGTACACTATATGGCAAAAACAATTGTGTTGTTCAAAAGTACAAATCGTCACGCAAAAAACAAGCCCTTATATGGCCATATTGACGGGAACAAAAGTTATGGCTCTGGGAAGAAGGGGATCAAAAAACGTAAACTCAATGACAAAAAACCCAAGGTGATGAAGGGATGTTAAACAACAACCACAAGACAGATTTCACCAACCAAGGTATCATTTTAATCAGTATAGCGGTGCCAACCTGACACTGTCTGTAGTTTACTGAGCACAATCCTGCTGACAGGTTCCCTTTAACCATTATTGAAATTCTCCTCCCATGTGTAGTTTCCCGGATGTCCAAGAGCATAGATTCTAGTATTTGGTCGTCTTTCTGCTAAGTTTTAGAAACCGGCATTATTCTACAACCACCAGGATTCAATCCCAGCCATTTAACCTTGTAGATGTTGTAATTCATAGGTATGACAGCATTTAATCTTTAACCCCTTAACGACCGCCTATATGCGTTTTAACGGCAGTTTAAGGGTACTTTTTCCTCAGCGCCACTTTTTAACGGCGCAGAGAAATAAGGTTATAGCATCCCCCTCCGGACAACATGATTCGGTCGGTTTTTACTGACCGCAGTGTTGTGATCACCACACGTCAGAGGAGAGAAATGGGGTCCTCCGAGCCCCCTGATACCTCCGGCGTCTCCTGCATCCCCCGGTTCTGTTCCCCGGGCCTCGGCGTCTTTTTCCGGGAAGAAAATGGCCGGCAACTGGCAACAATAGATTTAATTTGATCACTGTGATATACCCTATCACAGTGATCAAAATAAAAAAAAAATAGTAAATCAACCCCCCCCCCCCCACTTTATCACCACATTAGTTAGGTAAAAACAATAAAATAAAAAAATGTATTTTTTTCCATTTTTCCGTGTGGGTTAGGGTTTGGGTTGGGGTTTGGGCTAGGATTAGGGTTAGGGTTTGGGCAAGGGTTAGGGTTTGGGCAAGGGTTAGTGTTTGGGCAAGGTTAGTGTTTGGCAAGGGTTAGTGTTTGGGCAAGGGTTAGTGTTTGGGCAAGGTTAGTGTTTGGGCAAGGTTAGTGTTTGGGCAAGGGTTAGTGTTTGGGCAAGGGTTAGGGTTTGGACAAGGGTTAGGGTTTGGGCAAGGGTTAGGTTCGGGCAAGGGTTAGGGTTCGGGCAAGGGTTAGGGTTCGGGCAAGGGTTAGGTTCGGCAGGTAGAGTTCGGGCAAGGGTTAGGGTTTGGGCAAGGGTTAGGGTTTGGGCTAGGGTTTGGCAAAGGTTTGGGCTTGGGTTTGGCTAGGGTTAGGGCTTGGGTTTGGCTAGGGTTAGGGTTAGGGTTTGGGCTTGGGTTAGGGTTTGGGCTTGGGTTAGGGCTTGGGTTAGGGTTTGGGTTAGGGTTTGGGTTAGGATTGGGGTTTGGGCAAGGGTTAGGGTTCGGGCAAGGGTTAGAGTTCGGGTTAGGGTTTGGGCAAGGGTTAGGGTTTGGGCTAGGGTTTGGCAAAGGTTTGGGCTTGGGTTTGGCTAGGGTTAGGGCTTGGTTTGGCTAGGGTTAGGGCTTGGGTTTGGCTAGGGTTAGGGCTTGGGTTAGGGTTTGGGCTTGGGTTAGGGTTTGGGCTTGGGTTAGGGTTTGGGCTTGGGTTAGGGTTTGGGCTTGGGTTAGGGTTTGGGCTTGGGTTAGGGTTTGGGTTAGGGTTTGGGTTAGGATTGGGGTTTGGGCAAGGGTTAGGGTTCGGGCAAGGGTTAGAGTTCGGGCAAGGGTTAGAGTTCGGGCAAGGGTTAGAGTTCGGGCAAGGTTAGGGTTGGGCAAGGGTTAGGTTTGGGCTAGGGTTTGGCAAAGGTTTGGGCTTGGGTTTGGCTAGGGTTAGGGCTTGGGTTTGGCTAGGGTTAGGGCTTGGGTTAGGGTTTGGGCTTGGGTTAGGGTTTGGGCTTGGGTTAGGGTTTGGCTTGGGTTAGGGCTTGGGTTAGGGCTTGGGTTAGGGTTTGGGTTAGGATTGGGGTTTGGGCTAGGGTTGGGGTTTGGGCTAGGTTGGGGTTTGGGTTAGGGTTGGAGTTGGGGTGTGTGTGCATGTTGCGAATTTTGCTGCTGATCCGCAGCGGATTTGGCCCTGCGGGTCCGCAGCAGTTTTCCATGCGTTAACAGTACCATGTAAACCTATGGAAAACCAAATCCGCTGTGCACATGCTGCGGAAAATTCTTCGCAAGTTTGCTGAGGTTTATTTTCTGCAGCATTGTCAATTCTTTGTGCAGAATCCACAGCGTTTTTACACCTCTTATATTATAGGAATCCGCAGGTGTAAAAACGTAGGCGAAATCCGCACAAAATCTGCAGAAAATCTGCACTTAATCTTCACTAAATCCGCAGGTAAAACGCAGGTCGTTTTACCTGCAGATTTAAAAAAATCCGCAGCACAATCCGCAACATGTGCACATACCCTTAGAATTGGGGGGTTTCTACTGTTGGGTACATCAGGTGGTCTACAAACGCGACATGGCGCCCACCGTTGATTCCAGCCAATTTTGGGTTTGAAAAGTTAAACTGCTCCCTCCCTTCTGAGCCCTGCCATGCACACAAACGGTGGCTTTCCCCACATACGGGGTATCGGCGTACTCAGGAGAAATTGAACAACAAATTTTGTGGTCCATTTTCTCCTGATACCCTTGTGAAAATAAAGTTTGGTTCCAAAGTAAATTTTTTGCGAAAAGTAAAATGTTCATTTTTTCCTTCCACATTGCTTTAGTTCTTGTGAAGCACCTGAAGGTTTAATAAACATCTTGAATGTGGTTTTGCGCACCATGAGGGGTGCATTTTTTTAGAATGGTGTCACTTTTGGGTATTTTCTGTTATATCGACCACCCCCACCCCCAATTCATGTCAAATGTGAGATGGTCCCTAAAAAAAATGGTTTTGTAAATTTTGTTGGAAAAATGAGAAATCGCTGGTCAACTTTCAACCCTTATAACGTCCTAACAAAAAAAAATTGTTCACAAAATTGTGCTGATGTAAAGTAGACATGTGGGAAATGTTATTAACTATATGTGCGATATCTCTGATTTAAGGGCACAAAAATTAAAAGTTTGAAAATTGCAAAATTTTGAAAATTTTTGCCAAATTTCCGTTTTCTTTCATAAATAAACGCAAGTCATATCGAAGAAATTTTACCACTAACCTGAAGTACAATATGTCACGAAAAAACATTCTCAGAATCAGTGGGAACCGTTTAAGCGTTCCAGAGCTATAACCTCATAAATTGACCTTGGTCAGAATTGTAAAAATTGGCCTGGTCATTAAGTATCAAATTGGCTCTGTCACTAAGGGGTTAAAATAAAGTGCAATAAGTGTTTGTTGTTTTTTTTTTAGTAAAAACAGTGTGCATATTTACACAACAAACTGAACTGTAACATTTTTCTGTTATTAATGGTGTCCTGTGAATGCCATAAAAATAAATGCCAAAATTGCTGTAAAGTTGTCAAAAAGCTGAAGTTATCCCTTAAAAATTACAGCAAATTTGTTTAGATTTTTAGATGCAGTTTACAGTGCAGTATAATTGACAGGCAATCTTTACTTTGCAGTCAATGCAAACCCAGATTTATCAAATATGTATGGTTTGTGTTTTACAATTGTACAACAAAAGAAAAATTAAATTTGTGTGTTCATGTATTCTCATTTACTCTTTTTTTTCTTGCTCTCAGTCTCTCATAGATGTAGCTATTCTTTAAAGAACCGTTGTTTTTAGTGTTTTCAGAAATCAAGCTTGCTTGAGAAAATATGAAACTTTGTAATATAGCATAGAGAAATGTGCTTCTTTCTCCTCCAAACTGATATTTAATTCTCAATAATCTCAATTCATGAAGCTGTCTAGCAGTGCGAGCAGAGTATATTGATAGATCATTTGTGGGAAAAGATTCTGAAAACCTGTATTTTATTCATTTAAACCTCCTGCTTTCTAAGATTTTCCTTCCAGTAGGCGGTCCTGTCAGTGATTGACTGCTGTCTCTTTTTATTCTTATACAAGCAAAGGTATCAGTCACTGTTAAGACCGCCCACTGGACCGACAATTCCAGAAAAATCTTTCCTCTTAAAATCAGTCTGCTCTGAAAATGGTACCTGCAGATTGGACTGCAGTTTCACAGGGCCTGCAGATTGGACTGCAGTTTCACAGTTCCCTTTTAAATCGGTCTTCAGTGAATTTTTATTATTGTTATTATTATTTCTATAGCACCATTGATTCCATGGTGCTGTACATGACAAGGGGTTACATGCAAATTACAGGTATCACTTACAGTAAACAAACTAACAATGACAGACTGATACAGAGGGGAGAGAACCCTGCCCTTTCGGGCTTACATTCTACTGGATGGTGGGAAGGAGACAGCAGTTTGGTGGGTCGCAGCAGTTCCAGTGTTGGTTGAGGCGATATCTCCGGTAGTGGTGAGGAGGTAGCAGGGTCATTGCAGGCTGTAAGCTTTCCTGAGGAGGTGTGTTTTCAGGTTCCGTCTGAAGGATCTGAATGTGGTTGATAGTCGGACATGTTGGGTAAAGAATTCCAGAGGATGGGGGATATTCAGGAGAAGTCTTGGAGGCGGTTGGGTGAGGAGCGAATAAGTGTGGAGGAGAGAAGGAGGTCTTGGGAGGATCGGAGATTACGTGAGGGAAGATATCGGGAGATTAGTTCAGAGATATATGGAGGAGATAGGTTATAGATGGCCTTGTAGGTCAGTATTAGTAATTTGAACTGGATACGCTGAGGGAGCCAGTGAAGAGATTTGCAGAGGGGAGAAGTGGAGGAGTAGCGAGGAGAGAGATGAATTAGTCGGGCTGCAGAGTTAAGGATGGACTGGAGAGGTGCGAGGGTGTTAGCAGGGAGGCCAGAGAAAAGGGTGTTGCAGTAGTCGAGGCGGGAGATTATGAGAGCGTGCACAATCATTTTAGTAGATTGAGGGTTGAGGAAAGGACGGATTCTTGAAATATTTTTGAGCTGAAGGCGACAGGAGGTAGAAAGAGCTTGGATGTGTGGTTTGAAGGACAGGGCAGAGTCAAGGGTTACTCCGAGGCAGCGGACTTCTGGTACGGGGAAAGCGTGATGTCGTTAATTGTGATAGATAGGTCAGGTAAGGAAGATCTGTGGAATGGGGTAAAGATGATGAGTTCAGATTTGTCCACATTGAGTTTGAGGAAGCGGGAGGAGAAGAAGGAGGATATGGCTGATAGACACTCTGGGATTCTGGACAGCAGAGAGGTGACGTCTGGGCCAGAGAGGTAGATCTGAGTGTCATCAGCATAAAGGTGGTACTGGAATCCGTGGGACTTTGAGTTGCCCCAAGGCAAGTGTATAGATTGAGAAGAGTAGGGGTCCTAGAACAGAGCCTTGGGGGACTCCAATAGAGAGAGGGTAGGACGAGGAGGTAGTGTGGGAGTGGAAGACGCTGAATGTGCGGTTGGAAAGGTATGAGGAGATCCAGGACAGGGTGAGGTCCTTGACGCCAAAGGAGGAGAGAATCTGTAGTAGAAGGCAGTGGTCAACTGTGTCAAAAGCAGAGGACAGGTCAAGAAGCAGGAGTATAGAGTATTGTCCGTTCGCTTTGGCTGTAAGTAGGTCATTAGTAATTTTGGTCAGGGCTGTCTCAGTGGAGTGATGGGGGCGGAAACCAGATTGTAGAGTAACATAGTAACATAGTTATTAAGGTTGAAGGAAGACTTTAAGTCCATCTAGTTCAACCCATATCCTATCCTAACCTGCCCTAACATGTTGATCCAGAAGAAGGCAAAAAAAACCCAAGTGGCAAACAGTAAGCTTCACATTGGGGAAAAAAATTCCTTCCTGACTCCACATACGGCAATCAGACTAGCTCCCTGGATCAACGCTGTATCTAGGAAACTAGTGAATATAGCCTGTCATATTATACTTTTCAAGAAAGGCATCAGTCCCTTCTTAAATTTTAGTAAGGAATCACTCATTACAACATTAGACGGCAGAGAGTTCCATAGTCTCACTGCTCTTACAGTAAAGAATCTGCGTCTGTGATTATGGCTAAACCTTCTTTCCTCCAGACGTAGAGGATGCCCCCTTGTCCCCGTCACAGGTCTAAGAGTAACAAGATCATTAGAAAGGTCTTTGTACTGTCCCCTCATATATTTATACATTGTAATAAGATCACCCCTAAGCCTTCGTTTTTCCAAACTAAATAACCCCAAGTGTAATAACCTGTCTTGGTATTGCAGACCCCCCAGTTCTCTAATAACCTTGGTCGCTCTTCTCTGCACCCGCTCCAGTTCAGCTATGTCTTTCTTATACACCGGAGACCAGAACTGCACACAGTATTCTAAGTGTGGTCGCACCAGTGACTTGTATAGAGGTAAAATTATGTTCTCCTCATGAGCATCTATGCCTCTTTTAATGCATCCCATTATTTTATTTGCCTTGGCAGCAGCTGCCTGACATTGCCCACTAAATGTGAGTTTGTCGTCCACCCATACACCCAAGTCTTTTTCAGTGACAGTTTTGCCCAGTGTTTTACAATTAAGCACATAATTATACATCTTATTTGTTCTACCCAAGTGCATGACCTTACATTTATCCCCATTAAAGCTCATTTGCCATTTATCAGCCCAAGCTTCTAGTTTACATAAATCCTCCTGTAATATAAAGTTATCCTCCTCTGTATTTATTACCCTGCAGAGTGTAGTGTCATCTGCAAATATTGAAATACTACTCTGTATGCCCCCTACAAGGTCATTAATAAATATGTTAAAGAGAAGCGGCCCCAATACTGACCCCTGTGGTACCCCACTGCTAACCGTGACCCAGTCCGAGTGTGCTCCATTAATAACCACCCTTTGTTTTCTATCCATGAGCCAGTTCTTAACCCACTTACACATATTTTCCCCTATCCCCATTGTTCTCATTTTATGTATCAACCTTTTGTGTGGCACTGTATCAAAAGCTTTTGAGAAGTCCATGAACACCACGTCCACTGCATTCCCTTGGTCCAGCCCTGAACTTACCCCTTCATAAAAGCTTATCAGATTAGTCTGACAAGAACGGTCCCTCGTAAACCCATGCTGATACTGTGTCATGAGGTTATTCAGCTTCAGATACTCCAATATAGTATCCCTTAAAAAACCCTCCAGGATTTTACCCACAGTAGATGTTAAGCTCACTGGCCTATAATTTCCAGGTTCAGTTTTTGCCCCCTTTTTGAATATTGGCACCACATTTGCTATACGCCAGTCCTGTGGTACAGACCCAGTTATTATGGAATCTTTAAAGATTAAAAATAATGGTCTATCTATAACTGTACTTAATTCCTGCAGTACTCGGGGGTGTATCCCATCCGGGCCCGGGGATTTGTCAACTTTAGTGATTTTTAGACGCCGCCGTACTTCCTGCTGGGTTAAGCAGGTGACATTTAATGGAGAATGTTTTTTATCTCTGATCATGTTATCTGTCATGGGATTTTCTTGTGTAAATACAGTTGAAAAAAAGTCATTTAGCATATTGGCTTTTTCCACATCCTCATCCACCATTTCACCCAGACTATTTTTAAGGGGACCAACACTATCAGTTTTTAGTTTCTTGCTATTTATGTAGTTAAAGAATATTTTGGGATTATTTTTACTTTCTCTGGCAATGAGTCTCTCTGCCTCAATCTTTGCTGTCTTGATTTGCTTTTTACAGAATTTATTCAGTCTTCTGTATTTATTTAATGCCTCTTCACTACCTACTTGCTTTAATTCCCTAAACGCTTTCTTTTTGTCCCTTATTGCGCCCCTTACAGCTCTATTTAGCCATAGTGGTTTCCTCCTAATTCTAGCATGTTTATTCCCATAGGGTATATACTGTGCACAGGTCCTATTCAGGATACTAATAAACGTCTCCCATTTTCTTTGTGTATTTTTATGTCTCAGGATATCGTCCCAGTTTATTGCACCAAAATCATCTCTCATCCGTTGGAAATTTGCCTTCCTGAAGTTAGTGTCCTTGTAACCCCTCGACTACACATCTTATTAAAGGATACATGAAAGCTTATTATTTTGTGATCACTATTACCCAAGTGACCCCCAACCCTTATATTTGATATGCGGTCTGGCCTGTTGGATAATATTAGGTCTAGCAGTGCCCCCCCTCTTGTTGGGTCCTGAACTAGTTGTGAAAGGTAATTGTCTCTCATAGTTGCCAAAAACTTATTACCTTTGCTGGAACTGCAGGTTTCTGTTCCCCAATGTATTTCAGGGTAGTTGAAGTCCCCCATAATAATGACTTCTCCTTGAGTTGCTGCTTCATCTATTTGCTTTACGAGGATATTCTCTGTTGCTTCCATTATTTTAGGAGACTTATAACAAACCCCTATCAGTAATTTATTATTTTTCCCCCATCCCCTAATCTCCACCCACAGAGACTCTACATCTTCATTAGATTCACAGATATCACGCAGGATGGGTTTTAAGGATGATTTTACATATAAACACACACCCCACCTCGCTTATTTTTACGGTCATTTCTAAACAGACTATAGCCCTGTAAATTAACCGCCCAGTCGTGGCTCTCATCCAGCCAAGTCTCAGATATCCCCACCATGTCATAATTATGTTCCAACAAAATTAATTCTAATTCCGCCATTTTGTTGGTGAGGCTTCTAGCATTAGTATACATGCACTTTATGTATCTCTCCGAACCTCTATTCTTTCTTAAATTATTAACTGTTCTAACCCCACCCCCCATGCCACCCCCACCCCCAATTTCATTATTTGTGCCCAGGTCTCTATCTGCACTGCCTTCCCCTCCTATAAAATGAATACCCTCCCCCCCAGTCCCTAGTTTAAAGACTCCTCCAACCTTCTAGCCATTTTCTCCCCCAGCACAGCTGCACCCTCCCCATTGAGGTGCAGCCCATCCCTAGCATAGAACCTGTAGCCAAATGAGAAGTCGGCCCAGTTCTCCAGGAACCCAAACCCCTCCTTCCTACACCAATTCTTGAGCCACTTATTAACCTCCCTAATCTCCCGTTGCCTCTCTGGTGTGGCACGTGGTACCGGCAGTATTTCAGAAAATACCATGTTGGAGGTCCTTGCTTTAAGCTTGCAGCCTAATTCCCTGAAATCATCTTTAAGGACCTTCCACCTACCTCTAACTTTGTCATTTGTGCCAATGTGCACCATGACCGCTGGGTCCTCACCAGCCCCTCCCAGTAATCTGTCAACCCGATCAGCGATGTGTCGGACTCGAGTGCCAGGTAGGCAGCACACTGTTCGACGATCCCTGTCTTTGTGACAGATTGTCCTATCTGTTCCCCTAATAATTGAGTCTCCCACTACCAGCACCTGTCTGGCCTGCCCTGCTCTCCTAATTCCCCCTTACTGGAGCAGACACTCCCCCGGCTTTCAGAGGACATGCCTGGCTGCAGCAGTGCTACCCCTGTACTGACAACCCCCTCATCTGCCAACTTTGCAAACTTATTGGGGTGTGCCAGATCAGGACTAGCCTCCCTGGCGCTCTTCCCTCTACCCCGCTTTCTAACTGTCACCCAGCTTCCTACTTCAGTGTCCTGCAGCTCCACCCTAGCATCCCCCCCCCTCATCTATCACATTGAGCATCTGCTCAGTGAGCAGAAGACTCCTTTCCATATTGTCTATGGATCTCAGTGTTGCCAGCTGCACATTTAGATCCAAGATTTGGGCTTCCAAATGCACAACATGCTCACATCTCACGCAGCAGTATGCACCCTCGACCGGCTGTTCAAGGACTGCATACATGTGGCAAGATGTACACTGGATGGCATTGGCAATAGTGGAGCACATATCTAATGGGGATTTCACCAGAGTGTCAAAGAGCAAGTTAGAAGAGAGGTGGTAGGAAAGCTCAGCGTGGATATGCAGCTACAGGAGTTTGGAAGCTAATGAGAGCAGTGATATTGGGCGATAGCTGGACATAGCGGTTGGGTCGAGGGTTGGCTTTTTAAGGATAGGCGTGATTGTGGCATGCTTGAAAGCAGAAGGGAAGGTACCAGAAGTTAGGGATAGGTTGAAGAGGTGGGTTAGGGATGGGATAATAGTGGTGGTGAGGTTGGGGAGGAGGTGGGTTGGGATGGGGTCAAGTGCACAGGTTGTGAGGTGCGATTTGGAGAGGAGACAGTTAAGCTCCCCTTCGTTATGTTGGAGAGGGAGGTTATGGGGTTTGGGCATTGGTCTGGTATACAAAGGGGTTGTGGTGGTTAAACAATAAAGACTTGCCTTGTTTGGTTGATCTTATTTTTGAAGTGTGTGGCTAAGTCCTCAGCAGAGATGAGGGAGGTAGGAGGGGGCAGTGGTGGGCGGAGGAGGGAGTTAAAAGTTTTGAATAACTGTTTGGGGTTGTAGGATAGGGAAGATACGAGGGTTGTGAAGTATGCCTGTTTAGCAGAGGTGAGGGTAGATTTGAAAGAGAGTGTTGCTTGTTTGAATGCAGTGAAGTCATCTTGCGAATTTATTTTCTTCCAACGCCGCTCTGTAATCCTGGACACTTGCCGGAGCTTTTTAGTGGTGTCATTATGCCAGGGTTGTCTGTTGGTACGTCGCACTCTGCCATGAACGAGAGGGGCGACCGTGTCAATAGCCGATGCGAGAGTGGCATTGTAGAAAGCAGTGGCACTGTCTGTGTCGTGGAGTGAGGATATTGATGCCAGTGGTAGAATAGAGTCAGAGAGTGTGTGGATGTCTAGGTGTACAAGGTTTCTGCGGGGGTGCACATGTTGCTGGACATGGGTGACAGGAGAGGAGGACAGGGATGAGAACGTGAGTAGATGTTGGTCAGATAGAGGGAGAGGGGAGGTGGTGAAGTTAGATAGAGAGCAGAGGCGGGTGAAGACCAGGTCTAATGTATGTCCGTCCGTGTGGGTGGCTGAGGAAGACCATTGAGTAAGTCCAAAGGATGAAGGAGGTTGGAGGGAGAGTAGATGCGGACAGAGTGGACTTCAAAAGGGGGAGGATTAGGGAGGGAAGAGGTGGGATTGGGTTAAAGTTGCAGTTAGAGGAAAGGAGAACTCCTCCACCATGTCTGTGTTCAACTGTTTTCAACTTTCACATACAGTTCTATGGAGAGAGGAGGGAGGATGTAGAGGCAGACAGACATTCTGCTTCAAGTTCTCATGAAACAACAATTCCACTTTAAAATAACAAAGATCACATGCAGAAATAATAAATTTTATTTATATAGCGTCAACATATTCCGCAACGCTTTACAGTTTAACAGTTTCAAAACACAAGTCATAAGTGACAAAATTAACAATACAATAATTAAAGCAAAATAAAACGACCCTGCTCGTGAGAGCTTACAATCTACAATGAGGTGGGAGAGATGCAAAGTATAGGTGTGTATTTACAATGATGGTCCAGCCATCTTGAGGGAGTGAGGGATGGATGGAGATAGTGAATTGGCTACACACGCACACACACATAAAATGACTTTGATTGGTGAACGTGATAGGCCGCTCTGAACAAATGTGTTTTGAGGGAGCGCCTGAAACGATGCAAATTGTGGATAGTCCTAATTTCTTGGGGTAAAGCATTCCAGAGGATTGACGCAGCGCGGGAGAAGACTCAGAAAGATATCCCGGCAGGAAGAGTGTAATTTGACACTGAACAATACAAATTAAATGGGTTTGTTTGACTTTAACTTTCTACACCATAACATATTTTTTTGCGTGTCAGTTTAAGAGTAGAGGTGTATAGAAATGCACCTAGGAAGGAGTAATCCTATTTCTGCATATATTGAAGCCCTGTTATATATAGTGTCTGCCATTACTACCTCTTGTGGTCGGGCATTCCACAGTCTGACTGCTCTAACTGTAAAGAACCCTTTCCTATTTGTTTGTCAAAATCAACTTACTTCACGCATAATGAGTGCCCCCTGGTCCTAAGTATTGTGCTTGGAAGGAATAAGTCGTGTGCCAGTCCTCTGTACTGACCACACATATATTTTTACATGTAAATGAGATCCCTTCTGTGGCGTCTTTTTTTTCTAAGCTAAACAAACCCAACTTTTCCAACCTCTCATCATTTGAGAGGCCTCCATCCCTTGTCATAATCTAGTTGCTGCCTTTGAACTGACTAATTTCTGAACATCCTTTTTTAAATGTGGAGCCCAAAACTGAATCCCCCATTCTAGATTTGGCCTCACCAGTGATTTATAAAGAGGTAACAATACATTGGGATCGCGGACAAGTTGTGCTTTTGAACGACACCATTGGTTTTACCATGTTGTGTATTCAAAAACGGGAAAAAATTCCAAGTGCAGTGAAATTGCAAAAAAGGGCAATTCCACAACTGTTTTTTGGATTTTTTTTTACCATGTTCATGAAATGCTAAAACTGACCTGCCTTTATGATTCTCCACATGAGTATGAGTTTATAGACACCAAACATGTCTAGGTTCTTTTTTATGTAAGTGGTAAAAAAAAAAATTGCCTAATTTTCCGAGACCCGTAGTGTCTCCATTTTTGAGGATTTGGGGCCAGGTGAGGGCTTATTTTTTTGTGTGCTGAGCTGGCATTTTTAAGGATACCATTTTGGTGTGGATACGATCTTTTGATCACCTGCTATTTTAATGCAATGTTGCGGCAACCAATAAACGTAATTCTGGGGTTTTGACTTTTTTTTTCGCTATGCCATTTACCGTTTTTTTTTTTTTTTTACTTTTGGCATGCTTCAATAGTCTCCATGGGAGACTAGAAGCTGCCATAATCCGATTGGCTCTGCGACATACAGGCAATGGTCAGGTTGCGTGTATGTAGCAGAATTGCTCACGTGCTATGAGCGACGACCACCGGGCAGCGCTCATGGCAATCTGGCTATGACAACCATAGTGGTTTGCTGGAGACCTCTGGTTGTCATGCGGACCCATGGTGACCAACAATCACGTGACGGGGTCACCGATGGGGGGATTTCTGGCGCGCTTGCCGAATGCGTGTGTTAAATGCCACTGTCAGAGTTTGACAGCGGCATTTATCGTGTTAACAGCCGCGGGTGGGTCGCGATTCCTCCCGCGGCTGTTAGAGGCTCATGTCCGCTGTTCAAAACAGCGGACATGAGCCAGGAAAGATTTAGCCTCAGTGCCAGAGCCCACATCAAAGGGGGAGACACGACATGCGCCGTACTAGTACAGCGCATGTCGTGAAAGGGTTAAACATGCTCCATTTATTTTCTGTATCCCGAGTTACCATGACTTGATCTCATTCTATACGATTAATCTCTTCCCTTAATTTGTTGAAATCAGCTTTCCTAAAGTTCCAGGTTTTTGCATTTCCCCTTTTGAATGTTTGGCCTGCGTCACTCTAGCGAGTGTGATGCGAGTAAGTCGCACGACTTTCTCGCATCAACACCCGGCACGGCCGCCCGCTCTCGGACCCGAGTGTGCTGCATGTATTTCTATGCAGCCGCACACTCTGGTCCGAGAGCGGGCGGCCGTGCCGGGTGTTGATGCGAGAAAGTCGTGCGACTTACTACGCATCACGTTCGCCAGTGTGATGCCGGCCTTTGATTGAAAATTGCATTGAAACTTACTATATTATGGTCACTGCATCCCAAATGCTCCCTGACCTGTACAGTCATGGCCAAAAGTTTTGAGAATGACACAAATATTTATTTTTACAAAGTCTGCTGCTTCACTTTTTCGAATGGCAATTTGCATATACTCCAGAATGTTATAAAGAGTGATCAGCTTAACAGGAATTACTGTATTTTTTGGACCATAAGACACACTTTTTTTCCTCCAAACTTGGGAGGAAAGTGTGGGTGCGTCTTATGGTCAGAATGTAACATGTGGGGAGGGGGGCAGTGGGCAGCGGTGGAGTGGGATCAGCAGGAGGCAAGAAAATATCCCCTCTGCTGCAGGAAACAAGCGCTGGGGAAACCCCTGGTCCCTACTTAAGTGCAGTGAATATTAATCAGCCGCTTCCCCGCCCACCTATCAGCTGAGCAGTGAGCGGGGAGCAGCAGATCACAGAGCAACACAGTTTCCCCAGCGCCTGATTCCTGCAGCAGCTGGGCAGATCGGTGTCTAAAGGAGAAGGAGGCAGCAGGAGCAGCTGGCATACCTGACAGCCTGGGGCTGTGCTGATGGGAGGCTGAATGCTCCTGTGAAGGACCTGTGATGAGGTCATGAAGAGGACTGGCTGGAGCATCACATGACCCAAGCCCTGCCTCTTCATGATGTCATCACAGGTCCTTCAGACACACTGTACAACAGAGAATTAATTAAAAGGTTAGGCTACTTTCACACTTGCGTTTTTTTGTGCAGCGCATCATGCGCACATGAAACGCATACGTGTCACATTTCTATCAACTCTGTCTCTATCATCTCTGTCTATATCATCTGTCTCTATCATCGTCTCTATCATCTGTCTCTATCATCTGTCTCTATCATCTCTTTCTCTATCATCTCTGTCTCTATCTGTCTTTATCATCTCTGTCTCTATCATCTGTCTATCATCTGTCTCTATCATCTGTCTCTATCATCTGTCTCTATCATCTGTCTCTATCATCTCTGTCTCTATCATCTGTCTCTATCATCTCTGTCTCTATCATCTCTGTCTCTATCATCTCTGTCATCTGTCTCTATCATCTCTGTCTCTATCATCTCTGTCTCTATCATCTCTGTCTCTATCATCTCTGTCTCTATCATCTCTGTCTCTATCATCTGTCTCTATCATCTGTCTCTATCATCTTGTCTCTATCATCTGTCTCTATCATCTGTCTCTATCATCTGTCTCTATCATCTCTGTCTCTATCATCGTCTCTATCATCGTCTCTCTATCATCTGTCTCTATCATCTCTGTCTCTATCATCTCTGTCTCTATCATCTCTGTCTCTATCATCTCTGTCTCTATCATCTCTGTCTCTATCATCTCTGTCTCTATCATCTGTCTCTATCATCTTGTCTCTATATCCTGTCTCTTTTATTCTGTCTCTATCATCTGTCTCTATCATCTCTGTCTCTATCATCTGTCTCTATCATCTCTGTCTCTATCATCTGTCTCTATCATCTCTGTCTCTATCATCTGTCTCTATCATCTCTGTCTCTATCATCTCTGTCATCTGTCTCTATCATCTGTCTCTATCATCTGTCTCTATCATCTGTCATCGTCTCTATCATCTGTCTCTATCATCTGTCTCTATCATCTTGTCTCTATCATCTCTGTCTCTATCATCTGTCTCTATCATCTCTGTCTCTATCATCTCTGTCTCTATCATCTGTCTCTATCATCTCTGTCTCTATCACTCTGTCTCTATCATCTGTCTCTATCATCTGTCTCTATCATCTCTGTCTCTATCATCTTCTCTATCATCTCTCTTCATCTCTGTCTCTATCATTTTGTCTCTATCATCTCTGTCTCTATCATCTGTCTACTTCATCTCTGTCTCTATCATCTCTGTCTCTATCATCTTGTCTCTATCATTCATCTGTCTCTATCATCTGTCTCTATCATCTCTGTCTCTTCATCTGTCTTATCATCTGTCTCTATCATCTTTTTATCATCTTGTCTCTATCATTCATCTCTGTCTCTATCATCTGTCTCTATCATCTGTCCTATCATCTCTGTCTCTATCATCTGTCTCTATCATGTCTCTATCATCTGTCTCTATCATCTCTGTCTCTATCATCTCTGTCTCTATCATCTGTCTCTATCATCTGTCTCTATCATCTCTGTCTCTATCATCTCTGTCTCTATCATCTCTGTCTCTATCATCTCTGTCTCTATCATCTCTGTCTCTATCATCTCTGTCTCTATCATCTCTGTCTCTATCATCTCTGTCTCTATCATCTGTCCTCTATCATCTCTATCATCTGTCTCTATCATCTCTATCATCTGTCTCTATCATCTGTCTCTAACATCTCTGTCATCTCTGTCTCTATCATCTATCTCTATCAACTCTGTCTCTATCATCTGTCTCTATTTCTATGCAGCATGTATTTCTATGCAGCCGCACGATCCAGTCTGAGTGCCGCCGGCAGTTCCGGGTGTTCATGCGAGAGACTCACACGAAATCGTGCGAGTTTCTCGCATGTGTGACCCCGGCCTTATACTCACCCTCCAGCGTCTTCACATAGTAGTTTACAGACACCACACTGGTCCCGCAGCACCATCTCCTACCCGTAGCTTCCAACATAATAACATACTATTATATATAATAACACCACATATAATAGTATGTTATTAAATATTTTACCACATTTTTTGCTTCAAATATATTTTTCCCTATTTTCCACCTCTAAAACCTGGGTGCGTCTTATAGTCTGGTGCGTCTTATAGTCCGAAAAATACGGTACTTGCAAAGTCAATATTTGGCTAGAAAATGAACTTTATCCCCCAAAACACCTTTCAACATCATTGCAGCCCTGCCTTAAAAGGACCAGCTAACCTCTTTTCAGTGATTGCTCCATTAACACAGGTGTGGGTGTTGATGAGGACATGGCTGGAGATCAATCTGTCATAATTAAGAATGACACCACTGGACACTTTAAAAGGAGGCTGGTGCTTGGCATCATTGTTTCTCTTCTGTTAACCATGGTTATCTCTAAAGAAACATGTGCAGTCATCATTGCAATGCACAAAAATGGCCTAACAGGGAAGAGTATCGCAGCTAGAAAGATTGCACCTCAGTCAACAATCTATCGCATCATCAAGAACTTCAAGGAGAGAGGTTCCATTGTTGCCAAAAAGGCTTCAGGGCGCCCAAGAAAGACCAGCAAGCGCCAGGACCGTCTCTTAAAAGTGTTTCAGCTGCGGGATTGGGCTACTAGCAGTGCAGAGCTTGCTCAGGAATGGCAGCAGGCAGGTGTGAGTGCATCTGCACGCACTGTGAGGTGGAGACTCTTGGAGCAAGGCCTGGTCTCAAGGAGGGCAGCAAAGAAGCCACTTCTCTCCAGAAAAAACATCATGGACAGACTGATATTCTGCAAAAGGTACAGGCAGTGGACTGCTGAGGACTGGGGTAAAGTTATTTTCTCTGATGAATCCCCTTTTCGATTGTTTGGGACATCAGGAAAACGCCTCATTCGGAGAAGACAAGGTGAGCGCTACCATCAGTCTTGTCTCATGCCAACTGTTAAGCATCCTGAAACCATTCATGTGTGGGGTTGCTTCTCAGCCAAGGGAATCGGCTCTCTCACAGTCTTGCCTAAAAACACCGCCATGAATAAAGAATGGTACCAGAATGTCCTCCAAGAGCAACTTCTCCCAACCCTCCAAGAGCAGTTTGGCGATCAACAATGCCTTTTCCAGCATGATGGAGCACCTTGCCATAAAGCAAAGGTGATAACTAAATGGCTCAGGGAACAAAACATAGAGATTTTGGGTCCATGGCCTGGAAACTCCCCAGATCTTAATCCCATTGAGAACTTGTGGTCAATCATCAAGAGACGGGTGGACAAACAAAAACCTAAAAATTCTGACAAAATGAAAGCATTGATTGTGCAAGAATGGACTGCTATCAGTCAGGATTTGGTCCATAAGTTGATTGAGAGCATGCCAGGGAGAATTGCAGAGGTCCTGAAGAAGAAGGGTCAACACTGCAAATATTGACTTGCTGCATTAACTCATTCTGTCAATATAAGCTTTTGTTACTCATATGTTTGCAATTATATTTCTGTCTGTGATAAAAACATCTGTCAAACACACATAAAAACCAGAGGGCAGCAGATCATGTGAAAATATAATATTTGTGTCATTCTCAAACCTTTTGGCCATGACTGTAGATCTGAAAGTATATCTGGTCTACTAGACAGAACCAGATCCAGCAGATTACCTCCCAGTTTGGTTCATCTACCAGCTGAGAGAGGTAATTGTAGCTTTTAGCACAACCAGAAGTTTCTATGTCCATTGAATGTCTGGATAGTTAAAATCCCCCATAATAAGGACCCTATTATTATTTGCTGCCTTTTAACAGCATTTCATCCTGTTCAGCTATGTTAGGAAGCTTGTAGCAAACTCCAATTAGCAGCTTTCCATTATTTCCATTCCCATGTAAATTTACCCATACTGACTGTACAGTGTCGCAGCTCTCCCCTATGTTGTCATTGATCACAGTTTTTAAGTTGGATTTACTTTTTTGTCTTTCTAGTCCTTAATAAATGTAGTGTAACCCTCTACGTTTGTCATCCAGTCATTGCATGTTTCTGTGATGCCCTACATGTTTTATTCTGTGACCTATATAAGTCTCCAGTTCATTTTGTTTGCAAGACTTCCTGCATTTGCCAGGAGACATTTAATACATTTCACCACTAAAATAATATAAACACTGGACAAGTTTAGTATCTCTGTAAACGCACTAATGAGAATCATATTGCCACGTCATTTTTACCATTCAGTGTACGCCATGAAAACCATTCTCAAAAAACAATGTCAGAATTGCGTTATTTTTTCTACAGTTTCACCGCACTTAAATTTTTTTCCCATTTTTTTCAGTACAATATGCAGTAAAATGAATGGTGTCATTCAAAAGTACAACTCATCTTGTAAAAAAAAAAGGTTCTCAAATGTCTCTGTGGACAGAAAAATACAAATGTTATGGCTCTTGGAAGAAGGGGCGGAAAAAACGAAAATGCAGAAATTGAAATTGGCCATGGAAAGGATTACCATCTGGTTTTCTGCATTGTAATACAATGTATTTAGTTTTATATTCTTTACCATCCAAGTACTGGAAGCCATATAGTTTAATAAAACTGTTTGAAACTTAATAATTGGCTTAGAAGATTGTTCTGAAGAGATATGAGGGATATAGACCCAGCCAGCAGACGGGTTGATGGTAACCCATTCTGAGGTCTTCTATGTTTTTTCTATATTTTTCAGACTATAAGACGCACTTTTCCCCAAAAAATTTTTCAGGGAAAATGGTGGTGCGTCTTATAGTCAGAATATACTTACAGATATTGTGGCGACAGCAGGAGTCGGGCGATTCTGCGGCGGTCCCAGTCCGACGCTGCCGGGCGATGATCACACTCCTTTCCTAGGCTAGTGCGGCAGGTTCGGCTGTGGAGCGGGGGGGGGGGGGTTTCGGCTGGCACCTTGTAAAAGCCCAGAGGCCCCGCACGTCCATTGCTGCGATTCTGTGGCCTCCGGGCAAATGGCTGCCGGGGGCGGCGGATGCTCAGATTGAGATGTCGGCGGGCAAACATATCAGTCCAAATCACCTTGAACTGTCAAGGTCACACTTCAATAGACATAACAAACCACCAACGCTAGAGAATAATCCAGAGTCAAGAAGTGTTTTCAATAGAAACGTAAAAACAATTCTTTATTTGTATAATGAAGAATAAAGTCAGTGGTAAAGTACATGGTGCCTCATGACATAAAAAGACGCTGTCCAGTAACCATTGTCTATAGTAGAGAGATACAAGTCAGTTCATATGTAGCAAATAGATTCTAAGTAGCTATCCCATATATAGTACCATGCAGAAATATCTCTCAACATTTAGGGTAGGAGCACACTGTCAGTATTAGGCAGCGCTTTGAATGTAGCACATGTCCGCTGTGTGCTGCCGGCTATTGAATGCAGGTGAAGCCGTATGTGTTCACTGAACTGTGCGGAATCACTGCGTCCAATACATTGTATGAGTAAAATAGACATGATGTGGTCTGGAAAGATGCGCCCGCATGTCCATCTCTGCAGGTGAGCCGCAGGCGTCTCTGGACGCATAGTGGACATGGGTTTCTTGAAATCCCATACACTATGCTGTAACATCTGGACGCTGTGGTTTGGACGGTGTGGAAGTACACAGCAGCCAACCCGCAGCGTTTACGGACTGTGTGCACCTACCCTCACAGTAGATATTTGTTGTATTCCAGTTTGCACAGTGTACAGTAAATAGCCACTAAAGGAACATGCAAATATTATAGCATATATGTGCAGGTATCAAGGTTTAAGATGTACAAAACATAAAGTTAGTCTGAATGCTTACTATAAGACCGTGTGCGTATATTCATACATTGAGACAGATAGTGCCATTAACGTGCCTAGAGCATATATTCAGAGTATGATATATAAAGTGCATAGAACGTTTTATAGATTCTGACGAGTATGAGATACAGGTACACAGTCATAGATTTTAGATCATTGAAAGCTTTACCCACATATTAAAGCATACATGTGCAGATATCAACATTTGAGATGTACAAAGCCCAGAAATAGTCTAAATTGCTGTAAGACCATGTGCATCTATTCCTACACTAAAGGCACTGTAACACTTAGCGATCGCACCAGCGATCACGACAACGACACGACCTGGCGAGATCGCTGGTGCGATCGCTATGTGATCGCTAGTTAGATTCCAAACACAAAGATCTCATCAGAGACCAGCGATCTGTATAACGACCTCTGCGGTCGTTGGGAAAACCTAGTCCCACCTGCGATGCTGGTGAAGTCGTTCATAAAGGGTGTCACACTCAGCGATTCAGGCTCACCAGCGGGACACCGACGACCAAACAAAGGCTCAGAACGTTCATGAACGATCAGCGACATCTCAGCAGGGGCCACATCGCCGCTACATGTCACACACAGCTGCGTCACTAACGAGATCGCTACTGCATCATAAAATCGGTGACTCATTAGCGATCTCGTTAGCGATCTTGTTTAGTGTGACAGTACCTTAAGACACAGTGCCATTAAAGTGCCTAGTACATAAATTCAAAGTCAATAAAGGTGCATAGTGTATGTCACAGATTCTAGTGAATATGAAATATATGTACAGACATGAAATCTTTGGAAGCGCTATATAGCATCCTATTCATGACATACTTATTATAGTTGCATATAGTGCTTTGAGCAGAGATCAACATGAAAATGCATTCTAAGCTACAGGCGCCATGTGATAGAGCAGGAGGAGCTGAGCAGATTGATATATAGTTTTTTGAGAAAAGATTCAGAATTTTTTTTTTAATTTAAATCTCTGCTCTTTCTGGGATTTTCGGTCCAATAGGCAGTCCTATCAGTGACTGACAGCTATTTCTGTATGTACACCTATATAAAGAAAGCTGTCAGTCACTGATAGGACTGCCCACTGGATAAAAAAAACAAGAGCTGAGGAATAAATCTCAGGTTAAACTGAATCTTTACTCATAAAATCAAATATTAATGTACGTAGTTTCTCCTGCTCTATAACACGCTGCCTGCAGATTAGAATGCATTTTAATACTGACAGGTGTTCTATAAATGTTAATGTGTCTTTTTTTTATTTTTTGGGCTTTATTTGAATCAATGTTTTGTTTTTTTTTTCTTAAGGAAATGTTTCACTTGAAAACTTGAAGATTCGTGAAAATGCCCTGGTGAGTAATTTAAAGTTTGTTATACTTTCATCCATGTCCATTGGAGCGTGGCTTCTACTCTTGTGTCTTATCTACATAGAGGTTACAGGCTGGTTACCTACAAGGGTATGTTCCCACAGTCGGTAAATGCTGCGGGTTGGACTCTGCGTACTTTGTTAGTTTTCATGAATAAAACTAACATTATTAAGCATGTTGATATAAAAAGAAAAAACAGGCTGCACCGCAAGGAAACCACAGCGCCAACAATTTACAGTGCATAGAAATGTATCAGACCATGACCTGCATGAATGATCCAATACTTCGGGTGCACACCGAGAAAAAAAGAAGAATGTCCACATTGAAAGCAAAGAAAAAAAGGTGCGGTGGCATCTTCAAAGGGAGAAAGGGATCAGGAGTGTGCGGGACCCGTAGAAGCTCAATAGAGCGAAACAGCCATTGTCAGCCGCACACTCCTGATCCCTTTCTCCCTTTGAAGATGCTGTAACCCGTGTGTATTATAAAGTATGGACTTTTACTGGTGAGTGCCACCGCACCTTTTTTTTTTTTTTTTTGCTTTCATTATTAAGCATGTACTGTAGACAAATGACACGTACCGTATTTTTTCGGACCATAAGACACACTTTTTTTCCTCCAAATTTGGGAGGAAAGTGTGGGTGCGTCTTATGGTCAGAATGTAACATGTGAGAAGGGGGGCAGGGGACAGCGGTGGAGTGAGATCGCAGGAGGCAGGAAAATATCCTCTCCGCTGCAGGAATTTAGCGCTGGGGAAGCCACTGGTTAAGTACAGTGAATATTAATTAGCCGCTTCCCGCCCACCTATCAGCTGAGCAGGGAGCAGCAGATGACAGAGCCACATGGTTCCCCAGCCCCTGATTCCTGCAGCAGCTGGGGATCTGTGTGGGAAGGAGGAGGAGGCGGCAGGAGCAGAGTGCAGCAGGAAGCATCGCATACCTGACAGCACAGGGGCTGTGCTGATGCCATGCTGATTGCTGAATGCTAATGTGGAGGACCTGTGATGAGGTCATGAAGAGGGCGGGCTGGAGCATCACATGACCACACAAAGCCCTGCCTCTTCATGATGTCATCACAGGTCCTTCAGACACACTGTACAAGAAAAAAAATAAAAGGTTAGTAATGACAGCACATTAAAAAGCACTCTGCCATCCTGTGGTGGACTATAACTCCCAGCATGCCATAGGATCTGCAGGACATGCTGGGAGTTATAGTTCTCCCATGGGATCTTAAAGCAGCACTCCAGTGTTATCAGTGCTGAAGTGTGGCTTTAAATATAAGCCCTATGCCCCCATTCTTAGGCCGTGGTCACACATGCCAGAAATTTGCACGATTTTTGTGCGAATCTCTCGCATGAACACCCGGCACTGCCGCCGGCACTCGGACCGGAGCGTGCGGCTGCATGTATTTCTATGCTGCATGTTTTTCTATGCAGCTGCACGCTCCAGTCTGAGTGCCAGCGGCAGTGCCGGGTGTTCACGAGAGAGATTTGCACAAAAATCGTGCAAATTTCTCGCATGTGTGACCCCGGCCTTATACTCACCCTCCAGCGTCTTCACATAGTAGTTTACAGACACCACACTGATCCCGCAGCACCATCTTCTACCTGTAGCTTCCTACATAATAACATGCTATTATACAGTGCCTACAAGTAGTATTCATCCCCCTGCAGATTTAGCTGGTTGACACATGCGGAATTAACTTGGCATTGTGACATTTGTACTGTAGATCAGCCTGGAAGTGGGAAATGCACTGCAGCAAAAATTTTTATTTTTTTTTTAAAAACGTTAAAAGTTAATTCAGAGTGTCATTTATTATTCAACCCCTTAAACCACAAGAATTCTGTTTGGTCCCCCTAAAGTATTAAGAAGTAGGTCAGGCACCAAGAATAATGAGCTTCACATGTGTGGATTAATGATCTCTTTTGCCAGCCTTTTCTGACTATTTAAGACCCTCCCCAAACTTGTGAACAGCACTCATACATGGTCAACATGGGAAAGACAAAGGAGCATTCCAAGGCCATCAGAGACAAGATCGTGGAGGGTCACAAGGCTGGCAAGCGGTACAAAACCCTTTCCAAGGAGTTGGCCCTACCTGTCTCCACTGTTGGGAGCATCATACGTAAGTGGAAGGCTTATGGAACTACAGTCATGGCCAAAAGTTTTGAGAATGACACAAATATTATATTTTCACATGATCTGCTGCCCTCTGGTTTTTATGTGTGTGTTTGACAGATGTTTTTATAACAGACAGAAATATAACTGCAAACATATGAGTAACAAAAGCTTATATTGACAGTTAGAATGAGTTAATGCAGCAAGTCAATATTTGCAGTGTTGACCCTTCTTCTTCAGGACCTCTGCAATTCTCCCTGGCATGCTCTCAATCAACTTCTGGAACAAATCCTGACTGATAGCAGTCCATTCTTGCACAATCAATGCTTTCATTTTGTCAGAATTGTTAGGTTTTTGTTTGTCCACCCGTCTCTTGATGATTGACCACAAGTTCTCAATGGGATTAAGATCTGGGGAGTTTCCAGGCCATGGACCCAAAATCTCTATGTTTTGTTCCCTGAGCCATTTAGTTATCACCTTTGCTTTATGGCAAGGTGCTGCATCATGCTGGAAAAGGCATTGTTGATCGCCAAACTGCTCTTGGAGGGTTGGGAGAAGTTGCTCTTGGAGGACATTCTGGTACCATTCTTTATTCATGGCTGTGTTTTTAGGCAAGACTGTGAGAGAGCCGAGTCCCTTGGCTGAGAAGCAACCCCACACATGAATGGTTTCAGGATGCTTAACAGTTGGCATGAGACAAGACTGGTGGTAGCGCTCACCTTGTCTTCTCCGAATGAGGCGTTTTCCTGATGTCCCAAACAATCTAAAAGGGGATTCATCAGAGAAAATATCATTACCCCAGTCCTCAGCAGTCCACTGACTGTACCTTTTGCAGAATATCAGTCTGTCCATGATGTTTTTTCTGGAGAGAAGTGGCTTCTTTGCTGCCCTCCTTGAGACCAGGCCTTGCTCCAAGAGTCTCCGCCTCACAGTGCGTGCAGATGCACTCACACCTGCCTGCTGCCATTCCTGAGCAAGCTCTGCACTGCTGGTAGCCCAATCCCGCAGCTGAAACACTTTTAAGAGACGGTTCTGGCGCTTGCTGGTCTTTCTTGGGCGCCCTGGAGCCTTTTTGGCAACAATGGAACCTCTCTCCTTGAAGTTCTTGATGATGCGATAGATTGTTGACTGAGGTGCAATCTTTCTAGCTGCGATACTCTTCCCTGTTAGGCCATTTTTGTGCATTACAATCATGACTGCACGTGTTTCTTTAGAGATAACCATGGTTAACAGAAGAGAAACAATGATGCCAAGCACCAGCCTCCTTTTAAAGTGTCCAGTGGTGTCATTCTTACTTAATCATGACAGATTGATCTCCAGCCATGTCCTCATCAACACCCACACCTGTGTTAATGGAGCAATCACTGAAAAGAGGTTAGCTGGTCCTTTTAAGGCAGGGCTGCAATGATGTTGAAATGTGTTTTGGGGGATAAAGTTCATTTTCTAGCCAAATATTGATTTGCAAGTAATTGCTGTTAAGCTGATCACTCTTTATAACATTCTGGAGTATATGCAAATTGCCATTAGAAAAAGTGAAGCAGTAGACTTTGTAAAAATTAATATTTGTGTCATTCTCAAAACTTTTGTCCATGACTGTACTGTTAGCCTTCCACGGCCTGGGCAGCCTTTGAAAGTTTCCTCCCGTGCCGAGGCCAGGCTTGTCCGAAGAGTCAAGGCTAACCCAAGGACAACAAGGAAGGAGCTCCGGGAAGATCTCATGGCAGTGGGGACATTGGTTTCAGTCAATACCATAAGTAACGTACTCCACCGCAATTGTCTCCGTTCCAGACGAGCCCGTAAGGTACCTTTACTTTCAAAGCGTCATGTCAAGGCTCATCTACAGTTTGCTCATGATCACTTGGAGGACTCTGAGACAGACTGGTTCAAGGTTCTATGGTCTGATGAGACCAAGATCGAGATCTTTGGTGCCAACAACACACGTGACGTTTGGAGACTGGATGACACTGCATACGACCCCAAGAATACCATCCCTACAGTCAAGCATGGTGGTGGCAGCATCATGCTGTGGGGCTGTTTCTCAGCCAAGGGGCCTGGCCATCTGGTCCGAATCCATGGGAGGATGGATAGCACGGCCTACCTGGAGATTTTGGCCAAGAACCTCCGCTCCTCCATCAAGGATCTTAAGATGGGTCGTAATTTCATCTTCCAACAAGACAACGACCCAAAGCACACAGCCAAGAAAACCAAGGCCTGGTTCAAGAGGGAAAAAGTCAAGGTGTTGGAGTGGCCTAGTCAGTCTCCTGACCTTAACCCAATTGAAAACTTGTGGAAGGAGCTCAAGATTAAAGTCCACATGAGACACCCAAAGAACCTAGATAACTTGGAGAAGATCTGCATGGAGGAGTGGGCCAAGATAACTCCACAGACCTGTGCCGGCCTGATCAGGTCTTATAAAAGACGATTATTAGCTGTAATTGCAAACAAGGGTTTTTCCACGAAATATTAAACATAGGGGTTGTATAATAATTGACCCACACTTTTATGTTTAAAATTTATTAAAATTCAACTGAGCAACATAACTTTTTGTTTTGTAAGATTTATGCTTCTGTTAATAAATCCTACTCTCGTTTGCAGTTTGAAGGCTCTAACTTATTTGCATCTTATCAAACCAGCTAAATCTGCAGGGGGTTGAATACTACTTGTAGGCACTGTATATAATAACACCACATATAATAGTATGTTATTTATGTTATTAAATATTTTACCACATTTTTTGCTTCAATATATATTTATCCCTATTTTCCACCTCTAAACCTGGGTGCGTTTTATAGTCCAAAAAATACGATAATCTGCAGCAAAAAAAAGCCATCAAAACCTGTTTTTGTAAGCAGGTTCTTTACTGGCGAGAGAGCAGGATTTTGCCTACGAAGAAAAAGCAAAAACACAATGTGCAAATATAGCCAAAGGGTGGAAAAAGTTCTGAAGTTATTTTTCTTGATATGTGTGTTTTTTTTTTTTTTAACCTTCCTTGTGTTAGCTTTCTGTTACTCTTTCTTATGTTAACGGGTCGGTTTTGACCCGTGTCTTAAATCACCCCTAGGATACCCTAAAAACAGTTATTTATGATCCAATTTGTTTCTTACCTCTTAGTTACCTTGTTAGGGTTTCTCATCCATGGAAGGATTGATTTTAATATTTTTGTTGTGGCCCCCTGGGCCTTTCATTGGAGAGCATACCCTTCATTTTCAATATAAAATTATTGTCAAATGAACCTCAAGAGAATAATATAAACTTAAAAAAGTTTGTTATATTACCTGACAATTACTGAAGGGTTTTAGAACACATTTCTTAAATGTAAAAAAAGTATACATATATATATTTTATATTAACTCTAGCAACATCTATGGTGTTACGGGTCAGTTTTGACCCATATCTAACTACTTTATGAAAAAGGCAAAAAACAGATTTTTTTTTTTTATATAGAACTTTAATACAAATAAAAGATGAAAATTATATTAACATTAATAGCAATAATAATAAAAAGTAGCTTTTCTAGGTCAAACAAACAATCAATCAAGCAAATCAACAGAAATCAAGTACTAGTTTTCAGATGCATTAGTATTTAGATGCATGTGTGGCAAAAAGTGACACTTTTTGTGTGTTCTTTGCAGAGGTATTTTTTGCAGTCGAAGCACGATGTGTTTGTCTTTCTCCTTCGTCTCATTGGGGGACACAGGACTGTGGGTGTATGCTACTGCCGCTAGGAGGCTGACACTAAGTAAACATAAAAAAAAGGTTAGCTCCTCCTCCGCCGTATACACCTCAGCACTGGCCGCAGGCAAACCCAGTTCATGCTTAGTGTCTGATGGAGGCACACGTCTGGTTCTTCCAGACCATTTTTTTTTTTTTTTTTCCTTTTCTCTACTTTCCCACGAAGATGTGACAGGGGCGACGGACCCTTTTGAAGGGGTCCGATCTCCCCAAACCATCAACGGGCGAGCACGTGGAGTAAAGCCTCCACGTATCCTTTCCCGCTACGTGGGACATGATGCCGGACTCAGCCCTGACCACCCTGGGGTATTGAAACCTCAGGTTGCACAGTGGCATGTTATAGTCCGTGCGGCCCCCACTGCACCACCAATCTAGACTGCGGTGCTGCAAGGTGGCGGACGGTCCCTCTCCTCATCCCCTGAAGGAGTGATGGAGTTAGGGTGCCTGCACCGTCCCTCCTTTTTTTGCTGCAAGCCCCCCTCTAAAAGACGGGAGACGCTGGACTAATGTCTGGGAGAGCCGCGAGTCCACTGCAGCAAGGAAGACCCACCATTAGAGGTCATGGAGCTGGAGCCTGCACCGTCCCCCATTTTTTGGTAGAAGACTGCAAGCAGGAGAACCCACCTTCAAAGCTCCGGAGAAACAGTGTCGGACGTCAGGTAGCGTCTGGGGCGGTCGAGAATTCGGTGGGAGCGGAGTCCCCGGCCTGAGCTCCGCGAGGCTGTCTCTGAACCCCCCGGAGAGCGCCACCCCCTATCTGCGTGTGACGGCCCGCCCCCTGGCTTCTAGGCGGCCGCCGCCAAAAATCTAGCCCCCGGCTTCGGCCGGTGCTAGGCCGCGGGCTGAAATTTAGTCCCCGGCTTCGGCCGGGAACCAGGCCGCATGTCTAATTTTGCTCCCGGCGTCGGCCGGAAGATAGGCCGTGCTCCGCCCCCGGCAGCGTCACTTCCGGCGGGCCCGCCCCCTGTTTTTCGGGCGGCCACCGCCAAAAATTTAGGCCGAGGCTTCGGCCGGCGCTAGGCCGCGGCCGGAAATTTAGTCCCCGGCTTCGGCCGGAGACTAGGCCGCGGCCGGAAGTGGTGTCTCCGGCATCTGACGGCGCTAGGCCGCGCCTCTCGACCCCGGCCCCTGTGATCAGCTATATGAGCCACGCCTCCCTGACAGGGAGCGCTCTTTTTGAAAAAGTCTGAGCCTTTGCTCGTTTCCTTTTGCGCTGTCAACGCTGCTTAAGGACGTCCGGGGATACAGGACTGGGGTAAGTGCTACTACCTCCAGCCCGGCTCCACTTCGCTGCGCTCCGCTACCATACCTCCGCATCGTCACAGCAGATTGTTACAGCAAAGGAGGCTCTGGACAGATACAGTATGTCCAGAAGAACTAAGGCTCACACGGTGCTGTATACCGCATGCATTGCCTGTAGATCCCCTTTTCCGCATGCCCAGACTAATCGGGTCTGCGAAGTCTGTGACTCTGAACGGGCTCAGGAGCCCTCACCTATAGCCCAGCCCAGTGCGTCAGGTCCCCCGGAATGGGCCCTGTCTCTGTCTCAATCTGTGGCATCATTAACAAGAGCAATCGAGTCCCTTCAAGCTCCTGATAGGAGCAGGGACAGTGGTTCACCCGTCTTGGCGACGTCTCAGGAACCTCCGGCCTGCAGGGGCCGCGCTCTCACCAGGCAGACGCAGGGGAAGCGAACCCACACTGCGTCGCCTATGCTGTCCAGGGCTTCGGCATCCTTCAGCTCAGCTTCTCGCTCTCCCTCACCTTTAGAGGCAAGTGATCAATATTCGGATTCCGATACTGAAGGGTCCCTCAATTTGGAAGCTCCAGGTTGTCAGGAGACAATTGACAGTCTGATCGAAGCTGTCAATCAATCTCTGGGGTAGACGATGAATCCACCTTGGCCTCTGGTCATAAGGTGTCTTTCAAACGAGCCAGACAGACCCATAAGGTTTTTGGTGCTCATCCTGAGTTTGAGGAGCTTGTGCAGCGCCACCGAGAAAAACCGGATAAGCGCTTTGCAGGACAGAGGGCCCTCAATACCAGGTATCCTTTTGCTCCTGAACTTCTTAAGAAGTGGGCGGAATCCCCAGTGGTCGATCCTCCGGTGTCACGCTTGGCATCTAAGACGCTTCTCTCCCTTCCTGATGGTTCCTCGATTAAGGATCCAACGGATCGTCTGATTGAAAGCCTGGCTCGCTCGGTGTTTGAAGCATCTGGGTCATCTCTCTCTCCTTCCTTTGCAGCGACTTGGGTTGCTAAGGCCATGATTTCCTGGTCGGAGTCTCTGAACAGAGCTCTTCACGGTGTAGAAGTGCCACCTGAGGTTTTGGAGATATCTAATCAGATGGCTCTCGCAGGTGATTTTTTGATCAACGCTTCTATGGATGCGGCAAATTGCGCAGCATTAGCTGCTGCTAATGCGATTGCCATTAGGAGATCCTTGTGGTTGAGGACTTGGCGAGCAGACTCAACTTCAAAGAAGTCACTTACGTCCTTGCCATATCAAAGCGGTCGTTTATTTGGTGAAAAACTGGATCAGCTTATATCTGATGCGACAGGAGGGAAGAGTTCTTTTTTGCCTCAGCAGAAAGTCAAACAGCCCTTTCGCCGACAGCCTCAGCCTCGCTTTAGAGCCTTTCGCAACCCAGGTTGGGCTGCAACAGCCAGTTCCAGCGGCTCAGGTCGACCTAATCAGGCCAGAGATCGTCAGGCCTCTTACAAGACCAACCCGTTGGGAAGAATGCGGTCTCAACAACCGAGATCTAGAGGGTCTAGGCCCCAAAGATTTTCGGATAAATGACTGGAGGCAGAATCCGGTCAATTCATCCAGAGTAGGCGGCCGTCTACTCTGGTTTCGTCCCACTTGGCTATCAATTACTCAAGACGAATGGGTCAGAGAATTAGTCACCTCGGGGTACAAGATAGAATTTACCAGCCTTCCCTCAAATCGTTTTTTTCCCTCGCGCCTTCCCAAGGAGGAGTCTCGGGTTCGCGCCTTATTCAAGGCGGTCGAGTCTCTTCGACACAGCGGGTTGTCGTACCTGTACCAGAGGTCGAAAGAGGTCGGGGGTTTTATTCCAATCTGTTCATTGTACCCAAAAAGGACGGTACCGTAAGGCCCATTCTGGATCTAAAAAGACTGAACCGGTTTGTCAGAATTCGACATTTTCGAATGGAGTCTCTCCGCTCGGTCATTGCTGCCATGGAAAAAGGGGAATTTCTAGCATCAATAGACATCCAGGATGCCTATCTTCACATCCCCATATTTCCCCCTCATCAAAGGTTTCTTCGGTTTGCCATCGGCAAACTTCACTTTCAGTTCGCTGCCTTGCCATTCGGGCTAGCCACAGCTCCCAGAGTGTTCACAAAGGTCATGGCTACTGTTGTATCCATTCTACACTCCAGGGGATAGTCATCTTGCCTTACCTAGACGACCTTCTCATCAAGGGTCCGTCTTTCCAAGCATGCGAGGAAAGTGTCAGCATTACCCTAGACACTCTTGTTCGCCTGGGGTGGCTAGTGAATATGAAGAAGTCATCTCCCGTGCCATCTCGAAAGATCACCTTCTTAGGGATGGATTTCGACACCGCTCAAGGGTTGATAATCCTTCCTCAGGACAAGGCCTTAGTTCTCCGTCAAGAGGTACGGATCCTTCACAAACCGATTCCTCATACCATCCGGTTTTGCATGAGGGTCCTAGGAAGGATGGTGGCAACGATCGAGGCGATTCCATTTGCCCAGTTTCATCTTCGCCCCCTTCAGCATGCACTCTTGGCAGTATGGGACGGGAGCCCTTATTCCCTCAATCTTCGGTGCCGTCTGTCCTGCAGGTCAGACAGACTCTTATGTGGTGGACGAGGAGTTCCACTCTTCAACAGGGCCGTTTGTTTCCTCCGAATATCTGGATGGTAGTCACAACGGATGCCAGCCTGCTCGGATGGGGAGCAGTGTTTCGTCACCACACAGCCCAGGGGACTTGGTCTCAGCAGGAGTCGATCCTCCCGATCAATATTTTAGAGATCCGAGCTATTTGGCTGGCTCTGAGGCATTTTCACCAGCATCTGGCCGGCCGCCCAGTCCGAATTCAGTCAGACAATGCCACGGCGGTGGCATACATAAACCATCAGGGAGGTACCCGCGGACGAGGTAAAACAGATTCTGTCCTGGGCAGAGGTAAATCACTCCGTGATTTCAGCAGTCCACATTCCGGGCGAGGAAAACTGGGCAGCGGATTTTCTCAGCCGTCACGGCATAGCTTCAGGGGAATGGTCACTACATCCCGAGATTTTTCAGCAGATATGCCGACGCTGGGGAACCCCAGATGTGGACCTGATGGCTTCCAGGATGAATGCCAAGGTGCCCAACTTCGTCTCCCGGTACCGGGATCCGCAGGCAATTGCGGTGGACGCCCTGGTTCTACCGTAGAATCAATTCCATCTTCCATACTTATTTCCACCTTATTTCCACCAATAGCTCTTCTCCCAAGGGTGATCAGAAAGATCAGGATAGAGGGGGTTCCAGCGATATTAATCGCTCCGGATTGGCCGCGTCGCTCTTGGTACGCTGAGCTGGTACAGTTGCTCGCCGACGCACCCTGGCGACTGCCAGAGCGCGCGGACCTTCTCTCCCAGGGCCCAGTTTACCACCAGAACTCAGCGGTCCTGTGTTTGACGGCCTGGCCGTTGAATCTTGGATCCTGACCAGGCTGGATTCTCTAAGAAGGTCGCCGCGACGATGGCTAGCGCCCGAAAGCCCGTCTCGGCTCGCATCTACCACGGTACTTGGAAGATCTTTTTTGCTTGGTGCAGGGAACATGGTTGTTCCCCGCTTAGGTTTTCAATTCCAAACATTCTGTCATTTCTCCAGGCAGGCCTAGATTCAGGTCTAGCGCCAAGTACGCTTAGACGGCAGATATCAGCCTTGTCTGTGCTTTTTCAGCGAAGGATCGCGTCTAATTTTCAGGTTAGGACCTTTATTCAGGGGGTTGTCCATATAGTTCCTCCCTACAAGACTCCTTTAGAGGTTTGGGACCTCAATCTAGTCCTGGGAGTCCTGCAAGAGTCTCCTTTTGAACCTTTGCAGGAGGTTTCTCTGTCATTTCTTTCCTGGAAGGTGGTGTTTTTGGTAGCCATAACATCCATAAGGCGGGTTTCGGAGCTGGCTGCACTGTCTTGTCGAGCTCCGTACTTGCTTTTCCATCAGGATAAGGTAGTGCTCAGACCTACTCCACCTTTTTTGCTTAAAGTCGTGTCCTCATTTCATATTAATGAGGACATTGTTTTGCCCTCATTTTGCCCAGCTCCGACGCACCGAGTGGAGAAGGCTCTCCATACGCTGGATCTGGTGAGAGCACTCAGGAGATATGTATCTCGGACGGCGTCCTTTCGACAGACGGACACGCTGTTTGTCCTCCCTGAAGGTCGCAGGAAGGGACTCGCTGCCTCTAAATCAACCTTGGCTAGGTGGATTCGGTTAGCCATTCAGAAGGCTTACCGCATCAGAGGCGCGGTGGTTCCTGCAGGGATCAAGGCTCACTCCACCAGAGCGGTGGGTGCCTCCTGGGCCCTTCGGCATCAGGCTTCGGTGGAACAGGTTTGTAAAGCAGCAACCTGGTCCAGTCTGCATACCTTTTCCAAGCATTATAATATCCATACCCAGGCTTCTGTGGATGCCAGTCTGCGTAGAAGGATTCTTCAGGCGCGGTTGCGCACCTATAAGCAATGCTTGATTATAAATTACACTGTGGAGTCGGTTTCCCACCCAAGGGACTGCTTTGGGACGTCCCACAGTCCTGTGTCCCCCAATGAGACGAAGGAGAAATACGGATTTTTGTGTTACTCACCGTAAAATCCTTTTCTCCGAGACGCTCATTGGGGGACACAGCTCCCTCCCTATTAGCCGGATAGCTTCGATTTCTAAGTTAATTTTATTTGCTTGGGTCTATATCAGTAGATTTACTTCTGGATATATTGTACCTGTATTAACATTAATTTATTCTTTAGCCTCCTACTGCTTTTTGCACTAAACTGGGTTTGCCTGCGGCCAGTGCTGAGGTGTATACGGCGGAGGAGGAGCTAACCTTTTTTTTATGTTTACTTAGTGTCAGCCTCCTAGCGGCAGTAGCATACACCCACAGTCCTGTGTCCCCCAATGACGTCTCGGAGAAAAGGATTTTACGGTGAGTAACACAAAAATCCGTATTTCTGTCCTTATTGCTAGGGCAGACCTGACACCTCTTTCTTTTAGAATCAGGTGGTCTCACGGGTTGTGGCTGTTGTGGTTGATGTTGAGGCAGGCCTGGTTGAGGAGGATGCTGGTGATGATGCTCTTTGTGTTGCTGTGGGTGTGAACGAAGCACTTGTTGAGCTCTGGAGTTGTTGGACCAAGGCTGCAGCGGCTGGGTCTCGGGGCACTTGTTCCCTTTGGTCAATATGCGCTTGTGTTTTTTCTTTGAATTCCATCCTTGGTGAATGTGGGTCCACAACACAAATGAATTGCATGCGACACGTCAAGGATGTTGTAAAATACTACCATTGGCCATCTCCTAGTCATTCGCTGGCAAGTGTAGGTGGCAGTCAGCTTGTCCAGGTTGTCTACTCCTCCTTTGTTTTTGTTATAGTCCAGGATGATTCTGAGCTTTTTGTCACTTCCTGATGACACAGCTGCATCTTTGTGAAGTGCGGACATCAGTACCACATTCCGTCGTTTTTTGGGGCAGTATGAAACAGCAGTGGTGGTGTCTGTAAAAACAAACTTTGAGGAAAGTGGAGCCCTGTCCTTCATCTGCAACAATTCAGCGGGCAGCTCAGGTTTGTTTTTTTTCACTGTGCCCACCATGGTGATTTTCCTCCTGAGAAGTTCTTGTCCAAGGTCATAGCTGGTAAAAAAAATTGTCACAAGTAATGTTGTGACCCTGCAGTCCAGTAGTCATATCGAGGACTACACGTTTTCCTTGTTTTTTTTCAGGGATGCCGCTTGCAGACTTGCCTGTGTAAATCTGTAGATTCCATGCATAGCTAGTTTTTGCATCACAGGCTGCCCAAATTTTTATGCCGTATTTGCCTGGCTTACTTGGCATGTATTGCCGGAAGGGGCATTTTCCGCGGAAAGGGAGAAAACGTTCGTCTACTGTCACCTCTGGCCCTGGGTTGAACATCAGTGGAAGGAGCTGCACCCATTTCTCCCAAACATCCCTGATGGGAGCAAGTTTGTCAGATTTTGTTCTGGTGTCTCTGTTGTCAAATCTGAGGACTCTTGATATCATTTGAAAATTTTGAAGTGACATTGTTGCCCGGAAAATATTCCTGCCTGTCGATGCGTCCCAGAGACAATCATTGGCCTCATTGCAGGATTTGTACACTCCAGCAAGGAGAAGAACACCAATGTAGGCATCCAGGACATCATCATGAAGGTCATTCCACATGTTGCCGTGGACTTTTTTTCCTTCAAGGTTTGTCATAGCAATAATGACTTTTTTATTTACGATGACATAAACATATCAAAACATGACTTGATGTCACTAAAGGGTATGCCACACTAAACAATATCGCTAACGGGATCGCTAAAAAACGTCACTATTTAGCGATCCCGTTAGCGATATTGTTCAGTGCGGCAGCTTCCAGCGACGAGCTTCCTGCTGTGATCTCGCTCGTCGCTGGAATCGTTCCGGACCCTATTTCATCGCTGGCGCTCCCGCTGGGTAAGTATCTAATCGCTGTGTGGCACCTTTTCTTAGCGATTTAGCGGTACTTTTGTACCGCTAAAGTCGTTAAGAAGATCGCTAACGGCGATAGCGTCGTTAACTATATCGCTAAATGTGGCCGCATTTAGCGATATAGAAACAATCCCGCTAGCGATCTCATTAGTATGCAACGCTAACGAGATCGCTAGCGGGATAGCTTAGTGTGGCAGTACCTTTACTCTTGTCACAGCAAACCTTGTGATCCCAGGGGTCATTTTTATGACATTTGCAGCATCTGCCCTGCCATGTACATCTGGAGGTACTGAGCTCCAACTGATCTTGCCACTTTTGGATTTGAATCTTTCAGCGGGAGCAGCTTCAGCACCAGTGACCTCCTCATCAGACTGATCAGAACTGTCTGTGTCTTCCGGTTGATACTCCACATCATCTTCCTCCTCAGAAACCTGTTCATCTGTATCAGTTTGCTGCTGTGTGTCCTCTGATTCATTATCATCTAAGATATAATCCAGAATTTGGCTTACATCAAATCTTCTCCTCATTGTTGCATGTGTAAACTGGAGATGTATACTCTGCAAAGTACCAACTCTAAGCTGATTTGGCCATACATGCCTGGACATGTCCCTAACTCAAGTTGTTGGAGGTAGAGCTGGCTGTGGGCTGTTGGTTTTATTGTGTTTATGAGTTCAGTTTTGGGACTTATTATTGTTTTTTTTACTCTTATATTAGACCTGGGTCAAAATTGACCCCAACAACACAAATGTTATAATTTTAATAAGAGCATTTTTACAATTTAGTAAAATAGTTTTATTTATTGTATTTTGTTTAAAAATAAATTCCTGAAAAAGTCAATAAGTCTTGATGCAATAAACAAATGTATGTAGAATTTGTATTCATTTTAAAACCTAAAACGGGTCAGTCACGACCCTAACACAAGAGGAAGGTTTTAAAGGAAAAAAAACATCTTAACGGGTATGTAGACTTTTTATAGCCACTCTTTAGATATGTATATATGTGTGTACATATATTATATATACACACACATACATATATACATACCTGAGTGTATGTACAGTTATGGCCAACAGTGTTGGCGCCAGGGCCGGCTCCAGGTTTTTATGGGCCCCGGGCGAAAGAGCCTCAGTGGGCCCCTTTAACACAGACCACGATTCATGATGCACAGATACAGCAGAGAAATATAGGTACAGTACAATGGCAAATACTTCACTTCTTCCATTACATGAGTGATATCTATTGTAAATTGTACAATAGCTTAAAAACCGCCAAATCCTCACAGCGCACAGAACAGACTGGACAGTACAGTCCTCCATACAATATTATGGGCACCACAGTCTCCCCCTCATCACCAATATAATACCCCATGCAGGATGTCACCCCCCATATAATGCTCCATACAGAATACTGGACCCAAAATAATGCTCCATACAGAATACTGGACCCAATATAATGCTCTATACAGGATACTGGTCCCCATATAATGCTCCATACAGGATACTGGTCCCCATATAATGCTCCATACAAAATATGGAGCTCTCCTCTGCGCTGTACTGCGTTCTGCACTGTTACGGCTCAGGAAAGGGCGCTGTGGAAAGACTCCCCATTATCATCATGATTGTCTCCCCATCATCATCATTGCCTCCTTATCATCATCATTGCCTCCCCATCATCATCATGTCCTCCCCATTATCATCAATGCCTGCCCATCATCATCATCTCCTCCCCATCATCATCTTCTCCCCATCATCAATGCCTGCCCATTATCATCAATGCCTGCCCATTATCATCATCTTCTCCCCATCATTATCAATGCCTCCCCATTATCAGCAATGCCTGCCCATCATCATCTCCTCCCCATCATCATCATCAATGCCTGCCCATCATCATCTTCTCCCCATCATCAATGCCTGCCCATTATCATCAATGGCTGCCCATTATCATCATCTTCTCCCCATCATCATCAATGCCTCCCCATTATCAGCAATGCCTGCCCATCATCATCTTCTCCCCATCATCAATGCCTGCCCATTATCATCAATGCCTGCCCATTATCATCATCATCTCCCCATCATCATCATCAATGCCTCCCCATTATCAGCAATGCCTGCCCATCATCACACACAGACAGCACCACAGCACACAAGCACTCTCTCACATACATACACACACACACACACCACACAGACACACACAGAGACACACACACACGTCTTACCTGTCCGGCGTCCCCGCGCTCTCTGCCACAGCCGGCCGCTGAATGATGACGTCATTTAGCGGCGCTGCTGTGAGAGGAAGCGCTGGCGCCCCCTGTAGCCCGGAGCTGCTGCAGCGGAGGCACGGGAGAGGTAAGTATTGTGCCAGCTGATGCCGGGGCCCTGAGCAAGCGGGGGGGGGGCCCAGTGGCGGCGCTGACACCGCTCTCCTCTGCTAATGGGCGCGGGGGTGCCAGACTGCGAGTGGGCCCCCCGCCTGCTCAGGGCCCCGGCACTTGCCCGGGTGTGCCGGGTGCTGACGCCGGCCCTGGTTGGCGCCCTTGATATTGTTTCAGAAAATGAAGTATTTCTCCCAGAAAATGACTGCAATTACACATATTTTATTATACCTATGTTTATTTCCTTATTGGAACAACACCAAAAAACAGAGGGGAAAAAGAGCAAATTGAACATAATTTCATACAAAACCCCAAAAATAAGCCAGAACAAAACTGTTGGCACCTTTCCAAAATTGTGGGTAAATAACATTGTTTTAAGCATGTGCTCGTTTAAACTCACCTGTGGCAAGTAACAGGTGTGGGCAATAGGAAAATGACACCTGAAACCAGATATGAAGTGGAGAAGTTGACTCAATCTTTGCATTGAGCCTTTTTATGCCGCAGTAAGCATAGAGAACAATAATGGAGAACGATATCAAGAATCTGAAGGTTACAAGTCCATCTCCAGAGCTCGTAATGTTCCTTTGTCCACGGTGCGCAACATAAACAAGAAATTTACGACCCATGGCATTGTAGCTAAGCTCCTTGGATATGGGCGGCAGATAAAAATTGGTGAAAGGTTGCAACGCAGTATAGTCCGGAAGGTGGATAAGCAGCCTCAATCAAGTTTCAAAGAAACTCAAGCTGTCCTGCAGGCTGACGGTGCATCGACATTTGAATGAAATGAAACGCTATGGTAGGAGACCCAGGAGGACACCACTGCTTACACAAAGACATAAAAAAAAATCTAGACTGCAGTTTGCTAAAAAGTACGTGAGTAAGCCAAAATCCTTATTGGAAAGCGTCTTGTGGACAGATGAGACCAATATAGAGCTTTTTGGTAAAGCACATCATTCTACTGTTTACCAAAAATAGAATGAGACCTAAAAAGAAAAGAACACAGTACTTACAGTCAAATATGATGGAAGCTTAAACATGTTTTGGGGTTATTTTACTTCCTCTGGCACTGGGTAGCTTGACTGTGTGCAAGGCATCATGAAATCTGAAGATTTCCATAGGATTTTGGATCGCATTGTAGTGCCCAGTGTCAAAAAGCTGGGTTGCATCCAAGGTCATTGGTCTTTCAGTGGGACAATGACCCCAAATATCAAGAAGCACCCAGACATGGATGGAAACAATGCACTGGAGAGTTCCAAAGTGGCTAGCAAGGAGTCTTGATCTAAACGCCTATGGAGAGATTTTAATGTTACTGTTGGGAGAAGGCACCCTTCAAATATAAGGATCCTGGCGCAGTTTGCAAAAGAAGAGTGGTCCAAAATTCCAGTTAAGAGGTGTAAGGAGCTTGTAAGGGTGAGTTTCCACGGTCAGGAAACGCTGCGTGTTTGGCGCTGTGCGCTGGCGCAGCGCCAAACACGCAGCGTCCAGATGTTACAGCATAGTGGAGGGGATTTCAAGAAATCCCGTCTCCACTATGCGTAACAATACGCAGGTGGCAGACCTGCGTAAACGGACATGCGGCGCGTCTTTTTAGACCGCAGCATGTCCTCGCGTATTGCGGCGACGGTGCGTCGCCGCAACATAATTAACAGGGCTATGTAGCCCTGCGCTCTTTCCGGAGGTGTTCCGGAGGTGTCCTGAACACCTCCGGAAAGATCGCGCGTCATAAAGGGGGCGGGGCTTAGACGGAGCGGAATTTCCGCTCCGTCCAAAGCGCTATGGTTCCGGACCGTGGAACCATAGCCTTACTCTTTGTATAGGTCTGCAAGGGTAAAATAGTTTGAAAGTACCGTATATAAAAATCACCTCTTACTTTTCAATCGCTGAACTCTGTAAAATATATTTAAAAAATTCTATCACTTAGTTTATTCACAAATGCTGACTTTTTTTGCACCATACTTTGACCCCATTGCATGACTTTTGATGGATGTTTTTTGTGTCAATAGCTTGGTCAGTAATGTACGCTGTGCTGGGAATGGCTGATGTGTGCAGAGAAGATTATGTTAACCCAGCTTCCAAAGAGTGTGGTGGTGTTCATAGCATCCCATTGAAGCATATCTTTCATTTTACCTCAGCATAAATATAATAAGGAAGTGTATATATCACACAAACAGATAAAAATACAAATAATAATAATAATAAAATAGTGTCAATAATTAAAAAATAATGTGCTAAATGTGACAATACCACCAGAAATTTGGATGGCAGACCATCCGGAAAATTGAAACGAACACCCAGAATATGGAGGAAAACCAAGTTGCAAAGACAAGGAGAAAGAATGCCAATGCTACACAATGTATATAATAAAAAAGTAATAATGCCTTTACTGATCAAATGGCACAATACAAACAACACTGAAATGTATATGTAAAGTAATTAATAATAAAAAATAAATAAAAAGAGGCAAATCAAAACAATATACAATGACAAGGCTGCTGCAAGATATAAGCACCTATATGTATATTAATATAGCCGTATACATAAAGCATCCAATAACCACCTGCAGGAAATTACAATCATGGATATAGATATATATATGGCACAAAAATAATAAAAATGAGTATAAAATAAATCAGTAAATATAGATATAGCCAGGCAATGGTCCAAAATCCAATTAAAAATCCGGCTGAACAAAAGGCACAATGTGTGTCCAACCTAGTGACAAATAATAAAGTGCCATGTGCAATAATTTGACTAAGTAAAATACAATAAACTGATCAAGAAATAGTAGCACAGAACGTGTCCACACAAATAAGTGCCCAGTGCATTAATCGGTCATAGGAAATGTCAAAAGTATAAAGTGTATACAAAAAAAGCACACAGTGACCATGCCAATACAACCCTGGATATGGACGATTACCTGGGAGCCAATGTCAAAGATTTGTTGCCTAGGGGCGCGTTCTATGATTGCGGCGATTGCAGGCTGCTATATTTAAGTTTGGGGGACAATATCCATAGCTCATTAACAGTCTGAGAATACCAACCCCCAGCTGTCTGCTTTAGCTTGGCTGGTTATCAAAATGGGGTGGGGGTACTCATGCTGTTTTTTTTTTTTTTTTTTTAAGTTATTTATTTAAAATACTGTAATTTAAATAAACAGTGTGGTACCCCTCTTTTCTTAATGACCAGCCCACAGTTGTCAATTTTGCCTGCATTGGTTATCAAAAATAGGAGAGACCCCACTTAATTTTTTTATTTATTATTTATTTATAGCACAGGCGCCGACTGATGAATACTCCCATCAGCGGTGCCTGCTTTCGCTATTATCAGCGACAGCAGGCGTACACTGATGAGAGTAGTACTCCCTCATCAGCTCAATGCCTGTGACAGGCAGTAATCTTTTTACAGCCAGTAACAGCTGCTGACTCGCACGCTGTCATCTGTATGACAACATGGGAACCGCAGTGCTCTGACTGGCGGTAACGATCTTACCGCTGATCAGAGGCCGTATTTGCTGTGCAGTCAGACAGATGGCAGCGTAGCAAACTGATTTTCGGGCCCCCCAATAATCTGAATGGGGTCAGAGTTTGACTTCGGGTACTGTTCTGGTACTCAATCAGAGCTTTTTTTAAATGTTCGGCCGAACCTGCTGGACCCAAACATCCACTAATCGTAAGTTTATAGCATATTCTTTTGGCGTTTTTGTTTTTTGCTTCCCTACTTACCAGAATTTTAACTTTATTTTTTCATCAATATGGCCATATGAGGGCTTGTGTTTTGCAGGATGAGTTGCACTTTTGAATGGTACCATTGATTTTACCATAAAGTGTACTGAATAACAGGAAAAAAAATTCTAAGTGTGGTAAAATTGCAAAAAAAGTGCAATATTACTATTGTTTTTTAGTTTTTTATTTACCATGCTCACTATATGGTAAATTGACATGGCAATATGGCAATATGATTCTCCAGGTCAGTACAAATGCGAAGATACCAAACATATAGGTTTTGTTTTTTTTTTCTTCAATTTAAGTGGTGAAAAAAAAAAATCTGACTTTTTTTTTTTTTTTTGCTTATGCTGCCATTTTCTGAGACCCGTAGCGTTTTAATCTTTCAGAATATGGGGCTTATTTTTTGCGCCCTGAACTGACACCTTTAGTGTTACCATTTTGGGGTAGATACAATGTTTTGATGGCCTATTATTGCATTTTATTGTCATGTTAATGCTGCAAAAAAAAAAAGTTAATCTGGCTTTTTGATTTTTTTTTTTTCTCATTATGCCATTTACCAAGCAGATTACTTGTTTTCATATTTTGATCAGATATTTCTGAATGCAGTGATACCAGATATGTGTATATATATATATATATATATATATATATATATATTTTTTTTTATTGTTTTATTTTCAGTGGGGCAAAAGGGGGAGATGATTTAAATTTTTTTTTTCTTCAGATTTTTAAAAACTTGTTTTCCCCATTTCTTCTGGCTCCACAAATTGAAGTCATACCCATTGGGAGTGATAGACAAAATATAGTGTGGCCAGTATGGTGCATTTGCAGAACTTCACTACTTTCTGGACCAATGCAAGTGAGCTGAGTGACGTCTACATGGCTTCATCAGCGCAGCTCACATGCCCAGGGAGGAATGAAGCTGCGTGAGTGCTCAAGACTGTCCACATTAAATCCTTAAGAGATTTCTTTCAGTGTTTTTTTTTTTAAATTTTTTTTTATTTTTTAAATTTATCGTGCCACCGTCTGCAAATAGATGCTGAGACCTTACAATTTTCACTTAGACCACCTAGAAAACTCTCCCTTGGAAGTCAATTAACATCTCTTGGCTATTGTTGATTCATTGTGCATGTAGCTACGGTACTTTAAATTCATATTAAATTCTTCTGCTCATGTGGGCCCAAATGGATGCGCTTTAGATAATATTTGGTGGAAACGCTGTTAAATAGATCTGTGTCTTGCAACATTTGCATGACTAAAGGTACTGCCACACTAAACAATCCCGCTAGCGATAGCGATAAAGACGCATACTAATGCGATCGCTAGCGGGATTGTTTCTATATCGCTAAGTGCGGCTTAACTTAGCGATATAGTTAACGACGCTATCGCGGTTAGCGATCTTCTTAACGACTTTAGCGGTACAAAAGTACCGCTAAATCGCTAAGAAAAGGTGCCACACTTAGCGATATATACTTACCTGCGGGGCGCCGACGATCTAAATAGGGTCCGGAACGATGTCAGCGACGAGCGAGATCACAGCAGGGGCCTCGTCGCTGACAGATGCCGCACACAACAACATCGCTAACGGGATCGCTAAATAGTGACGTTTTTTAGCGATCCCGTTAGCGATGTTGTTTAGTGTGGCATACCCTTTAAACAGCTCCTGGGAAATTCTCTTTATTTGCCTAAACAACCTGTGCATGTGATGGTTTTTTTTTATCAGTCTGTTACTGGGGTTACATTGTATTGTGTATGCTTAACAACACTAAAATAATATACAAAGCATATATTTAAAAAGGACTGACTGAAAAGTGTGGCAGAGAGAATCGATAATTCAGTTCTTGTATGATTTATGTACATTATCCTCTATCTAAGAACTTTTTCTGTTATCATTAATGACATGATAATGTTATGTTTATTTCTGTTAGAGTGAGTTGGATGTTCCGTTCAAAGTGAAGGCTGGACAGATCGGTATGTATTATTTATATTACCTCTTTAATGCTGATGCAAAATGACAGTCAATTTCTATCCAATTTTTAATTTGTGGGTAATTTTTTTAATATGCATTTACCGTATTTTTCGGACTATAAGACGCACCGGACCATAAGACGCACCCCAAATTTTCAGAAGGAAAACAGGGAAAAAAAAATAATGTGTCAAATGGGGGTCCGTCTTACAGTCCGAAGTGCTCTGTGTTGCAGGGGTGCTCTGTGTTGCAGGGGTGCTCTGTGGGGTGGCTGTGCTCTGTGGGGTGGCTGTGCTCTGTGGGGTCGCTGTGCTCTGTGGGGTCGCTGTGCAATATATGGTACTCACATCCCATAGCGGTGGTCCCAATGCAGCCTCCTGTGCTCTGTGGTGTCTGGCCAGCAGCGGGGCTCTGTGCTGCGTGGGGGGCTCCGCCGGCATTTCCCTCTTAGCCGGACAGCCCCCCGCAGCTCTGCTGCTGCGGCCTCCTGATACATGGCCGCCAGCGGCCTCCGGTGGCGGTCCCGACGAAGTCTTCCGTGCGGTGGTTCCGGGGCAGCAGCCGGCTCTGTGCCCCCCGCAGCTCCGCTCTCTCCTGCATCTCGGTGGCGTCATCAAACATGGCCGCCAGGGGACTCCGGTAAGATGGCCGCCAAATCTCATTCAAGTCTCGGCAACGAGACTTGAATGAGATTTGGCGGCCATCTTACCGGAGTCCCCTGGCGGCCATGTTTGAGGACGCCACCGAGATGCAGGAGAGAGCGGAGCTGCGGGGGGCTTTCCGGCTAAGACCGAAATGCCGGCGGAGCCCCCCTGCAGCACAGAGCCGGCTGCTGCCCCGGAACCACCGCACGGAAGACTTCGTCGGGACCGCCACCGGAGGCCGCTGGCGGCCATGTATCAGGAGGCCGCAGCAGCGGAGCTGCGGGGGGCTGTCCGGCTAAGAGGGAAATGCCGGCGGAGCCCCCCACGCAGCACAGAGCCCCGCTGCTGGCCAGACACCACAGGAAGGCTGCCGCCGGGACCGCCGCCACCGGGACCGCCGCCGCCACCGGATTTTTTGGTATGTTGGGACCATAAGGCGCACCCCCATTTTCCCCCAAATTTTGGGGGGAAAAAAGTGCGTCTTATGGTCCAAAAAATACGGTACATTCTTCTTTACTCTGCAGCGTTCTAGAGTAGGTAAGCCTAACTACCAACTCCTGTTTTATTTTCTCGCTTTGACGCCATCTTCTTGTGCTATTTCATGACTAGCTTATGTATAATAATTATTCAAAACAAATTTGTTATAGTAAAGTGGTAAATTGGGGCCTTATAATTATAGATATCTTAAATGAGATTTATGGACTCAATATAAACATTACAGTTGGCATGGATGGCTTAAAAATAATGAAATTGGGCATTCTCAATTACTGTTTTTCCCCATTAATTTCTCTGCTGGTCTATGCTTGGACCAGAAGGAATAACATCCTCTTCCGTCACCTGATGGCTGAGGACTGTGATACCTCAGCGGTCAGGTAACAGGAACATCTTGTCATTACTGACATCCTCCCACGTTTGGCTGCAATCTGACTAAACAAGTCGAAGGGCATTGAGATGTAGTAGACACCAATGCCCAGATACCAAGAGGAGTGAGGACCCAGCTTGAAAGCTCATAATCTATGATAATCTGCATTGTTGGGTCTGGTGTCTCTCATATTCCTATTAACAATACCCTATGGTGTTAAGGTCAGGCGAGTTTGCTGGCCAATCAAGCACAGTCATACTGATGTTTTTAAACCAGGTATTGGTACTTTTGGCAGTGTGGACAGGTGCCAAGTCCTGCTGGAGAATGAAATTTCCATCTCCAAAAAGCTTTATGGCAGAGGGAAACATGAAGTGCTCTAAAATTTCCTGGTAGAAGGCTGCTCTGACTTTGGTTTTGATAAAACACAGTGGACCTACACCAGCAGATGATATGGCTCCCCAAACCATCACTGCTTGTGGAAACTTCACACTAGACCTCAAGCAGCTTGGATTCTGGCCTCTCCACTCTTCCTCCAGACTCTGGGACCTTGATTTCCAAATGAAATGCAAAATTTACTTTCATCTGAAAACAACACCTTGGACCAATGAGCAAAAGTCCAGTTCTTTTTCTCCTTGGCCCATGTAAAACGCTTCTGGCGTTGTCTGTTGGTCATGAGTGGCTTGACACGAGGAATGCGACACTTGTAGCCCATGTCCTGGACACGTTTGTGTGTGGTGGCTCTTGAAGCAATGACTCCAGCAGCAGTCCACTCCTTGTGAGTCTCCCCCAAATTTTTGAATGGCCTTTTCTTAACAATCCTTTCAAGGCTGCGGTTATCCCGGTTGCTTGTGCACCTTTTTCTACCACACTTTTTCCTTCCACTCAACTTTCCATTCATATGCTTGGATACAGCACTCTGAACAGCCAGCTTCTTTAGCAATGACCTTTTGTGACTTGCCTTACTTGTGGAGTGTGTCAGTGACTGCCTTCTGGACATCTGTCAAGTTTGTCTTCTCCATGATTGTGGAGCTACTGAAACAGACTAAGGGACGTTTGTAAACGCTTAGGAACCTTTTGCAGGTGTTTGTTAATTATTTTAATTTACTGATATAATGACTTTTGGGTTTTCATTGGCTGTAAGCCATAATCATCAACATTAACAGAAGTAAACAATTGAAATAGATTACTCTGTGTAATGACTCTATATAATGAGTTTCACTTTTTGTAATGAAGAACTTAAATTAACTTTTTGATAATCTAATTTTGTGAGAAGCGCCTGTTAATGGTACTGAAAACCAAATCTACTGATGGTTTGTCCAGTATGGGCAGTATATAGAGAAAAGTATCATTTCTATGCCGATGACACGCAGATCTACCTATCTGGACCTGACCTCACCTCCTTACTGACAAAAATCCCACAGTCTGTCCGCTATTTCAGCTTTCTTTTCTGCTCGCTTTCTAAGACTGAACATGGACAAAACAGAATTCATCATCTTCCCCCCCATCTCACTCTACCCCTCCACCAGACCTATCCCTCAATGTCAACGGCTGCTCACTTTCCCCGATCCCGCATGCTCGGTGCCTCGGGGTGATCCTCGACTCTGCCCTTTCTTTCAAGCCACATTTCCAAACCCTAGCCTCCTCCTGACGTCTCAAACTCAAAAATATTTCCCGGATCCGTGCATTCCTTGACCACGACACCACAAAAACACTAGTGCATGCCCTTATCATCTCCCACCTTGACTACTGCAACCTCCTACTCTCTGGCCTCCCCTCTAGCACTCTGGCACCACTCCAATCCATCCTACATTCTGCTTCGCGACTAATCCACCTGTCTCCCCGTTATTCCCCAGCCTCTCCCCTATGCCAAGCCCTTTATTGGCTTCCTATCGTCTAGAGGCACCAGTTCAAAATACTAACTATGACATACAAAGCCATCCACAACCTGTCTCCTCCATACATCTGTGACATGGTCTCCCGCTACTTACCCTCGCGCAACCTTCGATCCTCTCAAGATCTCCTTCTCTACTCTCCCCATAGCTCTTCTTCCCACATCCGCATACAAGACTTCTCCCGTGCATCCCCTATACTCTGGAATTCTCTACCCCAACACATCAGACTCTCGCCTACCATGGAAATCTTCAAAAAGAACCTGAAAACCTACCAATTCTGACAAGCCTACAACCAGCAGTGATCCTCAGTCTACTGAACCTCCGCACAACCAGTTCTACCCTCTCCTAGTGTATCCTCACCCATCCCCTGTAGATTGTGAGCCTTCGCGTGCAGGGTCCTCTCTCCTTCTGTACTTATGTGTGTCCTGTATTGCCCATATTTATTGTACTTGTCTATATTCGCCCCCTCTCACATGTAAAGCGCCATGGAATAAATGGCGCTATAAAAATGAATAATAATAATAAAAAGAGGACTAGGACTGAACCTTGAGGAACCCTGACAGTGAGGGGTAGAGGAGACAGTAAAAGATACAGTGAAGGAGCCATCAGAAAGGTAGGAGGAGGACCAGGAGAGAGCTGGTGATCCACAGTGTCCAATACTGCAGAGAGATCCAGGAAAATCAGCAGGGAGTAGTGACCATTAGATTTAGGTGTTAGTAGATCATTAGAGACTTTAGTAAGGGCAGTTTCAGTAGCATGTAAGCAGTGGAAACCAGATTGAAAAGGGTCAAGAAGAGAGTTATCTTAGAGATAGCAGATTAGACTGTAGTGAACCAAGCCTTCCAGGAGTTTAGAGTTGAAGGGAAGATTAGAGACAGGTCTATAATTAGTAGCCGTTTTTGTTGAGGGATGGATTTTTAAAGGCCCCGTCTCACATAGCGAGATCGCTGCTGAGTCACAAGTTTTTTGACGCAACAGCGATCTCAGCAGCGATCTCGCTATGTCTGACACGTACCAGCGATCAGGCCCCTGCTGTGAATCGCTGGTCATGTCAGAAATGCCTGGACTTTTTTTTTGATCGCTGGTGTCCCGCTGGCCACCACGCATCGCTGCATGTGGCAGGCAGGAGACCAGCGATCAGCTGGTAACCAAAGTACACATCGGGTTTCCAGGCACCGCGCAGCACCTGGAAACCCGATGTGTACCTTGGTTACCAGCTCCCTGCATCAGCGGGCTGGTATCCAACGTACACTGCGGGTTACTAAGCGACGTTACCCGCAGTGTCGCTGTCCTGATCGCTGCCTGTTTGGCAGCTCAGCAGTGATCATGTAGCGACACACCAGCGATCCTGACAAGTGCATATCGTTGTCGGGATCGCTGGTGCGTCGCTATGTGAGACGGGGCCCTAATTGATGGGTGTATGCTGGTGTGTTTAAAGGATGGGGGATAAGATACCATTTGAGAGAGATTTAAATATTTTAGATAAGCGAGTAGTGAAAGCCAGTGAAAGGGACTGAATGAGATGTGACTTGATAGGGTCACTGGTGCAAGTAGTAGGGCAAGAAAATGCGAGATTACTGCTAACTTCTTCCGTGACCAGTTTAAAGACAAAGTGAGCTAGATGAAGTGTAGGAGGGAAGAGAATGGATCCTATTAGGTGATTGGGGGAAAAAACTTCCTGTTATATTTGATCAATTTTTTCTTTGAAATAATTGGCCAGATTGTCAGCGCTGGTGTTGGTGGTGGGACATGCACTCCTTGACTGAGGAGGGAATGGAAAGTGTTAAGCCCCCGTCTCACACAGCGATCTCGCTAGCGAGATCGCTGCTGAGTCACTAGTTTTGTGACGCAACAGCGATCTCCCCAGCGATATCGCTGTGTGTGACATTCAGCGACGATCAGCCCCCCCTGCTGGGTATCGCTGATCGTCGCTGAATGTCCTGAACATTTTTTTGATCGCTGGTCTCCCGCTGGCCAGCTCGCATCGCTGCGTGTGACAGGCGGGAGACCGGCGATCCGCTGGTAGCCAAGGTACACAGCAGGTTTCCAGGCGAGGGCTGTGCCTGGAAACCTGCTGTGTACCTTGGATACCAGCGCCCTGATTCTGGTAACCAAGGTACACAGCGGGTTTCCAGGCACCGCGCAGCGCCTGGAAACCCGACGTGTACCTTGGTTACCAGCTCCCTGCATCAGGGCGCTGGTATCCAACGTACACTGCGGGTAACTAAGCGACGTTACCCGCAGTGTCGCTGTGCTGATTGCTGCCTGTTTGGCAGCTCAGCAGCGATCATGTAGCGACACACCAGTGATCCTGATCGTTGTCGGGATCACTAGTGTATCGCTATGTGAGACCCAGCCTTGAGTTGTTTAGGCTTGTTGGATAGGGAGGTGATGAGTGGGGTAAAGTAGTTTTGTTTGGGGAGGTGGAGGGCAGAGTTTTAAGTATAAACTTATAACGGATGAACATAATTATAGGAAACCTAGATTGTGAACCCCAATGGGAAAAGTAGTGATGTCTGTAAAAGCCTGCTGAATTAATGGCGTTATGTGAGTGAGTAAAATAAATAAACCTGGAGAACATGTGCATGCAGAATGCTTCATTCATTATTAATTAACACTGGGCAGGGTTGGACTGGGATGTCGGTGCCCACAGGGGGAATTGACTATAGGCCCTACGGCTATATGCAACTACCTGTTATCCATTATATAGTTATATTGGAGCATCAACTGTAAAACACAGGCAGCTCCTGCACATCTGCTGTGCACAATTATAACTGGGATGTACAATTGCGGTAGTTTGCATTAAAGGAATTCTTTGATGAAAACAAGTTATCACTGATCCACAAGTTAGGTAGGTGTTAACTTATTATAGCTGGAATCAACCATTGGAAAGCAAACTGATCGGAAAAAAGTGAAACTTTTATCACTGACTGGGCCTTTTATCCTCCTTTTAAAATGAAGCGGCAGATGGGATGTCTGACCGCAACTCCATTCATCCTCTTTGGGAGCTTCCAGAAAAAGCCAAGTGAAGCTCCTTAGGGAATGAATGGTCGAGTGGTCGAGTCGTACATGCCACTCCATACTAATGGGGATAAAAGTTGCACATTTTGCACATCGGTGCAGGTCCCAGCAGTCGAAGTCCCACAAATCAATAACTTATCACTTATCCTTAGGCCACGTTCACACATTCATTATTTGGTCAGTATTTTACATCAGTGTTTGTAAGCCAAAACCAGAAGTTTAACAATCAGAGGAAAAGTATAATAGAAACAAGTGCACCACTTCTGCATTTTTCACCCATTCCTGGTTTTGGCTTACAAATAGTGAGGCAAAATACTGTCCAAATACTGAATGTGTGAACATGGCCTTAGGATAGTTGATTACTACTTTTTCACTGTGGAATGCCTGTAAGTGCATATTTGCTACTGTGTAATAGTCACAGGACAGGAATGGCTTAAACGTCCAAGTATTTATTCTCTATTGGAAATCAAGAATCTTCCGCTTATTGATATCAGAGAGAACAAGTAACATGTTATGTTCTGCTACAAGCACCAAGGAAAGAAAGGGATATCTGTCCCTACGATAGAACTAAGCTCGATCCCTACGATGTAACCGGGAACCTGATCCTGCGATCAGACCCGCTAAAGTCCTCAGCTAGTCTGTAAGACCTATAGATGCGAGGGAGGGATCCCTACAAGAACTAGGGACTGGGAGAAAAGATGGACACCTCCTAACAGAAGTTGTAGCAGTAAAAAGAAAAACAACATAGAACATAGAGGTCAAAAGACCAAGCAAAACTAATTGAGAAAGGTAACAGAGCACCCGGCTAGCTTAAGAGTAGAAATTACAATGAAGTCCAGCAAAGCCAGAAGGGCGGAGCAGGATTAAATAGGCAAAGGTGGTCATGTGACCAGCAAGATAGAAAAAACCTAACAGGAGAGTTCTAACAGTACCCTCCCTTCTTAGAGGATCCTCCGGATCCCCTAGGCCCAGGCTTATCCGGAAACCTCTTGTGAAACGCTCTGACAAGTCTGGGCGCAGAAACATCCTCCGCCCTCACCCATGAGTTATCCTCGAGTCCATAACCCTTCCAAGCGACGAGATACTGCAAACTCCCTCTATACCGTCTAGAATTTAGGATGCGGGAAATTTCATATTCCCCGTCCTCCACCACCGGGGGAACAGTGGCAGAGGCGTCACCATCCGACACATCAGCTCTTTTCAACAGAGAAACATGAAACACCGGATTAATCTTCCAGGAGGTAGGAACCTCCAAATAACAGCAGATTGGTTAACAACCTGAAGCACCTTAAAGGGCCCTACAAACTTGGGACCCAATTTTTTAGAAGGAATCCTCAACCTCAGATTCTTAGAGGATAACCAAACCATGTCACCAATATCAAACAAAACCTCTTGCCGTTTCCTATCAAAGTACTTTTTAGATTTTCTGTTAGCCTCCTGAAGATTACCACGCACATCCGTCCAAACTCTCTCCAAATCACCAGAAAAATTCTCCTCTTCAGGCACGGCCGATAACAATTTGGAGAATGAGCCAAACGACGGATGTCTCCCAGTACAACATAAAAAAGGCGAACAACCAGCTGAAGAGGATGTATGGTTGTTAAGAGCAAATTCAGCAAGTGGCAGAAACTCAGACCACCCCTCTTGATTGTCTGCCACAAAACAACGCAAGAACTGCTCAACATCCTGGTTTTTCCTTTCTTTCTGGCCATTAGACTCAGGATGATATCCGGATGAAAACGACAAATGAACTCCCAACCTGTCACAAAAGGCGCGCCAAAAACGAGCCACGAACTGAGGTCCCCTATCAGAAACAATGTCAGTAGGAACGCCATGTAGTCTGACAATTTCCTTGACAAAGGCCTTAGCGAGAGTCTTAGCGCAGGGCAGTTTGATGAAAGGAACCAAGTGACACATCTTGCTAAAACGGACCACGACCACCCAGATAACAGTGAAACCCTCAGAGGGGGGAAGGTCCGTAATAAAGTCCATAGCCAAATGTGTCCAAGGTGCACTAGGGATTTCCAGAGGGCAAATCAACCCCGCAGCAGGAGTATGTGAAGACTTAGGCCTCTTTCACACCTCCGTTGTGTGACGTCCGCCCAAGTGTGAAAATGGCGGATCCGTCAGAAAAGTGTAAAAACGGATGTAAAACAGGTCAGTTTTCTGACGGATCCGCCAAGAAGATTTCACCCGGAAATTAAGAAAATTTCGTTCCGGAAATGTAAGTCCGGATCGAGGAGAGAGAGAGACTGAGAGAGAGAGAGACACACACCCCGGACAGTGTTGTCAGCATTTTCAATCACTTTCTATGGAGGCGACGGATCTGCGGGCGGATTCCGTCAAAAACGGATGCCATCGGATCCGCCGCCCATAGGCGGCCATTATACAAAATGGCGGATGCGGCGGATCCGCCGTAGTCCGCCATTTTGGCGGAGCAAAAAACGTTGCATTGGCCGTTTTTGTAAAATGACGGACGCCAATTTTTTGGCGGATCCGTCAAAAAACGGACCTAACGGACGACCATCCGTCAAAATCCGTCACTAAAGCAAGTCAATGGGAAAAAAACGGATCCGCCGGAAAAAATTGGCGGATCCGTTTTTTTTCACATTTTGATGGATTTTGGCTGACGTCACACGACTGAAGTGTGAAAGAGGCCTTAGATCTAGCAAACACAGTACATTGACGCACCCACTTAATGACTTCCTTCTGCCATCCAGGCCACCAAAAACTGCGACCCACAAGTCTATTGGTCTCAGAGATTCCAGGATGACCTGCCAACCGAGACTCATGACACTCAACAAACAAATCTCTCCTAAAGGTCCCAGGCACAAACAACCTCCCATGGGGAGTGTTAGATGGGGCATTCTCCTGTGCTTTAAGAATCTCATCTTCCAATACAGAGTCCAAAGCAGCAATCACAACCCCTTCTTGTAAAATGTTCTCCTCCTCCTCAGCACCAACCATGGGAGAAAAGCTGCGAGACAAAGCATCGACTTTCACATTCTTAGTACCTGGGATGTAAGTAACGGAAAAATTAAACCGCGAGAAAAACAGTGCCCACCTAGCCTGACGGGCATTCAAGCGTTTGGCAGCATCAAGATACATCAGATTTTTATGATCAGTGAAAACCTGAATGGGAAATTCAGCACCTTCCAAGAGATGCCGCCAGTGTTCAAATGCGAGTTTAATGGCCAACAATTCCCGATTACCAATATCATAATTCAGTTCAGTCTCAGAAAATTTTTTTGAAAAAAAGGCACAAGGATGTACTCCATCCGTATTTTCCTGAGACAACACCGCGCCGACCCCCACAGAAGAAGCATCAACCTCAACCAAAAACGGTTTAGTCACATCAGGCTGCATAAGGATGGGAGCAGAGCTGAACCTCTCCTTTAAAAACACAAAAGCTTCAATGGCCTCAGTAGTCCACTGAACTGCATTAGCACCTTTCCTGGTGAGATCGGTCAGTGGTTTGACAATAATAGAAAATTTTTTAATGAATTTTCCATAATTGGCGAAACCCAAAAACCTCTAACGATTTCAAACCAATAGGCCTAGGCCATTCCTGCACAGCTTGAACTTTCACTGGGTCCATCTCAAAACCTTCGCTGGAGATAATGTAGCCCAAAAAACTAATTCTCTGTACAGCGAACTCACATTTCTCCAGCTTAGCAAAAAGCGAATTGTCACTCAATAACTGTAATACCTCACGAACGCTCCGCCAATGAGACTCCAGATCCGGCGAATAAATCAAAATGTCATCCAAATACACAACCACATTTTTGCCGATCAAAGGTCTAAGGATGTCATTAATAAGATTCTGAAAAAATGCAGGAGCATTGGTAAGGCCAAAAGGCATAACCAAATTCTCAAAATGACCCACAGGAGTGTTAAAAGCAGTCTTCCATTCATCACCCTCCTTCATGAGCAACAAATTGTATGCCCCCCGAAGATCAATTTTAGAGAACCACTTGGCCCCACTAACTGGTTAAACAAATCAGGAATCAATGGCAGTGGGTAAGGATTGCGTACAGTAATTTTATTAATCTCACGAAAGTCCAGACAAGGACGTAAACCGCCGTCCTTTTTTTAACAAAAAAAAATCCAACAGCTACAGGAGACTTGGGAGGCCTAATGTGACCGGCGGCCAAGCTTGTCTGTATGTATTCCTCCAAAGCCTTTCTCTCAGGAATAGTAAGATTAAATAAGCGACTTTTAGGAAGAGTCGCTCCAGGGACAAATTCAATAGTACAATCATAGTCTCTATGGGAGGTAAAATCTGCGATTCCTTCTCAGAAAAAACTTTCCAAAAATCCTGAATAGGTACAGGTAGTTCCCCTTTATCCACAGCAGCAATACGCCCGTTACAACACTTGTCATAGCACTTAGGGCTCCAGGACTTAATTTCATTGGTAGACCAATCCAGTACAGGATTGTGCAATTTTAACCATGGTAACCCCAAAATCACCGGAGAAGGCAAATTATTCAATACTACCAAATCCAAATTCTCTTGATGAACAACATTAATAGTGAGGGGAAATTCACAGAACTTGTGAGTAACATTCTTCAAGGGAGGCCATCAACAGAAACCACGGCAATAGGGGATGACAAAGGTTTGGGTTTTAATTTAAGTTAGTCCAAGAATCCCCCATCAATCACATTCAGCGTAGAACCACAATCGACAAATACCCGAAAATCCATTAATTCTTCCTGAGCAGCAGTAGTGGCAGAAAGAAAGACGCCCTTACTACGGGCGAAACTGACCTCTTTTTTTTTTTTCTTTGTTCATACGAAGCACACAGTTCTTAATGAAATGGTCAGATTTGCCACAATAAAAGCACAAACCTTCAGAAAACCTGTGGTCTTTTTCCTGAGAGCGAGGTGCCATTGCTCCAATCTCCATCAGCTCCCCAAAGTCAGTACAGACCCTCTCAAGACTTGGAGCTGACATGGCAGAGGATTTACTCTCATTAACCCTTGCCCGCAGTCTCCTATCCACCCGTATAGCTAATTGCATAGCCTCCTGCAAGTTATCAGGTATGGGATAAGCAATCAGCAAATCTTTAACCCTTTCATCTAGCCCTGCAAGAAACAAACTTTTCAAAGCTGAATCGTTCCACCCCACCTGAGTAGACCACCTTCGGAAGTGAGTACAATATTTTTCCACATTACCTGATCCCTGCCTCAAACGTCTCAATTCTGTTTCAGCTGATGAGACACGATCAGGATCATCATACAATAACCCCAAAGCAGAAAAAAAACTATCCACTGATCTAAAGCATGGATCACTAGGTTGCAGAGAAAAGGCCCATTCCTGAGGTTCTTTGCGCAAAAGTGACATTATGAACCCTATGCGCTGTGATTCATCACCAGAGGATCTGGGTCTCAAACGAAAATACAACAAGCAAGCATTTTTAAAAGAAAAAAAATCTTATTGTTCACCAAAAAATAAATCAGGCAAACGTACCTTTGGCTCCACGAAATGTGCTCCAGAACAGTTACTCACGTGTTGCTGGAGCTCGGACACCTCCAGAGAAAGTCCCTGCAGACGTTGAGCCAAGTCCTGAACCGACACCATGATGGAAACTGGAAATCTTTCCTTAGAGATATTTTTGGGCTGGACTTACTGTTATGTTCTGCTACAAGCACTAAGGAAAGAAAGGGATATCTGTCCCTACGATAGAACTAAGCTCGATCCCTACGATGTAACGGGGAACCTGATCCTGCGATCAGACCCACTAAAGTCCTCAGCTAGTCTGTATGAAGACCTATAGATGCGAGGGAGGGATCCCTACAAGAACTAGGGACTGGGAGAAAAGATGGACACCTCCTAACAGAAGTTGTAGCAGTAAAAAGAAAAAAAAACAACATAGAACATAGAGGTCAAAAGACCAAGCAAAACTAATTGAGAAAGGTAACAGAGCACCCGGCTAGCTTAAGAGTAGAAATTACAATGAAATCCAGCAAAGCCAGAAGGGCGGAGCAGGATTAAATAGGCAAAGAAGGTCATGTGACCAGCAAGATAGAAAAAACCTAACAGGAGAGTTCTAACAACATCCATACACAACACAACCAACTATGCCAAGACCAATAATACCACATACAAGGAGCAAATACCGCCACTCCGTGACCAGACCACGTATTATCACCACACACACTCACCAAATAATAGTCATGGCCAAAAGTTTTGAGAATGACACAAATATAAATTTTTACAAAGTCTACTGCTTCACTTTTTCTAATGGCAATTTGCATATACTCCAGAATGTTATAAAGAGTGATCAGCTTAACAGCAATTACTTGCAAAGTCAATATTTGGCTAGAAAATGAACTTTATCCCCGAAACACATTTCAACATCATTGCAGCCCTGCCTTAAAAGGACCAGCTAACCTCTTTTCAGTGATTGCTCCATTAACACAGGTGTGGGTGTTGATGAGGACATGCCTGGAGATCAATCTGTCATGATTAAGTAAGAATGACACCACTGGACACTTTAAAAGGAGGCTGGTGCTTGGCATCATTGTTTATCTTCTGTTAACCATGGTTATCTCTAAAGAAACACGTGCAGTCATCATTGCAATGCACAAAAATGGCCTAACAGGGAAGAGTATCGCAGCTAGAAAGATTGCACCTCAGTCAACAATCTATCGCATCATCAAGAACTTCAAGGAGAGAGGTTCCATTGTGTCATGTGTGCATTGCCACGAAGATCGTCGCGGTTGCACATTTTGACTTCTCACAGCTGATCTGCTGTTTCTTTGTGTTTGGCAGCTAGGGAGTTAATTCTGTCTGTGCTTGGTGCTGGGACTGGGTGCAGTTTCTCCCGGCTGCAATTGATTATTTGTTGATTGGTTTCCTTTAAATTCCTGGTTGTCTGCTTGGGGAGTTGCCAGTGAAACCTTCATGCAGACCACAGATAGGAATGAATCTGTATAGACTTTAGTTGTGAGCTCCTTAGTTGTTCTAAGCTCAACTTGGTTAGAGTTTATTTCCCAGACCATTTATGTTCCTTTGGTGTTTGAGTGTGTATGCAAGCGAGTGTTATCCTGTCTGTCTTATATGTCTAATCTGTGTATTTAGCTGAGATCAGCCCATATCCCTTTGGTGGTAGTCAGGATCCTTCTTAGGACTGATTACAGGGTTCAGGGTCTGATAGGAGACAGGGTTAGGTTGGAGACTTGGACCTCTGAACCATTATCAGTACCTCCAAGGTGAGGGATTAGTTAGGACCCCAGTTTAGGGTCAGGTTATATCCCGGTCCACCTCTTTCCTGTTTCAGCTCATCAAGTCCTCAAGATTAACCCTGAGTTCAGCAGATATCGTGTCAGGTAAATCTATTCTATACTTACATGCTGATGTTGCTATACTAGTTGTTGTATAGAGTGTTGTTCCTGTATTAATAGTTTACTGACATTGTATACATATCATTAGACAGCGTGACATTTTCACTGGCCATAAAAATTATCTCCATTTACCATGGATCCAGTAGCCCAGCTGGCTCTGCAGTTGCAGGGATTATCCATGGAGCTGACGGACATTAAGTCCAAAGTTTTGTCTCCCCTGGAGCAAACCAGAGTTGAACCTAAAGTAACTCTCCCGGACAGGTTCACTGGTGGGCGAGACAAATTTTTCACCTTCCGGGAGGCATGTAAATTGTATTTTCGGCTTCGGCCTCGATCATCAGGGAGTGATGAGCAGAGAGTGGGAATTGTTATCTCACTTCTGCAAGGGGACCCTCAATCCTGGGCATTTTCCCTTCCTCCGGGATCCCCGGCTCTACTGTCTGTAGATCAATTTTTTACTGCCCTGGGATTGGTATATGATGACCCAGATCGGGTCTCTCTTGCTGAGACAAAATTACGTAAGATACAGCAGGGAGATCGTCCTGCAGAGGAATTTGCTTCTGAGTTTCGTAGATGGGCCACAGATACTCAGTGGAATGACCCAGCTCTTAGGAGCCAGTTTTGTCATGGGCTTTCTGATAAATTAAAAGACGTTTTGGCTCAGTATGAGTCTCCTCATTCACTGGAGGCTGCTATGGCCTTAGCTATCCGTACTGATAGACGGCTTCGGGAGAGGGGTGAGGTAACCCCACTCCCTGTTGTTTCTCCACCTACCACTAAAGTCCCTTATGTTGAGGTTCCCCTTGTCTGTTCGGATGAGCCTATGCAGTTGGGAGGGACATCATTTCGTACGAGGGGATTGGCGGTACGCCGCAGGACTAGAAGATGTTTTTTCTGCGGGAAAGAGGGACATTTTGTTGGAGAATGTCCATCCCGTGCCTTGTTGAGCCAAAAGTCGCCGGAAAACTGTTAATCCCAGGTTGTGTGGTGGACGACAACCTGGGAGTATGTATTTCATCCGCCAGTTCTTCTCAGTTCCTTGTACCAGTGGAGGTGGTAGTTGGTACGAGAGTGGAGAGATTGTCTGTTCTTCTTGATAGTGGTTCCGGGGCTAATCTGGTTGACGCTCAGTTTGCTCAGGCTCAAGGTATGCATCTGAGTGTATTGGTCAAACCAATCCCTATATTCTCCATTGACGCCAGGCCTCTCGGCCAAGGTAGCTTTGTTCATGAGGTTCATAACATTGACCTTCGGGTAGGGGCAATACATAGGGAACAATTATCTTGTTATGTGTTGGAGGGTCTACCTACTCCCATTGTGTTGGGACTTCCTTGGTTGGTTAAACATAACCCTGTGATTAATTGGCAGTCCAGAGAAATAAGCCAATGGGGTGAGTTTTGCAAAAGCAACTGCATGAACACAGTCATCAGTGCGGTCGTGCCTAGTACATTGCCTCCTTTTTTGGAGGATTTTGGGATGTTTTCTCTGAGGAGGGGTGTCAGGAGTTGCCTCCTCATCGCGTGTATGACTGCTCTATTAATCTCCTTCCTGATGCTAAGTTGCCTAAAGCTAGGTTGTATAATCTTTCTGGTCCTGAGAGGCAGGCTATGAAAGATTATATTTCTGAAAGTCTGGCCAAAGGGCATAATAGACCTTCATCTTCCCCAGTAGCCGCGGGGTTCTTCTTTGTGAAGAAGAAAGATGGAGGCCTACGCCCTTGCTTGGATTTCCGCGAACTTAATCGGATTACTGTTCGAGATCCGTATCCACTCCCTCTTATTCCTGATCTCTTCAATCAAATTGTTGGCGCCAAATGGTTCTCTAAATTGGATCTCAGGGGGGCGTATAATCTGATTAGGATAAAAGAGGGGGATGAGTGGAAAACGGCGTTTAACACGCCGGAGGGACATTATGAGAACCTAGTCATGCCTTTTGGTCTGACTACTGCACCAGCAGTATTCCAACATTTTGTTAATGACATTTTTCGTCACCTTGTGGGGCTGTTTGTGGTTGTATATTTGGACGACATTTTAATTTACTCGCCAGATCTTGTGTCTCATCAGGAGCATGTGAGACAGGTGTTGCAGATCTTGCGAGACAATAAACTATACGCCAAACTGGAGAAGTGTGTATTTGCCGTACAGGAACTTCAGTTTTTGGGTTTTTTGGTGTCAGCCTCCGGTTTCCGTATGGACCCTGAAAAGGTGAGAGCAGTGCTTGAATGGGATCAGCCAGGGGATCTTAAGGCTCTGCAGCGTTTTTTGGGGTTTGCTAACTACTACCGGAAATTTATTTGTAATTTCTCATCTGTCGTCAAACCTCTCACTGACATGACAAGAAAAGGGACGGATTTTTCTAAATGGTCGGACAAAGCTTGCCAAGCCTTTTCCTCTTTGAAGAAATGTTTTGCTTCGGCACCCGTTCTCATCCAACCAGATGCATCTCAGCCGTTCATTGTGGAGGTGGATGCGTCTGACGTAGGGGTGGGTGCTATATTGTCCCAGGGTCCGTCCCCTGGTAAATGGCATCCGTGCGCTTTCTTTTCTAAAAATTGTCGTCCGCCGAAAGGAATTATGATATCGGCAATAGGGAACTTTTGGCCATTAAGTTAGCTTTTGAAGAATGGCGTCACTTTTTGGAGGGGGCAGTCCACCCGGTTACCGTTATTACTGATCACAAGAACCTGTTGTATTTGGAATCCGCTAAGCGTCTGAATTCCAGACAAGCTCGATGGTCGTTGTTTTTTACCAGGTTTAATTTTGTCGTCACTTATCGCCCGGGGTCTAAGAATGTAAAGGCTGATGCCTTGTCTCGCAGTTTCCCAGGGGCCGGGAAAACGGATGACCCGAGTCCTATCCTTCAGGAGGGGGTGGTAGTGTCGGCTGTATTTTCTGAGCTTGAGGAGGAGGTGTTAGAGGCTCAGGGGGACGCCCCTGCAGGACCTCCAGGGAGACTGTTTGTCCCAAATCTGTTGAGACAAAAGGTTATTGAGGCACATCATAATTCTGCTCTAGCAGGACATCCAGGGAGTAAGGCTACTTTAGATCTCCTTTCTCGCCGGTTTTGGTGGCCTAATGCTAATAAAGATGTTATAACTTTTGTCGCGTCATGTGGGGTGTGTGCTCGCTCTAAAACCCCTCATACCCGTCCGTCTGGGACCCTTTTACCCTTGAAACTTCCGGAGCGTCCATGGACTCATTTATCTATGGACTTCATTACGGACCTTCCTCCGTCGTCAGGGAATACTGTCATACTGGTGGTTGTTGACAGGTTCAGTAAGATGGCACATTTCGTTGCTCTTCCTGCACTCCCTAATGCTAAAACTCTGGCGCAGGTGTTCATTAGGGAGATCGTTAGACTTCATGGGTTGCCTTCTGATGTGGTGTCAGATAGGGGGTCTCAGTTTGTGTCCAAATTTTGGAGGGCATTTTGTTTACGTCGGGGGATGCAATTGTCATTTTCCTCGGCTTTTCATCCGCAGACCAATGGTCAGACAGAGCGTCTGAATCAGAGCTTAGAGACATATCTCCGGTGTTTTGTTTCAGAGAACCAAGAGGACTGGTCTTCTTTCTTGCCTCTGGCAGAGTTCGCTCTTAACAACAGGCGGAGCGAGTCCACTGGTAAGTCCCCGTTTTTTGGGGCATATGGTTTCCATCCCCAGTTTTGTACTTTCAATGGGGGGGGCCCTTCTGGGGTTCCTGAGGAGGAGCGTTTCTCGTCGTCACTTGCTTCTGTGTGGAGAGGTGTATTGAATAATCTGAGTGCGATGGGGAACCGTTACAAACGTATGGCTGATAGGAGGAGAGTTTCTGGTCCAGATCTGAATGTGAACGATCTGGTATGGTTGTCTACCAGGAATATAAAACTTAAGGTGCCCTCCTGGAAACTGGGTCCCAGATTCATCGGGCCGTACAGGATCAGTTCCATAATTAATCCTGTGGCATTTCGTCTGGACCTCCCTCCTACGTTTAAAATTCATAATGTGTTCCACAAGTCATTACTTAAAAGGTATGTGGCACCAGTCATACCGTCACCTCTACCTCCTCCTCCTGTGTTGGTCAATGGTAACTTGGAATTTCAAGTATCAAAGATCATTGACTCACGTCTGAATCGCCGGTCCCTTCAGTACTTGGTGCATTGGAAGGGGTATGGTCCAGAGGAGAGGACGTGGGTCCCTGCGTCTGATGTTAACGCAGATCGTTTGGTTCGGACCTTCCACAGAACTCACCCGGGCAGGCCTGGCCCTGAGGGTCCGGAGGCCCCTCATAGAAGGGGGGGTACTGTCATGTGTGCATTGCCACGAAGATCGTCGCGGTTGCACATTTTGACTTCTCACAGCTGATCTGCTGTTTCTTTGTGTTTGGCAGCTAGGGAGTTAATTCTGTCTGTGCTCGGTGCTGGGACTGGGTGCAGTTTCTCCCGGCTGCAATTGATTATTTGTTGATTGGTTTCCTTTAAATTCCTGGTTGTCTGCTTGGGGAGTTGCCAGTGAAACCTTCATGCAGACCACAGATAGGAATGAATCTGTATAGACTTTAGTTGTGAGCTCCTTAGTTGTTCTAAGCTCAACTTGGTTAGAGTTTATTTCCCAGACCATTTATGTTCCTTTGGTGTTTGAGTGTGTATGCAAGCGAGTGTTATCCTGTCTGTCTTATATGTCTAATCTGTGTATTTAGCTGAGATCAGCCCATATCCCTTTGGTGGTAGTCAGGATCCTTCTTAGGACTGATTACAGGGTTCAGGGTCTGATAGGAGACAGGGTTAGGTTGGAGACTTGGACCTCTGAACCATTATCAGTACCTCCAAGGTGAGGGATTAGTTAGGACCCCAGTTTAGGGTCAGGTTAGATCCCGGTCCACCTCTTTCCTGTTTCAGCTCATCAAGTCCTCAAGATTAACCCTGAGTTCAGCAGATATCGTGTCAGGTAAATCTATTCTATACTTACATGCTGATGTTGCTATACTAGTTGTTGTATAGAGTGTTGTTCCTGTATTAATAGTTTACTGACATTGTATACATATCATTAGACAGCGTGACACATTGTTGTCAAAAAGGCTCCAGGGCGCCCAAGAAAGACCAGCAAGCGCCAGGACGACGTCTCTTAAAAGTGTTTCAGCTGCGGGATCGGGCTACCAGCAGTGCAGAGCTTGCTCAGGAATGGCAGCAGGCAGGTGTGAGTGCATCTGCACGCACTGTGAGGCGGAGACTCTTGGAGCAAGGCCTGGTCTCAAGGAGGGCAGCAAAGAAGCCACTTCTCTCCAGAAAAAACATCATGGACAGACTGATATTCTGCAAAAGGTACAGGCAGTGGACTGCTGAGGACTGGGGTAAAGTTATTTTCTCTGATGAATCCCCTTTTCGATTGTTTGAGACATCAGGAAAACGTCTCATTCAGAGAAGACAAGGTGAGCGCTACCACCAGTCTTGTCTCATGCCAACTGTTAAGCATCCTGAAACCATTCATGTGTGGGGTTGCTTCTCAGCCAAGGGAATCGGCTCTCTCACAGTCTTGCCTAAAAACACAGCCATGAATAAAGAATGGTACCAGAATGTCCTCCAAGAGCAACTTCTCCCAACCCTCCAAGAGCAGTTTGTCGATCAACAATGCCTTTTCCAGCATGATGGAGCACCTTGCCATAAAGCAAAGGTGATAACTAAATGGCTCAGGCAACAAAACATAGAGATTTTGGGTCCATGGCCTGGAAACTCCCCAGATCTTAATCCCATTGTGAACTTGTGGTCAATCATCAAGAGACGGGTGGACAAACAAAAACCTAAAAATTCTGACAAAATGAAAGCATTTATTGTGCAAGAATGGACTGCTATCAGTCAGGATTTGGTCCAGAAGTTGATTGAGAACATGCCAGCTAGAATTGCAGAGGTCCTGAAGAAGAAGGGTCAACACTGCAAATATTGACTTGCTGCATTAACTCATTCTAACTGTCAATATAAGCTTTTGTTACTCATATGTTTGCAATTATATTTCTGTCTGTGATAAAAACATCTGTCAAACACACACATAAAAACCAGAGGGCAGCAGATCATGTGAAAATATAATATTTGTGTCATTCTCAAAACTTTTGGCCATGACTGTACCACATACAAGAAAAAAATACCACCACACCATGACCAGATCACAAATTACCACCACATAGTGACCGAATGCTAAAATACTGATCTTTATTAAAAACCACAATACTAAAAACACTAATATTACCACTGGCGACATTATACACATGAGCTCTGTATATAGTATCAGTGTACAGGTAATACAGTGATCACCGGTGACATACACAGGAGCTCTGTATATAGTGTCAGTGTACAGGTAATTCAGTGATCACCAGTGACATTATACACAGGAGCTCTTTACATAGTATACAGTATATGAATAGGAGATTACTGAGTATGATTAAAACATGTACAGTACAAACCAAAAGTTTGGACACACCTCATTCAATGATTTTTTTTTGTATTTTCATGACTATGAAAATTGTAGAATCACACTGAAGGCATCAAAACTATGAATTAACACATGTGGAATTATACATTACACTTTACAAAAAAAATGTGAAACAACTGAAAATATGTCTTATATTCTAGATTCTTCAAAGTAGCCACCTTTTGCTTTGATCACTGCTTTGCACGCAGAAAAGGTGAACGGATGGACTCTACATGCCTGGTTCCCACCGTGAAGCATGGAGGAGGTGGTGTGATGATGTGGAAGAGTGCTTTGCTGGTGACACTGTTGGGGATTTATTCAAAATTGAAGGCATACTGAACCAGCATGGCTACCACAGCATCTTGCAGCAACATGCTATTCCATCCGGTTTGCGTTTAGTTGGACCATCATTTATTTTTCAACAGAACAATGACCCCAAACACACCTTCAGGCTGTGTAAGGGCTGTTTGACCAAGAAGGAGAGTGTTGGGGTGCTACGCCAGATGACCTGGCCTCCACAGTCACCAGACCTGAAACCAATCGAGATGGTTTGGGGTGAGCTGGACCGCTCACCGCTTCAATTTTGTATAAATCCCCAACAGTGTCTCCAGCAAAGCACCCCCACACCATCACACCACCTCCTCCAAGCTTCACGGTGGAAACTAGGCATGTAGAGTCCATCCGTTCACCTTTTCTGCGTGCAAAGTAGTAATCAAAGCAAAAGGTGGCTACTTTGAAGAACTTAGAATATAAGATATATTTTCAGTTGTTTCACATTTTTTTTATAAAGTGTAATGTTAATTCCACATGTGTTAATTCATAGTTTTGATGCCTTCAGTGTGATTCTACAATTTTCATAGTCATGAAAATACAGAAAAATCTTTGAATGAGAAGGTGTGTCCAAACTTTTGGTCTGTACTGTATGGTTAAAACAGTAAATTTTTATTAGTTAACCAGCTGGTCATTCAAAAATGTAAAAAAGACCCACAAACGTATAAAAAAGACGAGTACATGTGCTATTAATCTTAACCCCCGTCCTCCCCAAACACAATCAATTCATATAACTAAAAATGAAAAGGTGTACTGCTTAAGGAAAGCACTTAGCCAGTGTATAGGGAAATCATTATTTATCTGACCAGTGAGCCATCCAAAAGTTGGAGTGGCTCATGGTTATCAGAAACACCCCAGCAGCATGTATAATAGTATCTCAGGCCAACAAAATGGTCCAAGAAACATGCTAATGGGAATAGAACATCTTACCCAATGTGGCAAAGGACTCAGGCTATGATTAACCGGAATGAATACACTTATCACTTTAGACCAGACAGTTTAGTCCTCCATACAGTATTATAGGCACCACATAGTCCTCCATACAGTATTATGGGCACCACATAGTCCTCCATACATATGGATTGCCTCATGCAACAATGCAGCCTGCCATCTAGATGTAGCAGAGCTAGACCCGTCATGGGACAAGTGGATCATTATCTTATCGGTGGACAGGTGAGGAACATTGTTGTTATTTTAAGTCTGTTACAGGAGACATTGGCTTCAGTGGACTGGACTTTGATGTGAGTATGTTTTAATTTAAATTCATTAAAGTAGTCTTTGTCATACTTTCAATTAAAAGACTTTATTCTGGGTGTTTCTTTATATACAATATGACTATGGGGTTAGTAATGGCGGTGTGTTATAGATGCCTCTACTTTACTAACCTCTGGGTTTGATGTTACCTGACAATACAAAGGGAATATCAACCCCCCTCAACTATCACCCCACTTGCCACTGCACTAGGGCAAGTGGGAAGAGTCGGGCAGAATTGGCGTATCTAATAGGGCATCAATGTCTGATCAGTCGGGATCCAGCACTCGGCATCCTTGCCGATCAGCTATTATCGGCCAGAAGTACTCACTAGCAGAGTTTGGCTGTCTACTTGTAGTGGCCACCTCGGGTACTATCCGCCTTTTACTCAATTCAATAGGCGGATGTTCAGTAACAAGCCCCGGCCACTGCAAGTAGAAGGAGCAGCCTGGCAAGCAAGTATTTCCCGCCTGAGGCCACCGCCATTGGCACCGATAACAGCTGATTGACTGGGGTGACAGACAACGACTGATCAGACGTTGATGCGCTATACTAAGGAAAGGGCATCAGTGTACAACCTCTAATTCTTTTGTCTCACTGCTGACGTAGCGAACTTATTCTGATCAAATGCTTTAATGGATGGGAAATGTAGCTCATACAGATTTAAAGTTCAGATATACATAATGCTTTATCCACACCTTCCAAAATGATGCTGTGTTGCCATGGCTGTAGTCTTCTCTTTCTGGATTGTGTGTGTTAAGTGCATGAAATCAGTGAACCCTTTATTAGGCAAATATCAAAGTCACACACAGATGTTCATCTACGCAAGCTTTGAAAATCACAGTTTGATCTTTTCATCAGATGTCAGCGATTGCTATGATAGATAACATTGATTAGATTTTTAACCCTTGATGGCCAGAACAGATGGCTGATGAGTTGGCCTATGATGCAGATACTTGTTTTATATGCACTGACCCATGCATCTGATTTAACTGTCGGGTTACAACGGCTAGATAATTTTCAACATTTGACTTCCAACCATCTGCGAATATCTGTTAGAGGTCAATAGTGAAGCTGAGGTTGCTGACCATCATTTTATTAAATTTGTCCAGTGTGCTATATTAAGACCCTTACAAAAATGTAGTTAGTTACTCTTTGCTGGTTCTGGATGGGCTGATGCCAATCTAAACCTAATGTTTTATTTGGTTTAATTCTGAAACCGTATACTACACTATCAACTTTTTATCTATCTTATCTCCAACTTTCGTATCAAAGTTCTTCTCTGTAACAGAGGAAGTAAATGTGACAACTATTAAGAAGGTGCTTCTGCTTTCAACTCTGCCATGGTTTTAAAAAGTTGCTAAATGACATTTGTAAAATAAAATGATAGGCCTTTCACCAAACTTTTCACGTAGTAGCTGCAGAGAGTAATATATATATATATATATATATATATATATATAATATTTATACCGTATATACTCGTGTATAAGCCGACCCGTGTATAAGCCGACCCCCTAATTTTGCCACAAAAAACTGGGAAAAATTATTGACTTGTGTATAAGCCGGGTGTATAGACTGCCCTCCTGCTCTGTGCTGCCCCCGTCCTGCTCCTTGCTCCCCCATCCAGCTCTGTGCTCCCCCATTCTCCTCTGTACTCCCCCCCCTCCTGCTCCGTCCTCCGCTGTGCTCCCCCATTCCTTCTCCGTCCTCCTGTGCCCCCGTCCTGCTCCGTGCTCCTCTGTGCCCTCCATCCTCCCCTGTCCTGCTCCATGCTTCCCCCGTCCTCCTCCATGCTTCCCCCATCCTGCTCCAGCTTCCCCCGTCCTCCGTTCTTCCCCCCCGTCCTGTTCCGTGCTCCTTGTCCTCTCCTCCATCATACTCACCCTCCCCGTGCCATCGCTGAGCGTCCCTGCAATCCTGCGTTCTCCCCGTCTTCCTGCAGCTCTTCAGCACTGAGCGGTGATGTAATACCACTCATTAAGGCCATGAATATGGAGGCCACGCCCATGGGAGTGGCGTCGCGTCCATATTACATGACCTTAATGAGCGGGTATTACATCACCGCTCAGTGCTGAAGAGCTGCAGGAAGACGGGGAGAACGCAGGATTGCAGGGATGCTCAGCGATGGCACGGGGAGGGGTTGGTATGATCCCAGCCACCGGCTCCTGCCGCGGCATCCCCTCCCCCGCTGGTTTCTGCCCTATGACTCGTGTATAAGCCGAGGGGGCATTTTCAGCACGAAAAAAGGTGCTGAAAATCTCGGCTTATACACGAGTATATACGGTAGCTTCTTTGCTTGTTAATATCTCTACAACAAAGCATTTGGCACATAATTAGTTAACTTGTTAGGTCCAGGTGGGTGTTATCAGACAGTTTTCAGTGGGGGCATGTACTTCTCTTTGTAAGCTATGATGGAGGCGTGTTTTTTTTTTTTGAGTGATGCTGCCTGCTTATGACTGGTCAGCTTCATACAGGAGCAATTAGTACATGCCCCCAGGATAAACTGTACAACACCCACCTGGGGTAAAATACATGGAAAAGAAAATAAAAAAATTGTTCTGTAGCTCCTATTACTTAGTGTGTCCAATCCAACATGAAAAATTTATTTGGTACAAGGTCCTGTTTAAAGAGCATTTCCACCTAATAAAACATGATCTATAGGACTATAAGCTTTGAGAAGCTTTTTTTTTCATTTCAATCACTGTTACCAGAAGTCTGCAACATGATTGTCGAAAAACTCATATAATGCTTTTGGATTTTTTATTAACATATTTTCTTTCACATTAACAGATAAACTCATTCTGAAAATCCCTTGGAAAAATTTGTACGGTGAAGCAGTGGTTGCCACTCTTGAAGGATTATATTTATTGGTGGTACTGGTGCAAGTGAGTAGTGAATACATTTACATAAATGATGCTAAATGCCTATGTGCAAAGCATGAATTCATATTGGCCCATAGCCAAATGAGATGGTCCTCCACTTCCTAAAGACTGTAAACTAAAAAGCAACCCTTTTTCCACTACCATTCCCCTCCCAAAAAAACCAACATTTTTTTCTTTTTTTTTCTTCACCGTTTCTCTCCACCTGGAAAGGTGTAATTTTAATTCAAAACTACAATTCTTCCTGAAATAAAACAAGCTCTGATATGCAATACTGACAGAAAATGAGTAATATTTTTTGCAGGAAGGGGAGAAAAAAATGAAGTGGAAAAATGAAAATTTTCCTCAACAGGAAGCGATAATTACTTTTATATTCATGAATGACTCTAATTTGGCAACTTTACCTTCCACTGTCCCCCAAAGGTTTTTAGGTCCTACAAGCTTGCTTGTCTGAAATAGCTTTGGTCCACATGCTGTCCTGTATGTGCAACAGGCAATAACAGACCGGTAGTTAAACGCCCCACATGGGAAAGCTGCTTTCCTATTGGAGGAGGCTGATGGAAGGTCTCGTCACATGTTTCTCCTCCAGCAGCCATTGTATGGACAGAAATGTTGGCTAGTGTGTGAAGAGGGCGGCACTAACAAGAGAATGTGACCATCCCCTTTATGTAAGAGTCTGTTATTGAGCTCATTTTGATAGTCCTAACAGGAAGGTTTGAAACTTTGTGTCTTATTCGGAGCTCCTCACAGCTGACACGCTCTAGTAGGTGGAGCGTCGCCCATGTGCACTAGCACATAGTCTTCAATTTGTCTGTTTATTGTGTGTGAGACGTCTGTTGCGCACACGGGACATCACATGGACCAAAACGTGCCTGTCTGAAAAAGCCCTAAGGCAAAGTTCATTATTCTTGTAAAAATCACAAGGTGACGTAACAGTAATGTTTCTGTCTAGAAAACAAGGGTGCAAGGGACATTGTGACCATCACAAAAAATGTAACTATATGTTAAACCTTTAACGCTCCATGACTTATGCATCCGTCATGAGCACGGGTTAGTTCTCACCCTGACTGATGTATATTACACACTGATGTGTATCTGTGGCAGAAGCGCGGCTCATAAACAAAATCAGGCTACTGCTGCATTTGCAGAGATCAGGGTAAACTCCCTCTGTCAGACCATTGCCCCACTCCGCTACACAATCGCAGGGTGACCATATGTTATTATAGCAGTCGGGTGACGAGGTTTTGTTATGTTAAAGGGTGTAATACTTGCACTGCAAAATTTCAGCATTGTTAATATTCAAGCAAGTTCCATAGTAAACTCTTAAAGGGAACCTATCAGCGCTTTTTTCGCATATAAGCTGTCACCACCGCCATTAGGGGGTGATCTACAGCATTCTGTAATTCTGTAGATAAGCCCCCGATGTAACCTGAAAGATAAGAAAAACAAGTTAAATTATTCTCTCCCAGAGGCGGTCTGGTCCGATGGGTGTCGCAGGTCCGGGTCCGGCGCCTCCCATCTTCATGTGATGATCTCTTTGCTTCTGTCGTGCCCTGCTCAGGCGGAATTCTCTGCCTTGTTGAGGGCAGAGCAAAGTACTGCAGTGCGCTGGCGCCGGGAAAGGTCAGAGAGGTCCAGCTCCTGCGCACTGCAGTACTTTACTCTACCTCAACAGGGCAGATCAGTGCGCCTGCGCAGGAGCGCGACAGAAGCAAGGAAGAGGACGTCATCACACGAAGATGGGAGACTCCCATCGGATCGGACCGCCCCCCGGGTGAGTATAATCTAACATCAGAGGTCTCAAACTGCGTTCCTCAAGGGCCGCAAACAGGTCATGTTTTCAGGATTTCCTTGTATTGCACAGGTGATAATTTAATCACCTGCACAGATAATAATTCCAGCACCTAGTGCAGTGCTAAGGAAATCTTGAAAACACGCAAGGTTTACGGCCCTCGAGGAATGCAGTTTGAGATCTAACTTGTTTTTCTTATCTTTCAGGTTACATCATGGGCTTAGCTACAGCATTATAGAATGCTGTATATAAGCCCCTAATTGCGGTGGCTGCAGCTTATATGCGAATGAGGTGACAGGTTCCCTTTAAACAAAACAAAGCCATCATTATTTTTTTTTTTTCATACCACACAAAAAAAATTACAAATGATATTTCAGCAGCAGAATGGAAGGAAAGGAGACACACTAGTAATGACTAGTGGGTAGGCGGAGCCCAGATAGGATTGACACCTCAGATTAAAAAGAGTGTTGACCGGCCCCTCCAGCTCGGGCTCCTCCTACTCCTGCTTCTTCAGTCTGAAATTTGAGGTCCAGAGGATAGGTCGCTGCTGGAAGCAGCTCCTCAGAAAACTTTATTATTTTTATCGGACAAGAGACTTGGATCACCAGAAGTGGTCTAGAGGTCTCAGGGGTCTCAGCGCTGCTGGACCCCCACCTCTCCCTTGGCGATCTGTAATACCCTGTATGGTGGTCCCTGCAGTTTCACGCCAGCCCTGGGGGATGAGGATTGCTTCCCTGGCGGGGACGCAAACCGCACATCGGGGGTCACTGCGTTCCCCGCCCGGGGGGGGAAGCGATGGGCACAGCGCCACAAACCCTGGGGGTCCCTGTGGCGCTCGGCTGGTGAGTACCGCATTTTTATGTGAATGTGTGTGTGCTCTCAGCGGCTGCTACATGTATTAGATGACATGTTTGGTGACTGTATTTTATGTCCGCAGGCAGATACCTGCAGGACAGAGGAGAGCAGAGAGCGAGGAGTTCGCGCTCTTTTTTGAAGCCGGAGGGGGGCGTGGCTTCACGCTTCCCGCTCTTTTTGTGACAGGAATCGCTCTGAGGAGACTGCAGCTTCACTGTCCTTCTCTTCCGGCTTCTCTCAGCGCGGCGGCCATTACAAAGGCTCCGGGCTCCTCATGCTCCGCTCCTCCTGTTTAAGGTATACTTTCACCGAGGCCAGCTGGGTGAGTGAATATCATCACCCCACAGCGCAGAACCTATCTGTGTTCCAAGTGACAGATAGCGTTTATCTGCAGCCGCGTTCTCTTATAGAGACCTGGGACTCGCACACTCCTTTTATTTTATATAGGGAGTTGTGGGGAGTTGGCGGCATTAACCCCTATGAAGGGTTAACCCTTTCAGCAATAACCGCCGCAGGTTCTACCCGGTAGGGATCAGAACGCAGGAGGTTATTTATATACTGAGAGATAGCTGGGGTAACTCTCTTCTTTAAGAGCTTTAACCCTTCAGCGTACTTGCTCAGTCTGCTTAGTAACCACACTGTTTCCAGTTACTAACAGGGTTTTGACCTGCCATTTACTGCTGACATGTCGGTTCAGGGTCCAGAAGGTGCGGACCATCTGCCAGATCCGCTACAGGATCAGTCGCAAGTATCTGATACGCAGACTTCGACGGCATCAAGTGCTGCGATTTACAGCGATACCAAATTAGATGCCATCGCTCAGTCAATTAATGGCTTGTCTGACCTTTTAGGTCAGTGGGTGTCAGCTAGATCCTCTCATGACAGGAAGCGGCGCAGGCCGGTGCCATCTTTTCCGCGTAGCGAATCAGAGGTATCTGATATGGAATGCGGACAGGGTTCTCCTTCAAACTCAGAAGGGGAGTTATCCGATTCGGATAAGGAGGATCGGCAGGGACATTCTTTCTCTCTTGTGAGCCGAACAGAGGCTTTAATTGAAGCTATGATGGAGGCGTTACAGTTACCGGAGGAGGTAACTACACGGCCTGGTAAGTCGGGCCGCATGTACCAGGAGTACCATAAGTCGCGGTCAACATTACCGGCTCTGGAAGAGCTTAATACGGTAGTGGAGAAGGAACGTCTGTGTCCAGATAAACGTTTTCAAGGGACACGGTTCTTTGAAGCATTATATCCGTGTTCAACGGAATTGACGGATAATTGGATTCCTTCTCCTGAAGTGGATGTTCCTTTATCCCAGCTTAGTAAATCCTCATTGCTTCCGGTTAAAGGGAAAGCGAGTCTGCAAGAGCCGCTGGACAGAAAAACGGAGATGGCGGCGAAATCCATCTATGAAGCTGCAGGTCATGGATTCAGAGCAGTACTAGGATCCATGTGTGCTTCTAAGGCTTCCCTGTGCTGGTTGGTCCGTTTACGGAAGGCATTGCAAAATAGATCTCCATTATCCGAGATAGATGGACTTCTCGATTTATTGGAGACTGCAGCCCGATATAGCTGTGATGCAGGTCTGGATACTGCGTCGTTATTATCCAGGACGCAATCCTCAGCGGTCACAGTCAGAAGAGCACTGTGGCTTAGACAGTGGACCGGGGACGCGGTTTCCAAGCAGGGTTTACTGTCTTTAGCCTACAAGGGTGGTCAGCTATTTGGATCTGATCTCACAGAGCTGATTGCCAAGGCAAAGGCTAAAGAAGCGGCTTTACCACAGCGAAGGGCTATGGCTTCTACGTCTGGCAGACCTAGTGCCGGTAATGGTCGGCGATATTTTCGGTCTAGGGGACGATCCGGTCAGTCTTCTTGGGGATCGGGTCGTCCCTCTTTTTCGGGAAAGAAGTCTTCTCAGAAATCCCGCACCCCTTGCAAACAAAGTTTCCGTCAAGACAAGCGGGAAACTGACAAGAAGCCCGCCAAGGCAGACTGACGCCAGGTCCTCACTCGAGGGCTCTCGAGTGGGGGGTCGCCTGCTCCAATTCAAGGCGAATTGGATTTCCCGCGTTCCGGATTCCTGGGTAACGCGAGTTGTGTCGGCAGGCTATTTCATAGAGTTTTCTTCTCGACCCCGGACAGTTTTTGCCAGTCTCGCATTCCGTCAGAGCCCGAGCTATTTGCCGCTCTGCTGCGAGAGGTGGAATTCCTTCTGCAGAAGGGTGTAGTAATACCGGTTCCGACAGAGGACCGGGGAAAAGGTTTTTATTCAAATCTCTTTGTGGTCCCCAAAAAAGAGGGCAAATTTCGTCCTATTCTGGATCTCAAAAGATTGAATCAGCATGTCCACACCCAAAAATTCCGCATGGAGTCACTTCGCTCCGTTGTGGCAACCCTGTCGCAGAACGACTTTCTGGTGTCAATCGACATTCGCGACGCTTATTTGCATGTTCCCGTCGGAAGGGCTCACCAGCGCTTCCTTCGTTTTGCCATAGGTCAGGACCATTACCAATTTGTGGCCCTGCCATTCGGCTTGGCTTCAGCGCCCAGAGTTTTTACAAAAATTCTAGCGCCTCTCATGGCAATTCTTAGAAGACAGGGAGTCACGATTATTCCCTATCTGGACGACCTTTTGATTGTGGCGTCCTCAAAGGAGGAGGCGGTGACGGCTCGCAATCTATCCCTTCAGCTCCTGGAGGACTTCGGGTGGCTGGTCAATTGGGAGAAGTCGTCTCTGGAACCGTCGCAGTCAATCCTGTTTTTGGGGATGCATTTCGACACGGTACGGGCAGTGGTGTCCCTACCTCCAGACAAGCGGGCATGTCTCCTTCGACATGTACAGACTATGAAGTCTTCGACAGCAATGTCCCTTCGGAAGTGTATGCGCCTTTTAGGTCTGATGGTGGCTTCTATGGAAGCGCTTCCGTTTGCCCAGTTTCATTCCAGAGCCCTCCAAAGGCTCATTCTGAGTTATTGGGATCGATCGCAGATTGCACTGGATCGCAGTATCCTCATCTCTCGCAGGGTGCTAGAGTCCCTAAGTTGGTGGTCACGTCCAGGAACGTTATCACTGGGGAAGTCCTTCCTCCCTCCGAGGTGGTCGGTCATAACCACCGATGCCAGCCTGACGGGCTGGGTGGGTGTCTGGAACGATCTCTGGGTTCAGGGAGTATGGTCATCGGAAGAGTCTGTTCTACCGATCAACATCTTGGAATTGAGGGCAATTTTCCTTTGCCTCCAACACTGGACGGTCCCTTTGAGCGGTCTACCAGTCCGAGTGCAGACAGACAACGCAACAGCGGTCGCGTATATCAACCACCAAGGCGGGACGAGGAGTTCCAGGCTCATGGTGGAAGTGTCTCGGATCCTGAATTGGGCCGAGGACAGAGTACCAGCCATCTCTGCGATTCACATTCCAGGAGTTCAGAATACCACGGCGGACTTCCTCAGTCGAGAGAAGATGGATCCCGGAGAATGGAGTCTTCATCCGGAGATCTTTGCACTACTGTGCTCCCTTTGGGGAGTTCCCCAAGTGGATTTGATGGCATCCAGGTCCAATGCCAAGTTGCCGACCTTCATGTCCAGGTACAAGGACCCGAAGGCTGTGGCGGTGGATGCTCTGGTGGCCCCGTGGGACCGATTCGAGCTAATCTATGTGTTTCCGCCGATATCCTTACTTCCTCTGGTGCTGCGTCGGATCAGACTGGAGAGAATCCCGGCTATGTTGATAGCCCCAGATTGGCCAAGGAGGACGTGGTTCTCGACACTGGTGTCGCTTTTGGCAGCACCGCCATTTCCACTTCCTCTTCGCCCGGACCTGTTAACCCAGGGTCCTGTCCGTCATCCGGACTTGAAGTCTCTGCGTTTGACGGCGTGGCTCTTGAGACCGAAATACTGACCCGTAGAGGTTTTTCAGCCGAAGTCATTGCCACTCTGCGAGCTGCCAGAGGTCCGGCTACTACTAGAATTTACCACAAGACCTTGGTAGCCTTCTTCTCGTGGTGTTTGGGTTCTTCAAGGAACCCGAGGATTTTTTCCATTCCCAATCTGTTGGCTTTTCTACAGTACGGGCTGGACAAGGGTTTGGCAGTTAGCACCCTGAGGGGTCAGGTTTCTGCCCTGTCTCTGTTGTTCCGGAAAGTTATCGCCTCGCGTAGGGACGTGCGCTCCTTTTTTCGCGGGGTAACCCGTCAGTTTCCGCCGCGGAAGGCACCTGTGTCTCCTTGGCGGCTCAACCTTGTCCTGGAGGCTCTTCAGCATTTGCCTTTTGAGCCAATGGATTCTGCTAACCTTTCTTTGCTTTCTTGGAAGGTTGCCTTCCTAGTCGCAGTCACTTCTTTGAGAAGGGTTTCTGAGTTGGCGGCTCTTTCTTGCTCGCCTCCTTTCCTGGAATTTTACCCGGATCGAGTAGTGCTTCGCACACGGGGCGACTTTCTACCTAAGGTAGTGTCGCAATTCCATGTTAACCAGGATATTGTTTTGCCTTCACTTTGCCCGGGCCCGAGGAATGCAAAGGAACGGGTTTTGCACACGTTGGATTTAGTGCAGGCCTTAAAGTTCTATTTGTCTGTTACTCAAGGTTTTAGGAAGTCAGACTCCTTGTTTGTGATTCCAGCAGGTCGTCGACGTGGTCAACGAGCTTCCAAGGACTCTATAGCTCGTTGGATTCGGTCAGCCATTTTGGAGGCTTACCGACTTAAAGGCGAACCTTGCCCGATTAAGATTCGTGCTCATTCTGTGGCCTCATCGTGGGCCTTTCATCAAGGGGCTTCGGCAGCTCAGCTCTGCCGAGCGGCGACTTGGCGCTCCGTCCACACGTTTACAAAGTTTTATAAGGTGGACGTCAGTGCTTCCGCTGATGCGGCCTTAGGACGCAGGGTCCTACAGGCGGCTGTAGTGTAAAGTTCTAGTTAACTTGTATTTGGCGCCTGTTGCGCATTTACCAAGGTTGTTGGGATTCTGCCTGTTTTTTCTTGGTTATATTCCCACCCTTAATTTTTGGACTGCTTTGGGACGTCCCACTAGTCATTACTAGTGTGTCTCCTTTCCTTCCATTCTGCTGCTGAAAGACGGATTTTGGTAAGAACTTACCTGTAAAATCCTTTTCAGCGAAGGAAGGAAAGGAGACATAGCACCCGCCCATGGCAGAAGTGTGTTGATGTGTTTTCAGATGCGGCGTGACCCTCTTCTGATAGCGATTATCTGGACTGAGGTTGACGCGCTTCGGCTTCTTTCCAGCATTGCCAGCTCATCGCGGTGGTCAGGTCCAGTGAGTAGTACCTGGAACTGTGTGGTTTTTTGCCTACATGCATGCATAACCTGTATTCTTGCTTTTTCTCTGAAGTCCTTCAGAAGGGGTTATGTTGCTCCGCTGGTGATATTTGCTCTTCCCTAAGCTTTTGTACGACTGAAGAAGCAGGAGTAGGAGGAGCCCGAGCTGGAGGGGCCGGTCAACACTCTTTTTAATCTGAGGTGTCAATCCTATCTGGGCTCTGCCTACCCACTAGTCATTACTAGTGTGTCTCCTTTCCTTCCTTCGCTGAAAAGGATTTTACAGGTAAGTTCTTACCGAAATCCGTCTATTTTTTTCCACTAAAATGTTGCTATGGTCTCAAATTTTTCATTTTCACTGCGAATAACGAGAAATAGCATCCCACAATTTATATTGCAATTTCTCCTAAGTATGTTAACATCCCATATGTGAAATGAACTCGGCACTCAACTTTAGTATAGTGAGAATAAAGATTTTTATTCACAGTAGTAACACGAAACGTTTCGGTCCTATATCATGGACCTTCATCAGTCACAGATACTACTGGGAAGGGGGTTGATCCACATAGGGAAGAAAGAAAGGGCTGGATATAGCCTGTATTGGTGGGGTGAGATGAGGAAGAGGACAATGCCTCTATTGCACTAGTAACCTGTTGTGAAGGAGTCCGGCAGTGAGGATAGGTCTCTGCATTGGACGCGGTGTCACCGCTAGTCTGAGCTGAGTTTGGCGCTCAGACTAGCGGTGGACACCGCGTCCAATGCAGAGACCTATCCTCACTGCCGGACTCCTTCACAACAGGTTACTAGTGCAATAGAGGCATTGTCCTCTTCCTCATCTCACCCCACCAATACAGGCTATATCCAGCCCTTTCTTTCTTCCCTATGTGGATCAACCCCTTCCCAGTGTATCTGTGATGATGAAGGTCCATGATATAGGACCGAAACGTTTCGTGTTACTACTGTGAATAAAAATCTTTATTCTCACTATACTAAAGTTGAGTGCGAGTTCATTTTCTATTAGATACGGTGTGGGAACCTACTCTGGCATCTTCTTGGTTGTGCACACGGTTATTTTTTCATATCTCTCAACATCCCATATGTGGTCATCAACTACTGTTAGGATATACGGTATATTTTTTTTTATGATTGGCTGCTATCGCATACTAACCCTTTTTTTTCTTGCTAAAGCAAATTTTTGCATTGTATTTCAGATCTAGAATTTTTTCCATATTTCTGCTGACAGTCATGGGAGGGTTTGTTTTTTGTGGGGCGAGTTGACTTGTTATTGGTACAATTTTCAGTCGCAACATTTTTTGATTGCTTTCTATTCCAAGTTTTGGGAGGTAACATGAACAAAAACCTGCAATTCAGTATTTTCTTTTTATGCCATTCTGCGTCTGGTGAACTTGATAAGGCACCTTTTATTCTTTGGGTCAGTACGATTACAGCAATACCACATTTATATAATTTTTTAAGTTTTGGTGCTTCTGCACAGTAAAACCTATTTTATAGAAAAAAAACACATTATTTTTGCATTGCCATATTCTGAGAGCTATAAGTTTTTTTAACTTTCACTAATGGAGCTGTATGACGGCTTGTTTTTTTGCGGGACAAGATGGCTTTTTCAGAGATGCCATTTTTATTTACATGTGTCTTTTTGATTGCATTTTATTCCACTTTTTGTTTGGCGGTATGATGAAAAAGCATAATTTTTGCATATATATATATTAGGGTGCCAAGGAAAAATGAACTTTGCAAATTGGTAAGTCTTACCCCTCAAATTTGTTCCTTTTGGCATAAGGATTGACCATGTAAAATATGTTGACATTAAATTTAGATTTACCATTTGCTCAAGGCATGTGAATTATTCCATGTTTCTCTTTTTCCACAATAATGTACACACAAAAAAAAATGTAAATTTAAAAAAAAATAAAAAAAAAGCTAAAAGTTCAAATCACCCCCCTTTCGCCCCATTGAAAATTAAGGGGTTAAAAAAAATAAATTATACACTCATTTGGTATCGCCACGTTCAGAAACGCCCGATCTATCAAAATATAAAATCAATTAATCTGATTGGAAAACGGCATAACATACCATACATAACATGGGATATGCATGACGATAAATACTAAACAAACATTTAAAACTGCAGTATGATGTGCCGTTGAGCAACCGGTAAATGATAACTAATCTTAAAAAAAGAAAATTATAAAATATCTATGACCAAAAAGGAGCAATATTAGGAGGTAAGACCTTCCAAAACTTGCTACTTCATTTTTACCATGCATTTCCTTGGCACACTAATATATATTTATATATATATATATTTATATATATATATATATATATTATATATAATTTATTTTATTTTTTTCACTTTTATTTTTACACAGTCCTCTATGGGACTTGAACTTTTAGCACTCTGATCTCTGATATAATGTATTGAATGCACTAGCGCTGCAATGTATAATGCCAGTCAGTGCTGCACTGACAGAAGCCTTCTAAAGGTCCCGTCTCACATAGCGAGATCGCTGCTAAACAGCGATCTCAGCAGCGATCTCGCTATGTCTGACACGTACCAGCAATCAGGCCCCTGCTGTAAATCGCTGGTCGTGTCAGAAATGCTTGGACTGTTTTTGAACGCTGGTCTCCCGCTGCCAGCACGCATTGCTGCGTGTGGCAGGCATCCAACTAGGCGACGTTACCCACAGTGTCGCTGTCCTGATCGCTGCCTGAGCTGCCTGTTTGGCAGCTCAGCAGCGATCATGTAGCGACACACCAGCGATCCTGATCGTTGTCGGGATCGCTGGTGTGTCGCTATGTGAGACGGGGCCCTAAGACCATGCTCTGAGCATTGCCTAACTGGCTTTCTGTAGCTTGGTGACCCGTATGTCTACATAGCAACGAACCGGGAGCCCTCCCCTCTCTCAGCCTCCTAAATTTTGCAATTGAAATTGATCACAGCATTTAGATAGTTAAATAGCTGCGGGTGGTGCAGGCACCGCACCTGGCTGTTAGAGCAGAGTGTCAGCTGTCACATTAGCTGAACTCCCGCCGCTGATTCCGTGTGTACAGCTCCTGTGCCGCAGCGATCTCCAGGGCGTATTCATAGGTCCAAGGTCAGGAACACCTTCCCAACCATGATGTATGGATATGTCCAAGGTCGTGAAGAGGTTAAAACCGGGAGTGGAGCAATCAGTGGAATGGTGTGATAGAAAAACACGTCACCACTTCAGTATTTATCACCCACTCCTGGTTTTGGCTTCTATATACTGATGTAAAATACTGACCAAATACTGAATGTGTGAATGTGTCCTTACTGTAACTTTTTTTAGTGGATATCTGATAAACTATTTTTTAGTTTATATTGGTATAATAACTGCTAAAGTAAATTTCTCTGAAATGTGAAGTGCTTTGTAATATGTTAACGCTATAGATAAAAATTGTTTTCGTTAATTTTGTGAAACTACGCAAACGTCCATAAAATCGTTTCTTGAACACGTGCGACTGACAGTAGCTGTTGTTCTGTGTAATAGTAGAAAAAAACTAGGAATATAATTGCTATTGCAATTTTCCACTATTACTGTGAAACTAGCCTATATATAAAAGTTCCCAAGCGAACGTCAGAAAAACTAATTACTGAACCCCACAACTAATTGACGTTAGCCATAATTCTATGTTTAGTCAAAGACCTGTAGTATAAATTAATTGCTACAGTAAATTTTCACTTCAAATGATGGCAAAATATATATTTTGAATATGATTGAAATGGTGCAAATCGATTCAGTGACCCAGTCAAGCTGTCACGTCGTTAATCAGTGGCCATCGGATGGCAGCCCGGCAAACTGTCTTGTGCCCGCCAGCATCCATGGCCCTACTTGCGTTACTTACACGTGAACCCATAACAATGGTGCTGCACCAGACTAGCTGATCAAAAGAGGAGCCAAGGATGCCGTTGGTTAAGAGGTGACTTGCTGGGCTCCCATCCGACGGCCACAGAATCTCTTTATATCTAATGTAGTATATTCTCGAAGTGGTGGCAAGTCTTCGTTAACTACATTGCTCTTTTTTTTTTTTTTTTTTTTTGCTATAATGACAACTGTGCATCACATATTGTAGGTTACTTTGTTGGCTTGGTTTCATAATTAACTTATCAGCCTTAACATTAACCCCTTAATAATCATCAATACTTTTTTTTTTAACAGCCTTTATTAATAGAACTTGTTAGTGCAACCTTTTTATGGCACTGAGGAGTAATTGACTAGTGATTGCTGACAGGTGCCAGTTGCTTGTTGTAGCTCATGCAATACTACAATGATCCCCTTTTTCATCACATTGGCAACCCCGCAATTAGACTGCTAGCAGTGACGTACCACCAATGGCGGCAGGCCACATGACTGCTGTGTGACCCGGTGAAGGGCCTGATGCCCGCACCTGGCCTCCCCTCTGCCCTTTATTGTTATTGATGATGGTGGAGGAGGGAGCTTCAGCTTCCTCCCCATCATTCTTCCTCGGAGGGCCTGGGTGAGTGCGTCAAATTGTATGGAGGACCATGGGGAGAGTACTGTATTACATGAAGTACCTTTGGCAGTGCATTATACTGTATGGAGGGCCATGGAGAGTGCATTATACAATGTGATGAGGTGTGGGGCCATTGATACTTTATGTAAGCCCATTAGGGTATGTTTCCACTATCAGGAAACAGTCCGGATTAGCTGCGTGTTTGACGCTGTGCGTTGGAGCAGCGTCTAGATGTTACAGCATAGTGGAGGGGATTTCAAGAAATCCCGTCTCCACTATGCTGCAAAACACGCAGGCGGAAGACCTGCGTTTCCGGACATGCGGTGCATCTTTTCAGACCGCAGCATGTCCTAGTCCCTTGCGGCGACGCTGCGGCGACGCAAGGGAAATAACACAGGGCTATGCAGCCCTGCGATCATTCCGGATGTGTTCCGGAGGTGTCCTGAACACATCCGGAATGAGTGCGCGTTCAGAATGGGCGGGGCTTTGGGCGGAGCGGAATTTCCACTCCGTCCAGAGCACTGTGTTTCCTGACCATGGAAACACAGCCTGAGGCTATGTGCACACGTTGCGGAATTGCCATGGAAATTTCCGCGGCAATTCCGCACCTCCCTGCCGCGGGAAATCCGCATATTACAGGTATGCGTATTCCCGCTAAACACTAGCGTTTTGCAAGCGGAATTAGCTTGCAGAATGGTAGCGTTTTACAAGCTATCTGACAGGGTGGTCACACGAGTCAAACAAGTGTTTGACTCGTGTGACCAACTTTTTACTATTGATGCCGCCTATGTCGCATCAATAGTAAAAAGATCTAATGTTAAAATAATAAAAAAATAATAAATAATGATATTCTCACCTTCCGGCGTCCCCGCAGCTTTCCCGCCTCTCAGCGACGCTCCCGGCAAGTTCCGTTCCCAGGAGTCCTTTGCGGCAATCATCCCGATGACGTAGCATCTCGCGAGACCGCTACGTCATCTGGGTGATCTCGCAAAGGACTCCTGGGAACGCGATTGGCGGGAGCGTCGCTGAGAGGCGGGAAAGCTGCGGGGACGCCGGAAGGTGAGAATGGCATAGCATTATTTTTTATTTTAATTATTGTTTCAGCTGCAGAATGGAATGGAGGGAGACACAGGAATTCATTACTGATGGGTAGGCGGAGCCCCAGACCAGGATGTCACCTCAGATCAAAAGCGTGCTGACTGGCTGCCCTCCAGCTCGGGCTCTCCTACTCAGCTCCAGTCTAAGATTTGAGGTCCAGAGGATGGTCGCTGCTAATGCAGCTCCTCAGAAGATTTTATTATTTTATATTCGGACAGGAGACTTGGATCACTAGTTGGTCTAGAGGTCTCAGGGGTACCAGCGCTGCTGTACCCCAACCTCTCCCTTGGCGGATCTGTATTTACTCAATAGTCCCTGCAGAATCCTTGCCGGCCCTGGGGCATGAGGAGAGCTTCCCTGGCGGGACGCAAACCACACGTGCGGTCACTGCGTTCCTCGCCCTGGGGGGAAGCATGGGCACAGCGCCAGAAACCCCTGAGGGTCCCTGTGGCGCTTTGGCTGGTGAGTACTCCACACAAAATTTTATTATTAATGTGTGAGTGCTTTAGCGTCTGATGGCAGCGCTATTACATGTATATCAGTATGCTTCAGCGCTGCGGTGACAGCACTATTACATGTTTATCAGTGTATTTCACCAGCCTCTCCCTTGGCGGATCTGTAACTACATAATGGTCCCTGCAGAATCTTGCCGGCCCTGGGGGATGAGGAGAGTTTCCCTGGCGGGGGCGCAAACCACACACTGGGGTCACTGCGCTTCCCGCCCTGGGGGGAAGCATGGGCATAGCGCCAGAAACCCCTGGGGGTCCCTGTGGCGTTTCGGCTGGTGAGTACTCCACATTTTGGTAAAATGTGTGTGGGGTGTTTTAGCGACTGCTGCGGCAGCCGCTGTACATATATATGCCGGTGACTAGTTTTTTCTATGTCCGCAGGAGGATGCCTGCAGGACGAGGGAAAGGAGGGGAGTACGCGCTCTTTTTATTTTTTGAATTTCGCGCCGCTTCTGAGCGCGCGCTTTACTGCAGCCTCCATTTCCGGCTCCTCTACATGGAGCACACGGAGGCAGAGCGCGGCGGCCATTGCTGATAAAGCGCTGCAGGTTGAAAGCTCCCCGGATCGTTCTCCTCCCCTCCCGGCAAGAATACGTGACCAGCTTGGTGAGTCGCTTCTAGCCCGCCGGGCAGAAGCTTAACCCCTTCACCTCCACAGCGCGGGCGCCGTCTGGGGCACTTCTGAGTGACAGATTGAGCTGTCCTGCGGCTGTTCTCGCATAAGGGGCTCGCACACTCTTTTAATATTAATAAAGAGGCTGTGGGGAGTCTGCGACATTAATGCTGCCACTATACGTTTCCGCTGACGATCCTGATGGCGTCGCATAATATTGCGATCGTTTGTGTGTCATTTTTAGTGTCGCTGGTGACTGCCAATCTGGGCAATCGCATAGGCGATTAGCGATCTCCTTGACAACTTTGGCGGTCATTGCGTTATAAAAAACAGCGCAATTTTTTAGCGATCTTGTGGAACGTTTTCTGTTTAGTGTGGCATGGCTGTCCTGCAGCTGCGACCTTATAAGAGGCGCCTGAGATTCGCACACCCTTTTTCATTATCAAGGTTGTGGGGAGTCAGCTACTTTAACCCCTTCTTAGGAGGTTAACTCTTAATGGGAGACAGCTGGGGTAGCTCTCGCCTTAGAGCTTTAACCCTTCAGCGTTTGTTTTTTATTTAAGTACTGCTCTGGTTACTGACAGGTTTATCCTGCCATATACTATGCAAGGGCATGTCAGAGACCCTCTCCCAGATCCGCTACGGATCAGCCTCGCGTATCTGACACGCAGACCTCGACTCATACACGGTCAGAGGTTCCAATGGTGTCAAAATGGAGGCCTTCACTGGTTTCTATTGATGACCTTTTAGGTTATGGAGTGTCAACTAGATCCTCTCAAGGGAGCGACACAAATCGGTGTTTTCCTTCTTGCTTAGCGAAGAAGTCCGATTCGGTCAAGGAGGATCGGCAGGGACACCCTGCCTCTCTCAGGGGCCGTACTAAAATTTCTGTGGAAGCCATGTGGACGTTACAGTTACCGGAGGAGGTAACTAGTCGTCCTGGTAAGTCGGCCCGGATGTTGCAAGGGTCGCATGGGTCGCGATGACCTTACAAACTGTATCCGTTTTTTCTACGGAGTTATTTGTTAATTGGACCTCTTCTCCTGAAGTGAATGTCCCTTTATTCCAGCTTAGCAAATCTTCCTGGTAAAAGGGAAGACGAGTCTGCAGGACACGCTGGACAGAAGAACGGAGATGGCAACAATTTCCATCTGTGTAGCCGTGGATCATAGATTCGGTATTAAGGATCTAGGTGTACTTGTTAAGTTCCCCTGAGCCGGTTGGACCGTCTAAGGACGGCGTGGCAAGTTTCCCTCTATCAAGGTAGATGGGCTTTTCTAGTTGAAGGATAATGCGTCACTGCTATCCAGGGAGCAATCCTCGGCAGTTACAGTCAGAAGAGCACTGTGACTTGGATGGAACGCAGTTTTCCAACAGGGTTTGCTATCTTTAGCTTAGAAAGTGGTCAGCTATTTGACTGACCTCACGGAGCTGATGCCAAGGCAAAGGCAAAAGAAGCAGCTTTACCGCAGCGCAGAGCTGTGACTTCTGCGTCTGGCAGGACTAGTGCCGATAGTTATCGGCAGTCCTTTTCGGTTCAAGGGATGATCTGACCAACCCTCTGGGGGTTTGTGTCGTCTCTCTCTTTTAAAAAAAAAAAAAAGGGGGAATTCTCAGAAATTCCGCATACCCTGGAAACAGAACTTCTGTTAAGGCAGAAGCTGGCAAAAAAAAAAAAAAAAAAAAAATTCGCTAAGGCGGACTGACTTCTGACATTCCGTCAGAGCCGAGCATGAAGTCGCTTCGCTCAGTTATGGCAGCCCTGTCGCAGAACGATCAATCGACATTCGCGACGCTTTTTGGCATGTTCCCATCGGAAGACCTCACCCAGGTTGTGGCTCGACCATTCGGCTTGGCCTTAACGCCCAGAATTTTTACAACGATTCTGACGCCAAAATCTCATGGCAATCCTTCAAAGACGGGGACTTACGATTCGTCCCTATTTGGACGGCCTTTTCGGTTGTGGCTTCAAAGGAGAAGTCGTCTCTGGAATCGTCGCAGGCAATCCTGTTTTTGAGGATGCATTTCGACACGGTAGGGCGGTGTTGTCCCTACCTCCAGACAAGCAGGCATGTCTGCTCCAGCATGTACAGACTATGAAGTCTGCGACAGCAGTGTCCCTTCGGAAGGTATGCGCCTTCTGGGTCTGACGGTGGCGTCCATGAGGTTTTTTCCGTTTGTCCAATTTCATTCCAGAGCTCTCCATAGGCTCATTCTGAGTCGTTGGGATCAATCGCAAGGTTCGCTGGATTGCAGCGTCACCATTTCTCGCGCGGTGCGGGATTCTCTAGAATGGTGGTTACGTCCAGGGGCATTCTCCCTGGGGAAGTCTTTCCTCCCTCCGAAGTGGTCAGTCATAACCACCGATGCCAGCCTGACGGGCTGGGGGGGTGTTTGGAACAATCTCTGGATTCAGGGGGTATGGTCATCGGAAGAGTCTGTTCTTCCGATCAACATCCTGGAATTGAGGGCGATTTTCCTTTGCCTCCAACATTGGACGGTCCCTTTGAGCGGTCTGCCAGTCCGAGTGCAGACAGACAATGCGACGGCTGTCGCGTATATCAATCACCAAGGTGGGACAAGGAGTTCCAGTCTCATGGTAGAGGTGTCCCGAATTCTGATTTGGGCAGAGGCCAGTGTACCAGCCATTTCGGCGATTCACATTCCAGGGGTTCAGAATATTACAGCGGACTTTCTCAGTCGCAGAAGGATGGATCCCGGGGAATGGAGCCTCCACCCGGAAGTTTTTGCACTACTGTGCTCTCGCTGGGGAACCCCCCAAGTGGATTTGATGGCATCCAGGTCCAATGCCAAGTTACCGACGTTCATGTCCAGGTACAAGGACCCGAAGGCTGTGGCGGTGGATGCTCTAGTGGCTCAGTGGGATCAGTTCGAGCTGATCTATGTATTCCCGCCGATATCCTTACTTCCTCTAGTACTGCGTCGGATCAGACTAGAGAGAATTCCAGCTATTTTGATAGCTCCAGACTGGCCAAGAAGGGTGTGGTTCTCGACAATAATGTCGCTGTTGGCGGCACCTCCTTTTTTCACTCCCTCTTCAACCGGACTTGTTGACTCAGGGGCCCGTTTGTCATCCGGACTTGATGTCCCTGCGTTTGACGGCGTGGCTCTTGAGACCGAAATCTTGACCCGTAGAGGTTTCTCAGCCGAGGTCATTGCTACCCTTCGTGCTGCAAGAAGTCCGGCTACTACTAGGATTTACCACAAAATTTGGGAAACCTTCTTTTCGTGGTGTTTGGGGTCCTCTCGGAACCCGAGAAAATTTTCCATTCCCAACCTGTTGGCTTTTCTGCAGCATGGGCTAGACAAGGGTTTGGCAGTCAGCACCCTGAAAGGTCAGATTTCTGCTCTGTCCTTATTGTTCGGAGAACCATTGCTTCGAATAGAGACGTGCTCTCCTTTTTCCGAGGTATATCTCGTAAGTTTCCGCCGCGGAAGGCACCCGTGTCTTCTTGGCGGCTCAACCTTGTTTTGGAGGCTCTTCAGCATAAACCTTTTGAGCCTATGGTTTCTGCTAGCTTTTCTTTACTTTCTTGGAAGGTGGCTTTCCTTGTTGCAGTCACTTCCTTGAGGAGAGTTTCTGAGTTGGCAGTTCTTTCTTGTTCGCCTCCTTTTCTGGAGTTTTTTCCGGATCGTGTAGTGCTTCGCACTCGGGGTGATTTTTTACCTAAAGTGGTGTCACAATTTCATGTCAACCAGGATATTGTGTTGCCTTCATTCTGCCCGGATCCGAAGTATGTGAAAGAGCGAGCTTTACACACATTGGATTTAGTGCGGGCCTTGAAGTTTTATCTATCTATTACTCAAGGTTTTCGTAAGACGGACTCCCTATTTGTGGTTCCAGTCGGTCGTCGGCGTGGTCAACGAGCTTCCAAGGATTCTATAGCTCGTTGGATCCGGTCAGCTATATTGGAAGCTTACCGTCTTCAGGGTGAATCTTGCCCGATTAAGATTCAAGCCATTCCACGAGGGCTGTGGCTTCATCGTGGGCTTTTCACCAAGGTGCTTCGGCAGTGCAGCTCTGCCGGGCGGCAACTTGGCGCTCTGTCCACACGTTTACGAAGTTTTATAAAGTGGACGTCAGTGCTTCCGCTGATGCAGCCCTCGGACGTAGGGTCCTGCAGGCAGCTGTAGTTTAAAGTTCTGGATGAACTTGTGTTTAGCGCTGGTTGCGCTTTGTTAAGGTTGTTGGGTTTCTGCCTCTTGTTGGTTTTTTCCCACCCTTATTTTTGAACTGCTTTGGGACGTCCCATCAGTAATGAATTCCTGTGTCTCCCTCCCTTCCATTCTGCAGCTGAAACACGGATTTTGGTAAGAACTTACCGGTAAAATCCTTTTCAGCGAAGGAAGGGAGGGAGACACAGCACCCTCCCAAGGCAGAAGTGTGTTGATGTTTTCAGATGCAGCGCGACCCTTGTCTGATTGCGATATCTGGACTGAGGTCAGCGCGCTAAGGCTCTGTTCCAGCATCGCCAGCTCATCGCAATAGTCAGGTTCAGTGAATAGTACCTGGAACTCTGTGGTTTTTGGCTTACTTTGCATGCATAACCTGTATCCTTGTGTTTTTGCTCTGAAGTTTCTTCAGAAGGGATTATGTTGCTCCGCTGGTGATCTTGGTTCTTCCCTAAAGCTTTGGTACGACTGGAGCTGAGTAGGAGGAGCCCGAGCTGGAGGGGCCAGCCAGTCAGCACGCTTTTGATCTGAGGTGACATCCTGGTCTGGGGCTCCGCCTACCCATCAGTAATGAATTCCTGTGTCTCCCTCCCTTCCTTCGCTGAAAAGGATTTTACCGGTAAGTTCTTACCAAAATCCGTGTTTTTACATGGATATGGTACCCAGGGCTTGGAGGAGAGTCTCCTCTCCTCCAGACCCTGGGTACCATCCGCACATGAACCGCTTACTTTCCGCATGGTGGGCACAGCCACATGCGGAAAGTAATTGGTTCAATGCATTTCTATGGCGGCGGAATCGCCGCGGTTCCGCAAAAAAGAATGAGCATGCTGCGGATTCTCCCGCGATGCGATTCCGCCGCGGAAAAACCGCAGCATGTGCACAGCATTGCGGAATCTCATAGGTCATAATGAGTTGTATTGTGTAAGCGGTTTTGCCGCGGTTTCGCGGCATTTCCGCCGCGGAAAACCGCGGCAAAACCGCTAAGAAACCGCAACGTGTGCACATAGCCTTATACTACATGGAGGGCTATGTGGGGGTCACAGTTGGGAGATCATATGGTGTTGGGGGTCACGATATTTTGCCTTGAGGTGGGGTACAGTAGGATCATTATACTGTGCATGTGGAGGATTTCACCATGGGGGTATCATACTGTGTTTGGGAAGCACTTTTGCTGGCATCATACTTTATGGGGGCAATTAAACTGGAATCTTGGACTTCAGCAGGAGGAAAATTACTTTGTAAAGGCTGCACAGTTGTGAGATATGCTGTACTGTGATCCCAACAAGTCTTTTTTTTTTTTTTTTTTTTTGAGGGGGGGGTCACAGGGTCCAATTAGAACTTTTGCTATGGGACCCCATGATGTCTATGTACGCCCCTTATTGATGGGTGCCTGTAGTTGCCACTGGAACCAGAGACCAAGTAACGGCCTCGAGGTCTTTCACCATGGTAGCAAGCCTGAGCAGCATACTAGACCAACAATTATAAGTGTGATGGAAAGAGCGCACGCCAATAAAAACTTGTTTTCCTTGAAATAAAAAATGCATATGTAATTGGTACCATCGCATCTGGAAGGACCTGAACTGCAAATATTTAACCTACTCAGTAAACACTGAAAATAAATAAATAAAACTCACCAAAAATGTGAGCTGCTTTTCTGTTGGAGGAGCATGATGGACAGGTTTGGTAACGTGGTCCTCCATCAATGGCTATTATGGACAGAAATACTGGCCAAAAACATCAAATCAGTTAGCAAACAACAAGCTTTAAAAAAAACGCAAATAATCCTAGATAAATCTGGTGTCACTGTAATTGTATTGACTCATGGAATAAAGTTGTCTAAAGGGGTACCTTTACATGTCAGTCTTTCCTACTTTACTGTGAAAGCAGTGTCTCAATTGATATGCAAGTGTGGTTGGAGCTCTGAAGCCTTTGTTACTCCAGCTCTATTCTTCACCACCACCTCCTGCTTGACTAAAGGCTTCTTTTTCTGAAGTATTCAGCACAGAGGCTGTCAATTAAGCAGGGTGAGCCAGTGCCGGGTAGAGAATAGAGCTGGAGTGACAGAAGCTTCAGATCCACCATAGCTATTTGCATATCAATTTAAACTCTTATTTCTCAGTAACAGAAATGAACTGGCCATATAAAATGTATTGCCGAACTTCTTTTTGCATGAGCTATATGCACATGTAAATAGTTTGGTATTGGTGGGGTGAAATCCTAGTCACAGATTCCCTTTCTGCTGTGTCTCACACACACTATGATACATTTAGGCAGAACTTAGAATTTCCCTGCAGGAAGTCCCCAGATAAGCCGCACACATGCAGTTGATCATCTACATTGATGTACAGTAAAAAGAAAAGTGATTAGACAGTTATGATGTCATTGTAGATGCTAGTATCGTGTTAGCATGGACTGGTCCTTATGCAGTTCAGTGTGATACACTGTGTATCACCTTTTGGTCATTGCCAAGATTAACTTTCGGCAATTTGTGCTACAGTAACATTACTAGCTAGCTCTCCCTACACACATCAACGAGTTTTGAGCACAAATTTCCTGGTTGCTGGTTTATTTATTTTGCTTGCTTATTTTGACAGAACTGTACATACATTGTTTGCACTGTTCCCATTAGTGCTCAGAATCCAAATTCTAATCGAAGTATGTTTTTTGAGTCTTGACGGAAACCCTTACAAACGCCTTGCAGATATTGTCCTGGTTGGATTTAGGTCTCATTCAGACAAGTGTATAATATGGATGTGAGCTTTTTGAGTAAATATTGGACAACATGCACACTAATGTAATTCCATAGGATTGTTCAGAAAGCCATAAGGGAAAAACCTCAGTACTGTGATGCTACGCACTACTCACTGGCAAGCTGAGAGGCTGGGTAATCAAAATGTCCAAGGTCAGAAGCCATGAGGGTATGTCATAGACAGAAGGATGAGACAAAAGAATAGTCAAGTTACTTTCCAGGAGTCAAAATACCAGAAAGATAGCAAATCAAAGCAAACGGATGGTCAGAATGAGGTCCAAGGTCAAGTAGCAGTAGATCAGAGGACAGAGCAACAAGGCAAACATACACAAGTGAGCAAGAAGCTACACTTGGCACTAGTCCAAGGCAGAGAGCTGACTAAATAGACAGGTAATAATCGAACAGGAGACACAGGGATGAAGCTCAGGCAACACCCTAACTACGATTGGACGGCTGAACTGTCATTCAAGACACTGACAGTTCAGCACGCCCCAGCATACGATTGGGCTGCTGAGTTGTCCATCAAATACTAACTGCTCAGTACACCCCTACTTTAGATTGGATGCAGACTAACTCACTGCATCGAGACACATGGCAAGGTGGAATCATGAGAAGTACGCACTATTCTCTTCTAAGTCTTTGACAAGGCACTCTTTCAAATCTAACAATGCTTACAAAAAATCGGATTCCATAAAAATTACAGGTAATGCATCTGATGTTTATGAATACATTGCCGTTATTAACCTAGGAAACTTATTATAATTGACTTTATTATTCCCCCCTGGCCAGGAGCTGTGGCATTTGCCAACCATAAACTGGAGCAGCTCTGCCCAGTCGGACACCGCAAATAACAGTACATAGCAGGGGCACATTTATAAGATTATCTTTTCACAAGAAAAAAAAAATAACACTTCGGATTGTGAAACTTATTTTTATTTATTTTATTTGACTGCCTTAGTTAGTTTCATTAATTCCACAGTGCTTTACAGACATTATCATCACTGTCCCCATTGGAGCTTACAATGTAAATTCCCTTTGGAGTGTGGGAGGAAACCGGAGAACCCGGAAGAAACCCACGCAAACACGGGGAGAACATACAAACTCCTTGCAGATGTTGTCCTTAGTGGGATTTGAACCCAGGACCCCAGCGTTGCAAGGCTGCAATGCTAACCACTGTATTCCAACATCTGTTTATTATAATGTACTTTGTTTGTGGAACAACCCCTTTATTGATTATGATGACACATGCAAAAGTATACCTAATTGTTTATAAATCACTTTTATTCTCCAGGCATAAAATATGATGCAGAGAAAAGAAGAACGCAGTCTTCAAGAGGCAAAACAGAGGGAGCTCCTGCGGATTGAAGAGGCTCTACAGAAAGCAGCTGAAAAAGGTAACCTTTAAACAGCCTAAGGCTTTACCTGTCTCCTTTTTAGAAGAAACATGTAAAGTTTGTCATTTCTTTTACTTATTTGCTTGCCTTTGGATAAAGGAGGGCTTGAAGATTGCTACAACCTGCAGAGTTTTATGTGTAGTAAGAAACAGCCTGGTGCGTACAAATGAATGTGTTTTTTTTATTGTGTATATCTGTGTGTTTATTTATATAATATATATCTCCTCCTCATCCTCTTTTCATTCATTAAATTGTAACTGCCATTTTAGTATTTTTCCCATATAAGCAGAATGTTTACACTGATGAGGGGCAACACACCGAAACACTGTATCTGCAAATTGAGATTCTGGTTTGGCTTTTATCCTAAGTCATATTGCAAGGCTTGTTAAAGGGTCGATATTGAGTTTTAGGATCGGTGCTTCCAATAGTTGGCGCTAGAGTTCTAGTCCTCTTCCTCTCTGAAGAGGCAGTTTGCATATTTCATTTCCCAGAGGAGTATGCATGGCGTATAAGTCTCCTCACTCTGGCATATCAGGACTGGCTTGTCACTCTAAGCAAGTGGAAACATTACCCCTTAGACTGCAAGCATTGATGAGAAATTCTGCAACATTCATTCTTATTACTGAAAAATGCCTGTTTCAGCAGCAGATGGAAGGAAGGGAGACACAGTCATTACTAGTGGGTAGGCGGAGCCCACACAGGATAGAACACCTCAGATTAAAAAGAGTGTTGACCGGCTCCTCCAGCTTGGGCTCCTCCTACTCCAGCTTTCCAGTCTAAAATTTGAGGTCACAGAGGATAGTCGCTGCAGGAGCAGCTCCTCAGAAAATTTTTTTATTTTTATCGGACAGAGACTTGACCCCCGTGGTCTAGAGGTCTCAGGGGTCTCAGCGCTGCTGGACCCCCACCTCTCCCTTGGCAGATCTGTATTACCCTTTAAGGAGGTCCCTGCAGAACCCTGCCGGCCACGGGGGATGAGGGTTGCTTCCCTGGCGGGGACGCAAACCGCGCTTCTGGGGTCACTGCGTTCTCTGCCCTGGGGGGAAGCTACGGGCACAGCGCCACAAATCCCTTGGGGTCCCTGTGGCGCTCAGCTGGGTGAGTACTCAACATTTTAATATGTGTTTTGAGTGCTTCAGCGACTGCTGCAGCAGCCGCTGCTACATTTTTCATGTTGGTGATGTCTGTTTTTTGTCCGCAGGTGGATGCCTGCAGGACATGGGACGGGGGAGAGCGGAGGAGTCGCGCGCGCTTTTTTTGAAGCCGGCGGGGGGCGTGGCTTCGCGCCTTCCCGGTCTTTCGCGGGCAGGAAGCGCTCAGAGCGCGCGATTTCTCCCTGCCTCTCTTCTTCCAGCGTTCTCTCTCCAGCGCAGCGGCCATTACTGAAGGCTGCCTCGGGCTCCTCACTCTCCTCTCCTCCCGACAACCGAAGGAACACTGCACCGCGGCCAGCTGGGTGAGTCGCTTCTGTCTGTCAGGGCAGAAGCTTAACCCCCTCACCCTCACAGCGCAGGGCACCTTTCTGAGGCACAATTTGGTGGCAGACTGCGCTGTCCTGCAGCTGTTACCTCATATAGAGGTCCTTTTTCAGTCTGGGGCTCGCACACCCTGTTCATTTAACAGAGGTTGTAGGGAGTCTGCGACATTAACCCCTTGATAGGAGGTTAACCTTTAATTGGGGGACAGCTGGGGCAGCTCTCTTTCCTTAAGAGCTTTAACCCTTCAGCGTTCGTTTTCCTTTCCCTTAAGAAGCCACACTGTTCCAGTTACTGACAGGTTTAACCTGCCATATACTGTGTGAGGACATGTCAGATCAGGGCCCAGGAGGTGCGGACCGTCTCCCAGGTCCACTACAGGATCAGTCTCACGTATCTGACACGCAGGAGTCCTCGACGGCGTCAAGCGCAGCGGTCGGAGGTCTCAGTGATGTCAAAATGGAGGCCCTCACTCGTTCTATTGATGGCCTGTCTGACCTTCTAGGTTATTGGGTGTCAGCTAGATCCTCTCATGGCAGGAAGCGCCACAGGCCGGTACTATCCTTCCCGCGTAGCGACTCGGAGATCTCTGGTATGGAAGGGAGGCGTTACAGTTCCCCTTCAAGCTCGGATGGGGAGATGTCCGATTCGGATAAGGAGGATCGGCAGGGACACTCTGCCTCTGTTTTGGGCCGTACAGAGGCTTTTATTGGAGCCATGAGAGAGGCGTTACAGTTACCGGAGGAGGTAACTAGACGTCCTGGTAAGTCGGCCCGGATGTTTCAGGAGTCGCATAGGTCGCGATCGGCATTGCCATCTCTGGATGAGCTTAATGGGGCAGTGGAGAAGGAACGCCTGTGTCCAGATAAGCGTTTTCAGGGGACACGGTTTTTTTGAGACACTGTATCCGTGTTCGACGGAGTTGATTGATAATTGGATTCCTTCTCCTGAAGTGGATGTCCCTTTATCCCAGCTTAACAAATCCTCTTTACTTCCTGTTAAAGGGAAGGCGAGTCTGCAGGATCCGCTGGACAGAAAAACGGAGATGGCGGCGAAATCCATCTACGAGGCCGCGGATCATGGATTCAGAGCTGTGCTAGGATCCATGTGTGCTTGTAAGGCTTCCTGAGCTGGTTGGACCGTCTACGGACGGCGTGGCAAGATGGATCCCCGCTATCCGAGGTAGATGAACTTTTCAAGTTGTTGGAGGATGCAGCCCGATATGGCAGTGATGCAGGTTTGGATACTGCCTCACTGCTGTCCAGGGCGCAATCCTCGGCGGTCACAGTCAGAAGAGCACTGTGGCTTAGACAGTGGACCGGGGACGCGGTTTCCAAGCAAGGTTTGCTATCTTTAGCTTACAAGGGTGGTCAGCTATTTGGATCTGACCTCACGGAGCTGATTGCCAACGCAAAGGCAAAAGAAACGGCGTTACCGCAGCGAAGAGCTGTGACTTCTGCGTCTGGCAGGCCTAGTGCCGGTAGTAGTCGACGGTCCTTTCGGTCCAGGGGACGGTTCGGTCAGCCCTCTTGGGATCGGGTCGTCCCTCTTTTTCAGGAAAAAAGAACTCTCAGAAATCCCGCACTCCCTGGAAACAGAGCTTCCGTCAAGACAAGCGGGAAGCTGACAAAAAGCCCGCTAAGGCGGACTGACGCCAGGGTCTCACTCGAGGGCTCTGAGTGGGGGGTCGTTTACTCCAATTCGAACCGACTTGGGCTTCCCGCGTGTCGGACGCCTGGGTGACGCTGGTTGTATCGGCAGGCTACTTCATAGAGTTTCTTTCTCGAATCCCAGACCGTTTTTGTCAATCTCGCATTCCGTCAGAGCCCGAACTATTTGCCGCTTTACTGCGGGAGGTAGATTCCCTTAATGCAGAAGGGTGTGGTGGTACCGGTTCCGCCGGAGGACCGGGGAAGAGGGTTTTATTCCAACCTCTTTGTGGTCCCCAAAAAGGAGGACAAATTTCGCCCCATTCTGGATCTCAAAAGATTGAATCGGCATGTCCGCACCCGGAAATTCCGCATGGAGTCGCTTCGCTCTGTTGTGGCGGCCCTGTCGCAGATTGACTTTTTGGTGTCAATCGACATTCGCGACGCTTATTTGCATGTTCCCATGGGAAGGGCCCACCAACGCTTCCTTCGTTTTGCCATATGTCAGGACCATTACCAGTTTGTGGCCCTGCCATTCAGGTTGGCCTCAGCTCCCAGAGTTTTCACGAAAATTCTGGCACCTCTCATGGCGATCCTTCGAAGACCGGGGGTTACGATTCTTCCCTACCTGGACGACCTTTGATTGTGGCGTCCTCAAAGGAGGAGGCGGTGACGGCTCGCAATCTATCCCTTCAGCTCCTGGAGGACTTCGGGTGGCTGGTCAATTGGGAGAAGTCGTCTCTGGAACCGTCGCAGTCAATACTTTTTTTGGGGATGCATTTCGACACGGTACGAGCAGTGATGTCTCTGCCCCAGACAAGCAAGCAAGTCTTCTTCGACATGTACAGGTTATGAAGTCTTCGACAGCAATGTCCCTTCGAAGGTGTATGCGCCTTCTGGGTTTGATGGTGGCGTCAATGGAGGCAATTCCGTTTGCCCAATTTCATTCCAGGGCTCTCCAAATGCTCATTTTGAACCGTTGGGATCGATCGCAGGTTTCGCTGGATTGCAGTGTCATCATCTCCCACAGGGTGCGAGAGTCTCTAGGATGGTGGTTACGTCCGGAAGTGTTATCCTGGGGAAGTCCTTCCTCCCTCCGAGGTGGTCGGTCATAACCACCGATGCCAGCCTGACGGGCTGGGGGGGTGTCTGGAACGATCTCTGGATTCAGGGAGTATGGTCGTCGGAAGAGTCTGTCCTGCCGATCAACATTCTGGAATTGAGGGCAATTTTCCTTTGCCTCCAACACTGGACGGTCCCTTTAAGCGGTCTACCAGTCCGAGTGCAGACAGATAACGCGACGGCGGTCGCGTATATCAACCATCAAGGTGGGACGAGGAGCTTCAAGCTCATGATGGAGGTGTCTCGGATCCTGGTATGGGCCGAGGCCAGGGTGCCAGCCATCTCTGCGATTCACATTCCAGGAGTTCAGAATGTCACGGCGGACTTCCTCAGTCGCGAAAAGATGGATCCCGGAGAATGGAGTCTTCATCCGGAAATTTTTGCACTGCTGTGCTCCCGTTGGGGAACTCCCCAAGTGGATTTGATGGCATCCAGGTTCAATGCCAAGTTACCAACGTTCATGTCCAGGTACAAGGACCCGAAGGCTGTGGCGGTGGATGCTCTGGTGGCTCTGTGGGACCAATTCGAGCTAATCTATGTGTTCCCGCCGATATCCTTACTTCCTCTGGTGTTGCGTCGGATCAGACTGGAGAGAGTCCCGGCTATGTTGATAGCCCCAGATTGGCCGAGGAGGACGTGGTTCTCGACGCTGGTGTCGCTTCTGGCAGCGCCTCCACTTCCACTCCCTCTTCGCCCGGACCTGTTAACCCAAGGGCCCGTTCGTCACCCGGACCTGAAGTCTCTGCGTTTGACGGCGTGGCTCTTGAGACCGAAATCTTGAGCCGTCAAGGTTTTTCAGCCAAAGTCATTGCTACTCTGCGAGCTGCCAGAGGTCCGGCTACTACTAGGATTTATCACAAGACTTGGGAAGCCTTCTTTTCGTGGTGTTCGGGTTCTTCAAAGAACCCGAGGATTTTTTCCATTCCCAATTTGTTGGCCTTTTTGCAGTACGGGCTGGACAGGGGTTTGGCAGTTAGCACTCTGAAGGGGCAGGTTTCTGCTTTGTCCTTGCTGTTTCGGAAGGCTATCGCTTCACGTAGGGACGTACGTTCCTTTTTTTGCGTAGTAACCCGTCAGTTTCCGCCGCGGAAGGCATTTGTGTCTCCTTGGCGGCTCAATCTTGTCTTGGAGGCTCTTCAACATGGGCCTTTTGAGCCTATGGACTCTGTTAGCCTTTCTTTGCTCTCTTGGAAGGTTGCCTTCCTAGTGGCGGTCACTTCTTTGAGAAGGGTTTCTGAGTTGGCGGCTCTTTCTTGCTCGCCTCCTTTTCTGGAGTTTCACCCGGATCGAGTAGTGCTTCGCACACGGGGCGACTTTCTACCTAAGGTGGTGTCACAATTTCATGTTAACCAGGAATATTGTGTTGCCCTCGCTCTGTCCGGAGCCGAGGAATGCGAAGGAACGGGCTTTGCACACTTTGGATTTAGTGCGGGCTTTGAAGTTCTATTTGTCTATTACTCAAAGTTTTCGGAAGTCGGATTCTCTGTTTGTGATTCCAGCAGGTCGTCGACGTGGTCAACGAGCTTCCAAGGACTCTATAGCTCGTTGGATTCGGTCGGCCATTTTAGAGGCTTACCGACTTAAGGGCGAACCTTGCCCGGTTAAGATTCGAGCTCACTCCACGAGGGCTGTGGGTTCATCGTGGACCTTTCATCAAGGAGCCTCGGCAGCTCAGCTCTGCCGGGCGGCCACCTGGCGCTCCGTCCACACGTTTACGAAATTTTATAAGGTGGACGTCAGTGCTTCCGCTAATGCGGCCTTAGGACGTAGGGTCCTGCAGGCGGCTGTAGTTTAAAGTTCTTGTTAACTTGTATTTAGCGCTAGTTGCGCATTTATCTAAGTTGTGGGGAATCTGCCTCTGTTGGTTTTTTGCCCACCCTTAATTTCTGGACTGCTTTGGGACGTCCCACTAGTAATGACTGTGTCTCCCTTCCTTCCATCTGCTGCTGAAAGACGGATTTTGGTAAGACCTTACCTGTAAAATCCTTTTCAGCGAAGGAAGGGAGACACAGATCCCTCCCATGGCAGAAGTGTGTTGTTGTGTTTTCAGATGCGGCGTGACCCTTCTCTGATAGCTATTATCTGGGCTGAGGTCGGCGCGCTAAGGCTCTGTTCCAGCATTGCCAGCTCATCGCAGTGGTCAGGTTCAGTGAGTAGTACCTGGGACTGTGTGTTTTTTTCTGTTATATGCATAACCTGTCTTCTTGTTTTTTTTATCTGAAGGTATTCAGAAGGGGTTATGTTGCTCCGCTGGTGATATTTGCTCTTCCTTAGCTTGTGTACGGACTGGAGAGCTGGAGTAGGAGGAGCCCAAGCTGGAGGGGCCGGTCAACACTCTTTTTAATCTGAGGTGTTTTATCCTGTGTGGGCTCCGCCTACCCACTAGTAATGACTGTGTCTCCCTTCCTTCGCTGAAAAGGATTTTACAGGTAAGGTCTTACCAAAATCCGTCTTTCTCAACCACTATTTCCTTTTCTCCTTCCTCCTGCAACACTCCCTCACAGGTTCAAGGTGCTCACCACACATCTGGATAAGTTCCTTGGGTCTAGTTTCCAAAATGGGGTCACTTGTGGGGTTTTTTTACTGTTTAGGCACATCAGTGGCTCTGCAAACGTAACAAGATGCCCGCAGACCATTCCATCAAGTCGGCATTTCAAAGTGTCACTACTTCCCTTCCGAGCCCTGACGTGTGCTAAAACAGTGGTTCACCCCCACATATGGGGTACTCAGGACAAACTGGACAACAACTTTTGGGGTCCAATTTCTCCTGTAACCATTGTGAAAATGAAAAATAGGCTAAAAAAATCATTTTTTTGAGAAAAAAAAAATGATTTTTTATTTTCACGGCTCTGCATTATAAACTGCTGTGAAGCACCTGGGGGTTCAAAGTGCTCACTATGCATCTAGATAAGTTCCTTAGGGGGTCTAGTTTCCAAAATGGGGTCATTTGTGGGGGAGCTCCAAAGTTTAGGCACACAGGGGCTCTCCAAACATGACATGGTGTCCGCTAACGATTGGAGCTAATTTTCCATTAAAAAAGTCAAATGGCGCTCCTTCCCTTCTGAGCCCTGCCATGCGCCCAAACAGTGGTTCCCCCCCATATGTGGGGCACCAGCGTACTCAGGAAAAACTGGACAACAACTTTTGGGGTCCAATTTATCCTGTTACCCTTAGGAAAATAAAAAATAGCGGGCTAAAAAATGATTTTTGAGAAACAAAAATGATTTTTTTTGTTTTCACTGCTCTGCGTTTATAAACTTCTGTGAAGCACTTGGGGGTTCAAAGTGCTCACTACACATCTAGATAAACTCCTTGGGGGGTCTAGTTTCCAAAATGGGGTCACTTGTGGGGGGTTTCTACTGTTTAGGCACATCAGGGGCTCTGCAAACGCAACATGACGCCCGCAGAACATTCCATCAAGTCTGCATTTCAAAATGGCGCTCCTTCCCTTCTGAGCTCTCCGATGCGCCAAAATAGTGGTTCCCCCCACATATGGGGTATTGGTGTATTCAGGACAAATTGCACAACAACTTTTGTGGTCCAATTTCTCCTGTTACCCTTGTGAAAATAAAAAATAGCAGGCTAAAAAATCATTTTTGAGGAAAACTCTGTGAAGCTCTTGGGGGTTCAGAGTGCTCACAACACCTCTAGATAAGTTCCATAAGGGGTCTAGTTTCCAAAATGGTGTCACATGTGGGTTTTTTTTCCACTGTTTAGGCACACAGGGGCTCTCCAAACGCATCATGGTGTCTTCTAACAATTGGAGCAAATTTTCCATTCAAAAAGCCAAATGGCGCTCCTTCCCTTCTGAGCCCTGCCGTGCGCCCAAACAGTGGTTTATGACCACATATGAGGTATCTGTGTACTCAGGAGAAATTGCCCAACAAATTTTAGGATCCATTTTATCCTGTTGCCCAAGTAAAAATGAAAAAATTGATGCTGAGTGAAAATTTTTGTTGGAAAAATTAAAATGTCCATTTTTTCCTTCCATGTTGCTTTAGTTTCTGTGAAGCACCTGAAGGGTTAATCTTCTTGAATGTAGTTTTGAGTAATTCGAGGGGTGCAGTATTTAGAATGGTGTCACTTTTGGGTATTTACTGCCATATAGACCCCTCAAAGTGACTTCAAATGTGAGGTGGTCCCTAAAAAAATGGTTTTGTAAATTTTGTTGTAAAAATGAGAAATCGCTGGTCAACTTTTAACCCTTATAACTTCCTAACAAAAAAAAATGTTGTTTCCAAACTTGTGCTGATGTAAAATAGACATGTGGGAAATGTTATTGATTAACTATTTTGTGTCACATAACTCTCTGGTTTAACAGAATAAAAATTCAAAATTTTAAAATTGCGAAATTTTCAAAATTTTCGTCAAACTTACATTATTTTCACAAATAAACGCAAAAATTATCGACCTAAATTTACCACTAACATGAAGCCCAATATGTCACGAAAAAACATCTCAGAATCGCTAGGATCCGTTGAAGCTTTCCTGAGTTATTACCTCATAAAGGACACTGGTCAGAATTGCGAAAAATGGCAAGGTCTTTAAGGTCAAAATAGGCTGGGTCATGAAGGGGTTAAAGAAGTCTCATCAATTTTTGTATTTCGCAATCTTTCCTAATTATCTGTGTTTGGTGTGTAAAGGTACTGCCACACTACACGATTCCGCTAACGATCTCGTTAGCGTCGCATACTAATGAGATTGCTAGCGGGATCGTTTACAATATCGCTAGTGTCGGCCACATTTAGCGATGTCGTTAAGGACGCTATCGCGGTTAGCGATCTCCTTAACGACTTTAGCGGTACAAAAGTACCGCTAAATCGCTAAAGAAGGTGCCACACTCAGCGATATATACTTACCCAGCGGGACGCCGACGATCAGAATAGGGTCCGGAACGATCAGGACGACGGACGAGATCACAGCAGGGGCCGCGTCGTTTCTGCATGCCGCACACAACAACATCGCTAACGGGATCGCTAAATAGTGACGTTTTTTAGCGATCCCGTTAGCGATGTTGTTTAGTGTGGCATACCCTTAAGTGTATTAAAATACTTACTCATCTCCGTTTCCTCGGATTTTCAGCACCACTTTTGTCACTGTCGACCGCTTTGCGACTACTTTGTGCGGTGCTGCTTTCCCATTGTAAGTCTATGACACTGAGAACGTGGCTTTGTAGACTTACATTGAAAAAGCAACTTCCAATCCACACATTCCCTGTGTGATCCAGCTAGTCTAGTTTCATGTCATGCGGGAAGGAAGTAGACAGGAGCTGCGCTGTAAATTGGAGAAGACTGCGATCGGTAGGTATTTTAATACACTTAAACTTAATAAAAAAAAAAGACTGATTATGGACACACAAAATTTGATGAGACTTCTTTAATAAGCTTAATGACATTTTTTGTTATTGTCCAAAGTAAACATTTTATATTCTAGTAGTATATTCTTCTGAATATGTGTATAAGTGCACAGCCATAGCACTTGGTTACATGTTGGCAATGTGCATAAAAACTAATATACATTTACTGTGGTAATTTTTTTTTTTGCCTCCATTTTGCTGTTTTGCTTTTCTGATTCTTTTATTTTGCACGTTTTTTGAGCACATGATCACTTTTTTAAGGTCAGCTGACCTTTTTTAGCTTGATTAGTAATAAAAGTTAAATTTTACCATTGTGCTATTATCAATTTTTTTCTACAATACCGTTGTTGAAAGAATCCTTATGTGAACTGGCCTTTTTTTTTTTTTTTTTTTTTTTTTTTTTTTTTTACTTGTGTGAACTTAAACTGTTTGTGGGTAAGATTTCATGAATTTGAATAATTTCCTCCTTGATTTACATTTATTTGAATTGGGCACACTTTCCTTAATAATGCTATCATCACAGAAATTTTTTTTTTATTATTTTCCGTGTTAATCTTGGCTTGATTTTCTTTCTCCTTTAAAAAAAAAAAAAAAGAAAAAGATTACGACACTGGGAAAGCCCCAATAAAAGGCACAGTATTACATACCCAAGGTCACATTATTTTAGCATTGGTTTTCAAACCTAGCAACTATTTCTGATTAATTTAGATCTTTAGTATCTGTAAGTGTAAGACCAACAGGATACCTGAGTATAGTACATATCAGAATATGAGCCAATGTCCTCACAAAGGTATCTGAAGCTAGATTCGCTACTTACTAATGCATGATGAGAATATTTGCTTAGTGGTTTGTTCTACTATTGCAAAACAGCTTATTCGAGAGACGGAGGTGTACATTAGATCCACATTACCGATTACGTAGCTGATGTGGAAAATGCAGATGGTGATGCAGACACAGTGACACGATTTGATATGTACTTGGACATTTGTGGCTGCACGTTGCAGGAGTTGCTATAATGAGTATCTGCGTAAATCACAAGTGTTACCAGCATGACCAGACCTGTTGTAAACACTTTTTATACTCCAGAAAATTAATTTCGTCAAAATTGCTGTGTTCTTTTTTAAGTCTTCTTAAACGGATTGTCTTTTAAAGGCAATCCCTGCCCATGTGACTGGTTAAGGCATTTAGGCATTATAAAGTGGGGTCCTCGGGCCAGGATTCACCCTTTATCGTCCAGTAAGGAGAAAGGCTCCTGTTCTTACAGACTTGAGCTTTCTATGTATTACTTAGATGGCCATTTATTTAATTAATAATAATAATTTTATTTCTAAAGCGCCAACATATTCTGCAACACTTTACATTATAGAGGGGACTTGTACAGACAATAGACATTACAGCATAACAATAAACACAGATCAAAGTAGATACCAAGAGGAATTAGGGCCCTGCTCGCAAGTTTACAATCTATGAGGAAAAAGGGGAGACACGAAAGGTAACTGGTAACAATTGCTTTCATTGTTTGGACCAGCCATAGTGTAAGAATCGGGTATACATGTAATTCTGCATGAACCAGTTAACAGCCAAAGTATGTAACAGTCCAGACACAGAGGGCTGTTAAATGCATAAAGTGGGTGAGAGCATAATACGAGGTGCCTCATTATGGTAAAAAAATTTTGAATGGGCCAAGAGGGATAGTTAGGTTAATGCGTTGAGGCGTTAGGCCAGTCTGAACAAATGCATTTTTACGGCACGCTTAAAACTGTGGGGATTAATCGTATTAACCTGGGTAGTGCATTCCAAAGAATTGGCGCAGCATGTGTAAAGTCTTGGAGACGGGAGTGGGAGGTTCTGATTATTGAGGATGCTAACCTCAGGTCATTAGCAGAACTTAGGGCACGGGTGGGATGGTAGGCTGAGACAAGGGAGGAGACGTAGGGTGGTGCTGAGCCATGGAGTGTTTTGTGGGTGAGGGTAATAAGTTTGTACTGGATTCTGATGGGTAACCAGTGTAATGATTGGCACAAGGTAGAGGCATCGGTATAACGATTGGTGAGGAATATGATCCAGGAGGCAGCATTCAAGACAGATTGGAGAGGGGAGAGTTTGGTAAGAGGGAGGCCGATTAGTAGAGAGTTACAATAGTCCAGATGAGAATGAATAAGAGAAACAGTAAGGGTTTTTGCAGAGTCGAAAGTAAGAAAAGGTCGAATTCTAGAGATGTTTTTGAGGTGGAGATAACAAGAGCGAGCCAGTGATGGGATGTGGGGGGGGGGGGCGAATGAAAGCTTGGAATTAAGTATGACCCCAAGACAGCGGGCATGTTGCTGGGGAGTAATGGTGGAACCACACACGGAGATGGCAATGTCGGGCAAAGGTAGGTTAGCAGAGGGAGGGAACACGAGGAGTTCCGTTTTTGACAGGTTCAGTTTGAGATAGAGGGATGACATGATGTTGGAGACAGCGGTAAGACAATCACTGGTGTTTTCTAAAAAGGCAGGCGTGATATCGGGAGAAGTGTATAATTGGGTGTCATCAGCATAGAGATGGTACTGGAAACCAAATCTACTGATTGTTTGTCTAGTAGGGGCGGTATTCAAAGAGAAGAGGAGGGGGCCTAGGGCTGACCCTTGAGGAACCCTAACAGTAAGGGGAAAATGAGAGGAGGAGGAACCAGCAAAAGATACAGTGAAGGAACGGTCAGAGAGATAGGAGGAGAACCAGGAGAGAACGGTGTCCTTGAGGCCGATGGAGTGGAGCATAGTGAGGAGGAGCTGATGGTCCACAGTGTCGAATGCTGCGGAGAGATCCAAGAGAATTAGCATGGAGTAGTGACAATTAGATTTAGCAGTTAGTAGATCATTAGAGACTTTAGTGAGGGCAGTTTCAGTAGAGTGTAAAGAGCGGAAACCAGATTGAAGAGGGTTGAGAAGAGTTATCTGAGAGATAGCGAATAAGACGTGTGTGGACCAGGCGTTCCAGGAGTTTAGAGATGAAGGGAAGATTAGAGACATGTCTATAGTTAGCGGCACAGTTTTGGTAGAGGGACGGTTTTTTAAGTAATGGATGTATGATGATGATGGCGTGTTTAAATGAGGAGGGAAAGATACCAGAAGAGAGAGAGAGGTTGAATATTTTTGTTAGGTGAGAGGTGACAGCAGGGTAAAGGGACTGGAGGAGATGTGATGGAATGGGGTCACTGATGCAAGTGGTAGGGCGAGAAGATGCAAGGGGCCTGATTACTTCGTCTTGTGTGACTGGATCAAAATCAGAGAGAGAGCTAGATGCAGTGGGGGAGGGAGGACAGTGCATGGTATGAGGGGATAGGGAGATAATTTCCTGTCGGATGTGGTCAATTTTTTTCTTTGAAATAATTGGCCTGATCGTCAGCGCAGAGATCTGTGGTTGGGGCCTGCACTTTTGGGTTGAGAAGGGAGTGAAAAGTGTCAGAGACTTTTAGGGTTATTGGATAGTGAGGTGCTGAGGGTGTTGAAATAGGTTTGTTTGGAGAGGTGAAGGGCAGAGTTGTATGTTTTAAGCATAAACTTGTAATGAATGAAATCTTCGGGTAGATTAGATTTTCTCCACAGACGTTCGGCACACCTGGAGCACCGCTGCAGGAAACGTGTTTGCAGCGTGTACCACGGTTGTCGGCGTCTGTGTCGTATTGTTTTGTGTATAGGAGGTGCAATTTCATCCAGGGCACTTTGCAGGGTTTCGTTGTAATGCTTCAGTGCAGAATCTGGACATGAGAGGGAGGAGATAGGAGCCAATGATGACTGCAAGTTCTTCATAAGTTTCTGTGTGTTAATGGCTTGTATGTTTCTATATGTGTGGAAAGTCGGGGTGACCTGAGCTGGATGGCAGTTCTTTATAGAGAATGAAAGAAGGTTGTGGTCAGAGAGGGGAGTTTGTGAAATCATTTAATTGGCTGCCTTCTAATACTACATTCAGTGTTCTCATAAAAATCACATTGCCTGAAGGTTGTGACCCGGCTAGATCAGCGGATTGATAAGCTGAACACATTATTGAAGGGAATGTCTCTTGTAATAAACCATTTTTAATAGTCGTTTAATGTTATAGTTTTGCAAATTTTTTAATGTTTGAACATCTTAATAACCACATTTTTTAAAGACATTCCTAAAGCACCATGCATGACTGTTCTTGACCAATGACAACATTTCCTCAAAGGGGTTGTTCACTACTAGGACAGCCCCTTCTCACTCCCCATGATTGGCCCCATTAAAATAAACAAAGCTTATACTTGCTTCCGTGCTGGCGCCGTTCCAGTGGTGTCTACATTCAAGTGCCCGGGACTCAACGTGAGCCCTGCACCCAATCAGCGCTGGCGTCACTGCCTCCTCCTTCAGATGTATATGTGATTAACAGGAGGTGAGAGTTGCGACTGTCCTCACACTGCTTGTTAAATACTTATACGTCTAAATCCGAGCAGTGCCATTGGAAGCCATGAATGCCAGTGACCTCACACTGCCTCCTCCATGTTTTATTGAGGATGTGGTGTGCTTTGGATCATGAGCAGTTCTAAGGGTGAGTTTCCACGGTCAGGAAACGCTGCGTGTTTGGCGCTGTGCGCTGGCGCAGCGCCAAACACGCAGCGTCCAGATGTTACAGCATAGTGGAGGGGATTTCAAGAAATCCCGTCTCCACTATGCGTAACAATACGCAGGTGGCAAACCTGCGTAAACGGACATGCGGCGCGTCTTTTCAGACCGCAGCATGTCCTCGCGTATTGCGGCGACGGTGCGTCGCCGCAACATAATTAACACAGGGCTATGTAGCCCTGCGCTCTTTCCGGAGGTGTTCCGGAGGTGTCCTGAACACCTCCGGAAAGATCGCGCGTCATAAAGGGGGCGGGGCTTAGACGGAGCGGAATTTCCGCTCCGTCAAAAGCGCTATGGTTCCGGACCGTGGAACCATAGCCTAAGCCTTCTCCATACTTTCTTCTTCACATCATTCTGGTGCAGGTTGATCTTAGTTTCTGAAACGCCTACCTGGAGAGTGTTCACTTTCACTTAGGTGGATGTTGTGAAGGGATTTTTCTTCATGGAAAGGATTCTGCTATCACCCACCACTGTTGTGTTCTGTGGACTTTCAGGCCTTTTGAGAACCCAAGCTCACCATCTTTTGTTTGCAGAATGTACCAAACTGTTGATTTGGCCAATCCTGATATTTTGATCTCTCTGATGGATTTCTTTTTTTTTTCAGCCTAGTGATGGTCTGTTTCTCTTCCATTGAGAGCGCCTTTCAGTGCATGTTGTGGTTTCACAGCAACAGTTTCCAAATGTAAATGCCACATCTGGAATCTGCTCAAGACCTTTTATCTGCTTAATTTGATGGATTAATGAGGATATAGCCCATGCAGCCCATTAAAAAGCTTTTGTGATAACTATCCAATTACTTTTAGTCCTTTTAAAAAGAGGCTGCTGCATATTAAAGAGCTGTAATTCCTAAACCCTTACTCCAATTAGGATGTGAATGCTCTCAAATTAAAGCTGAGAGTCTGCACTTTATAGCTCATATTGATTATTTAACTGTCTTGTGTATATAAGGTGTGTGAAGGGTATGCCACACTAAACAATATCGCTAACGGGATCGCTAAAAAACGTCACTATTTAGCGATCCTGTTAGCGATGTTGTTCAGTGCGGCAGCTTCCAGCGACGAGCTTCCTGCTGTGATCTCGCTCGTCGCTGGAATCGTTCCGGACCCTATTTTCTCGTCGGCGCTCCCGCTGGGTAAGTATCTAATCGCTGTGTGGCACCTTTTCTTAGCGATTTAGCGGTACTTTTGTACCGCTAAAGTCGTTAAGAAGATCGCTAACGGCGATAGCGTCGTTAACTATATCGCTAAATGCGGCAGCATTTAGCGATATAGAAACAATCCCGCTAGCGATCGCATTAGTATGCGTCGTTATTGTGATCGCTAGCGGGATTGTTTAGTGTGGCAGTACCTTTAGTCTTTTCAATGATGAGCAGAGCCGTGTGTGTTGCTGGTGAGTGACCAGCTAAAATGTGAGCTATAGCTGGGAACAGTTGAACTGTTGGGAGCTGCTGGAGCTCATTAATCCTTACAATTGGTGTTTTGGATGCGGGGCAGAAGTGATAAAAAGCACATGTAATTGAATGTCCTAGGGAAAGACAACTCCAGCATTGCAAACAGTCTGAAAGCATGTAGGAGCTTTCCTGCTGGAAGGTGATATTGTTGCTTTATCATGGTGTCGCTGGTGCTGCTCAGGAGAGCTGGAAGCTGTCTCTTTGCTAGAGTTGTGTGGAGGAGAACCTCGGTCTGCAGTGCTTTGAGTGAGTTTCACATAGCACCTCGGCCCAGAGCAATGATGGAACTGACCAAATCACATAACCAACGGACTGCAGTTTAGGCCGTTGCAATTCCTTCTTTTGCCTACCCTGCTTGCAGGGAAACTTCTCATCCTGGCAAGGGGCTTCAGGAGTGACAGGGGACTGTGAACTCATAGAATGGTAGAGTTGGAAGGGACCTCCTGGGCCATCTGGTCCAACCCCCTGCTCAAAGCAGGATTCTCTAAATCATCCCAGACAGATGTCTGTCCAGCCTCTGTTTGAAGACTTCCATTGAAGGAGAACTCACCACCTCTCGTGGCAGTCTGTTCCACTCATTGATCACCCTAACTGTCAAAAAGTTTTTTCTAATATCTAATCTGTGTCTCAACCCATTCAGTTTCATCCCATTGCTTCTAGTCTTTCCTTGTGCAAATGAGAATAAAGATGATCCTTCTACATGTGACAGCCCTTGAGATATTTGTAGACAGCTATTAAGTCTCCTCTCAGTCTTCTTTTTTGCAAGCTAAACATTCCCAAATCCTGCAACCGTTCCTCATAGGACATGGTTTGCAGACCGGTCACCATTCTAGTGGCTCTTCTCTGAACTTGCTCCAGTTTGTTGATGTCTTTTTTAAAATGTGGTGCCCAAATCTGGACACAGTATTCCAGATGAGGTCTGACCAAAGAGGAGTAGAGGGCAATAATGACCTCACGTGATCTAGACTGTATGCTTCTGTTGATACATCCTAGAATTGCATTTGCCTTTTTTGCTGCTGCATCACACTGTTGACTCATGTTCAGTCTGTGATCAATTAGTATACCCAAGTCTTTTTCACATGTGCTGTTACTTAGCCCTATTCCTCCCATTTTGTATATGCTTTTTTCAATTTTATTGCCCAGATGTAGTACATTGCATTTTTCCCTGTTAAACTCCATTTTGTTAGTTGCTGCCCACTGCTCCAGTTTATTTATATCTTTTTGAATCCTCTCTCTCTCTTCTCTAGTATTAGCTACCCCTCCTAGCTTTGTGTCATCAGCAAATTTGATCAGTTTACCCTCAATTCCTTCATCTAAATCATTGACAAAGATGTTGAACAATACAGGGCCCAAAATAGAGCCTTGTGGTACCCCACTTGAGACATTCTTCCAACTGGATGTGCAGCCATTTACGACCACTCTTTGGGTCCGATCACTAAGCCAGTTATGAATCCACCTAACAGTTGCCTTGTCCATTCCATACTTAGTCATTTTTTCAATAAGGATTGTGTGAGATACTTTGTCAAATGCTTTGCTGAAGTCAAGATATACTATATCTACAGCATTTCCCTGATCCACCCAGTCAGTGATTCTGTCATAGAAGGAAATTAAGTTAGTCTGACATGACTTATTAGTTACAAACCCATGCTGACTCTGGTTAATCACTTCATTCTTATCCAGGTACTTGCATACATGTTCTTTAATAATTTGTTCAAAGATCTTTCCTGGTATAGAAGTCAGACTCACTGGCCTGTAGTTCCTTGGATCCACCTTCTTCCCCTAGGAACAACATTTGCTCTTCTCCAGTCTTCTGGTACTTCTCCTGTTCTCCAAGAATTTTCAAAGATTATGGACAGTGGTTCAAGAATTTCTTCTGCTATCTCCTTCAGTACTCTGGGGTATAATTCATCTGGACCTGGAGACTTGAATTCATTTAGGTTAGCTAAGTGTTTCCTCACTGTCTTTCTGATTATAGATATCCTGGATTCTTCTATTCCTTTAATAGGACAGTGAAGATCAGTTGATGTTACATTTCCTTTCTGAGAGAAAATAGACGCAAAATAGGAATTTAAAAGTTCAGCCTTCTCAACATCTTGTCTTTCCATTTCATCATTTTCATCCTGTAAAAATCCTATAGCATCTTTGACTTTTCTTTTACTTTTGACGTATCCCCAAAATCCTTTTTTGTTGCTTTTGACGTCACTTGCAAGCCTTAATTCATTGTCAGCATTAGATAATCTGATTTGTGACCTGCAGGTTCTGCAGATGGCATTATATTCTTCTTTAGATATGCCTCCCTCTTTCCATTTGATAAACATTTCTTTCTTCCTTTTTAGCATGTGTTTAAGTTCTATGTTCATCCATCCTGGTTTCCTTAAATGCTTCCCATTCTTCCCTCTTTTCGGAATTGTTAACGATTGTGCTTTGAGAATCTCATTTTTTAAGATTTTCCATCCTTCCTGGACATTTTTGTCCTTAAGGATATCCAGCCATTGGATCCCTCCAATTCTCTTTCTGAGTCCCTTAAAATCTGCCTTTCTGAAATCTAACCTTGACGTCTGAGTCTTCACAGGTCTTCCTCCTCCTGTTATCAAAAATTCTAAAATAGCATGGTCACTACCTCATAGGGTCCCAGCCACTCTTACCTCCTCAACCATTTCCTCCCTGTTTATAAGGATTAGATCCAAGGTAGCAGATCCCTTAGTTTTCTCTCCTACCTTTTGGAAGATAAAGTTGTCAGCAAGAGAGGATAAGAATTTCCTTGACCTGTTAGTTTTGCCTGAGAGAGATTCCCAACAAATGTCTGGATAGTTGAAATCTCCCATGACCACTATGTCATATTTTTTGGAGAACTTGGCCATTTGATGCATAAAGAGTTCATCCATATCTTCAGCTTGCATAGGTGGCCTGTAGTAAATGCCTACAATTGTGTCCTTTCCATTGTTCTGTCCTTGTATTGTTACCCAAAGTTTCTACAGAACTCCCAGTCTCTGAAGCGTCAATCTCTGTGCAGATATACGCTTTTCTAACATACAATGCGACACCTCCTCCTCGTTTATCAAGTCTGTTTCTTGCAAATAAGTTGTATCCTTCTAGCCTTGTATTCCAATCATGTGTATCGTCCCACCAAGTCTCAGTGATTCCAATGACATCATATTTATTTTCCTGCGTTAGTAGTTCCAGTTCTCCTTGTTTGTTGCCCATGCTTTGTGCATTCGTATAGAAACATTTTAGTTTGTGATTGGTTTCTCTTTCTTCAATATTTTTATTATGTAGATTTTTTTTGTCTTTGTTCTTCCCCTTCACTTCTAATAGCAGAAATCTCAATAGTATTTGTCAGGTGTATGGCTTTTGCTGGCGTTTTGCTTCCCTTCCCACATTGTTCTAGTTTAAAGCTCTCCTGATGAGTGTAGCAAGGCGACTTCCAAATACATGTTTTCCAGTCTTCGTAAGGTGCACCCCATCTCTAGCAAGTAGTCCATCGTATAGGTAATTCATCCGTGATTCAGAAATCCAAATCCTTGCTGACGGCACCATCGACGTAGCCAGTTGTTCACCTGCAGAATCTTCTTCCACCTCCTTGTTCCATGGACATTCACTGGAAGGATGGAAGAGAAAACCACCTGCGCTCCCAGTTCTTTCACTTTCTTACCTAAGTTTTCAAAGTCACTGCAGATGGTTTCCAGGTTGTTTCTTGCAGTGTCATTTGTCCCCACATGTATTAGCAGGAATGGGTAGTCATCTGTAGGTCTGAAGAGTCCTGATATCCTGTCAGACACATTTTTAATTTTTGCACCTGGAAGACAGCACATTTCTCTTGAGGTTATATCCGTCTGCAGATAGCGGCCTCTGTTCCTCTCAACAGGGAATCCCCCATGACAACAACTCTCCGTTTCTTCTTCACAACAGTTTTCTTTCTCCATTCAGGAGGACTCTGAGGGCGTACAAGGTTATTGTTTGTGGCCAAAGTCTTATCTTGATGTATTTCTTCATCATTTTCCTGTGTAAGAGCCTGGTACTGGTTCCTGAGCAGTATGGGTGCTGACTGCCTCCCAATCCTCCTGCTTCTCTGGGTCACATGCTTCTATTCCTCTGTTTCTTCAGGTGCACTTAGAATTTCTTCTCTTTCTGTAACATGAAGAGATAATTCTGCTCTGTCTAAGAACTCTTCACCTTCCTTAATGGTTTTCAATGTAGATAACCTCTCTTCCAGATTTTGCAGCTTTTCCTCCAACAGGGACACAAGCTTGCATTTCTGGCATGTGAAGTTTGGCTTTTCCACTGGTAAGTCTGTGAACATGTAGCAAGAAATGCAGCTCACCAAATGGCTCTTGGCCTCTTCCATGTTCTTATTGTTCAAGAGATATTCAAGCGGTGAAATATGATGCAAAAGCTGATGTCCTCCTTTCTGCTGCAATGGCCAAAATCTAGTGTTCCTTGAGCTCGCGGAGACTCTTCACTTATCCCAGAAGGCACTGGGAATATGCAAATTCTCTCCTGTATCCAGGTGACGGGACTTTAAGAGTTTGGTGACCCTGGTAAGGGACACATTTTCACGTGTGTTAGTCCCTGGGAAGGTGGTGGGGTAAGGTGTATCCATGGAGATGCCAAAAACTATCTTATGGCCCAGGTCGACTTACGAACAGACAGTGGTTCTGTGCCTCACGAAGTGGGAGTCGTTAAGAATTTGTTGCATGCTATTTAACATTTGAGATGTTCTGTTGTTCTGGGTCTTATGGGCTAAAACTGTAGCACCCAATATTCCGGTATGCTGCCAGGAGCTGGCTATGTAAACAATGGTGCAGCGGTCTCAAGGGGCGCCAAAGGAATAATGGACAATTTAATAAATGTTAACCGAACTTTATCCTTCCTCCAATACCACTGCCACTACGACTTTCAACGGTCCAAACCGTCTTCATCAGGTGGGGTAAAGGAGAATATTACAATAGCAACTTTATAAAGGGGTGGTAATTAACATAATTTAGACCACATGTTGTGTTCAGTTAACATTTATTAAATTGTCCATTATTCCTTTGGCGCCCCTTGAGACCGCTGCACCATTGTTTACATGCGAAAAGTCTCCATACGGAGTTAACAGCGGCAGGAGCAGCCTGGTTTATTTGGATGTATCGAGGACCTCTGGTTTACAGCCACCGGGTTAATAACTGAGGACCTAAGGTGACGTGTCATCCGGTCGAGCGGGATTGTGTGACCATCAGAGGAACACGGAGGCTTGATGCAAACACCGATGGGATGACATCACAAATAGAGAGAGGTGACCCGGAGCCTCATTAATCACACGCTTAATCTTGGTTGTGTAGATGCACACAACCATTACAGGTGAGTGCATTGGCACTATTTTTAAAAAAGTAGCCCTGTGAGTCTACACATGCGCCCTTTTTCTTTTCTTGTTTTACATGTGATTAACGCTTTTGCGTTGGTTGAAGCATCGCTGTGTGTGAGGTTGTGTGTCTGCAGAACGGTATGGTACTTTTGCAAAAGTTGTGTGTTTTGTATGTTAGCTTGTTGTACTAGACTGACTGCATTTTGTAGACAGTGAGTGTCTTTGTAATAAGCATATAGCAGGCAGCGCCTGTGGCTGTGATGTGCAGGTCGCAATGCCTGTGTGCCTGAAGTGCAGGCAGCACTGAGTATAATCTGTAGGTAGCTGAGCCCTGTAGGCTCTGTGTGTTGGTAGAGTGGGTGGGGGTCTATGTAGCAGAGCCAGGTATGACATGGTTAAATCCTATCACTTCAGTTCTTGATTAGATACAGTTGCCTACCTTTGTGCCAAGAATCAGGGCCTGTGGTCATTAGGTGTTTCAGTTTGCTCAGTGATGAGCGGAGTGTGCTGCTCATGAGTGACCAGCCAAAATGGGAGCTATGACTGGGAGACAAACATGCCAGGGTCTCTCTCTGAAAGGAGACTGCACGGGTCACCTAGGAAAGCCGAGCAGTCTGTGTGTTGGGGTTGCAGAAAACAGTGTGGAAGCTGCAACCTGTTCAGTGTCAACTGTGCCTGGAGTTGAACACTGCTGTTAGGTGCTGGGAGCTTCTGGACCTTGGACTGAAGGGGATACAGCAACTGGTGGGATCATGCATCTTCTGTGTATAAAGTTTTTTTCTGGGAAAAGGACTGTAATCTGTTTGGGTGAGCCCGCACTGATGTATGTGCCGCGCTAAATGAACTGTTTATTTGCTGTTATACCTTTGTGCCCAGAAGAGGCTGTTCTTGGTTTTGAATCCTTTGGCGTTTTATGAAAGCAATAAAACTTCACCCGTTTGGACCAGACCACATTGCCTGTGTGAACGCTATCTAATGCCTACCATAAAGCGTGAATTCTTACACTTGAATACATTTTGGTAAACAACTAAAATGCCAAAACTTGTCACTCTCAAAATATTTTTTTGACCTAACTGTATGTCATATTTTTACACCCCCATATGTATATGTTTTGTGTAAGTATGCATCTGACACATTGTTAAAAGAAAACAAACTGCTCCTTACAATCATTCATACAATTTTAAAGTATAGCATTTTGTAAAAATTACTGAGTAAGTCATGTTTTGGCCCAATAAAACAAAGCAGACACAGAGAGGCACAACACCAACTAAAAATAAGAGCGATGTGTAGTTCATAGAAATCACTTATGCCTAAATCTACATGTACATATCTCCCACATAATCAGCAGAACTGAATAGACCAAAAATCTCCATGACCCAGATATTTGAAGCATCCAGACTGTCAGAGTTAAGAATTCTGCAAATTGTGTATTTCAGACCAGAATTTGTGTAGCTGCTCAAGATTCTCACAGTTTAGTGGTATTAAAAAAAAACGCTCTGGATCCTAAATGTAAATTAATTGGTAAAACTGTAGAGACAAAAAGCACAAATAGGGTCTTATCTCATAACCAGGTGGTGTAAAATATTGTAGGTACTCTACCTGATGAGGCTGTGACAGTCACAACTCCTATAGAAGCATGTAAAGGCTGCTGCAGGACCACCAATGAGATATGATGCAATAAATGAGGAATACGGTTGATCAGAGTCCGCACCGCCCGAGGTTCAAAAGTGCAATCAAACACAAAAGTGAAGCATGAATGCAGTTTATTATGTCAACGTCTTTCAAAGTTTATCAAACCTCTCTAGCTACACTGTATAAAAGTTATTGTGTTCATTTTTTTTTATTTATTTCTGTTCTGATGACCGGATGATACTCAGTGTCATAAGGGGGCAGAGGCTACAATCACTGCCGCAACCCTTGCCCCCTCTCTTAATTGAAGCGTCATCAGTGACGCTCGTTTCAGGGGTTGAGTTTTCCCTGCGCACAGCGCTATCTCACCTCTGCACAGCATCTGCCAGTGGTCTCTGCTGGTTATAGTGACACTGCACTGTCGCCGGCTTATCACTATTACTAAGACAACAGATCAAATGCTGTGCGCACGGGAGACAGCAGGGACAGTGCTGTGCGCACTGCGCAGGGAAGACAGGGACAGCACAGCCCCTGAAACGGCAATCACTGATGACGCTTTGTTTTAGGGAGGGGCAGTTGCTGCGGCAGTGACTGCAGCCTCTTCTCCCTTGTGATGCTTCGTTTGAATATCCGTGCACTAGTGATAGTCAAACAAATTGTCATCAGACTGAATATAGAAAAAAAATACTCTAGCTGTTAGTCAGTATAGTTAGGAAAGGCAAATATATTAGAAAATAACTTAATTTATGGGACTTAATAGATACGGATAAATATCCGATAATTTAGGCAACAAGTATTAAGTCTCTTAAATAATTAAATCATCCTATCAAAAAAGCTGGAGAACTCTTATTAGCCTGTTTCACACATGAGTTTTTTGCAATCAGGCACAATCCGTCCAATTGCTAAAAAGACGAATCCGGCTTAGATTGTAAAAAACTGATGTGCCGGATCCGTCGTGAACTTTTGAACCCGGAAAATGTATAGTACGCATGTGAGAGAGAGATTTCCAGAATTCCAGTATCTGGATCAGTCTTTTGGCGGATTGCACAAAAGACTGATCCGGTATAATAGACTTCAATTGTTTCCGGCCGCCTGATGCGCCGCTTCAGGCGCTGTCAGGCGTTTCCGGCAGAAAAAAAAAAACCTTACATGATGCGTCCTGTCCGGCCGCCGGAGTTAAAATCTATGACGGATCCGGCAGAAAACGGACTAAACGCAATGACGTGCGGCACAATCCGGCGCTAATGCATGACGGGAAAAAACTGAAGTGTGAAACTAGCCTAAAATTGATAAATCTTTATTGAACGTAATAATTAATAAAACATAAATTAGAAGGTAGTACAAGATCAGACAATACATAGTATGTTCAAGTAAGAAGTGGTATTGATAATAGAAAATTATTTAGATTGCACAATCATTTCTAAAAAAAAAAAAAAAAAAAAGGCTTTCTCATTATAGTTAGGAACTATATGTATATATATATATATTATATATATATATATACATATATATATATATATGTATATATATATATATATACATATATATATATATATGTATATATATATATACTGTTTACCAATTATTATTATTATTATACATTTATATAGCGCCATTTATTCCATGGCGCTTTACATATGAAAAGGGAAAAATATAGACAGATACAATAAACATGTGCTAGACAAGGGACACACAAGTACAGAAGGAGAGAGGACCCTGCCCGCGAGGGCTCACAGTCTACAGGGATGGATGAGAATACACTAGGAGAGGGTAGAGCTGGTCGTGCGATGGTTCAGTAGACTGAGGATCATTGCAGGTTGTAGGCTTGTCGGAACAGGTGGGTCTTCAGGTTTTTCTTGAAGGTCTCCGTTGTTGGTGAAAGTCTGATGTTTTGCGGCAGGGAGTTCCAGAGTATGGGGGAAGCCCGGGAGAAGTCTTGTATGCGGTTGTGGGAAGAAGAGATGAGGGGGGAGTCGAGAAGGAGATCTTGAGAGGATCGAAGGTTGCGTGTAGGTAGGTAGCGGGAGACCATGTCACAGATGTATGGAGGAGAAAGGTTGTGGATGGCTTTGTATGTCATGGTTAAGGTTTTGAACTGGAGCCTCTGGGCAATAGGAAGCCAGTGAAGGGCCTGGCATAGTGGGGAGGCTGGGGAATAGCGGGAAGACAGGTGGATTAGTCGTGCAGCAGAGTGTAGGATGGACTGGAGTGGTGCCAGAGTGCTAGAGGGGAGGCCAGACAGTAGGAGGTTGCAGTAGTCGAGGCGGGAGATGATAAGGGCGTGCACTAGTGTTTTTGTGGTTTCATGGTTGAGGAATGAGCGGATCCGGGAAATATTTTTGAGTTTGAGGCGGCAGGAGGTGGCGAGGGCTTGGATATGTGGTTTGAAAGAGAGGGCAGAGTCGATGATCACCCAAGGCACCGAGCATGTGGGACTGGGGAAAGCGAGCAGCCATTGACATTGATGGATAGGCCTGGTGGAGGGGTAGAATGAGGTGGGGGAAAGATGATGAATTCTGTTTTGTCCATGTTCAGTTTGAGAAAGCGAGCAGAAAAGAAGGCTGAGATAACAGACAGACACTGTGGGATTTTGGTCAGTAGGGAGGTGAGGTCAGGTCCAGATAGGTAGATCTGCGTGTCATCGGCGTAGAGGTGATACTGCAAGCCATGGGATTCTATGAGCTGTCCCAGGCCGAAGGTGTAGATGGAGAAGAGTAGGGGTCCTAGGACTGAGCCTTGGGGAACACCGACAGACAGGGGGCGAGGTGAGGATGTGGTGTGTGAGAGGGAGACACTAAAAGTTCGGTCTGTTAGGTATGATGAGATCCAGGATAGGGCCAAGTCTGTGATGCCAAGAGATGAGAGAATCTGTAGGAGGAGGGAATGGTCTACGGTGTCAAAGGCAGAAGACAGGTCCAGGAGAAGGAGGACAGAGTAGTGTCGCTTGCTCTTGGTGGTTAGTAGGTCGTTGGTGACTTTAGTTAGGGCAGTTTCAGTTGAGTGATGCGGTCGAAAGCCTGATTGTAACCGGTCAAAGAGGGAGCAGGAGGAAAGGTGGGAGGACAGTTCAAGATATACATGCTGTTCCAGTAGTTTTGAGGCGAAGGGGAGAAGAGATATCGGGCGATAGCTAGACGCTGAGGATGGGTCGAGGGAGGGCTTTTTGAGGATCGGGGTGATTGAGGCATGTTTGAAGGATGAAGGAAAGACACCATTTGTAAGTGAAAGGTTGAAGAGGTGTGTGAGAGTAGGGATGAAGACTGTGGCAAGGTTAGGGATGAGGTGGGACGGGAGTGGGTCAAGCGCACAAGTGGTGAGGTGTGATCTTGACAGGAGAGTGGAGAGCTGATCTTCTGTCATGGTGGTGAAGCTGGTTTTGGAAGAACAGGGCTGAGTGGCTAAGAGGGGCATTGGGGGCTGCGGGCCAAAGCCTTCTCTGATAGTATCAATCTTTTGCTTAAAGAAGGAGCAAAGTCTTCGGCAGAAATGAGAGGAGAGGGAGGAGGTGCTGTGGGATGGAGTAGAGAATTGAAAGTGTTGAAGAGCTGTTTAGGGTTGTGAGACAGGGAGGATATGAGAGATGCAAAGTAAGTTTGTTTTGTGGCAGAGAGCGTGGACTTGAAGCTGGCAAGGGACTGCTTGTATGCGTTGAAGTGCTCGATGGAGTGGGTTCTCTTCCATCTCCGCTCGGTAACCCTGGAAGCCCGTCTCAGTTCTTTGGTCAGGCCGGTCAGCCAGGGCTGCCTGTTGATTGTACGAGTTTTGCTCTGCATGAGGGGGGCGGCCGAATCAAGTGTGGTTTTTATTGTGGTGTTATAAAATGTGGCAGCAGCATCTGTGTCATTAAGTGAGGCTATGTCTGTCCAATATAAATTTATTTGTCAAAATATTATTTTAGACAAGGAGAAAGAAATGCAGTCATGAATTTTGAAAAATTCGCTCAACTCTAATGTTGAGCTGTGTATAATCTCACCCACATCACCACTTTCTGTCAGTGGTGGGCTGTGGGTGGACTAGGAGGCACAAGGCCAGTTGTCTTGTAGTTATAATCTCCTGCTGATAAAATACTGATTGTATTGAAAGAACAAAACACAGCCTAGTAAGTGACACCTCACTATGATCAAGTTCTCTGCTACTACATTATGGTTCTCTCCTTTATTACGTAGCAAAAAAAACTGGTGACATTCCCTTTAAAAAAGTAGGACAGCAGTGAAAACAAATTTTGACTTTGCATAAAAATGAATCATGTGCGCCATTTTGAGGTTCTTGGTGCAAGAAATTGCAATGAAGACAAGACAAAAAAGAAAAGTGACTTCAAAAATTCAAATGGTGAATTGGGGCCGCAGTTCTGTCCTGCGACCAGCTGTAACTTCGTCTGCATGGTGGCTGAACCTAGAAGCTGTCTGTGCCCTGTCTTGATTATTGCTGCTGTTTGCAGCCACAACACCTGCCTAAATGTTACGGAACATGAATAATGTCTTCATCCAAGTATGAACACATTTCATATGGACACTGATTGAAATGTTTATCTCTCGTTTTCTCACTTGTGTCAATTCCTTCTGTCTGTGTGTTCTTCCTTGTGTTAGATGGAATCATTTGGTTTCCCTCCATCTAATGTGGACTTTACTAATCACTTTATATCCATTTCTCATAACTATGCTTTCAATATGAAGGATCCAAACATAAAAAGCACAAATCTTTTAAGGACCGTTTTAAGGTTCATGATGCTAAAAAAGGTGGGTACAATGTTGTCAATAGTAAGCATGGTCTTGTATGCAATGGGGCAGTAGCAAAGGCAGATTTGTGAGGAAAACAAAATAATACTCTCTTTCTGGTTAAGATGGACATAAAATACTGATGAGGCATCTAAAAATCTTAAAGGGCTTGTCCGAAACTAACAATGAAATTCCTGTATATCATGTCTAACTATTTAATTTAATAATCTAAACACTTTACTAATGTGATTTAATTAAACCCTACCATTCCTTCTCTAGTCACACATCCTGTCTGTTTTTGATTTCTTATCCAATGACTATTTGTTGGACGGAGCTAGGACTGCTGTCACTCCCACTGCTTCCTTTTCCACCGTGAAATAGTCATAAGTGAGTGGCACTGGCACTGCTATATCCTGATGATGTCATGTTTTCAGTTGTGGTGATGGAAACGTGACTGCAACTCCTATATCGCCACCACAATTCTTCTGTTCCAGAATATCCAGTACATGCTGACAGACTCAAATGAATTGTCAGGAGTAAGGGTATGGTTCCACGTTCTGGTACCAATGTGCTTTGGACAAAGCCTTGCCCCCCTCTGAATGCGCGATGTTTCCGTATGTGTTCATTCATCGCTTGCGCACGGAATGCGTCAATACAAAGCATTATAATCTATGGAAACGCAGGCGTGCGCATGGACACGCGTACACCTGCGTTTGCGTACGCATGTGTTTTAAGAGTAAACATGTCTAGACGGCTGGTTTCACATTAGCGTTTTTGTGCGCAGCGCATCGGCGCAAGCGTTCATGCGCCCCTATGTTTAACATGGGGGCGCATGGTCTTGCGTTTGCATGCGTTTCCACTTGTGCACGATGCGCAGCGCACAAAGACGCTAATGTGAAACTAGCCTAAGGAAAAAAAAAAGTCAGGAATAGAGAAGGATTGGTGAGGAATTTTTAATTAAAGTACCGTATATTTGAAAAGTTGTTAAATTATTAAATAAACAGTTAAACATTTAGTATGAAATTCACTGTTATTTTCAGACAACACTTTAACGTGATTCTGTCAGCACATAATGACTGTTCAAATCGCGTACAGGCTCTTGGTGCTTCATGGCGGGGCCAATCATTTCTATACACCTTCCGAACTGCTTGTTTTCCCTCTATCTACACCCTTCCCTGGCTCTATGAAGCCAGAGCTGTCAAAGAAGAGGAAGGGGGGATGGAGATACAGGGAAAACCAGCAGGTGGGAAGGTGGACATAAATGATTGGCCCCACCATGAAGCATCAAGCGTCTATACTTGCATTGAACAGTTATTCTTTGCCGACAGTCCCTTTAAGTTCATTGCAGACTATTGACAAAGAAATAAAAACAAAAAACTAGCATTTATAAAACCTTCTATAGAATTGTGTCCAGACTGATAAATTGTCATATTTCTGCTCTCTGTGTGCCTTTTTTTCACTTCTATTCATTTTTATGGTTAGTGTCCCTTTAACATAGACTTCATATTATCTGTATTTAATCCTTAACAAAACATCTCTAGGTGTTTTTGAAAGCTCTAAAGGTTAGATCATGCCTGCTCATCACCAAATAGAGGTGTTATTTGTGCTGATTTCATTTAGTCTGAACTTTCTGCTTCAAATCTTGTCTTTTTATTGGCATTTTTCAAATGCTCAACAAGAACATCTTAGTCATCTGAGCCGTGTGATTGACTATTTATCATTGATTGCTTCTCTTTTGTATGTTTTTGTTATTCAAGATAGGCCAAAGGAGGAGAAGAAAGATACTTTTCTTGAAAAACTGGCAGCACAGGTTATCAAGAATTTACAGGTCAAAATCACAAATATACACATCCGATATGAAGATGATGTAAGTACTCAGACCGTGTTGTGTCATTAAATCTGTGTCCTCAGTAATTATGTAACACCTCAATTGCTACCCAAATTACTGAGGTGTGTATGTGTCTTATTGTCAACCATAAAAATGCTGTAGAACACAAATGGGAATAAAACTCCTGTACATTACTGGATGTACAGCTTTCTATAGGGCTTCTTAATCTTTTCCTACTGTGGCCTCATAAGCTAGCATGTTGTGAAGGCTGGACCTCACCAGTGGTCGTAATCTGTGCTATATTCTTTATAAAGCTGCTCAATTTCTCATTTCTGAAATCAATGTAAAAGGTGAATAAATCTAGGACTGAATGTAAATATTTTTGCATTGTATTAATAGATTACTGATGTCAGTATTCCGGTGTCTGTAGGAGTGACCCTCGCTGAGCTAAGTCTCCAGGTAAAGTACTGCTTGTGCATGATTCCTACTACCCACTTCTACTAATAGATACCGTATATACTCGAGTATAAGTTGCCCCGAGTATAAGACGAGGCACCTAGTTTTGCCACGAAAAACTACTGGGTAAGCTTATTGACTCCTAATCCCTGTCCTGGTATGCATGGCTCCTTATCCCCTGTCCTTGTATGCATGGTTCCCCCATCGCTGTCCTTGTATGCATGGTTCCCCCATCGCTGTCCTTGTATACATGGCTCCCCCATCGCTGTCCTGGTATGCCTGGCTCCACCATCGCTGTCCTGGTATGCCTGGCTCCCTCGTCCCTGTCCTTGTATAGATGGCTCCCTCGTCGCTGTCCTTGTATGCATGGCTCCCCCGTCGCTGTCCTTGTATGCATGGCTCCCCCGTCGCTGTCCTTGTATGCATGGCTCCCCCGTCGCTGTCCTTGTATGCATGGCTCCCCCTGTCGCTGTCCTTGTGTGCATGGCTCCCCCGTCGCTGTCCTTGTATGCAAGGCTCCCTCCGTCGCTATCCTGGCATGCATGGCTCCTTATTCCCTGTCCTTGTATGTATGGCTCCCCCCAGTCGCTGTCCTGGTATGCATGGCTCCCCCCAGTCGCTGTCCTGGTATGCATGGCTCCCCCCAGTCGCTGTCCTGGTATGCATGGCTCCCCGTCGCTGTCCTGGTATGCATGGCTCCCCCGTCGCTGTCCTGGTATGCATGACTCCCCCCGTCGCTGTCCTTGTATGCATGGCTCCTTATCCCCTATCCCTGTATGCATGTTTCCTATAAAAAAAAAAAACAAAAACAAACAATCCTACTCGCCTTCCAGCGCGCCCTCTCAGCATCTCATTCCGGCGCCTGCAGCTCTTCCTGCCGAGCGATCACGTGGCCCCGCTCATTAAGGTAATGAATATGTATGCATGGAGTGGAGATGCATACTTATTCATTACCTTAATGAGTGGAGCCATGTGATCGCTTGGCCAGAAATGCTGCTTGCACCAGAACCAACAAGATGCAGCGAGGTCGCGCTGGAAGGGGAGTAGAATGTCTTCTGGAAGCCGGCAGCTGCGAGTGTCACTGCGTGTTATAAGAGAAATTAATATTCATTTCTCTTTAGCAGTGGGCACAGTTACAGCTTTAGCCGCCGGCTCCTGCCTCCTGTAACCTGCTGCTCAACCACTCCCCCTCCTTCTCCCCCCGCTGGCCCTCTGGGATAATTGACTCGTGTATAAGTTGAGGGGGGCGTTTTCAGCACAAAAAAGTGCTGAAAAACTTGGCTTTTACACGAGTATATGCGGTACTTTAGTTTTAAAAGTTGACTGATCTTGCCCGATATGTTTACTACTTGTGGTGAGCGACCATGCTCGTGTGCTAACCAAGTGTCTTCAGCGTGCCCGAATACAATATTCGAGACCCTGTGGCTGCATGTCTCACGGCTGTTTGACAGCCGCAACAAATGCAGGGATTGCTTAACAAACAGGCTATATCTGCATGTGTTGTGGCTGTCGAGCAGTCGCGAGACATGAAGTTCCTGGGACTCGTGTATTTTTTGGCCACACACTGGGTTAGCACACGAGCATGCTAAAACTTTATCAAAGCACTCTTGCTTATCACGATTTACTACATTAGTTTGGTTTCTCGTTTCCTAAACGCAATCCAAGAAACAAAATGTAAAATGCAAATGTAAACCGTGCATAAGAGAACAAGTATATGACATGTAATCATGTAGACAGGGTGAACAACTCTGGGTAAAGATATGTGGGTGTAATACTGTGTAAATTTGCCTAGAAGATTGAATCTCGCAAATTCAAGAGCTATGACGAGCCACCACAACCTTTCTCTACATTTCTAAACCTAACATTTCCCTGAGGCCGTGAAGATACATTTTTGATATTTTGTGGTTTACCTACATTGTCTTAGTTGTAATTGTAAAGTCTGTTCAGGTGAAGTGCCACTGTTCAGAAGTGTGGCCTCAAGTTTTATGTAATAATTTGATTTCTCGCTAGCTCTTATTCTGTTTTGGATATTTTCCTACTTTTTCACCAAGCTTTTGTCAGAGGTAAGGATATAATTTAAGGTCTGATTAAATTTGTTTTTCTGACAGACCTCCAGTGAATCATGGACACCAAGCATACTAAATGAAGCTTCTAAAGTAATATACAAGGTAATGATCTTAATAAAAAGATTATTTTAGTGTAATCTAAATCAGTGTTCCCCAACTCCAGTCCTCAAGGCCCACCAACAGATCATGTTTTCAGGATTTCCCCTGTATTGCACAGGTGATGCAATTAGCACCTGAGCAATACTAAGGAAATTGGTGGGCCTTGAGGACTGGAGTTGGGGAACCCTGATCTAAATAATTGTAGTGATGGTTGCATTTAAAGGGAACATGCCATCAGAAATGACCACCTATTTAAAGGGAATATGTCAGCAGGATTTTTCTACCTCATCGGAGAGAGCAGCCTGATTTAGGAAAATAGAAGCTGAATCCCACCATGTATCACGATTATAGGGTGTAACCGTGCTGACACAAAGTTTTTAGGTTTAGAATGAAGCAGAGCTGAGAAAGCTAATCCTGCCCACACCAGGCTCTCTGTGTGCAAAGTCCTAAGACAGTGAGGTACTTAGTTGTCAGACTACAGTCATGGCCAAAAGTTTTGAGAATGACACAAATATTAATTTTTACAAAGTCTACTGCTTCACTTTTTCTAATGGCAATTTGCATATACTCCTGAATGTTATAAAGAGTGATCAGCTTAACAGCAATTACTTGCAAAGTCAATATTTGGCTAGAAAATGAACTTTATCCCCCAAAACACATTTCAACATCATTGCAGCCCTGCCTTAAAAAGACCAGCTAACCTCTTTTCAGTGATTGCTCCATTAACACAGGTGTGGGTGTTGATGAGGACATGGCTGGAGATCAATCTGTCATGATTAAGTAAGAATGACACCACTGGACACTTTAAAAGGAGGTTGGTGCTTGGCATCATTGATTCTCTTCTGTTAACCATGGTTATCTCTAAAGAAACACGTGCAGTCATCATTGCAATGCGCAAAAATGGCCTAACAGGGAAGAGTATCGCAGCTAGAAAGATTGCACCTCAGTCAACAATCTATCGCATCATTAAGAACTTCAAGGAGAGAGCTTCCATTGTTGCCAAAAAGGCTTCAGGGCGCCCAAGAAAGACCAGCAAGCGCCAGGACCGTCTCTTAAAAGTGTTTCAACTGTGGGATCGGGCTACCAGCAGTGCAGAGCTTGCTCAGGAATGGCATCAGGCAGGTGTGAGTGCATCTGCACGCACTGTGAGGCGGAGACTCTTGGAGCAAGGCCTAGTCTAAAGGAGGGCAGCAAAGAAGCCACTTCTCTCCAGAAAAAACATCATGGACAGACTGATATTCTGCAAAAGGTACAGGCAGTGGACTGCTGAGGACTGGGGTAAAGTTATTTTCTCTGATGAATCCCGTTTTCGATTGTTTGGGACATCAGGAAAACGCCTCATTCGGAGAAGACAAGGTGAGCGCTACCACCAGTCTTGTCTCATGCCAACTGTTAAGCATCCTGAAACCATTCATGTGTGGGGTTGCTTCTCAGCCAAGGGAATCGGCTCTCTCACAGTCTTGCCTAAAAACACAGTCATGAATAAAGAATGGTACCAGAATGTCCTCCAAGAGCAACTTCTCCCAACCCTCCAAGAGCAGTTTGGCGATCAACAATGCCTTTTCCAGCATGATGGAGCACCCTGCCATAAAGCAAAGGTGATAACTAAATGGCTCAGGGAACAAAACATAGATATTTTGGGTCCATGGCCTGGAAACTCCCCAGATCTTAATCCCATTGAGAACTTGTGGTCAATCATCAAGAGACGGGTGGACAAACAAAAACCTAAAAATTCTGACAAAATGAAAGCATTGATTGTGCAAGAATGGACTGCTATCAGTCAGGATTTGGTCCATAAGTTGATTGAGAGCATGCCAGGGAGAATTGCAGAGTTCCTGAAGAAGAAGGGTCAACACTGCAAATATTGACTTGCTGCATTAACTCATTCTAACTGTCAATATAAGCTTTTGTTACTCATATGTTTGCAATTATTATATTTCTGTCTGTGATAAAAACATCTGTCAAACACACATAAAAACCAGAGGGCAGCAGATCATGTGAAAATATAATATTTGTGTCATTCTCAAAACTTTTGGCCATGACTGTAGTCTGACAATGTTAATCTCTAAGTAAAAAATCCTTAACATTTAAGGGTATGCCACACTAAGCGAGATCACTAACGAGATCGCTACTGCGTCACCATTTATGACGCAGTAGCGATCTCGTTAGCGACTTAGCTGTGTGTGACATGTAGCAGCGATGTGGCCCCTGCTGAGATGTCGCTGATCGCTTATGAACGTTCTGAGCCATTTTTTGGTCGTTGGTGTCCCGCTGGTGAGCCTGAATCGCTGAGTGTGACACCCTTTATGAACAACTTCACTAGCATCGCAGGTGGGACTAGGTTTTCTCAACGACCGCAGAGGTCGTTATACAGATCGCTGATGAGATGTGTTTGGAATCACAGATCACTGATGAGTTGTGTTTGGAATCTAACTAGCGATCTCGCCAGGTTAAGTCGTTGTTGTGATCGCTAGTGCGATCGCTAAGTGTGGCAGTGCCTTTAGTAAACAGCTCACACTTTGACAAGTGACACATCCCTGAATCTTGTGTCTCATCCTCTATCTCCTGGTGTCTTCAAATTATATAGCAAAAACCTGCTGACAGATTCTCTTTAAAGAAGAACTCAAATCTGGTCTTCTGCATCTGCATTTACCATATTTAACAGCCGATTTCACCTGCGGCTGTTAGAGATACATGACATCTGATCAAATCAACTGTCGTGTGCCAGAAAAGATGTAGGCCCACTGGCAGAGCCCGCCTGAAATGCCGGGATACAACTTAGGTCTTATCTATACGTCTTAGATTGTGAAGGGGTTAAGAGGATAAACACTTTGATGGGAGTGCTTCTTTTATTTAGGTCATCTTACATGTATTTTTTAATATCACATTCTGTAAAAAAACAAAAAAAAAAACTAAGAAAAACAAAATTCTATAGATAGAAAATTCATCTTGCCGTGGTTGATGAGCACACATGAATAGGCCAATATATTTACTAAGTACCTTTATTTTTATAAGTATATTCTATATATCAGTAATGCAGTTAACATTTAATATATTCAATATTTGCTCACATCTTAACGCTTACAGAGTACTGCTATATTATGCAGTCATGGTAGCGTGGACCTGTTCACACTTGCTTTATTCTGTTTGGAGGTGCAGGGCACTTCTTTGTAGATGAATAGTTAGATATATATATATATATATAATACATGTCCATATATATGTGTGTGTGTATGATATATCTATCTCATATAATTTTTTTTCTAATTTTTAGTTACTTTGTTAGAAATTATTCTTTTGTATCATGATCTGTAAAAATAAATAAGAAACTTTTGTACAAGAATAAACACGAAGTCTAGATTAACCCAGGACTAGTGTGAGAAATTAAAGTTAAATTTTCACAGTAGCCACTGGAGCTACTCTAGACTTTTTGATCATTTTTAGTGGGAGCAAGGACAGCTTTTACATCACCTATTGTGATTGGTGAATCCTGTGTTATCCACAGTGCATAGAAGTGTTGTCGATCATAGTAACTCTGCTTGGGATCATAAGACTTCTAAAAAGTTTTCTGTAAAGAGCAGGAAGTACAAGTGTAAAGTAGCCATAGGGATTATAATATAAAGAGATTTTTTTTTAATACACTTAGAAGAAAAAAAATACACTTAAAAGAAAAACCTACTTTTAAATATGTAATTTTGCACTGTATAGTAGCGTGCACACTCCTGTAGCTTTGTCAGATCCTTTTTGTGGCACCTGTTGTTAAGCACCATCTTAAACCAAATATTGCCACTGCTGACAAAATATCCAGATAAATACAGACCAAACAACTTTACTGCTAATTTGTATATACGCACTCTTTGTTATAAGGCAAATTTTGACATTTTGTGTTTGCAATTGACTAGAATATATATTTGTTTTTTGTCTAGTTGGTTCGCCTGGATTCTTTTAGCACATACTGGAATGTCAACAGCAAAATGTATTACCGTCAGTCATGTGAAAAGATACTGGTAAATATTGTACACTCCAATCACTTTTAAATCATGCAAAACATTTACTGGAATGTCTTTATTTTTTTTTTTCCTATTCTACAAATGAGGCTCACGCCAACGTGTCATTTAAAGAGAACCTATCAGCTAAACCAAGCTGGTTGAGTTTTTTCCTCACCTGCTCAGCTAGGCTAACATGTCTGTCTCTGCGTGCGTCTCCACGGAGAGACCTGTCAGTCAGGGGCATGCCTC
>JARQOD010000004.1:351149873-351257425 GCA_033576555.1 Oophaga sylvatica
GAGATTTTCAGCCCATTTTTTAAGGCTGAAAGTGCCCCTCTCAGCTTATACGCGAGTCATATACGCCAGGGGTCGGCAGGGGAGGGGGTGCAGCCCCCCTGCTTCTCCCATGATCTCAGGCTCCTTCAGCGGTCACGTGGTACCGCTCATTAAAGTCATGAATATCCACATGACTTTAATGAGCAGTACCATGTGACCGCTGAAGGAAGGAAGAGCTGCCGGAGACCGCGGGAGAAGTGAGGGGGCTGCAGAGACGCTACAGGAGGGGGTAAGTACCTTATATACTCGAATATAAGCCGACCCGAGTATAAGCCGACCCCCCTAATTTTGCCACAAAAAACTGGGAAAACTTATCGACTCGAGTATAAGCCTAGGGTGGAAAATGAGGCAGCTACTAGTAAATTTCAAAATTAAAAATAGATACCAATAAAAGTAAAATTAAAGTAGGTTAAATGTTTTTGAATAGCCATATTGAATCAGGAGCCCCATATGCTGCCCCATATATTATGCCCCATATGCTGCCCCATATGCTGCCCCATATGCTACCCCATATATTATGCCCCATATGCTGCCCCATATATTATGCCCCATATGCTGCCCCATGTATTATGCCCCATATGCTGCCCCATGTATTATGCCCTATATTCTGCCCCATGTATTGTGCCCCACAAGGTCCCTTATGCTGCCGCTGCAAATGAGAAAAAAAAAATAAGACACACTCATCTCTCGTCGCTGGGGGCCAGGTGCCGATGTCCTGAGCAGGCGGGGACACCGGCGCGCTATGGGGACAGGTGCCAGTGTCACCGCTGGCTCAGGGCCCCTGCACCTGCAATATTCACCTGTTCCCGTTCCACCGCTGAGCGCCGCTGTCTTCCGGGTCCTCCAGCAGAGAATGCTCAGGCGCAATAAACACGTCATCGCGCCCTCTGACCTGAACATTTACAGCTAGAGGACGCAAGGACACAGCTGTGCGCAGTGGTGGAACGGGGACAGGTGAATATGGAATATACTCACCTTCTCCTGGAGCGGTCTCTGCAGCCCCTGCTCTTCTCCCACGGTCTCCGGCGCTATGCCTAACTACAGCGGTCATGTGGTACCGCTCATTAAAGTCATGAATATGTGCATATTCATGACTTTAATGAGCGGTACCACTGATGGCTGAACACAGGCGCTGGAGACCGTGGGAGAAGAGCAGGGCTGCAGAAACCGCGCCAGGAGGGGGTGAGTATGTAGGACATCCCCGCTCCCCTCCCCTGCCGACCCCCCCGGTATATGACTCGAGTATAAGCCGAGAGGGGGACTTTCAGCCCTAAAAAATGGGCTGAAAATCTCGGCTTATACTCGAGTATATAAGGTATATGCGATATTCACTTGTCCCCGGTCCACCACTGCACGCTGCTCTATCCTCTGCATCCTCTGGCTGTGACGTTCAGGTCAGAGGGCGCGATGACGTAGTTAGTGCGCGCCACGCCCTCTGCCTGAATACTCACTGACGGAGGACCCGGAAGACAGCGGCTCGCAGCGGTGGACCAGGGACAGGTGAATATCTCAGGTGCCTGCAATGCTACATATAAGCCCTGATCTAACCTGAAAGATGAGAAAAACAAGTTTTATTATACTCACCCAGGGGCAGTCCGGTCCGATGGTGTCGCAGGTCCGGGTCCATCACCTTCCATCTTCATGTGATGACATCCTGCTTGCTTCTGTCACGCTCCTGCGCAGGCGTACTAATCTGCCCTGTTGAGGGCAGAGCAAAGTATTGCAGTGCGCAGGTGCTGGACCTCTCTGACCTTTCCCGGCGCCTGTGCACTGCAGTACTTTGCTTATCTTTTCAGGTCAGATCGGGGGCTTATCTACAGCATTATGGAATGCTGTAGATAAACCCTGAAAGGCAGCGGCCGCAGATTATTGCGGAAAAACGAGCTGACTGGTTCCCTTTTAACGCTAAGTAACCATTTCTGACTTTTTTTGTTTTGTTTTCTAGGGCTTTCTCACATAATTGAAACCAGAAAAATTCTTGACTTACACATAAATCTGCAACCATCTTACCTGTTGATCCCAAAGTCTGGCTTCTATCATGAAAAGGCTGACCTTCTCATTGTGGATTTTGGTAGTTTACAGGTATATACTGTAACATGTTGACTAAGCAGCAGGCTTTCTTTGAATTATATTTAGGCCATTAAGTTACTTTTTTTTTCCTCTTCTCTTTACCATAGAGATCACATTTGTTATTGAAATATTAGTTTGCTAAAAATAATGTAGTCCTTTCTTTTATGATGACACAGGTTTAGTGGTTGCAGCGGAGTTGAATTTCCTTATCTGTGTCTAATTTTAGAAGGTATACGAGTATCTGCCAAATTTAGATCACCCTGTCTTATTTGTCTGTTTCTCACTTACTAGATGTTTTCAGGTTATGTGAGCTCAAAATCCAGTCTTCGTTATTTCTGGACACTGGGATGCTTGGTACATGTTTTCCATAACGGTAGCTTCATATTTGTTGTGTGAATGGACATGTCATCATCCCTTGTAGTAGGATTATGTAATAATCACTTGTAACCGTATCTGTGACATCTTAACATTTTGTGGCTTGTGGAAAACGATTGGGTCAGTTTTTGTTAAACCTGGATGGTTTACTAATCATTTCTAAGATACATGACTCCCTTGCTTTCTGACGGACTCCCTGGCAAGGCCTCTGACACTGTGCATAAATGACAGGTAATTGATTATTGCATAGATTCTTTAATTCTGAGGATTTTGTTAGCATGGAATGAAGATAATTTGAAAATATCTAATGTTTTGCGTTGGTTTAGAACTTTAAGCACCATAAGATTAATAGGTTGAAATTGATGGAAAGTACACTTCCACTGCCCATTTGTAACCATACAGTTTAGATGTATTATTAGTACTGGTCATTCAGGGCTGGCTATTTTTCGCTGACCGGCCAAAGATGACAGCATAGACACTGATCATTCTTGCGCACAGTATTTGCTTTCTCTGCACACTGTATTTACTTAGATATCTAAGATTTAGGTATCACGATTAATGTTTAATGAGTTTTGAAGACTAATATGGGGAAACCATAATCTGACCATTTAAAGGGAACCTGTCATGTGACAAACCGCTATATACCTGCAGATATTGAATCAATGTGCAGATTAAAAATGTTCTAACATAGTACAGTGCCCACATTGAGACGCTCTGCCAGGTGGAAATGAGCTTTATTTCAGACTTTATGGCAGACTTGTTTTTTCAGGACAGGGGTGGCTCCGGCATGGTTTGAGTCATCGCTCTGTGCATGGAGAGAGGCGGCTGTAACCACACCCCTGGCACTGATTGACAGCCAGCGCTAATGATGAGCTGCTGTCAGTCAGTGCTGGGGGCACGGTTACAGCCCCAGCACTCTCCATGCAGAGACAGTGACTGAAACCTTGCTGGCGCCACCCTGTGACTGAAAGATTGAACCTGCTTGGGGAATTGAATTCCATTTCCTCCTGGCAGTGGGGTTTTCAGTTTGGTGCCTGCACGGTGTCAGGAAGCTATTAACCTACAGATTAACACCATATCTGCAGATTAATAGCGTTTGTCACATGGCAGGTTCCCTTTAAGGGGATTTTTTCGCTAGGGTTGTTTCGTTAAACTATGGTATAGTGTGAGTGTTACCTTTTTAGTAACCTGTGAATCGCTAGATATTTTTTTGTGAAATTATTTATTAAAGATTTTATATGACTTATTTTTTAAATTTTTTTGCAGCTTACTAGTATTAACCAAGGTTCTCTTCCAACTATTGGCTCTTCATCACTGGAGGAGTTGATGGATAAAGCCTACGATAAATTTCATGTTCAACTCAAAAAAGTTCAAATGCTGTTCAGCAAACCAGGTATCGTTCACTCTGTTTTAATGAAGACCTGTCACCAGGTGGCTAGTTTTTGCTTTTCAATTAGCTCATGCTGCTCCTGGAGTATCTTGTTTTTCTTTTTTAAAACCCGTTCCAGATATTTAATTCTTTTTATTTAGTTCGCCCAATGTGCAAATTTTTATGATCTTTACCCAGAGGGCATTGCTCTCGGGTTAATAGTGCAAACCAACCTAAAGATACGCCCTATAGAATCCTGTGCGCTACGCCTCCTTTGTAAAAACCATACAAATTAGCATATTTAACACTCCAATTAAATAGATATGCATCTCTGGAAATGTTTGGCTAATTTTTAAAAAGAATAAAAAGGTGAATATTTTAATGCAATCCTATGGCAGCAGAATCGCCGCGATTCCGTTGCGGAAAAAACACAGCATGGGCTCAGCAATTGCGGAATGTATTTAAAATTAATGGAATGCGTTTTTTAAGCGTTTCCGCAGCAGCAAAACCACTGCGGAAATGCTAAGGGTATGTACACACGTTGCGGATTCTGCTGTGGAATTTTCAGCGCAGATTTTGCTAAATCCGCAGGTAAAATGACCTGCATTTTACCTGCGGATTTGCTGCGGATTTTCCGTGGTTCTTGTGCGGATTTCCCAAGCGTTTTGAGACCTGCGGATTCTATTAATGGAGCTGGTCTCAAAACGCTGCAGATCTGCACAAAAGAAGTGACATGCTGCAGTTTTAAATCCACGCGGAAAAATCCGCAGCATTTGCACTGCGTTTTTTGATTTCCATTTAATATAATGGTACTGTACATCACTTGCAGTTCTGCTGCGGATCCGCATGGCCAGATCCGCTGCGGATCCGCAGCAGATTCCGCAACGTGTGCACAGACCCTTGAAAATCCCAACATGGGCACATAGGCTATGACGCCCCCGGAAGATGCTAGTGCGAAACGCTCGTTGGGGTGGAGGAGGTCACGCCATTCAGTTCACTGATGCCCTGCCACATTAGGTAAATAACACTATTTAATTATACTTATATTGGCTACACTGCTTTTCCTGTGGTCTCTTAGAGCCTATATCCCTATTAAGGTGGATTTATGTTATATAAAGATATTCTGAGACCGCAGTTACAAGATATTTATATTGGCTATTCTGCTATTTTTGAGGTCACTTAGGACTTATATTCCTTTTGAGGTGTTATTTATTATAAATATCTATATTGTGTAATTAATAGCTGCAATTTTAGGGTTTTAGCCTTTAGGATCTTGCTATTGGGCACAGTATTTATTATGATAATTTTTTTTATAAATTTGTGGATTTTTTATGAAAGGCGTTTAAATATCCTCCCGCTGGGTTATTTTGTTATTTTAAGATTTTAATATATATTAATAAAAGATTGATTTTAATTTAAATTTGCTGGGTTTCTTTTTGGGCTATAAGGTTATATAAGCCTGATTTTTGTTTTGTTTTTTTATGCTTCGAATTGCCAGCTTGAGTTTTGTATGGACTAACTTTGGTTTATTTATAGATAGTAACTGATAATCTGTATCTCATTGAGATTACATTACATTGGTATTAATTGCCAACATCTGTTTAACCCTTAAATATCAGCTAATATAGGGATTAGTCTATACTTGAGGGGTCTGTTATTCTTCTTTAAACAGAGGAACATCTTGCTGTCTGGTTTTGCAAAATTGTCGCCTTTCATGTCGGTGCAGTTAATATTTTGATATGGTATTGCCTGTATTAGGTTTGTAATTTGTAAATTCCTCTGCAGGCCAAAACTGGAAGACTGCTCGTGGGCTGAACTCCTCGTCTCTTCACATTTTGCAGCCTCTAGATATTGAGGTGGAACTTTCAAAGGCCATGGTAGAGCGAGACAGCCGAATGCCGCGGTAAGACATTTATGCAGTTTATTTTTATATATGTACATTGCCCATTTGAAATTGCAATAAATGAAAAGTGAGAACTATTAACTCCTTGATGATAGTTGCCATAAATGTATGACTAATGTTCTCACTGCATGCACGGTGCAGGGGTGGGTGGCTCCTGTTCTGTGCCCTCCTCCCTGGTTATATTAATGTTTCTCTTCTCTGTTCATAGTTCACTCAGGCTAATTCTCTGTGTCATAGACTGTGGAAAGCATCATCATTAGTATTTTTACAGTGAATGCAGGACTATAGTAGAACTCCTTTCTAAGGGTACTGTCACACTCTGCGACGCAACAGCGATCCCGACAACGATACGACCTGGCAGGGATCGTTGCTGCGTCGCTATGTGGTCGCTGGTGAGATGCCAAACAGTCAGATCTTCCCAACGACGCAGCAACGATCGGCGACCCGTAGCGACCTGTGTAACGATGTGTCTCCTATGTGTCTCAGTGCTGAGTCGCTAGCGAGATCGTTGGTAAAAGATGTCAAACACACCGATGCATGCTACCCAGCGGGATCTCAACGACCAAAGAAAGGTCCAGGCATTTCTGACACGACCAGTGATATCACAGCAGGGGCCTGATCTCTGGTACGTGTCAAACAAAGCGAGATCGCTGCTGAGGTCGCTGTTGCTTCACAAAACTTGTGACTCAGCAGCGATCTCGCTTAGTGTGACGGGGGCTTTAAAGTGGTAACCTAGGCTATACGTAATCCTTTTTAGTGTGGTGACTCGTTGTTCTGGTGGTGTGTAGAATGGGGTGTTTCAAACTTTTTGCACTGGGACCCCATTAGGCAGGAAAAAAATGATACCTAGGCTTAACCAGACTATATCTTGTAATGTTCCTTTTTTTGTCTACTAAAATCCTGTATGATATTGGAATAATTACAATCAATTATATTGGTAAACTAATTTTTCTGCGGCCATAGAAAAGGCTGTGTAGTGTTTGTTTACTTGTCTATAAACTGCCTCTCTCGCTGACAAACAGCTGGGTCTTCTGTGATGAGGCCAGCCTTATAGTTTCACAAGCATTGGTTTGGCCAACAATCTTTTTTCTTGGTGGACAAGTGTATGTTACTGTCGATTGCTGAAGGTCTTTTTCTGTGCTTGTAGGTTTAAGGTGTCTGGTGAATTGCCGTCACTTCGTCTAAGGGTCTCTGACTATAAAATTCAAGGAGTCTTTGAGCTGGTTAATAGTATTCCTCTTCCCCAGTCTCCGGCTAGTACCCCAACTGCAAAGGAGAAAAAGGTAAGTCTGTTCTTTGTGTTGTAGACATGCTGTTGTAAGGATTGGATCAATGTTTGCACAATTTTTCAGTTGTTTTATATCATTTTAAGTTAAATGGAGTTTGTCAGTAAAAAATGAATGGTCAAATCAAACGCAAGCTTTCTATGTACCCTTAGAAGAGATAATATGGTGGGCACTCAGCGGTAGAAACTTAGTTCTATGCACGGTGGTAGAACCAGATACTATATATAAATGCCACGGAACAGTGGAATTTCAAGTGATTCAAATGTGATTTATCTATGCAGCAGGAAGTGTCTGTACATGATTCAGGCCAACGTTTCAGTCGGAGACCTTTCTCAGGGACTAACATTTTTTTTTTATGTATAAAATATATGTATGGAAATTAGGACAACAAATAATATGTACAGAATAAAATTCTCTCTGTCTCTGTGTGTCTGCCTGTCTCTGTCTGTCTGTCTGTCTCTCCGTCTCTCTCTCCGTGTGTCTCTCTCTCTCTCCGTGTGTGTCTCTCTCTCTCCGTGTGTGTCTCTCTCTCTTTCTCTCTCTCGGTCTTTCTCTCGCTCTCTGGAAAACAGCAAAATAAATTCTAAGTTCAGTGAAATTGCAAAAAAGTGCAATTCCACAATTGTTTTTTGGATTTTATTTTTACCATATTCACCAAATGCTAAAACTGACCTGCCATTATGATTCTCAAGGTCATTACGAGTTTGTAGATACCAAACATGTCTAGGTTCTTTTTTATTTAAGAGATGAAAAAAAAAATCCAAAGTTTTGTAAAAAAATAAAAAACTAATATAAATTGCGTCATTTTCGGAGACCCGCAGCTGCAGACCCCGGGTTGTCTTGCCAACCCATCAGCGACCCACGGTTGTGACATGGGTGCTGATGTGCGGGATTAGTGATGCGCTTCACATTAAATGCCTCTGTCAGAGATTGACAGCGGCATGTAACAGGTTAACAGCCACTGGTGGATCACGATTCCACCCGCGGCTGTTAGAGGCACATGTCAGCCTTTCAAAACAGTTGACATGTGCCGGGAAAGATGTGGGTTCAGCGGCGGAGCCCACATCAAAGGGAGAGACATGACATGCGCCATACATTTACGGTGCATGTCGTGAAGGGGGTTAAGGGCATAAGAATTAAAAGTTTAAAAATTGCTTAATTTTCAATATTTTTGCAAAATTTCTGTTTTTGTTTTTTTCATAAATAAATGCAAGTCATATCAAAGAAATATTACCACTATCATGAAGTACAATATGTCATGAAAAATCTTTCTCCAAACCAGTGGGATCCATTGAAGCGTTCCATAGTTATTACCACATAAAGTGACATTGGTCACAATTCTAAAAATTGGCCTGGTAATTAAGGTCAAAATCTGCTCAGTCACTAAAGGGTTAAAGTGAGGCACAGGGTGCCAAAAATTGCAGCAATATGTTGCCACAAAACGCAGCTAATAGGTGGTGAAAAGTTTTTCAAAAATGTCTATAAAGATTTACCCATGGTTTCCAAACCGCATTGTCACCCATGATAAATTTGGTAAATTAGTCTTAAGGTTGACGCTGTATAAAAATCGTCCCACTGTTTTGTGTTTGTATTTGATCTTAATTAATTATATAAAAATTCAAGGTCATGTAAGTGAAGGAAAAAAATAAAAGTTAAGCGTGTTTTTCAATCAGACCCGTCCCATTTATCAGTGCCTCTCCATGCCCCTCTTAATCTTGCAATTCACTTGCGCTATTGTAAGTGGCTGCTTCCTGGGCTTCTGGGGCATGGTCACTTAATCCAAATTGTCCTGTTGTAATCTGACCATTATTACATCACATCAACCGGTCACATGAGTGTGAGAGCTTTGCAGGCTTCCAGTTCTGGCCTGCCATTGGAACGTTATCAATTTTGTCGCAGTGCAAGACACAAATAAAATACAAGACACAGAAGAAGCTGATAGGGCTGGAAGTCAGTAAATCTCCCACATTCGTCACCAGTTGACATGATGCCATCAACACACTAGAGTGTTGGTCATTGTAAAGCGCGCCAGAAGACCTGGAAGTAGTTACTGTTCTGAGTGATTGGCTCCAACGCTGCTGATGTGAAGTCACCACTGCAGCCAAACCGAGACTGGGGACAGCGGTAAGGACTCGGTGTTGGGAGGGAAAATAAAGATTACGGTAGGTTTTTTTTTTATACCCAACTGAGCCTGCCAGCTGAAGCTCGCTTTAATATCTTTTAAACATCCAATATTCCGTGCAGTTGTCCCACCCTAAAATATGTGTTACCGTGTGTCTCTTGTTCTGTAGTTGTATAGCGAGACGAGAAAATAGTCAAACTTCCCAGTGTTTTGGTTTTTGAAGCCCTCCAAAACCCCACATGTATTCCCTCCCTATCATATAATTTCCATGGTGTTAATTAAGTTGAGCATTCATGCTGGTTTGGTTATTTGGAAATGCGCAGTGGGGCGAAGGTGAGAAGGATTGTCTATATAGGATAGAAAGTCAAACTACAGTGGTGCTATAATTGTGGGTTCCTAGAAACCAAATTACTGCTAAGTCTAATTTATATAAATATATATATTTTTCTTTACTTTTGTTTATTTTTCCAGATTCGTGCAGTCCCAATTTTGACTAGGAGACCAGAAAAACTGTTTAAAACTGATATTAAGAAGTCAATGCTTTTGGGGGAGGAATCATCATCTGGTGAGAGAAATTAACGAGCATAGTCTTCATATGTTATAATGTAGGCTGAGCTTCACTTTTACATTTTTCTTTATTTTAATTATTTTTATGTTAACGGTTGCAGTGATTGTACCTCATGTTGCATGGTTACCTAATTCCTTAAAGGCATTTTGCTTTAAATGAAGTCTGTCAGAACAAAATAACTGTTCACAGCAAGCACAGCACCTTATTAGGGACATCACCCTATTAAAGTCATACTTTTTGTTTTCCAAATCCATTTGCCAAAAATTGTTAATTTTAATCTGCCAATGAAGTGTTTGGTGCGCCACGTATGGACCAACCAATTCCGAAAATCCAAGGCACCGAAGATCCTCTTTCACAAAAATATTATTGGCCCCAGTGTACACGCAAAAGAAAAATCATGCAGAAAAAACCTGCAATGTTTCAGCCATCCAGGGCCTTTACCAAGCCCTTAAAAAGGTGTAATGGGGTGAATAAAGCTTTTGTGAAGGAGGATCTTTGGTGCCTTGAATTTTTGGAGTTGATTGCAGCTTTATAACCTTGTGGAGGGTTGTACGCACTGTGTAGTGGTGCACGGATTATATCTCAATTAAAATGTGCGGTGGAGCAGTTTCATGCACTTTCACACCTACTTGCTTTGCATCTTTCTCCACCCCCTCTTCCTTGATTGATGGCTCACAGGAGCTAGGGGAGGGCAGACATCGATGGGTAGGTGCATTGAACTGTCTTGCCATACCAACAGTGCATCTCAGTAGCATATCTGAAAAAAATTAAAAAAAAAGCAACCGATTTGGACACTGAAGTTACGATTTTTACTAGGGCTGTGTCCCTTACACGGTGCTCTGCTTGATTTGTCATTTTTTGCTAACCTGCTTTCTTTCTTTAATGCCTAATTTCTCCTTTGCCTCATTGGGGGACACAGACCATGGGTGTTATGCTGCTGCCACTAGGAGGACACTAAGCTAATACAAAAAGAAATTGGCTCCTCCTCCGCAGTATACACCCTCTGTTGGCTCTATCCTGAACCAGTTCTTGCTTAGTGTCTGAAGGAGGCACTAGGGTCTGGCTTCAGACCCCGACATTATTTTACTTTTTACATTTTTTACTTCTTTATCTTTTTTTCTATGCATTAAAGGGGCGACGGGGCCTTTCAAGGTCCCAATCTCCCAAAATCATCAACAGAAGGGCACGCGGAGTGTCGTCTCCCTGTATTCCCTCCTGCAACCTCAACGCCAGCCTGAGCTCTCCTCAGTGGCGACTGATTTTTTTAATGGGTCCGCTCTCCCCACATCAGCAACAGACGGGAACATGGGGTGTCGCCCCCAAGTATCCCCTTCTGGAGCCAGGTTCTTCAGCCGGACATGCCAGCTTGCCTAAACAATTCTAACATGAAAATTACCTCAGGTAACATGCAGAGGCTCCATGCGGCGTCCGTGCAGCCCCACTGCACCACCACTGCCTGAAAGCGGATGGTGACTGGAGGCTAACAAAACCTCTCCACCTCCCTATCAAAGGGATGGTGGATTGAGGAGATAATCCGTGCGGATGGCGAGTGGTTTTCAATGTCCTGTGATTTGTGGCCTCTACTACATTGCGGCCTCCGCTGCCCCCATCGCGGCCTCTGCTGCCTCCCAACATGGCCACCACGGCCGCTGCCGTTTTTACCGTGCCCGTGGCCGCCATTGCATTACCACGGCCGCTGCCATTACCGCAGCCGCCCTCTTCACCATGACGTGGCTGCTATTGCCGTGCCGCATCCGCCGCCGTCATTACTGGGACGCAGCTGCCATTGCAGCACCGTGGCCGCCGCCGTCTTTACCGTGGCTGCCGCCACCATCACTGTGACGTAGCCGCCATTGCAGCGCCACGGCTGCCGCCGCAATTACCGTGCCCGCTGCCCTCATCTCCATGACGTGGCCGCCATTGCCGTGCCGCGGCCACCACCGTCATTTACTGTGACGTAGCTGCCACCATTACACTGTGTTCCAAATTATTATGCAAATTGGTTTTAAGTGTCATAGCGTTTTTTGTTTTTTTTTTGTAAATGAAACCCATTGATGGTATTGTGTCTCAGGGTTCTTTGGATCACTGAAATCAATCTCAGATACCTGTGATAATTAGTTTGCCATGTGAGCCCAATAAGAGGAAAACTGGATGTTCCACACTATTAGGCAGGCCAGCATTTTCAAGTAACATGGGAAAGAAAAAGGATCTCTCTGCTGCTGAAAAGCATCAAATAGTGCAATGCCTTGGTCAAGGGATGAAAACATTAGATATTTCCCGAAAACTTAAGCGTGATCATCGTACTGTTAAGAGATTTGTGGCCGATTCTGAGCACAGACGTGTTCGTGCTGATAAAGGCAGAATGAGGAAGGTTTCTGCCAGGCAAGTTCATTGGATTAAGAGAGCAGCTGCTAAAAAGCCATTACAAACCAGCAAACAGATATTTGAAGCTGCTGGTGCCTCTGGAGTCCCTCGAACCTCAAGGTGTAGGATCCTTCAAAGGCTTGCTGTGGTGCATAAACTTACTATTCGGCCACCCCTAAAGAGAGCTCACAAGCCGAAACGGTTGCAGTGGGCCCAGACATACATGAAGACTAATTTTCAAACAGTCTTGTTTACTGATGAGTGTCGAGCACCCCTGGGTGGTCCAGATGGATGGAGTAGTGGATGGTTGGTGGATGGCCACCATGTCCCAACAAGGCTGCGACGTCAGCAAGGAGGTGGAGGAGTCCTGTTTTGGGCCGGAATCATGGGGAAACAGCTGTTAGGGCCCTTTAAGGTTCCTGAAGGTGTGAAAATGACCTCTGCAAAGTATATAGAGTTTCTGACTGACAACTTTATTCCATGGTATAAAAAGTAGAAACGTGCCTTCAGGAGCAAAATCATCTTCATGCATGACAATGCACCATCTCATGCTGCAAAGAATACCTCTGAGTCATTGGCTGCTATGGGCATAAAAGGAGATAAACTCATGGTGTGGTCACCATCTTCCCCTGACCTCAACCCTATAGAGAACCTTTGGAGTATCATCAAGCAAAAGATCTATGAGGGTGGGAGGCAGTTTACACCAAAACAGCAGCTCTGGGAGGCTATTCTGACTTCGTGCAAAGAAATACAAGCAGAAACTCTCCAAAAACTCACAAGTTCAATTGATGCAAGAATTGTGAAGGTGATATCAAAGAACGGTTCCTATGTTAACATGAATCTTGGCCTGTTAGGATGTTTTGGAGTTAAATAGCTTTTTTGTTCAGTGAATGTGACCTCCTAATGCTGCAAATTCTACAAATGAGCACTTTTACTTCTTTAAAACATATCAAATGTTTAGAAATTTTACTGTGCCTAATAATTTGGAACAGTGCATTTTGAGTTTGTATTCATTTTGGAGATTATACTGTTATTAGGAGAATTCTTCAATAAAATTCGGTGTATATTCTAACGGTTGATGACTTTTATTAGTCTGACTGCCATTTGCCCCGACCACTTAGGAAAATCAGAGAAAAATATCATTTGCATAATTGGAACATGGTGTACTGCGGCCGCCCTTGCCGTGCCGCGGCTTCCGCAGCCATCACCGCGATCAAAAATTTAGGTCCTGGCTTCTGGCCGGGTTAGGCCTAACTCCGCACACCCGGCCGACTCCGCCCTCTTTTCTGGCGCCTTTTAATAAAAAAAATAAAAAAAGAGGAGGATGAATACAGTAAACACCAAAAGAAACATAAAAAATCCCTAAAATATACCTTTTAATAAATCATTTAAAATTGGATAAACCAAATGAAGGGGGTCAATATTGATAAATTGTCCCCATTAGGGGATTTTTGTATTTTCGGGTGTTGATGCATGTGTGGTTTTCTCTGTGTATCCCCTGTAAGTGTTAGAGGTGTCTAGGGTTTTCTAGGGCTACCGACGTTGAGCGGGGGCGCCACATCGTCTACAACTAGGGTGCCAACCTCCGCGGTCAGGTAGGGGCGTACTAGGGCCCATTAGGGTGAGCATAGTCTCCCCTTGTAAAACTTTTTAAAAAAATTTTTTGTGTGACAATTTATCAATATTGACCCCCTTCATTTGGTTTATCCAATTTTAAATGATTTATTAAAAGGTATATTTTAGGGATTTTTTTTTGTTTCTTTTGGTGTTTACTTGGATATGAATCCCGTTCTTTTACTTCATGAGGTTTTTTCTGAACGAGGATGAATACAGTAGAATCTGTATTGCTGGCTGCAAAGTTCCGCTTGCCTGCATATGCATGAAGTGCTTCAGTGCAGAGATATGGGCATGTGTGATGGGCTAATATTCCCTGCTGCAGACCAGCAGAATCATCCACAGGTGCACAGACGGACCTTGCATTATTTCAGGCCACCCAATGGTGTTGCTTGCCCATAATGTGCAACACTGGACCCAAGACCGCACGCCACCGACGCGCGGCGCTTTGCCGGAGGGCAGTTTTCCAGAGAGCATTGGCACCACCGCAAGTGTAGTTTCTGACTGTGGACAATTATTCGTCTGTCATCGCTACGCGGTCTGCCGTTTCTGGCGGCACGGACATATGACCTGGGAGCACTGACTGATAGAACGCACGCTTACGCCTCGTGTACTGCGTGTAATGCCCCACTACTGCGAAGGCTCCCACTGCAATCTGTGCAGTCTGCATCATCTCACGAATGGGCAAGGTCTCCGGCACAGCCTAGTGCTACACTGGCTAAGGCTATAAAATCCTCCCACGATTTCTCCTCAAGTCATGGCTTTAGTTTACCTTACGATGAAGGTCCTCTGCCATTCGAGATTCTTCAGACAGGGGCAGACACCAGCAAAGAATGTCCAATATTCTATCTAATGTCTTAGTAGCTCGTCCCCCAGGCATTCTGCTGTTTTTGGTGTACGCGAGCTCCGTTTCCAGCTCCCCCGTCCCTGGGGGTTGCAGCAAACATGTCTCAGGATGAGTCTGATGTGGCCGTATATCCGGACTCGTTAGGCTAGGGTTCCCCAACTCCAGTCCTCAAGGCCCACCAACAGGTCATGTTTTTAGGTTCTCCTTAGTATTGCCCAGGTGATAATTGCATCACCTGTGCAATACAAAGGAAATCCTGAAAACATGACCTGTTGGTGGGCCTCGAGGACTGGAGTTGGGGAACCCTGCGCTAGACTACCAGGAATCCTTAGATGCCCTCATTGAACCGGTTAATAGAGCTCTGAGAGCCGTACAATGTCAGAAATTAGTCCTTATCCCACTGGGACCTTCAAAGGGACCAAACGTCTTCACAGGGTTTTTTACTAACCTCTCTGAGTTTCTGACACAGGTCAGAGATATAACAAAGAAAACAAAAAACAAGAAACAAAATATCCTAAAATAAAATAAAATAAAAAATATATTGCAAAACATGCATGAGATTGTAGTAATAATAATAAGGGTATTTGGTAAACATAATTTTGATCAAAAGAATGTACAAGCCATCCCGCCACGTCAAGGCAACCCTTTGTGGGACAGTCCTAACTCTTGTATTAAAAACCTTTCCACCTGTCAAGTGACAAATGTGAACAAGGACAGAGAGACTGAACCCACCAGTAAAAGCATAGGCCAGACAGGATGGATTTTTCAGCTCAGAAGCAGGGCGGTCACACCCTTATATGCACAAGATGCACTAAGAACTAAATGAAAAACTGGGTCTGAACTGAAAAAGTAAGTTGATGTGTATGCAAAATGTAAATGCATATTAAACACATGACCATTATACAGAGAAAACAAAAAACAAGAAACAAATATCCTAAAATAAAAAAATAAAAAATATATTGCAAAACATGCATGAGATTGTAGTAATAATAATAAGGGTATTTGGTAAACATAATTTTGATCAAAAGAATGTACAAGCCATCCCGCCACGTCAAGGCAACCCTTTGTGGGACAGTCCTAACTCTTGTATTAAAAACCTTTCCACCTGTCAAGTGACAAATGTGAACAAGGACAGAGAGACTGAACCCACCAGTAAAAGCATAGGCCAGACAGGATGGATTTTTCAGCTCAGAAGCAGGGCGGTCACACCCTTATATGCACAAGATGCACTAAGAACTAAATGAAAAACTGGGTCTGAACTGAAAAAGTAAGTTGATGTGTATGCAAAATGTAAATGCATATTAAACACATGACCATTATACAGAGAAAACAAAAAACAAGAAACAAATATCCTAAAATAAAATAAAATAAAAAATATATTGCAAAACATGCATGAGATTGTAGTAATAATAATAAGGGTATTTGGTAAACATAATTTTGATCAAAAGAATGTACAAGCCATCCCGCCACGTCAAGGCAACCCTTTGTGGGACAGTCCTAACTCTTGTATTAAAAACCTTTCCACCTGTCAAGTGACAAATGTGAACAAGGACAGAGAGACTGAACCCACCAGTAAAAGCATAGGCCAGACAGGATGGATTTTTCAGCTCAGAAGCAGGGCGGTCACACCCTTATATGCACAAGATGCACTAAGAACTAAATGAAAAACTGGGTCTGAACAGAAAAAGTAAGTTGATGTGTATGCAAAATGTAAATGCATATTAAACACATGACCATTATACAGCGAAAACAAAAAACAAGAAACAAATATCCTAAAATAAAATAAAATAAAAAATATATTGCAAAACATGCATGAGATTGTAGTAATAATAATAAGGGTAAGACTTACTTTTTCAGTTCAGACCCAGTTTTTCATTTAGTTCTTAGTGCATCTTGTGCATATAAGGGTGTGACCGCCCTGCTTCTGAGCTGAAAAATCCATCCTGTCTGGCCTATGCTTTTACTGGTGGGTTCAGTCTCTCTGTCCTTGTTCACATTTGTCACTTGACAGGTGGAAAGGTTTTTAATACAAGAGTTAGGACTGTCCCACAAAGGGTTGCCTTGACGTGGCGGGATGGCTTGTACATTCTTTTGATCAAAATTATGTTTACCAAATACCCTTATTATTATTACTACAATCTCATGCATGTTTTGCAATATATTTTTTATTTTATTTTATTTTAGGATATTTGTTTCTTGTTTTTTGTTTTCTCTGTATAATGGTCATGTGTTTAATATGCATTTACATTTTGCATACACATCAACTTACTTTTTCAGTTCAGACCCAGTTTTTCATTTAGGTCAGAGATATAGCAGTCGCCGGACAAATGATTCTCAGGGCTAAAGCTGTTTAAGCACTGTACCCCTTTGTCCACACACTAAAAACAGACTGGACGGAGTCTCCAACAATGGATCCTATATTACGTCTCGCTTACTAAGCTCTACTGTCTTTGACCGACGGCTTGTCTATTAAAATCCCCCCTGACCGTCCAATTGGCAATCTTCCGCGGTCAGTCTTTTAAGGCTTCTGGGGCAACTCTCTTCCCTTCCCCTGCCGTCACCTAGGTGGCCAGAGCCAGGATGGTCTGGACTAGGGCCCTAGCCAAGAATAGTCAATACAATAGCTTGCATCACTAGGTGGTCAGTCTGGATTGCCAAATAGCCTGGGCCGGGGATTGTGGGTACATGCATCCCTGGATACATCAGACGGTGACGCTCTTATGGCTCCAAACGCCATTACCATCAGGAGAGCCCTATGGCTCCGGGAGTGGAGGGCCGATTCTGCTTCCAAAAAAATCTCTAGCTACCTTCCTTTCCAGAGTGGATGTTTATTACACTACGGGAGGCAACAGCAACTTCAGTTCAACAGGCTCACCACAAGCTGTCTTACACTAAAGTAGGCTGGTCATCGTGGGGACAGGGATTCACATCCTTCATTTAAGCTCTCCCATTCCTGGAAACGCATACCCTCACGGTCCAAACCCAAGGGTACCCCTTCCCACAAGTTTCTCCGCTCAATGACTCATTGCAGTATCTGAAAGACACGGACAGGGTAGGCATCCGTCTACTCCTGTTCTATCAGGTCTGGCTGACGGTCATTCTCGACCATGGGTCGGAAATCTAGTGGTTTCCAGATACGGACATGGAATTCCTGTCTCCCTCGCCAACACGTTTCCACCGGTCCCGTCTTTCAAGGACCAAAGGAACAAGTGGCCCAGTTCCACACACAGACAGGTTCAAACAGTCTTACTCAAACCTGTTCGTGGCTCCAAAGAAGGACGGAACCTTGTGTCCCATCCTAGACTTAAAACTGTCAAACAAGGTTGTCAGGGTGCGTTATTTCAAAATGGAATTTTACCTTTCTGTTATCACCTCTCATTCCAATCCTTCTCAGGCCGACAAGGATTTCTCCGCTTCGCCATCGAAGATAGCCACTTTCAGTTCACCGTTTTAACCTTCAGTCTCGCCTCTGCTCCCAGGCTGTTCTCCAAGGTCTTGGCAGTCGTTATTTGTATCCTGCACTCTCGGAGCGTGGTGATTCTGCCCTACCCAGACAACCTTCTTATCAAGGGATCGTTCCTTCAAGCCTGCTCAGAGAGTATCAGCATCACCGTGGACACTCTCACTCGTCTAGGTCGGTTAGTGAACCTAAGCAAGTCTTTTCCAGCCCCATCTCAGAGGATCCTCGTTTTCAGCCTGGACACTTCCCGAGGGTTGATAATTCCCCCTTCAGGAAAGATTTCCACACTGATCCAGGAAGCTCGGAAGCTTCCCCTCGGCCGCAACCTTTCCCTGCAGTCTGGAACGCACGTCTGGGAAAAAATGGTGCCGACAATCCATCAGTACCGTTCGTTCAACTTCATCTCCGTCCTCTGCTGCAGGCATTGCTACCAGAGTGGAACAGATATCCGTCCTCTCTGGACCGCTGTTTTTTCGCCAGTCTCTCCGGATCAGGTGGTCTCTGAGGTAGTGAACATTGTTGTCCTCATTGATTCAGATAAAGTACCTTCTTCCTGATCCCTCGCGGGTGTCGACCACTCACGCCAGTGTCCTAGGTTGGAGAGTGATCTTCCACCACACGGTCCAGGGACGCTTGCCCTTTTGGGAATCAGGTCTCCTGATCAATTTTCTCGATATCCGGGCAATCAGACTAGTCCTTCAGCATTTCTGCCTACTTCTCGACAGTTGTCCCCTCCGAATCCAACCAGTCAAGTGTGGCATACATCTTTCGTCAGGAGGACTCACGAAGCACAGGAGCTATGCTTGATGTAGCTCGCATTCTGCAAGAGGCTGATACAAATCATTTACTTTTTTTTTTTTTTGGCAGTTCATGTTCTAGGTGTAGGGAATTGGGCGCACTTTTCCTCAGCCGCCAGTGCCTGATCTCAGAACACTGGTCCCTTTCCCCGGAGGCCTTTCAGCACAGTTGGCAATGCTGGGTAACGCTGCATATAGACCTCATGGCCTCTATGCTAAATGCCAAAGCCCTGGCATTTCTAGCTCCGTTCCGTGACCCAATTGTCCTCGGGTTAGTTGACCTGGTACTTCCGTGGCATCAGTTTCGCTTCCATTACTTTTTCTCCACCTCTTCCGCTAATCCCAAGGGTCTTCCGGAAGATCAAGGTGGAGAGAATCCCAGTGATTTTCGTTGCACCAGACTGACTACCCCGAGCGTGGTACGCGGATCTAGTGCAACTAGTCCCCTCCCCTTGCGGTTACCAGATCGTCCGGACCTTCTTTTTCAAGGGCTCATTTACAGCCAGGACTAGAGAGTGCTGAGCTTAATGACCTGGGCATTGAACGCCACATGTAGCGTTCACCATTATCATCAACTCCCAGAAATTTACTCTCATGCATATTTACCATCATATTTGAGAAAGCCTTTTTTCTCATGCTGGTTTACAAAAAAAAAAAAAAAAAAACAACAGCCTCGTTTGTTTCCCACTTGTGTTGGCCATTTCGTCCATGTTGGAGTTTCTCCAAGCAGGATTCCATTCAAGCCTGGCACTGTCTTCTCTCAAATGCTATCTATCCTGTTCCAGCGAAAAATACCTTCCAAATCTCAGGTTAAGACTTTCTTACAGGGAGTGCCGCACCTTCATAGCCTTGGGATTTTAATCTGGTCTCAGGTGCTTTACAAGTGGCTTCCTTCAAACTCCTGTAAGACGTATCACTCACTCTTCTTTCTTGGAAAGCTCCCTCTCTTGTGGCTGTAACAGACATCACGCGGATCTCGGAATTGACGGCTTTGTCTTGCAAGCTTCCAATCTTGTCTTTCAACAGGGCAAGGTGGTGTTAAGGACATCTCTGGCCTTCTTGCCTAACGTCGTTTCTTCCTTTGATTTGAATAAGAACATAGTCTTGCCCTTGTTCTGCCCACCTCCGGTTAATCGTACTGAAAAGGCTCTCCACACTTTGGATTCGGAGAGAGCACTCAGGAAATACATTTCCAGAACAGTGCCTTTCTGCAAATCGGATTACCTCTTTATGTTTCCAGAGTGACACAGAAAAGGCCTACCTGCTTTTAAAAACTACAGTAGCCAGATATATCCGCTCTCCAATTCAAGAAGCTTACCGTGTCAGAGGTCTCCTATCCCTGCGAGCCTCAGGGTAAACTCCACTAGGTCAGTGGAGGCGTCCTGGGCCATTTGGCTCCGGGCGTCGATACAGCAAGTTTGCAAGGCTGCAACTTGGTCCAATCTTCTCACGTTAGTTAATCATTACAACATTCATTCTTAAGCCTTTTCAGAGGCTGCCCTTGTCAGATAAATTCTGGAATCGACAGTAGCGCATCTGTAGGCCAGATTATTCGTTACGTACATTAAGGTTTCAGCTGTCGTGCTTTTTCCCACCCATGGACTGCTTTGGGACGTCCCATGGTCTGTGTCCCCCAATGAGGCGAAGGAGTAAAAGGGATTTTTTTGTACTCACCGTAAAATCCTTTAATCCGAGACGCTCATTGGGGGACACAGCACCCACTCTTTTAGTCTAACGACTTCTGCTTGTCTTTTCATTCGATGTGCTGATCTCCAATATTATGTGAATGATCGTACTTTGATATGATGTTAAGTTTCTCCTACTGATTTTGCACCAAACTGGTTCAGGATAGAGCCAGCAGAGGGTGTATACTGCGGAGGAGGAGCCAATTTCTTTTTGTATTAGCTTAGTGTCCTCCTAGTGGCAGCAGCATAACACCCGTGGTCTGTGTCCCCCAATGAGCGTCTCAGAGAAAAGGATTTTACAATGACTACACAAAAATCCCTTTTTTAAGTCACATGTTATCAAATGGCATTTCTCCAAAATGCACCACAATTCAATAATGGTCAGATGACAGGATGAATCAAATGAAACTATATCTCTTAAAGGGTTGATGACTTTCTCTAGTTTAACAAATGTGTTAGGACTTGGTTCGGTGGCACTTATTGGTGAAAACTTCTTCATAGACTGCACAGCTCTCCTGTCTGCTGGTTTGCTGCTGATGGAGGACATGAGACCAGGTTTATTTTGACTAGGGGATCGCTTATACAGACTGACCAGCGGCACGATACGACTGATGAGTGGTAAACTTACCGATCTTTGGTTGTTTGTATTTCTGTCTACACAAACAGATGAAAGTAAGGCCTTTTTCACACATCAGTTTTTTTTACGTCAGGCACGATTCGGCACTTTTGTAAAAAAAAAAACGTTTTTTTAATCCGCCGGATCCGTTTTTTTGTCATTGACTATCATTAGCGCCGGATTGCGCCGGATGTCCTTGCGTTGCGTCCGTTTTTTGGCGGATCCGACTGAAATGTACATTCCGGCGGCTGGACAAAACGGTCACTGCAACGTTTTTTTTTTCTCCACACCCGCCTGATAGTGCCTGAAACGGCGCATCAGGCTGCCGCAAACAATACAAGCCTATGGTGCCGGATCAGTCTTTTGTGCAATCCGGCAAAAGACTGATCCGGATTCTGGAAGCCAAGGTCTCTCTCTCGTACCAACCATTTACAGCTTCAAAAGTTCAGGACGGGTCCGGCCAAAAACCTGATCCGTTGCATCAGTTTTTTTCAAAATCCGCGCCGGATCCGTCCTTTCCGTTTTTGGACGAATTGTGCCTGACGCCAAAAACCTGATGTGGCGAAGAGGCCTAAACGATGTGCGCTGTGCAGTCTGTACTAGGTCGCTGAGTGCGCATAGGCTGCCATGGTTCTCGGCAGTGCGAATCTTGTTTGCAGTTAACCGGCATTTCAATAGCCTTTTCAGCTGCAGATGAAGGAAGAGAGCCACAGTATTCATTACTGATGGGTAGGCGGAGCCCCAGATCAGGATGTTACCTCAGATCAAAAGAGTGATGACTGGCTGGCCCCTCCAGCTCGGGCTCCTCCTACTCAGCTCCAGTCTAAGATTTGAGGTCCAGAGGATGGTCGCTGCTAATGCAGCTCCTCAGAAGATTTTATTATTTTAATATTCGGACAGGAGACTTGGATCACTAGTTGGTCTAGAGGTCTCAGGGGTATCAGCGCTGCTGTACCCCAACCTCTCCCTTGGCGGATCTGTATTTACTCAAAGTCCCTGCAGAATCCTTGCCGGCCCTGGGGGATGAGGAGAGCTTCTCTGGCGGGAACGCAAACCACACGTGCGGTCACTGCGTTTTTCGCCCTGGGGGGAAGCATGGGCACTGCGCCAGAAACCCCTGAGGGTCCCTGTGGCGCCTTGGCTGGTGAGTACTCCACACAAATTTTAATAATAATTATGTGTGAGTGCTTTAGCGTCTGAATGAGCAGCGCTATTACTAATGTCAGTATGCTTCAGCGCTGCTGTGACAGCGTTACTACATGTATGTCAGTATGCTTCAGCGCTGCTGTGACAGCGCTACTACATGTAATGTCAGTATGCTTCAGCGCTGCTGTGACAGCGCTACTACATGTAATGTCAGTATGCTTCAGCGCTGCTGTGACAGCGCTACTACATGTAATGTCAGTATGCTTCAGCGCTGCTGTGACAGCGCTACTACATGTAATGTCAGTATGCTTCAGCGCTGCGGTGACAGCGCTGTTACAAGAAGATGTGGTGATTTTTTGTCCGCAGGCAGATAGCTGCAGGACAGAGAGGGAGCAGGAGCGGGGAGAGTTCGCGCTCATTATTTGAGCTAGCAGGGGGCGTGGCCTATCTATCCCGGTCTTTTGAGCAGGAAGACGCGCGCTCTGGCTTTTCTCCTGCGACCCCCTCACTGTGGCGGCCATTACTCAGGCTCCTGGGCTCCTCGGACCGCTCCTCTCCTCATAAGACACCACGGCCAGCTGGGTGAGTGCGGATTCCTCACCCCGCAGCGCAGCGATCGCTATCCTGCAGCTGCAGTCTCATCAGAGACATAAAAATTGGCTGGGGCTCACAAATATATATATATTTTGGTGAGTTTGCAATATTAACCCCTTTGAGGGTTATTTCTACCAGCTAAATTTGCTGACTGAATACCGCTGGGGTAACTCTGCTTGGTGGAGCGTTAACCCTTCAGCGTTTGAAAAAAAAAAAAAAAAAAAAAACCGCATAGTTTTTTGCTGGTATTACCGCTTTGACCTGCTCATACAGGTGAGACATGTCTGAACAGAGTTCAGATGCCGCGGATCACGTCCCAGTGCCATTGCGGCAATCAGATACGCAGACCTCCACAGCGTCTAGCGCTGCGGTCGACAGCGGTGGAAAATTGGATGATATCGCTCGATCGATTAATAACTTATCTGACCTTTTAGGTCAATATGTGTCTGCTAATTCCTCTCAGAGGAAGCGACGCAGGCCGTTACCGGCCTCTACACGGAGCGAGTCAGATGTATCTGATATTGGGCAGAGTTCCCCTTTAAATTCGGATGGAGAAATATCCGATTCAGATGCGGACGAGCCGCAGGGGCGTTCCTCTATGACGAAGCGTACGGAGGCATTAATTGAAGCCATGAGAGATATACTACAGTTACCGGAGGAGGTAACTAGTCGTCCTGGTAAATCAGCACGCATGTTCCAGGAGTCCCGTGCTTCGCGCACAACATTGCCAGCTCTGGATGAGCTTAATGGTGTAATAGAGGAGGAACGTCTATGTCCAGATAAGCGTTTTCATGGAACGCATTTCTTTGATACACTTTATCCTTGCTCTACGGAGTTAAAGGCTAATTGGACTTCTGCTCCTGAAGTGGATGTGTCTTTGTCTCAGCTTAGTAAATCCTCTCTACTCCCTATTAAGGGAAAAGCGAGCTTACAGGAGCCTTTGGATAGAAAGGCAGAATTGGCGGCAAAAGCAAGCTATGAGGTTGCGGGTCATGGATTTCGAGCAGTGCTAGGATCCATGTGTGCTGCTAGAGCTTCTCTAAGCTGGTTGGCACGTCTGAAGACGGAGTTGCAAAATGAATCTCCGTTATCTGAGATACGGGAAACTTGTGAATGGTTAGAAACGGCAGCCTGTTATATCTTTGATGCCGGTCTGGATACGGCATCTCTGCTGGCCAAAGCGCAAGCTTCAGCGGTCACAGTCAGAAGAGCTTTATGGCTCAGACAGTGGGCCGGGGACGCAGTTTCCAAACAAGGGTTGTTGGCCTTACCTTACAAGGGTGGCCATCTTTTTGGATCCGACCTCACAGAGCTGATTTCCAAGGCTAAGGCGAAGGAATCAGCATTACCACTGCGAAGGGCCATGGCCTCGGTGTCCAGTAAGCCTGGTGTTTATAGTGGTCGGCGGTCCTTTCGGGGCCGAGGACGATCTAGTCACTCCTCGTGGGGATCGGGTCGTCCTTCTTTCTCAGGAAAGAAATCCTCTCAGAAAACTCGTATTCCCTGGAAGCAGAGTTTCCGCCAGAACAAGCGGGAACTTGACAAGAAACCCGCAAAGTCGGATTGACGCCAGGGGTCCACTCGAGGATTCTCGAGTGGGGGGTCGCCTGCTTCTTTTCAAGGAGACTTGGATGGCTCGCGTTCCAGATTCCTGGGTAACGCGGATAGTGTCGGCAGGCTATTTCATAGAGTTTGCTTCTCAACCCCCAAATGTTTTTTGTCAATCTCGCGTTCCGTCGGAACCCGAGCTTGTTGTCGCTCTACAGCGAGAGGTCGAATCGCTTCTACAAAAGGGTGTAGTGATACCGGTTCCGTCAGAGGACGAGGGAAAGGTTTTTATTCCAACCTTTTTATAGTTCCCAAAAAGGAGAACAAATTTCGCCCGATTCTGGATCTCAAGCGTTTAAACCGGCATGTCCATGCCCGGAAATTTCGCATGGAGTCGCTTCGTTCCGTTGTGGCAGCTCTGTCACAGAACGATTTTCTGGTGTCAATCGACATTCGCGACGCCTATTTGCATATTCCCATCGGAAAGGCTCATCAGCGCTTTCTTCGATTTGCCATAGGTCAGAGTCATTACCAGTTCGTGGCTCTGCCGTTCGGCTTAGCCTCAGCGCCAAGGGTCTTTACAAAAATTCTGGCGCCCCTCATGGCACTCCTTCGAAGACAGGGGATTACGATTCTCCCTTATCTGGACGATCTTTTGATCGTGGCTTCCTCGGAGGAGGAGGCGTTGACGGCTCGGGATTTGTCTCTTCAGTTTCTGAAAGACTTCGGTTGGCTGGTCAATTGGGAGAAGTCGTCCCTGGAACCATCGAGGACAATTCTCTTTTTGGGAATGCATCTCGACACGTTTCGGTCGGTAGTTTCCCTACCACCAGACAAACAGTCATGTCTTCTTCGACATGTACAGATTATGATATCCTCAACGGCAATGTCCCTACGGAAGTGTATGCGTCTTCTGGGTCTGATGGTGGCGTCCATGGAGGCAATTCCTTTTGCCCAGTTCCATTCCAGGACTCTCCAAAGGTTCATCTTGAGTCGATGGAACCAGTTGCAATCGCTGGATTGCAGTGTCACCATTCCTCGCGCGGTGCGGGATTCTCTAGAATGGTGGTTACGTCCAGGGGCTTTCTCCCTGGGGAAGTCTTTCCTCCCTCCGAAGTGGTCAGTTATAACCACCGATGCCAGCCTGTCGGGCTGGGGGGTGTTTGGAACAATCTCTGGATTCAGGGGGTATGGTCATCGGAAGAGTCTTTTCTTCCGATCAACATCCTGGAATTGAGGGCGATTTTCCTTTGCCTCCAACATTGGACGGTCCCTTTGAGCGGTCTGCCAGTCCGAGTGCAGACAGACAATGCGACGGCTGTCGCGTATATCAATCACCAAGGTGGGACAAAGAGTTCCAGACTCATGGTGGAGGTGTCCCGAATTCTGATTTGGGCAGAGGCCAGTGTACCAGCCATTTCGGCGATTCACATTCCAGGGTTCAGAATATTACAGCGGACTTTCTCAGTCGCAGAAGGATGGATCCCGGGGAATGGAGCCTCCACCCGGAAGTCTTTGCACTACTGTGCTCTCGCTGGGGAACCCCCCAAGTGGATTTGATGGCATCCAGGTCCAATGCCAAGTTACCGACATTCAGCAGGTACAAGGACCCGAAGGCGGTGGCGGTGGATGCTCTAGTGGCTCAGTGGGATCAGTTCGAGCTGATCTATGTATTCCCGCCGATATCCTTACTTCCTCTAGTGCTGCGTCGGATCAGACTAGAGAGAATTCCAGCTATTCTGATAGCTCCAGGCTGGCCAAGAAGGGTGTGGTTCTCGACAATAATGTCGCTGTTGGCGGCACCTCCGTTTCCACTCCCTCTTCAACCGGACTTGTTGACTCAGGGGCCCGTTTGTCATCCGGACTTGATGTCCCTGCGTTTGACGGCGTGGCTCTTGAGACCGAAATCTTGACCCGTAGAGGTTTTTCAGCGAGGTCATTGCTACCCTTCGTGCTGCAAGATGTCCGGCTACTTCTAGGATTTACCACAAAATTTGGGAAACCTTCTTTTCGTGGTGTTTGGGGTCTTCTCGGAACCCGAGAAAATTTTCCATTCCCAACCTGTTGGCTTTTCTGCAGCATGGGCTAGACAAGGGTTTGGCAGTTAGCACTCTGAAAGGTCAGATTTCTGCTCTGTCCTTATTGTTCCGGAGAACCATTGCTTCGAATAGAGACGTGCTCTCCTTTTTCCGAGGTATCTCTCGTAAGTTTCCGCCGCGGAAGGCACCCGTGTCTCCTTGGCGGCTCAACCTTGTTTTGGAGGCTCTTCAGCATAAACCTTTTGAACCTATGGTTTCTGCTAGCCTTTCTTTACTTTCTTGGAAGGTGGCTTTCCTTGTTGCAGTCACTTCCTTGAGGAGAGTTTCTGAATTGGCAGCTCTTTCTTGTTCGCCTCCTTTTCTGGAGTTTTTTCCGGATCGTGTAGTGCTTCGCACTCGGGGTGATTTTTTGCCTAAAGTGGTGTCACAATTTCATGTTAACCAGGATATTGTGTTGCCTTCACTCTGTCCGGATCCGAAGAATACGAAAGAGCGAGATTTACACACATTGGATTTAGTGCGGGCCTTGAAGTTTTATCTATCTATTACTCAAGGTTTTCGTAAGACGGACTCCCTGTTTGTGGTTCCGGCAGGTCGTCGGCGTGGTCAACGAGCTTCCAAGGGTTCTATAGCTCGTTGGATCCGGTCAGCTATTTTGGAAGCTTACCGTCTTCGGGGTGAATCTTGCCCGATTAAGATTCGAGCCCATTCCACGAGAGCTGTGGCTTCATCGTGGGCTTTTCATCAAGGTGCTTCGGCAGTGCAGCTTTGCCGAGCGGCGACTTGGCGCTCTGTCCACACGTTTACAAGGTTTTATAAAGTGGACGTCAGTGCTTCCGCTGATGCAGCCCTCGGACGTAGGGTCCTGCAGGCAGCTGTAGTTTAAAGTTCTGGATGAACTTGTGTTTAGCGCTGGTTGCGCTTTGTTGTTAAGGTTGTTGGGTTTCTGCCTTTTGTTGGTTTTTTCCCACCCTTATTTTTGAACTGCTTTGGGACGTCCCATCAGTAATGAATACTGTGGCTCTCTTCCTTCATCTGCAGCTGAAACACGGATTTTGGTAAAGACTTACCTGTAAAATCCTTTTCAGCGAAGGAAGGAAGAGAGACACAGCACCCTCCCACGGCAGAAGTGTGTTGATGTTTTCAGATGCAGCGCGACCCTTATCTGATAGCGATTATCTGGGCTGAGGTCAGCGCGCTAAGGCTCTGTTCCAGCATCGCCAGCTCATCGCAGTAGTCAGGTTCCGTGAGTAGTACCTGGAACTCTGTGGTTTTTGGCTTTCTTTGCATGCATAACCTGTATCCTTGTGTTTTTTCTCTGAAGTTCCTTCAGAAGGGGTTATGTTGCTCCGCTGGTGATCTTGGCTCTTTTCCTAAAAGCTTTGGTACGACTGGAGCTGAGTAGGAGGAGCCCGAGCTGGAGGGGCCAGCCAGTCATCACTCTTTTGATCTGAGGTAACATCCTGATCTGGGGCTCCGCCTACCCATCAGTAATGAATACTGTGTCTCTCTTCCTTCCTTCGCTGAAAAGGATTTTACAGGTAAGTCTTTACCAAAATCCGTGTTTTAGATAGACAGACCACATTGAATATTTATACACAGAAAGATTGGTAACGTCGTTCCATGTACATAGGCTGCCACTGTTCTCACCAGCACAGGTCCTATTTTACATAGAATGATGTGGTGCTGAGATAGATGATCTTTTAAGCAATTCAAAAGGTTTTCACCCGATGAATGAGTGTTTTGTTCATTCATGATCAGCAGCCTGTTAACACTCACTACACAATTATCGGGAAAGAAGTATTCCTAGGAACGTTAATTCCTGATATTAGTACAGTGTAAATGTACCGTTACAGAACATTCCCAGGGTGTCTGTGGACTTCAGTATGATATTAAATATTTAAAAAGCTTGTATATAGCAATGATCAGTGTCGGACGGAGGTGACTTGGACATCCAGGTAGGTATTTGAATGTCTCTGTAGTGTGGGCCAAAAATCTGTCTTAAAGATTTTCCCCTTTATGGCGGAATGTCAAATGTAAAATACTGATTATCCACTTTGCTAACACTGTATCTGTGATGTACAATTATGGCAGTTTGCATTGAAGGGGTACGCTAGTGAAAGCAAGTTATCACCGATCCATGGGATCTCAGAAGATACACTACAGTTTGATAAAACTCATACTCTGAACTTGTCCTGTCTTTTACTACCTTACACTTCCCTCATAAAGGACTGTTTAAAAGTGCCGAGAAATTCCCTTTACTCCTACTGAAACTAGTCCAGTAAGGAAACTGTACTAAGTTGGAAATAGTACTAAATGCTAATTTTCGGTAATATTTTCATTCAGACTCTGATGAAGAATTCTATGATACAGCATCTGATGTTACAGCCTCAATAAAATCTAAACCCATCCAGAAAGTTACCACAGAAACCGAAACACCTCCTCCAGCTGAAGAAACCAACCTTGAGGAGCTCACTGACCTTCAACTCAAGTTTGAAATAAAAGAAGTAGGTCTATTTTCAATTAATTAAATTTGATGTTCACTATATTTCTTTATTAATCATAAAGTAAGCTTTAGGAAAGTCTTGTTTTAAGTTCTCAGTTTTATATGCTTGTAACTTCTGCCATCTAGGTTACCCTAGAACTGACTAAGCAACAGGAGAAGGAGGAGAATACGGTCCTCCTTTTCAGTATACAGCAACTGGGAATGGTGGCCTGTGTTAAGACCTTTGAACTTAGCGCTGTCTCATACCTAAAGAAAATTGCTTTGGACTACTATGATGTTTCAGGTAAACTACATAAATATTCTGCTTTATTATTTAAGGGAGCATGTCATGTTAAAAAAAAAAAAAAATGTTGATCTGCAGGCTAACTGCTTTCTGACACCTTGCGACCATCTCACTGAGAGCCCCGGTATTGGGAGGAAATAAACTTTATTCCCCCAGCAGCTTCACTCTTTCAGTCATAGGGGTAGCGAATTCATAGTTTCAGTCACCATCTGTTCATAGAGTGCAACTGCTCCCCCGCCACCGACTGACAGCCAGCCCTAATGCTGAGCTGGCTGTCATTCAGTGCTGGTGGTGTGATTAGAGCTGCCGATCATTATACACAAAGCGGTGACCAATAGCTGGATGGCGCCACCACTATGACTGAAAGTGCGAGGCTGCCATTTCGGGGGGAATAGCGTTAATGTACTCCTGGCAGCAGGGCTTTCAGTGTGCGGCCGCAAAGGGTCACATCGCTATTAGCCTGCAGATTAACCCCATATGTGCAGTTTAATAGCTTCTTTTTTTACATGAAATGTTCCCATTAAGCTTCATTCTTGGCTGAGATTAATTTTAATAATTTCTTTGAAAATGTACAGCAGTAAGTTTAGTAGGTAACATGTATTGCACATAAATTTGTTAAGTGGCTGGCATTCAAACTTCAAATCTGAAACAAAAATATTTACTCAAATTTTGGTTTCCTACCTTTTTCCAACGTTTCAATATTTTTTAATGCAAATTAATTTTGTTGAAACATCAAATTTTCCTAGTTATTCCAAACTTGACCTTTGAAGAGGTGTGAGATCCCAGAATTTCCCAGGGATAACAAGTCATTCCGCAGTCACCAGATTTCTGTCCAATCCAGAATTATTGACATTATTAAGCTGTAGGGAAATTTTCAGTCTGGTGGTCATTACTGTGCTTTTTACGGGTTCCAAATGGAGCCTTAGCTTCCATGTGTTATTGGAGCTTTCTCCTCTCCTAGGACATGGCAGCATGGACCTGGTTCTTGTAAATGTTATGCGTTAAGGATGAAAGTTGCTGTGAATTCTATAGTGTCCTTACATTTCTTTTATGAATGGGTTTCAACTCACAAACCCGAGATTAGTTGGTTTTAATGATGTGTTCCCAATCGTGTTGTCTGAGGTAGATGGCGTCTATTTGACAATAATTCCTATTGTGTATTAAACTGTCACATTAAAAAAAAATTAATCTTTTCTTTTATGGAAGAAATTTATGGGTTTTCTTCTCTCAAGTGTGAATTGCTCCAGAGAAAGTATTTTTGGGACTTTACACCTGGTCTGTGCAGCAATATACTTGAAAAGAAGACAGTTTTTTTTTTTAACCTTGTAGAAGATATAACAATGAGCCATGTTTTAAGGGTATGCCACACTAAGCGAGATCGTTAGCGAGATCGCTACTGCGTCACCATTTATGACGCAGTAGCGATCTCGTTAGCGACTTAGCTGTGTGTGACATGTAGCAGCGATGTGGCCCCTGCTGAGATGTCGCTGATCGCTTATGAACGTTCTGAGCCGTTTTTTGGTCGTTGGTGTACTGCTGGTGAGCCTGAATCGCTGAGTGTGACACCCTTTATGAACGACTTTACCAGCGTCGCAGGTAGGACTAGGTAAACGAAAAAAAAATTGGTTTGGTACCTTTTTAGCCAGTAGAAAAAAACATATAGAGTGCTCTCAGTGGGAGAAGCAAAATAGGAATCTTGTGGGTATGATACCTTTTAATGGCTAACAAAATATAGTGAAAGATATTACAGGGCAAGCTTTCGAGACTGCTTACGTCTCTTCATCAGGCTGGTATAACAAAATATTTGAAGAAACACAATTATATACAGTGAAAAACAGGCATGGTGTGATAATGGACATTTAAATAAACAAACACTGAGCTTCAAGAGAGAATCCTTAATTAGGTAAGATTAGATAAGTGGTGTGAAAGTTTTATGGACTCCATATGCATGTGAGATCAAAGGACTGGTGGTGTCTTCATTGTTTTTGGAGGAAGTTGCTCAGATTTGGTAGTGGGCCATAAATCCTCCTGACAAATTGAGTCCTGTGTGAACAGAATCAAAGATGTTAATAAATTTGTATTCCCAAACCCTGCGATGTTTTTGCGATTGGAAATTGCCTTTCAAAATGACAACTTTCATATTGTCTATGTTGTGTCCTGGACCACAGAAATGTTTAGCCACAGGTAGATGGGTTTTTTGTCTGTAATCGTATGACGATGAGACCTCATCCTTGCTCTGTCTCTGTCCTGTTTCTCCAACATAGAGGCCACCCACAGGACATATATTGCATAGAATTAAATATACCACATTAGAAGAGGAACATGTGAATGTCCCGGGGATCCTATAGTTTTGCTGTGTGTTGGGGACTTGGATCTTGTCGTTGGTCTCTATATGAATGCAAGTTTTGCATCTTCTCCCATTGCAAGGATATGTCCCTCTTGGTGAATCTGAGGGCATTGAACTTCGGATCATGATGTTTCTTAAATTTGGAGGTAGCCTGTAACACAGCAAGGGGGGGTCTTTGAATAATATTTTTAACTGGTCATCCTTGTGTAATATATGGTGAAGTTTCATAGCCGTTTTTCTCAGTATTTCAAGCTGTGGGTTGTAGGTCACTACCAGAGGTACACGGTGATTTTCCTCTCTTTTCCTGTATTGAAGTAATTGACTTCTATGGATCCTTGTGGCCCTAATGATCTGGTCATCAATGGAGGTGGGATGGTAACCTTAAATTAAAAATGACATTTTAAGTTGGGTTAGGTGTTTATCCCTGTCCTTAGGACTGGAACAGATACGGTTGTATCTGAGGGCCTGGCTGTAGACAATGGACTTTTTAATGTGTTTAGGATGGAATCTGTCCCATCTGAGGTATGTGGGACGGTCAATTGGTTTCCGATACACTGATGTTTGGAACGAACCATTTTGGACTTTTATGGTGGTGTCTAGGAAGTTGATTTTTGTTTTTGAGTGGTCCAATGTCAAGTTTATGGTAGGATGAAAATTGTTGAATTTGTCATGGAAATCTAGAAGTTCTTGTTCGGATTCAGTCCAGATTATTAAGATGTCATCAATGTAACGGAAATAGGCAAATGGTTTGATGGAGCAGGATGTTAAGAAGTCATTTTCCAGTTTAGCCATGAAGAGGTTGGCATACTGGGGTGCCATTTTACTTCCCATAGCGGTGCCGGTGCGTTGTAGATATAGCTCCTCACCGAAAGAGAAAAGTAGGTAGGTAGGACTAGGTTTTCCCAACGACCGCAGAGGTCGTTATACAGATCGCTGATGAGTTGTGTTTGGAATCTAACTAGCGATCGCACTAGCAATCTCGCCAGGTCGTGTCGTTGTCGTGATCGCTGGTGCGATCACTAAGTGTGGCAGTGCCTTTAGTTACCTGCACTGCAGCGATTCCTGCCATCAGTGTAAGTCTTTACAGAGGGCAATCAATTAGCAAAAAGCCATCGCATTGTCTTATTAGATGAGCAGAACTTTTTACCAGACTTTTGGTTTAAAGAGGATTTTAGATGGAAAGGTGTAATGCTAAAATGGATTAATTTTTTCAATAACACAGGTCTCCTCAAACAGCCGCTTCATTTGATCAGTTCTTCTGATAAACAAGGCTTGGACTTATTAAAAGTTGAATATATTAAGGTAAGTGCCGTATCAGGCTAGTATCTTTAGAGTGTACATGCCTTAACTGTGTACATACTATTTTTGTGGGACTAATGGAACGTGAACATATGTTTTTATGACCGGTTTTGGTTTATTGTTTGGTTATATATTCCTATAATTATTATGCTTTGACAGTGTGATTGTATGTTATTCACTGTTATCGCTTTCTTATTTTAGGCCAACAGAAATGGCCCTAATTTTCACACTATCTTTGAGAAAACAGAACAAACACTAAAGGTAAAGTACTGATTATTTCAAATGTCTACAAAAAAAGCTACCTCTTGTCTTTACACTTTTATGTATGTTTCATAGGGAGTTCATTAAATTACCGTATATACTCGAGTATAAGCTGACCCGAGTATAAGCCGAGGCCCATAATTTTGCCATTGTGGAAAATGCAGCTGCTACTAGTAAATTTCAAAAATAAAATAGATACTAATAAAAGTAAAATGGTGGCCCCATAAGATGCTCCATATTAAAATACGCCCATATAATGCTGCAGAAAGGTTAATAGTGGCTCCATAACATGCTCCATATTAATATATGCCCCATATAATGCCACACAAAGGTTAATGGTAACCCCATAACATGCTCCATATTAATATATGCCCCATATAATGTTGCACAAAGGTTAATGGTGGCCCCATAACATGCTCCATATTAATATATGCCCCATATAATGCTGCAGAAAGTTAATGGTGTCCCCATAACATGCTCCATATTAATATATGCTCCATATAATGCTGCTGCTGCAATTTAAAAAAAATGACATACCCTCTCATCGCTGACCGCTGCTCCTCAACGTAGCCGGCTCTGCAGTGACTGTTCAGGCAGAGGGCGCGCACTAATCACGTCATCGCACCCTCTGACCTTAATGTCACAGCCAGAGGACCCGGGAGACAGAGCGCAGCGGTGGAACGGGGACAGGTGAATATAGCATGGCTCACCCTCCCCCAGTGCTACTCACCCTCCTGGTGTCTGCATATCAGACTCTGCTACATATCAGTCCTGGTGTCTGCATCTCTCTTTCTGTCTTCTTCCTGTGAGGTCACATGGTACCGCTCATTAAAGTAATGAATGTGAACTACACCCCTATGGGAGTGGAGACGCGTCCATATTCATGACTTTAATGAGCGGTGTCACATGACCGCACAGGAAGAAAACAGGAAGAGACACCGGGATGTAGCAGAGCCTGATATGCAGACACCAGGAGAGTGAGTATAATGTCTCCTGCTCTCCCGCCGGCTTTCTGGTGTATGACTCGTGTATAAGCCGAGAGGGTCTTTTTCAGCCCAAAAAAGGGGCTGAATAACTCGGCTTATACACGAGTATATACGGTACTTAGAACCGAGCTACTTCCTGAAATGGGAGCAAAATGCCATAATTAGTGATGAGTGAATTTGCTCAGATAAGGCTTGGCATACTCGAAAAATATGTTCTTGTCCCCGCACCTGTATGCCTGGTGGCTGAGATTGTCACGTGTTTTTTTTTTCTGTCCGTACTGTATCCTAAAAATACATAGCAGTGATCTCATTATTTATAGGGTGGAAATTAAATGACAGATTATAGTTCTCTTCAAGATTTAAATGAGGCTGAAGGGCAGCATTCTAAACAAATGGATGCCTTTGTAGGCATCTCCATTTTTACTCTGTGGGGTGGGGTTGGGGGATGTACGTAATTTGTTCTGGGAGAATGAAATAACCAGTCTGCGCGGACCCAGATGCACTGTGTATACGGACACAACAAGAAGTATATTAGTGTCTCCAATATGCCGCCCTCGGCGAAGTATTTAAAAATAAAAAATAGCTTGTCACGCTGTATAGCAGATATATATATGTGATGACAATAATCTATATCAAAAGGGCAACATACTATATAACATGCGCATAGCTATATGATAACATAGATTTACCTGACAAAGTCCAGTGGGTCAAAACGGAATCCGTTATACGCTGTCTCCGGCTAGAGGGTGACGGGGTCTAAGCTGACCCTAACTGGGGTCCTAACTAATCCCTCAACCTGGAGGTACTGTAAAGGTACAGAGGTCCAGGCCACCAGCGTAAACCCTGTCTCCTATCAATCCCTGCCAACTGTATTCTAGTCCTAAGAAGGACCCTGAATACCACCAAAGGGAATGACCAGGTAACGGTTAATGAACAGAAAGACATACAAGAAAGATAAGAAATAAAGTAAATAAAGTCTTACATACAACACTCACACACAGTAGGAACACCTTAGGTCTCAGAGATAAACTATAAACTGTAAGAGTAAAAACAACTAAGGAGCTCTAAGCTTAAGTATTCCCAGAACCGATCCAGTCTGCTAAACTATATGAATGCTTTCACCGGCATCCAACACCCAGACTGGCAGGAATATAAAGGAAACTAATTAGAACATAATCCAAAGCAGCCGGGCAAGGCTGGACCTAGTCTTAGCAAAGAGCTAGGTAAAATTAACTCTCTCATTACCAAACACAAAGAAACAGCAGCTCAGCTGTGAGAAGTCAGAATGTGCAATCGCGACGATCTTCGTGGCGATGCACCCATGACAGTACCCCCCCTTCTACGAGGGGCCTCCGGACCCTCATGACCAGGTCTGTCCGGGTAAATTGTGTGAAAGGTCTGAACCAATCGATCTGCGTTATCATCAGACGCAGGGACCCACGTCCTCTCCTCAGGACCATACCCCCTCCAATGAACTTCCACGTTATCATTGACCACCACTGAAGGCGGAGGTAGAGGTGACGGTATGACTGGTGCCACGTACTTTTTAAGTAATGACTTGTGAAACACATTATGAATTTTAAACGTAGGAGGGAGGTCCAGACGAAATGCCACAGGATTAATTATGGAACTGATCCTGTATGGCCCGATGAATCTGGGACCCAACCTCCAGGAGGGAACTTTAAGTTTTATATTCCTGGTAGACAACCACACCAGATCGTTCACCCTCAGATCTAGACCAGAAACTCTCCTCCTATCAGCCATCCGTTTATAAGGGTTCTCCGTAACCTTCAGTCTTAAGCGATCTGGAACTATCAGTCTCCCTGGAAGTCCCACAGGGGCGTCCCCTGAGCCCCCAATACCTCCCCCTCAAGCTCAGAGCATACAGCTGACACTACAACTCCCTCCTGAGGAATAGGAACCGGATCATCCGTCTTCCCGGCCCCTGGGAAAGTACGAGATAAGGCATCAGGAAGCAACTTTATTGAGAAGTCATATGTGCGATGAGGAGGTAACTCTTTACACCCCTCCTCTGAGAACTTCTCCCAAAAGTCCTCCAGAAAAGGAGGCAAAGTCCTAGGCACAACCGCACCGATGACCGTGCTCATGCAGTTATTCTTGCAAAATTCACCCCACTGGCTTATCTTTCTGGATTGCCAATCAATCACTGGGTTATGTTTAGCCAACCAAGGAAGTCCCAACACAATAGGAGCAGGCAGACCCTCCAACACATAACAAGACAATTGCTCTTTATGTATTGCCCCTACTCGAAGATCTATGTTATGAACAGCTTGTACCAAGCTACCTTGACCAAGAGGTCTAGAATCAATAGAGAGTATAGGGACCGGTTTGGCCAATACACTCAGTTGCATACCATGCACCTGGGCAAACCGAGTGTCCACCAGATTAGCCCCGGATCCACTATCAAGAAAAACAGAAATCCTCTCAGTTCTAGTACCAATCACCACCTCCGCAGGCACGAGAAACTGAGAGGGATTTGGGGACGAAATACACACTCCCAGGTTAACTCCTTGGTTCAAAGAGGTCCGGGATGGACACCCCCCAACAAAATGTCCCTCTCTCCCGCAAAAGAAACACCTTCTAGTCTTGCGGCGCACCGCTGATTCCCTCCTACAAAATGATGTCCCTCCCAACTGCATGGGTTCCTCAGAACAGACCAGGGGAACCTCAGTATAAGGGACTTTAGTAGTAGGTGGAGTCATCACGGGGGGCGGAGTTACCTCGCGTCTTCCCGAAGACGTCTATCAATGCGAATAGCGAGGGCCATAGCAGCCTCCAGTGATGGAGGAGAATCATACTGAGCCAACACATCTTTTAATTTGTCAGACAACCCTTGACAAAACTGGCTCCTAAGAGCTGGGTCATTCCACTGAGTATCTGTTGCCCATCTACGGAACTCAGAAGAATATTCCTCCGCTGGACGATTTCCTTGCCGTATTTTACGTAACCTTGTTTCAGCAAGGGAGACTCGATCCGGATCATCATATACCAGACCCAGGGCAGTAAAAAATCGATCCACTGACTGGAGATCTGGGGAGCCTGGAGGAATAGAGAACGCCCAAGATTGAGGTCCCCTTGTAAGAGCGAGATAACAATTCCCACCCTCTGCCCTTCACTCCCAGATGACCGAGGCCGCAGCCGAAAGTACAATTTACATGCCTCCCGGAAAGTAAAAAATTTGTCCCGCCCACCAGTGAACCTGTCCGGGAGAGCAACCTTAGGTTCAGATCTGGTTTGCTCCGGGGGGGACAAAACCTTGGACTTAATGTCTGCCAACTCCATGGACAATCCCTGCAACTGCCGGGCCAGCTGGGCTACAGGATCCATGATAGCTGGGGAGAATCTTTAGTATGGGCCGGTGAAAATGTCACGCTGTATAGCAGTATATATATGTGATGACAATAATCTATATCAAAAGGGCAACATACTATATAACATGCGCATAGCTATATGATAACATAGATTTACCTGACAGAAAGTCCAGTGGGTCAAAACGGAATCCGTTATACGCTGTCTCCGGCTAGAGGGTGACCGGGGTCTAAGCTGACCCTAACTGGGGTCCTAACTAATCCCTCAACCTGGAGGTACTGTTAAAGGTACAGAGGTCCAGGCCACCAGCGTAAACCCTGTCTCCTATCAATCCCTGCCAACTGTATTCTAGTCCTAAGAAGGACCCTGAATACCACCAAAGGGAATGACCAGGTAACGGTTAATGAACAGAAAGACATACAAGAAAGATAAGAAATAAAGTAAATAAAGTCTTACATACAACACTCACACACAGTAGGAACACCTTAGGTCTCAGAGATAAACTATAAGCTGTAAGAGTAAAAACAACTAAGGAGCTCTAAGCTTAAGTATTCCCAGAACCGATCCAGTCTGCTAAACTATATGAATGCTTTCACCGGCATCCAACACCTAGACTGGCAGGAATATAAAGGAAACTAATTAGAACATAATCCAAAGCAGCCGGGCAAGGCTGGACCTAGTCTTAGCAAAGAGCTAGGTAAAATTAACTCTCTCATTACCAAACACAAAGAAACAGCAGCTCAGCTGTGAGAAGTCAGAATGTGCAATCGCGACGATCTTCGTGGCGATGCACCCATGACATAGCTACCATGTAAGAAAAATAGCAGTTAGTTACTTTTAATTAATGAATATGAAATTAGACAATTATTGCCTTTAGTATCTAGTAGCTTTTGATATAAATTTCCCTTGGAGGCTCTCAGCCCATAATGATTTCATTTTCGGTTTATCAATTTGGGTATCATTTTTTTTGTATGATATTTCTGATGATCTTTGTTTCATTCTTGATTTTGTTTTACTATCATAGTTCCAAGGTTTGTTTTCAATATGGAAAGCGTAAATGCAATGCTTTCATCAATTTTCTGTACCACTACTTGAATTCAGAAATTGCTGCTGACTTCCATTTTCCATAACATACTCCTAGTTTTGTTTACTAATAAGATGCCTATAAACAATGCTTTTTATCCACCAGGTGGCCTTTTCATCTGTGGACCTCCTGCTCCACTCGCAGGCTTTGCTGTCTGCTGTCAGCTTCTTAACAGCCGCCATCCCCAGCATTGCTGATAAGGCAGAGGTTTCCTCTGTGCAGAAGCAACAGGACAAAGGGACTTTTGTTCAGAAAGGTAAAACCCAAGATAAATATTGGTTGAAGTGCGTAAATCTGTTCATATTGTGATGAGGCGTATAAACCTTATCACACTGCCTCCCACTTGCGAAAGCGGAGCCCTTCTTAACTCCTTTAGCCAAGAGACTTGTAATTCTTTATTTTTTATGTTATTTTTCTATGACTTTGGAATATAATGAAAGTACAAGAAGCTGAAACTTAAATAGTAGGCATACATTGGATATGAAGTGTCTACACTCCACTGCTAAAATGGCAGGTTTTTGTCATGTAAAAAAAAATCATACCAAGAAGAAGAATTTCTGAACTTTTTCACCTTTTTTTTTCAGGAGGGCTTCGGAAGGCTGCCTACTTCTTCCTTTCTTCCTCTATGAATCTCCGCCTACTTCTGTATGCGTCCTGCGTTTCCCTGCGCATCCTATCTTTAACATTGGGTACGCAGGGACATGCGTTGTATGCGGATGCGTCCACATGCAACGATTTGACGTGTGCGGCAACCGCACGGAAACGCAAAATCAAATCGCTTCATGCGGACTCATCCGAATACAACGCATGTCCCTGCATACCAATGTTAAAGATAGGTACACAGGGAAATGCAGGACGCATACAGAAGTAGGCGGAGCGTAGTCGGAGCTTCAGGGAGTAAGAAAGGAGGACGTAGGCAGCCATCCGCAGCCCTCCTGAACGCAAATGTGAAACCAGCCTTACTGTGAGTTTTTGACACTGCATACTTTTGCTACGCCTTTATCGCAGCATCTTACAGTTCTAGAAAAGTGGATGGGAATTGTAGAAATATCGTGCCTAAGACGTGCAGCTCATCACTAGTAATAAGCATTGCAACTCCTGCATTGCTTTGCTTTATAACAGCGATCAGACTGCAAAAAGTGAAAGTCCCATAGTGGGACTAAGTAAAAGAAAAATGTGGTAAAAATATTTTTATAAAAATCACAAAATAATATTAAAAAATAATTATATTATACTCATAGAAAAGTATTTTTATGAAAAAAAAAAAACCCAAATGACAATAAAAGTACACGTTTTGTATCGCCGCATCCGGAATGGCCCGACCTATAAACTTTTTTTTTTTTTTAAAAAGAGTCAAAACACAATGCTTTATTATCATACCGCTGAACAAAAAGTGGAATAAAACGCAATAAAAAAAAATAATGTAAATAAAAATGACAATGCTGAAAACCTCATCTTGTCAGGCAAAAAATAAAGCCACCATACAGCTCAATTAGCCGTAAAATAAAACCGTTATAGCTCTCAGAATAAAGCGATGCAAAAATACATTTTTTTTCTATAAAATAGATTTTGTGTAAAATATCAAAACATAAAAAAGATAGTAATGTTGTGTCTCTATAATTGTATCGTCATCAATTTTACCACATGTGGAACGGCATAAAAAAAAAAAAAAAAACACAAAAAACACTTTCTGAATTGCTGGTTTTTGTTCAATCTGCCTCCTAAAAATCAGAATAGAAAGAGAACAAAAAATGTCATGTGACCAACAAATGGTACCAATAGAAATGTGAACTCGTCAGAAAACAAGACCTTGCATGACTCTGTCGGCAGAAATATGGAAATATTATAGCTCTCAAAACAATAAAAAGCGTTTTTTAGTGTGAGAGAGCAGCCAAGCAGAAAAAAACTATATAAATTGGGTATTGCTGTAATCGCACAGATCCGAAGAAAAAAGTTGTCTAATCACTTATATCGCACAAGGAACAGAGTAAAAAATATCACTAATTCTTAACCTGCTGTTGATTTGTTCATTCTGCCTCCGGTGCTGAGCGCTTACACAGGGGTTTTCCTGTTAAGTCTCTGAAATGCGTGATACAGATGAACTCTCCCGGCGGAAGAGTCTCTATAATGAGGCAGATGGAGGCACTGTGGACGCCGTCTGGCCGCCTATGATCCGGCGCTGTCCGTCTTTTTAGGCGTGCATAAATGAACGGTCCGCCACAGTTTTGTTCACTTTTGTAAAGTAGGACACCTCTGAACAGAGACCAGACAGAGTCCAGAGTAACTCTGCTGCCTCATTATAATAAATGGATTCTTTGAGGGTTTTATCTAGATCACGTCACTTGGAAATTTAGTGCTCAGCGTAGAATGCCAGTTAAATGTGATCCAAAATGTTATGTAAAATGTTCCCAAAAAAAGCTTCAACTCAATCCACAGAAAAGCCTCCCACTCGGGTCCGTCATCTGTAAAAGGAAATATGGGGGGTTTCCACAATAATGGTAGCACAAAGGCTCTGGAAAAGTGAAATGGCTCGTGTCCCCCAAAAGAAATTCAGCAAACTCTGCGCTCCCAAATCCAAATGTTCCCCCTCCCTTCTGAGCCACAGTGTGCCTAAACCACTAGCTAGCATGGTACAAAGATATGTTTCCTGAAAACCACATTTAGCGTCCACATGTGTGGCATTTCTGTAGCATTGAGATCCCGCCTAATTTAAGGGTGCATGTCTCCAGAAGCATGAGCTGGTCACTACAACGTACTGGGGACTACAATGTTTGGGCACTACAATGGAAGTTTGCAATTTTCACTTGGCCACACCCACTGCTTGCTGTTTCTGGAAAACACTCATGGAGTCAAAATCATCACTACACCTGTAGATAAGTTCCCAAAGGGTTATAATTTCCAAAATGGGGTTACTTGAGGGGGAATTTTTCTTTTTCTAGCACTTAGGGGCTCTGTATATAGAGTCCGTAAACTATTCTAGGAAAATCTGCGCTCCAGGAGGCAAATAGCGCTCTGTCCCTCCCGAGTCTCTCTGAATGGTTAAGCATTACTGTGCAGTCACGTATTGGGTGTATGTCTACATTCAGCAGAAATCGTGGCACAAATTTTGGTGCCATTTTTGTCTATTTTCCTTTGTGCAAATGTAAAATCTGAAGCTAAAACTAAATTTTGGTGATAAAAATGTAATTATTTTTTCTTCACCGCCCAATGGCATAAAATTCTGTGACACACCTGTGGTGTCAATATGATCACTTTACCCCTAGATGAATTCACTGAGATGTGTAGTTTGTAAAATCAGGTCACTTATGGGGAGTTCTGCTGTTCTGGCTCCTCAAGTGCTCTCCCAGTGTGACATGGCACACTCAAACCAGTCCAGCAAAATCTGAACTCCAATATGGTACTTCTTCCCTTCGGATCTTTGCACTGTACCTCAAAAGTAGTTTTTGACCATATATGGGGTATGTGTGTACTTGGGAGAAATTGTAAACAATTTTTGGGATCATTTTTGTTACCCCTTTGTTACCCTCTTGCAAATAAAAAAAAAATACGGGCTAAAATAATATTTTAGTGAAAAAAAATATTTTATTTTTTTCACAGCTTTGCGTTATAAACTTCTGTGAATAATCGGGGGCTCAAGGTGCTCATCACACATCTAGATACAGTTCTTGAGGGGTCTAGTTTCCTAAATTGGGTCACTTGGGGGCGTTTCCACTGTTTAGTCACATCAAAGGCTCGCTAAACGTGACATGACACCTGCAGACCATTCCATCAAAGTTTTCGTTCCAAAATGTCAGTAGTTTTTCCCCACATACGCGGTATCTGAGTACTCGAGAGAAATTGCACAACAAATTTTGGTTTCCATTTTCTCCTGATACCCTTGTGAAAATAAAAAAAAAAATGGGGCCAAAATAACTCTTTAGTGTGAAAAATGTGATTTTTTTTATTTTTTTTAATTTTTTTATTTTCACAACTTCACGTTATATACTTCTGTGAAGCACCTGGTAGTTAAAGGTGTTCACCACACATCTAGATGAGTTCCCTTAAGGGTCTAGTTAACACAAGTACGGCGCATATCGGGTCTCCCCCTTTGATGTGAGCACCTGTGCTGAGCCCACATCTTTTCTGGCACATGTCAGTTAATTTCAACAGCTGACATGTGCCCCTTACAGCCACGGGTGGAATCGCGATCCACCCGGCGGCTGTTAACCTGTTAAATGCTGCTGTCAGTCTCTGACAACCGCATTTAACACAATCACACCGGAAGAATGTTGCTAATCCTGCCCATCGGCGCCCGTTTCACATGTCAGATGATCGCAGCTTCTAGTCCATGGAGACTATTGAAGCTAATGTTAAGTAAAAGGAAAAACAAAAAAAAAAAAACAGTTTTTAAAAATATATACCGTAAAAGTTTAAATCAACCCCATTCAAAAAAAAAAAAGATAAAAAGGAAAAACGCCAGAATTACGTGAACATGGTAAAAAAACACTCCCAAAAACAATTGTGGAATTGCACTTTTTTTTGCAATTTCACCGCACTTTGAATTGTTTTTTACCCTTTTTAGTACACTGTATGGTAAAACAAATGGTTTCGTTTAAAAGTACAACTCGTCCCGCAAAAAATAGCCCTCCATGGCTATACTGATGGGAAAAATAAGAGTTATGGCTCTGGGAAGAAGGTGTGCAAAAAACGGAAAATTGCCTTGGAGGGAAGGAGTTAAGTCTATGTTCACACATTGCGTTTTTGATGCGTTTTTTTTACGCAGCGAAACCTTCTCACATGGCAGTAAAGAAACAACTTAAAAAATCAGGGTTTGCTGAGTGTTTGCCACGTTTTTTGGTACTTTTTTTTTTACTTGGTTTTTGTCAGGAATCAAATGTCTCTTGTGCATGCTTATAAAGTTTAGTACATAAAAAAAATATTTAATTCAACTTAATCAGTTTTTAACCTGTGTTTTTTTTTTCCGCATTTTTTGCACTAATCATTGCTTTCAGTGGGTGAAAAACTGCAAAAATGCTGAAAAGTGACATGCTGCATTTTGCAAAAACGCAGCTCTTTGACAAGGGGAAAAAAACAATATATGTGCATGAGATTTTTGAAATCTCATAGACTTTGCTGGTACAGTGAAACACAGCTGAAAATTTGCATTAAAAAAGCGCAACATGTGAACATAGCCTAAAGGTCCTTCAACTGCTCTGGCTCTGCCGCCAGCAGTGATGTGCAGGTTATGTTGGCTTCTCACTCTGCATGGATCAGACTTCTCAGGCTTTATGCTGGAATGGAGCACTGTTTTCTCAGTGATCAGGATGAGGTGTCAATGTTCTGCTTGATTAGAAGAAGCTGCCTCCAGACTTTTTTCTTTTTTTATAGCAATACTTTTTCTCTCTAAAAAGTGCATCTTATAGTCCAGAAAATGTTAAGTATTAGGCCGGGTGCACACGGCCAGGAATTGGCAGCACTTTGAACGCAGCACATGTCCGATTCATCCAAAGCGCTGCCGGCTATTCAATCAGGTGATTCCACATGTGTTCATTGAACCGTGCGGAATCATCGCGTCTAATACATTGTACGGGTGACATTTATCTTGCGGAGACTCGCGTCTCTGCAAGATAAATAGACCTGCTGCTGTCTGGAAAGACGCGCCGCATGTCATTCTCCGCAGGTGATCCTCGGGCATTCTTGAAATCCCATCCACTATGCTGTAACATCTGGACGCTGCGGAAGTGCGCAGCATCCAGCCTGCAGTGTTTACGGTCTGTGTACACGTACCCTTAGAGGTTCTCCTCCACTTATTAATGCAGCTTTTGTCACAGACTGCACGCTCCCCTGTCCTCAAAATTTCTTCCAAAGGAGCAAGTGTGTGATCATACATGTCCATCAACGTCTTCCAATGGATGAGAAGCGCTATGTATTCTGTGAGGAGGGCGACACTAACAAGCAAGCGGGGCTTCACAAAGGAGAAGATCAGTAATAACTACTGTATGTATAAGTGTCAGCCACAGTGTCCTGCCTCCAACACGTTTGCTAAACTAAAGTGATAACCCTTGTAAGGGGGTTTAATCCTGGGTTCATTAATTTTCAGCTTCATCATATGTTCTAGATCAGTGTTTCCCAAACTCCAGTCCTCACGGGTTTCCATAGTGTTGCACAGGTGAGAGAATTCCTGATGCCTTGATGATACTTACATCATCTGCTGCAATACAAAGGAAATCCTGAAAACATGACCCGTGGGGGCCACGAGGACTGGAGTTTGGGAAACACTGTTCTAGATGAATCAATGTTAGAATTCTGTTTTATGTGTTTGTTCTTCAGATTAATATTTTAAACTCCCTATGTATTTTGCTGGGCAAGGCTAGATCTCGTATCATAAATCTTCTTATGCCAATCGTATGGGTGGATGAAAATGCTTATGACTTATGATTTTCATTTGATTATAACTTTTTTTTTCTTCCTCAAGCAACAAAAGCCTCCAAAGATAAGGACTTCATCGCCTTCAAACTGTTTGCTAAGCTGGATTCTTTTAGTGTAAATATGTGGGATGCGAGCCGACATATTGCTGAAATCAAAATATTAGGTATGTTGACATTGCTTCCATGAACAGTGTAATAGCGGCTTTGAAAGAAAAAATATGACATTTTTTCTCTCTGTAGAAAGTATACATTTCTTTTTTTACAATATGTAATATTAATAGCTTTTAGATAAAACGTTATGAAATTCTTTATTCATTTTCACCATGCTTCCGTATTTCTTTGTTTTGTTTTAACTTTTTTTTTGACTCCTGAAAGTAGTTTAAATGAAAAAAAAAATTCACATGGACACGAAGGCTGTGTGTCCACATTGCGTTTTTTAAGCGTTTTTGCCGCGTTTTTCCGCTGCGTAAACGTTTAAAAAACGCTAACAAAACGCATCCAATGCCCCCGTTAGGAGCTTACATCATGTGGATGTCAGGAGCCTGCGGTGAACTCTGCAACAATACTATCCCTTTCATGTCGTCTGAACCTCTACTTAAGTATGGTTTGAGAAAGACCTATGATAAGGTCGAAACATAACCTTATACTTCTGGAATCCTCTTTTTTTCTTTTTTTTTTTCCTCAGCTGTGGTGATTGAAATAAAAAATCTCTTTTGCAATAATATACTTTTGTGAGTGCGACTGTTTGTCCCCGTGACTGTATTTTGTGGATAATCCACGTTCAGTCAACACCAATATAGCAAGAGTGCGCGTCTTTTTTTTCTTTTAGCTCCAAAGATCCAAACAAATGTGAAGAAACACCAGCACCCCAATGAAATATTGAAACATAACTTTTAATTCTATCTTGTTAAAAACATCCACAAATTATGCATATACTGTTCTTAAAGAAATAATAAAACTTCCAAGGCTTATACGTTTCAGAACCTGTCTGTACCCTACCTTATAGAGCTCTAGCAAAAATTAAGAGACCACTGCACAGTTTTATAAAAATCAGCTTCTCTACATGTCTGACAGCCATTCCATTCCAGTGTCAGTTGAATTCCAACCAGAGTACACCTCATTCTACTTAATGTGCTTCTGATTAGATGATCACCTGAACAAATCTTATTTAACGAAGGAAAGTATAAAAAACACTGCTTTGGTGTTCACAGTCCTCTTACAATAGGACAAGCTGGATGGCTAAACAAGTGCTAGTAATATCCCAAAAGTAATAGGAATGAAAAAATAACTTTTATCCATGCCAAAGGAGTTGAAAAGAAAAGTCTTGAGTGAGGAAAAGAAGGGCTCAATTCTGGCTTTACTAGCAGAGGGATACAGTGAGCGTCATGTTGCCTGCATCCTTAAAATTTCTAAGACTGCAGTCCATTACAACAAGGGGGGCCTCGGTGCAATCTAGCGATCTCTACAATGTGTGAGTGACGCTGCAGGGTAGCATGTCTAGATACCACTTTGGTTTCGTACCATTTCTTTATGTGGGCATGAGCGCCACACTAGCCATCTTTAGGGTACCTCTCGGTATATAGGCTTCAGTGTCCTTTACAATAGGGGACCTATGGGCGAGTACACTTAATCAATATGACACTGGCCCCCTTGATTATCTTCCCTGGCTTATAGTCATCACTGCACGTCACTCCCTCACTGGTGTGGAGTACTACTATGTATTGATTGTCTGCTAGTTTTGCCACATGGTCTTATTATTCCCTTTAACTGGTTTTTAACTTTATTGTAATGTGTTTTTAGTTATGTTATTGATTAATAAAATTTGTTACATTTTTTGTATTTCTGCATTCATTATTAGCATTATTATTTGATTATATATCAGAGATCAAGCTCCCTCTTTTTTGGCTCTTATGATAAACAAGGTCAAGCAGCAGACATTGGGGACAACAAAGCTACAGACCGGCAGAGGGCGAAAATGACTCTCCACTGACCAGGATGACAGTCATCTTTTCTCTTTCGCTTCATTGGGGGACACAGATAACCATGGGTGTATGCTGCTGCCACTAGGAGGCGCTGACACTATGCATATGCAAAAATAAAGGTTGGCTCCTCCTCTGCAGTATACAACCCACCGACTGCTGGGAGTAAATCAGTTTTAGCTTAGTGTCAGTAGGAGGTGGACACGGGTCTCTATTGAGACCCATATCTACCTAATGTGCGTCATTCCTTTTCAGGTACTTCCGGAGGGATACAGTGTGATCAGTCACTACTGCACTCCCACACAGAGACTATGAGTACGGCGTGTACTGCCACCCGTATCCTCATATGTTGGTTCGGCTGGACCCCAAAAGAGATCCCTGACACGGACATGTGTTCAGGTGATCTGAAAAAGGAAACCCGGGCCTGCCTCTGTCTCCCACTCACTCGTGCACAAGAGCCAGTTGGTGAAGGAGACTCGGACGTCCTGCGACCGGATTCCGGACGCCCGTCTATAATGGAGGTATTGTCGCTCTTTCCTCCTCAGCGATGAGGACAGAAGGAAAGAAGAATATGGTGGATTCGGCACCTTTCCCCCCTGGCGGCTAAACTGCTGCCGCGGCCTTCCTTTCTGAGGTTGGCCGCGGCCTTGCCAGAGCCGCCGCCGCGGCCTTGTTTGCGAGCCGCCGCCGCGGCCTTGCCGGGGCCACCGCCGCGACCCTGTCTGCGGGCCGGCGCCATGGCTTTCCTTTGTGGCTGCCGCGGCCTTGTCCGAGGCCGGCCGCGGCCTTGTCCGGAGCCGCTGCGGCCTTGTTTGGGGTCGGCCGCGGCCTTGTCCAGAGCCGCCGACGCGGCCCTCCTGCGGCCCGGCGCCGCGGCCTTTTCTGTGGGCTGCCACGGTCTTCTCTTGTGGCCGCGGCCTCGGCTGGGAGCCACCGCTGCGGCCTTGTCGGGGAGCCGCTGCAGCGGCCTCGTTTGCGAGCTGCCGCCGCAGCCTTGATCGGCGCGATCCTGTTACCGCCGCAGCCTGGTCTGGAAGCCGGCCGCGGCATTATCTGGTAGCCGCGGCTGCGGCCTTGTTTCGAGCCGCCGCGGCCTTGTCTGAGGCCGCCACGGCGGCCCTGCCTGCGCACCGTGGCCTTTTGTGGCGGCCATCACGGCCTCGCCAGGGAGCCACAGCCGCGGCCTTGTCTGGGGCCACCGCCACGGCCTGGAGGCTCTAATCTAGGTCCCGGCTTCACTTCGGGCCTAGTCAGAGCGCCGGCTCCGCCCCCTTTTCTTTCAAATTCTGGCGTGCTTTTTTCCCACGCGCATCTCCTTACAGCGCGGTCCGACACGCCGCCCCCTCTCTTCTGCTGGTCGGGGGGCTGTAGCCGCCCCATTTGTGGCTCTGAATCCACGTATTTGCACGCCCCTTTGGTCCACTGCTGAGAACAGGAGCCCTCAGCGGCAGCAGCGCAGGTTTTCCACTGCCGTACGCCATCCTTGCCCCATGCAGGGCAACTTCTTCAGTCTGTGGGACAGCTTCAGGAACCGTGAGTTACTCTGCCCTGCAGAGCTGACACTCTCCTCTATCTTCCCTTCTGTCCCCCAACCGTCCGGCACCAGTTTGTGGGACTGTTCACCAGGCCTAGGTACAAGGCAGAGCCTTCTCACTCTCCATCTACCTTCTAATACAGCTTCCCGCAAGTATTCCAATGAAAGAGTTATAGCATCGCTGGACAGATCAGCCTTGGGAACGACGGCTTCTACATTTTGCCCGGCCTCTGCCTCTACCAAGGGCCATAGCCAGATGGGCCAAAACAACTTTGTGAGGGCATGCGGGAGCCCTGCCGAGTGAGCTTGCCGTCCTTGCAGACCAGATTCCCTATGCAGAGACATATTTGGCAATATGGAGGCCATCTGTAGGAACATTTGGCTCAAAGCATGGCAAAAGGACCTTTCATCGGAGAGGTCTCTTACCTGTCCCCCCTTTCAGGGAGAACGCCGGTTTGGTTCCACGATTGGACTAGATCATTAAAGGAGGCATCTGGAGCCACCAGTTCTCTCCTTCCTCAGTCCAACCTTGCAGGCCTCCTGTAGCGAAGCGCCAGTTCCGCTCCCCTCGACCTTTTCACGGGCGACGGAGGATCCCTTCGGTCAGCGCTTGCCGCAGACCTGTCAAGTCAGGAAGAAGGCTTCCTTCAGGCTCTTTCCCTGGCACTCTCGTAGCTCCCACGGTAGCCCCACCAGCACCGGACCTGGCAGGTCCTTCCTCGGCATCACTTTGGTCCAGAGCCCACCGTATCTCCCAACCCAGGTGGTTGTTTCCTGATCTCCAGTTTTCTGATCTTGAGAGTCCTCCTGGATCTTTTCAGTTTGGAGTCCCCCTGCTCAGTATTTGCTTCCATAGGGACGCAGAATCCTTTTCCGAATTATCCAGTGTCATCCAAGACTCTTACCTTCACATTCTTATTTGCCCAACTCATCAGGGGTTCCCGCGTTTCGCAGTACAGCGGCATCTCTTCCTGTTTCTTGCCCTGCTGTTCGAGCTTGCGACCACTCCCAAGGACTTCATAAAGATCATGACGGCGTTCAGGGCCTTTTCGAGGATTAGGGACCTAGTACTTATCCAGTACCTTGACATTTTCAGTGCCGTTCGTCCGCGAATTCGGTCGGACAACGCCACAGCGGTGGTATCCGTCTCTCACCAAGGAGGGTCCAGGAGTCCCCTGGCGATGGTCATGATTTCCAGGATTCTTCTCTGAGCGGAGACGACGTTTCCGACAATATCCGCAGCTCATATTTCCGGCTGGTCAACTAGACGGCCATTTTCTCAGCCGCGAGCTTCTCGTCCCTGCATCAGGACGTCTTCTATCTGACCTGTCTTCAAGGGAGAACTCCGAACGTGGATCTCATGCCCTTCCCGGCTGTACAGAAAAGTTCCACGATTCGTGTCGAGGTCCCGCATTCCCCTCACAGGGTCGCCGATGCTACAGCCATTGCCTGATCGCTCTTCGCGCTCTCCCTTACCTTTCTTCCCAGGCCTTTTGAAGTAGATCAAAGCGGAAGAGGTGCTGGTCTTTTTGATCACACCTCATTGGCCCAGTAGTTCTGCGTTCGTCAATCTCCTGGCGGACACTCCTAGAAGCTACCAGACGGGCCAGACCTTCCGCCTTCTTTCCTTTCCAAGGTGGTATCCACCTTTCTTTCACCTGATTGATGACTTTGTCATCCCTTCCGTCTGCCCAGTTCCGACTCATCCTCCGGAACATTCACTGAACAGGCTAGACCTGGTCTGGGCAGTGAGGATCTATCTCATTAAGACCGCTTCCCTTAGAAAGTCGGATCTCCTTATGTCATCCAGATGATGCACGCCTGCAAGGCTACGATTGCGCGCTGTATCAGGTCCGCAAGTTTGGAGGCCATTGAGCCTCTACCAAGGGCCATAGCCAGATGGGCCAAAACAACTTTGTGAGGGCATGCGGGAGCCCTGCCGAGTGAGCTTGCCGTCCTTGCAGACCAGATTCCCTATGCAGAGACATATTTGGCAATATGGAGGTCATCTGTAGGAACATTTGGCTCAAAGCATGGCAAAAGGACCTTTCATCGGAGAGGTCTCTTACCTGTCCCCCCTTTCAGGGAGAACGCCGGTTTGAGTTAAGAAGAGGCTCACTCTACCCGTGCAGTGGGCGCCTCCTGGCCGGTACACATGGGGCATCTGCCCTATAACTCTGCAAAGCGGCAACCCGGTCTTCCATCCACAGGTTTGCCAAAATTGTTCCGGGTCCATACCTACGCTTCGGTGGACGCCAGCCTATGCAGAGGTATCTTGCAGGCGGCAGTGGTAAGCTCTTTGATCGCAATAGAGTTTTCTGCTGTTTCCCTCTCCATGGACTGCTTTGGGACGTCCCATGGTTATCTGTGTCCCCCAATGAAGCGATAGAGAAAACAGGATTTTGGTTGCTTACCGTAAAATCCGTTTCTCGGAAGCCTTCATTGGGGGACACAGCACCCTCACATTTTTTTTCTAAAACTCCTGTTTCTTCTTCTATGTGCTATTGTTACCGTTGAGTTGTCCGTTGGTTATTCTATCATGTTGTACTCCTACTGCTTTCTCACTAACTGATTTACTTCCTGCAGTCGGTGGGGTGTATACTGCAGAGGAGGAGCCAACCTTTATTTTTGCATATGCATAGTGTCAGCGCCTCCTAGTGGCAGCAGCATACACCCATGGTTATCTGTGTCCCCCAATGAAGGCTTCCGAGAAACGGATTTTACGGTAAGCAATCAAAATCCTGTTATTCGAATGTCACTCAGATACTGCAGGATGACATCAAGTGACCTACAAAAGGAATGGCAAATGGCAGCTGGGGTGAAGTGCACGGCAAGAACAGTTCGTAACAGGCTCCTAGAGTCAGGGCTCAAGTCATGTAAAGCTAGAAAAAAGCCTTTTATCAATGAGAAGCAAAGGAGAGCCAGGCTGAAGTTTGCCAAAGACCATAAGGATTGGACCATAGAGGACTGGAGTAAGGTAATCTTCTCTGATGAGTCTAATTTTCAGCTTTGCACAACACCTGGTCGTCTAATGGTTAGACGGAGACCTGGAGAGGAGTACAAGCCACAGTGTCTTGCAACCACTGTGAAATTTGGTGGAGGATCAGTGATGATCTGGGGATGCTTCAGCAAGGCTGGAATTGGGCAGGTTAATGTTTGCGAAGGACTTATGAATCAAGCCACATACAAGGTTATCCTGGAAAAACAGTTGATTCCTTCTGCTCAGGCAATGTTCCCCAACTCTGAGGACTGGATTTTCCAGCAGAACAATGCACCATGCCACACAGCTAGGTCAATCAATGTGTGGATGAAGGGCCACCACATCAAATCCCTGTCATGGCCAGCCCAGTCTCCAGACCTGAACCCCATTGAAAACCTCTGGAATGTAATCAAGAGGAAGATGGATAGTCACAAGCCATCAAACAAAGAAGAACTGCTTGAATTTTGGTACCAGGAGTGGCATAAGGTCACCCGAAAGCAGTGTGAAAGACTGGTGGAAAGCATGCCGAGACGCATGAAAGCTGTGATTAAAAATCATGGTTATTCCCCAGAATATTGATTTCTGAACTCTTCCTGAGTTAAAACATTAGTATTGTTGTTTCGAAATGATTATGAACTTGTTTTCTTAGCATTATTTGAGGACTGCAAGCACTGCATTTTTTTGTTATTTTGACCATTTCTCATTTTCTGAAAATAAATACAAAATGTATTGCTTGGAAATTCGGAGACATGTCAGTAGTTTATAGAATAAAAGAGCATTTTACTCAAAAATATACAGTACAGACCAAAAGTTTGGACACCTTCTCATTCAAAGATTTTTCTGTATTTTCATGACTATGAAAATTGTAGAATCACACTGAAGGCATCAAAACTATGAATTAACACATGTGGAATTATACATTACACTTTACAAAAAAGTGTGAAACAACTGAAAATAAGTCTTATATTCTAGGTTCTTCAAAGTAGCCACCTTTTGCTTTGATTACTGGTTTGCAAGCAGAAAAGGTGAACGGCTCGTCTTTACATGCCTACTTCCCACCGTGAAGCATGGAGGAGGTGGTGTGATTGTGTGGGGGTGCTTTGCTCGTGACACTGTTGGGGATTTATTCAAAATTGAAGCGGTGAGCGGTCCAGCTCACCCCAAACCATCTCGATTGGGTTCAGGCCTGGTGACTGTGGAGGCCAGGTCATCTGGCGTAGCACCCCAACACTCTCCTTCTTGGTCAAATAGCCCTTACACAGTCTGGAGGTGTGTTTGGGGTCATTGTCCTGTTGAAAACTAAATGATGGTCCAACTAAACGCAAACCGGATGGAATAGCATGCTGCTGCAAGATGCTGTGGTAGCCATGCTGGTTCAGTATGCCTTCAATATTGAATAAATCCCCTACAGTATCACCAGCAAAGCACCCCCACACCATCACACCACCTCCTCCATGCTTCACGGTGGGAACCAGGCATGTAGAATCCATCCGTTCACCTTTTCTGCGTGCAAAGCAGTAATCAAAGCAAAAGGTGGCTACTTTGAAGAACCTAGAATATAAGACATATTTTCAGTTGTTTCACACTTTTTTGTAAAGTGTAATGTATAATTCCACATGTGTTAATTCATAGTTTTGATGCCTTCAGTGTGATTCTACAATTTTCATAGTCGTGAAAATACAGAAAAATCGCTGAATGAGAAGGTGTGTCCAAACTTTTGGTCTGTACTGTACCTATAAAGAGAAAATGCAGACAAACTGAAAATTTTTGCCAGAGCTGTATCTATGGATGTCTATAACCAGCTGAAAAAATATTATGATTTAATATTTCTTTGATTCTGTCACATTTATTTGGATCTTTATGGTTGACACTGTCAGCATTCCCACAGGTGGGTGTCCGCGTTAAAGGAAATTTGTCAGCAGGTTTTTACAATGTAATCTGACAGACGCATGATATAGGGACAGAGACCCTGATTCCAGCGATGTGTCACTTCGTTTACTGGGTGTTTCAGGTATGATGAAATCAGTTTTCTCTGCTGGAGATCTGGCAGAGATCAGAATGTTGACCCTGTGTAACCTCTCCCACACCACTGATTGGCATCTTTTTGTGTATACTGTGCATAGGCAGAGAGCTGCTAATTATTGGTGCAGGCATGGTTGGCCTAGGAGGCACATGGAGTTTTGTCCTGTAGTGATCTTCTGCTGATAAAACACTGATTTTAATGAAAATTGCAAAACACAGCCTTGCAAGTGACACATCATTGGAATCAAACTCTCTGCCCCTACATCATGATGCTTTCAGATTGCATAACAAAAACTTGCTGACAAGTTCCCTTTAATGTCTGTGCACAATTTTGGACTGTTAATTTGCCTAAATTGCACATCTGGTGCTGAAGAGCACTGTTGGCCTTTATAAACACTGCTTGCTATTTGCCTTCCCATTGGTGTCTTCTGTAACCCATATGGTTTTTACTGTTTTTATTGTTAGTGTCCACTGTTCTATTGATACCTGTAAATGCTGTTAAATATACAGCTTCGATGAGTGAAGTGATGGAATCATTTTTTTTTCTTTGGTTAATTAATTGAGACTTGTATTTTCATTAAAGCAGCGTACACAGCCCTATAGAAAAATACTTCAGTTGCAGGAAAAAATAGAAAAAGTGTAATTTGCAGTGGGATGAAGAAATTAGATTGTGAGAACAGAATGAGTTTTTCCACTTTTATGTGAGTTTGCATGCATTTCCAATAAAATAATACATTGGAGATTTACTCCTTCAAGGCAGCTTTTTAATTAGAGTTGTATGTTACATTCACTTGACTAGGCTGGATGTTGTCATGCTCTTGGCTTAATGTTATTGTCTGCTCACAAGGTAGCAATAGGTGAGTCACAGAAAACATAAAGTTACAACCTGCTGCCGTTTCATTAAGGTCCTCCATTAGTTTTCTGCAGCTAATGTTGTGTGTGCCGAGTGTTATTCCCATCATATAATACTGTGGATTATTGCTGCCATTTATAACTCTAGTTGTGAGCTTGGCATTATTTTTTTTAATTGGATATTTCTTCTCTTTCCAGGCCTTGACTCCTCTATTTTCCTGGAATCCAGCCAGATAGAAGTGTTTGCCAGGTTGAAGGATATTGTTGTCAATGACGTCAATCCAAAAACCATTCATAAAAAGGTAAATATATCGTTGGAAAGGTGCACCTAATACTTATGTTTTAGTGATGTCACATCCAAGTTCAATAATCTCGTCTTCATTCAGTGCACTACATTTGATGTGTTGATTGAGAACAAAAACTGGTATATAGAGATACCATCAATTGTGTTCGTGAACCTCTTCATTTTTTATCTTTTTTTTTGCCCTATTTCTTCTTACGAAAACGGAGAAATATTTCATTATGTCTTCCATTCTTCTCCCAAACTCTCACCCCCACACCCCTTCATCCTTACTGTCCAGTGAGTGGCTGTAAGGTAACTGCCTGGAGCTGAACTCTTACCTGCTTTATTCCTCATGCAGTAGTATAAAAAAATAATTTAAAGCACCACACCAGCTGTTTTTTTATTGCACCACTGGAGTGGTGTTTAAAATGTGATTCTCCCGCCCCATTTCATACTCACCTGCGCCACCTTCATCCCTTTACAGCGTCGCTCCCGTCAGTCTCTGGCGAAAGTAATGTGCCCAAAGCTCCAGTATTTCATGGAGCACACCGGAGGTCACTTTTCAATACATTTATTTATTATTATTATGCTTTGGTTATATAGCGCTGTCTTATTCCGCAGCACTTTACAGACATTATTGGCCCTGTCCCCAATGGGGCTCACAATCTAAATTCCCTCTTTGGAGTGTGGGAGGAAACCGGAGTGCCCAGAGGAAACCCACGCAAACACGGGGAGAACATACAAACTCTTTGCAGATGTTGTCCTTTGTGGGATTTGAACCCAGGACCCCATTACTGCAAGGCTGCAGTGCTAACCACTGAGCCACCGTGCTGCCCTAATACACCTGATAGCCACGTTCTGTCTCTCATTTACTTATACTGAGAGCGTGTGATGTAACTTCTGACTTCAAACCAGTCATAAATTATGGGCACAAGATGACGCACGAGACCAGAGCGGCATCTGTAAAAGGTGAAGCTGCCGGAAGGTGAGTATAAGAACAGAGGCAGGGGGCATACATTTAAATCGCCACTCCAGCGCTGAAAAAAAAAGCATAGGCTAGATATACTGGTTAGAAGGAGAATAGACCCCTATGCACTATTTTTACAAACTTAACTGGTCCCAGGATCCTTTAAAAAAATAAAAAATAAAAGTGTTAGGCTAACGGCTTGTTTATATCATCATATTTTTGCCAATGATGAACACCAGCTCACTTTAAAAAGTTTATTGCCGCTCATTTAAAGTCCCTTTCTCACAGGCTGCTACAAACCATATGGTGACAGGACGATCATTAGTATGTATCAGATGTGCCGATGAAAACTAATAATTTAAGATCCCCATAAATAATACAAATAGCCAATGAATGAGCGTTTAATCATCCTGGTTTCTCAAGTCTATAATCGGAAATTATGTAAATTATTTATCAAACCGTAAAAAAGATCTTCTAAAATAAGTATTGGGGATGTAACCGCAGACCTTAAAAGTTAGCTTTGATGGCATTATTGAATAGTTTGTCTGAGATAGTGCATATTTATTGCCTAGTTACATCATTTGGTAACTGTATTTGCTTGCACTGATCTTGCTATTGTGAGCTTCACCTATAGCTTTTCATAATAAGGAATGTCATGGTGTTCTTCTTTTTAGGCTGTATGCATCATGGAAGATGAAGTTTTCAACTTTAATATGACACTCTACCCAGATGCTACACAAGGAGATTCCTACAAAGATGTGTCCAAGGTGGATGGGAAGGTGTCCCTGAGAGTTGGCTGCATTAGAATAGTTTTCCTGAACAAATTCCTTACATCACTTATGGTGAGAAGTACAAACAATAAGTTTCAACCTAAATACAAGCATAAATGGGGGTATTAAACTAACCCCCTCCCCCACATATTTCGCTGTTGGACTCTCGCTATCCTGCCTGTATTCTTTACCAGCCTCCTGGCTTCCTCTTCTGATGGAGGGCCACTGATCGACCACAGCCTTCCTCCATCCCATCCGAGCTGAAAGTGCAGCGGGATATGCTGAGGGTCCACTAGATTATTGTGCTCATTTTTGCTTATTTTAATTCTTCCATGGGCCCATTTTAATATAAAAAAGTAGTGGACAACCCTATTAAGCTAAACCCAAATATAAAATAATTGGCAAACTGTTTTAAGAGGTTCTATTGGTAATACATAAATTGTAACCCTCTGTCATCTAATCAGTGATTTACATTTCACATTTGCCTGTGTTGCGAAGATTACAAAAGCATCCTGTGCATCACCAAGGTGTGAAAATATATTGCAGATTTGTATAACACTTTACATGCTCAAATGCTAGAATATGTATTTGAATCTAACCATATGTCCGTTTCAGATGCTTTTTACATGGTTGCTTTAACTTCACCCTTCCATGCATCATCTTCCTCACTTCCCCCAGGTTTAATTCCCCAGGGTATAACTTCCTTCCTTTGCCTTGTTAATAATCTTTATAACTTTTCATTGGTATCCTTTCCCCCAACGTATCACTTTTTACCTCCCTTGATGTAAAGTTTCTTAACTCTACAAAAGTATCCATTCCTTTGCGTCTTCCCTAGGTGTCATTTCTTTCCTTCTCTACCATGAAAATTTCTGCCATTTTGCTAATAGAGGCGCTTAAAGAACACAGTGTACAGCGCTACCCCATCCCACCAGGTTGTTGTATGTGTTCAAGCATTTCCATATTGTGCCGCCTTGATTTATAGGAATATTACAAGCCAGTTATAACATTCAGCTTAGGAATGTTAGATGAGACTCTTCACCAGCTGCTGGAATGGTCTCTTTTGTGGTCTGTTGCAATCAAGGACAGGAAGAAACTTAAAAAAAAAATCAAAAACAGAATTTCTACAAGCCCTTGTACAGTATATCTTTACAAAAGACAACCCTTTAAAAGTGCCTATGACTGCTGAGCACACCAGCAAAATTCCTGTCACCCACGGCAGTTCATTCATCCATCCGCATCCAGCTGATATGCAAAGAAGGTGGTGAGCCCTGTTGTTTTCTCTATATAGACTCCTTAAAAGGGTTGTCTCATATTATTAAATGGTTAAAACTGAAAAGTGCTTATAAAATAAACCTTGCAATTTCCCTGTTATTAAAAAGGAAGGAATTTTAATTCTATAATGTAATTTTTGTTGCCTTTGTTTAAGGCAGCTTCTGAAATGTATCAGAAGTGACCGGTTTCCTAGGCAATGAGTCAGGGCTTGCAAGCTCCTTGCTTTAGAGCTGCCTCTGTAATTTTGGAGAGTGTACAGTTTGGACCATTGATGAGACCATGCTGCTGGTCTGGACTGTCAATCATCAGAAGTGCAGCCCTCCTATACAATCTTTCCCACCAAGAAGGATGTGGGATACAGAAGAGCGCGCTCTTCAATAAAGAGGATGAGCAGACCCCTTTAAGGCCCTAAAGTTACTAGTGAGTTTTGTGGTTTTAGGTAATTTGTTCGGCTTTTGTTAAATATTTGATACGAGCACCTACACAAATCATAGAGTAATACTGGAGGCTTAACTTGGCAGGAAATGATTCAATCTAAGGAAATAAAAGTCAGAATGTCTCCCTGCTGATTGTCTTTGACATTGCCTCCTACACGGTTACATTTATTTCATACCTTTTACATTTAGGTTTGATTAGAATGCTTGTTTATTTTTCTCCAGCTTACACTATACTATGAGCCTTTTAAAAAAAATTAGTTGCTTATTTCAATTATATCTCCTTTAGCACATGTTGGTAATTTCTTTTCACTTGCTAAAATGGCTTTCCTTGCAGAACAGAGCGCCTTGTGTCACTTATGTCACTTATCATCCTCCTGGAATGATCCTGTTATTTAAAGGTGGCGTCTGTTGAGTAAAGATAGCAGCAGATATTTTTTTGTTAATCTCAAAACGTTAACTTGTGATAACACCGCCTGTAAATTAGCACCAGATGACACTTGTTCAGCTTAAATGAATAGGAGAGATAAAGTTAATATAATAACTGCATTGACTGGTCCCTATCTTTAAAATGCAATGTTCTCTCCTGCGTCTGATAATTTTTGATTAGGTAATAAAATGTTGTAAGGCTGAGGGCAGTCAGAAAGTCAAAATTGTGGTGAGTCAGTCCTGAATGTTGTTAGAGGGTGAGGAAGCAGAATTGCCCCTGATAAAGCAGCAGACGTATGTGTACCGACGCAGCTATAGTCAATATCCGATAAATAGGAATGATTTTTCTGACCATGTGTAGCAGGCCTCTATTCAGTAACTTTAGAAGGAAGACCTCAGTATTGAAATTTTGACACGTAATACTGGCTTGGGAAAAGTACTACTTTCTCCATGTCTTGGGGTCCGTTTACATAGACCGACTGTCAGTTTAATTTAACTGATCGGCGGTCATTTGAGTGCCTGTTTACACAGGCAGAGCAACATAAATGATGTGCACTGAGCGATGTATACTAGATTGTTCAGTGCACATAGGCTGCCATAGTTCTCTTTACACAGGACAATGCACTGCCGATAACTATGATCTTTTACTCTGCACAGAAGATCATTTCCCATGATAAACAAATGTTTTGCGATCTGGTGCCTGTTTAAACTGCAAGATAATTGTGAAACAAACATTTTTTCAATTCTCATTCACAATTATTTTGCTGCAAAATACCCCCGTAGAGATAGCATGGCTGATTGTTTTGCAGTAAATTTCATTCTTTGCAGAAATAATGACCAAAAAAATACTCAGTATTCCTTAAAATTTGCGGCAGAATAATGTGCTACGTGTGAATATGGTTACTGATGGAGAGCTGAGCAGTCTGGAAAGCGTGCTGTTTATCATCTTTTCAGTTAGTCATTAAAAAGAGGACTCTCAAATATTAATACATTGCTCAAAAAACTACACAATGTAATTCCAATTCAATCACATTTCTATGAAATCAACCTGTCCATTAATGAAGCAATACTGATTGTGAATCAATTTCTCCTGCTTATGTGCAAATGGAAGATAAGACAATAGGTAGAAATGATAGGCAATTAGCAACACAACTGCTATAAAGGAGTGGTTCTGCATGTGGGTGACCACAGACCATTTTTCTGTTCCCATTCTTTTTGGCTGTTGTATTGGTCACTTTTGCATTCTGTCATTGCTTTTACCCCTAGAGGTACTGTACAGTAGCATCAGGCGGTATCTACAACTCAAAAACAACACCCAGTCAGCTACAAACTCTACTGCCAGAGAATGAGAAGACTGCAAAAACACATGAGCCAATAATAACGATTAATAATAATTTATTATATATAAAAATAAAACCAACAAATAGAAAATAATGATAAAGCAATTGCCATTTATCGATAATACAAATAAAAATAATATAGGAAACCAAGACTATACAGCCAAATAACGCACCAAAAAATAATTGTAGTCTCAGAACATAATATATAAAGTGCTATATAGTGTGCATATAATTCTTATATATAAGGGCATATAGTCGGTCCCATAGACAATGAGCTAAAATAGCTGCTTACAAAATGCACTAAAAAAGACCTGCCACAACCCTGTGTTAATCAGAAAGCTGTCAGTGATTCTTATTGCCAAGTGATTCTGACTCCCGTCCTTTACAGAATTCACACTGTCCAGCAACTGATTTTTGGACTAAATCCGGCCTAGTATAACACTAAATAATGAACGTTAAATGAGACTTACATACTGCGATGTCTGCAGCTATGGTTTATTTACCCCGACGCGCGTTTCGTCCACACTTCTTCAGGGGGCGTGTCAGGGTAGAGGAGCGTCATGTATTAATAGTACCGCCCATCCAATCGCACCAAGAAACACAGCTCACGTGTTATGCGATGTATGAGTAAGGAGCATAGGTGGCGCTTCCTGAGCTTAAGACTCCACCCATTGAATGACACATCATCTCTGGTCCATGTATCGCAGAACGCACAGGCGTCCTAGTTAGGTATCTACAACTCACAGAAATTGCTCAGGTAGTGTAGCTCATCCATGATGGCACATCAATGCAAGCTGTGGCAAGAAGGATAGCTGTGTCTGTCAGCACAGTGTCCAGAGCATGGAGCAGATACCAGGAGACAGGTCAGTACACCAAGAGACGTGGAGGGAGCCATGGGAGGGCAACAACCCAGCAGCAGTACCGCTACCTCCTACTTTGTACAATAAGGAACAGGAGCAGCAGTGCCAAAACCCTGCAAAATGACCTCCATCAGGCTACGAACATCCATGTATCTGCTCACATTGTCAGAAACAAACTCCATGAGGGTGATATAGGGGCCCGACTTCCATCAGTGGGTGTTGTGCTTACAGCCCAACACTGTGCAGGGCGATTAGCATTTGCAGAGAACACCAAGATTGGCAGATTCGACATTGGCGCCCTGTGCTCTTCACGGATGAGAGCAGGTTCACACTGAGCACATGTGACAGACTTGACAGAGTCTGGAGACGCCGTGGAGAATGTACTGCTGCCTGCCACATCCTGCAGCATGACCTTTTTGGCAGTTGGTCAGTAATGGTGTGGTGGGGCGGCATTTCTTTTAGGGCTGCACAGCCGACCGTGCGCTAGCTATAGGTACCCTGACATTAGGTACCGGGATGAGAGAGACTCCTGCTGCCACCATGCTAAGTGTAAGTACCGTACATTCCGACTATGAGATGTACCTCCGTTTCCCACCTAAATTTTTTGGGGGAAAAGTGCGTCTTATAGTCCGAAAAATACGGTAATCTCTTCCAGGACTCCTTGTTTTTCTTCACACTGAAGATAGTTCTTAATGACATTAACTATATGTTTGAGGTTGTTGTCCAGCTCCAGAAATAAATTGGAGCAAGTCGGATGCCTCCCTTATGGTATTGCATGATGGATAAATATCTGTCTGTAGTGGCTTATCTCCCCTGAAAACATAAGGATTGTTCGTTGAAATTTCAACAGCCTGATCTATAGCTCCTCTGATAACATGCATTAGAAAGTCCTCATATACATCATATGATCTGCAATATCTATTGGTGCCTTTAGATTAAACAGTCTAAAAATGTTCCATAAGTGTTTCATGCCTTTTGATAACTTTTTTTTTTTTTTTTTGTAAATCGGATAATTTTTTTTCTTGAAAACAACAAAAAGGCAGTTTAATATTCTGACAGGTCATTGGAATTCCAAATTATGCATTAACAAAATTACAGTACAGAAGTACAATTAATATCTTAAAAGTTAGAAAAGTTTTTGGACTTTGTTTTCTAAATCACATTCTACTTAAAACTATAATAATCTCCGACCTCACAATACCTGAGAAAAAAAAAGTATAATCATTCTGAACTCCTTTTCCAAGGAGTAATAATGTTTATTTTAATATGTATACTATCCTAATAAATTTGGCGGGTCACATAGTATTTAGCTGCAAATATCTAGGTCTGAGAAATGCTTGATTTAACTTTAGTATTCAGAACCCAAGGCTATAACAATCACATTTCACAAACAAAGGACTAGTAGCTGAAGTACCCTATCTCTCAACAAAATTCCGTGAACATTAAGCAATGGTCTCCAAATGTTTTCAGATTTCGTCACTGCATTTATTTTTCCAAACAAATAGTGTTGCTCATTTTATTCCTCAATTCTCCCAAAGTTGTTGAATGCACATCTAATCAATGAAGAGCAATAGGATTGCGTCCCTGATATAAATACTAGACATACCTATAGCTGTCGGAGATTCAAGATCAACCAATCCCTCAAAAACCCAAATACACATATCCAAGGGTCCACCTGAAGTTGCATACTTAATATCCTTTTTTAGGGATTGAGCATCTTTCCAAAATGGGCTTATCCGATTACACTCCTAAAACATGTGCATTGTCCGTTTCACACCTGAAGCATTCTGTGCTCCAGGGTATCCCCATTCTGTTAAGGAAACTCTGTATTCTGTGCATTTTATGAAGATCGCTACTGCGTCACCATTTATGATGCAGTAGCGATCTCGTTAGCGACTTAGCTGTGTGTGACATGTAGCAGTGATGTGGCCCCTGCTGAGATGTCGCTGATCGCTTATGAACGTTCTGAGCCGTTTTTTTGGTCGTTGGTGTCCCGCTGGTGAGCCTGAATCACTGAGTGTGACACCCTTTATGAACGACTTCACCAGCGTCGCAGGTGGGACTAGGTTTTCCCAACGACCCCAGAGGTCGTTATACAGATCGCTGATGTGTTTGGAAGCTAACTAGCGATCACATAGCGATCGCACTAGCGATCTCGCCAGGTTAAGTCGTCGTGATCGCTGGTGCGATCGCTAAATGTGACAGTGCCTTAAGTTAGACCTGTGAAAGTCCCTTTGATTGGCACTAGGATAACCTGGAAATACTCTCCAACACATCCCTCCATTGTTCTTGAGAAACTCAGTGGCTCACTTCAGCTTCCCACTTAGCTATAATGGAGTATTCCCACCTCCAAAATCCTATTTCAATATGTACTAGGTGTAATAATAATAGCAAATACCTCAAATTAGAAATGTAGTTCTTCTGATTCGCTCTGTCGCTTTCTCCATGCAGGGCACTGAAGTGGCTTATGTATCCATAGTTACAGCCACTCATCTAGTAACAGTTAGTAAGATATTAGTGGTTGTAACCATGGATACCGAAGCTACTCCAGTGCCCTGTATGGGGAAAACGACATGGCAAATCCAAAGAACTATATTACGTACATCTACTAAACATAGGGAAGGGATGTTTGAAATGGGAATACCCTTTCAGATGTCAAAGTACGGTCATCTGTGTAAGGCTACACTAGCTGTTGATGTGTAGTAGAAGTTAAGCCACGTGTTTTGCAGAAGCTATCGTATCTGGGAAAAGTGATTTTGTAAATTCATCCTTGGTCCGATATGCGTGCCTTAGTTATATAGGTATTTGAAAAAGAAATGATGAGGAAAGTTGAACTTCTCCTGGAGTTTATTAAGGCTTTTTAAAACCCATCTTCTAGCAGATGTTCTATCACCTGCACTCATCTCTCTCAACCCCCTAAGATAACAGAACTTTAACAACTTGGGGATCATGCCAAATTAAGGTAAATTTAGTGCAACCTGAAATTCACAATAGTTTTTCCCCATCTCATTCTTGCCAGTCCTCCTGCTGTTTTATCTCTTGGATATGTCACCAATTTGATTCTTGCATGCCACCTGCGCCAGATTAGTTCCTAAACAGACTTTGTATTTTACGGAAAATTTGAGACAGTAGTATCATTTTGATGAGATTCCCTCCGCCTATTACCGATAAAGGCAATCAATACCTAATATTTATTTTGGATCTGAATCTGTCCAGAGTTGGATTCATATTGTGTTATGTATTCCTTGGGTTTAGCGCTGACACCCTACACTCACTGAACTTGTCTACAACCTGTAATTTCTGAATTCCTATTGCTTCTGAAGCGGGTGCAGTGGGTCTAACTGCATTAATATGATTTTTCCCTGTTAATTTTCAAGCCTGACCATTGACTGAACACTGCTTTATTTGCCATTATTGGGCTAATAAATGACTACACCTCCCACAAAGAGTAATGTATCGTCTGCATAGACCGTCCAGTATATTTTATACAATTTGCTTTGCTCCAATAAATTGGGTAAACTTGTGATCCAGGTGAGAAAGTGTCATTTCATTAAACAAAAGTCATTAAAAATACAATTTTTGCTCCTCATTGGTTCTCGAACAGTTGCAGCATAAGTCTTCTTTGCTAAGGCCAGTAATATGGTTTTACACAATATCCACATTATTATGAAGTGCATGTGTGACATTGCTTAATTTGTTCAGAGAGTAATTTCCGTTGACGCTAGATCACCGTTTCAGAGGAAGAAAGCATGACTCATCCTGTCCTCGTCATTACCTAAAACTGTGAGATAAAATATTTATTTTAACCTGAATGGAAAGATGTGGATTTGGGTTTGTATTTGTTCAGACGTAGTAAAGAATAGGAAGATGCCTGTCCAAACACTCGACAGTCTGTGCATAGTTTTTTGTGTTTTTTCAGATATTACTGAAAAAAGCACGCTCAGCTATCAGACAGAAATTGGTATAATTGTCATATTGTTATATTGTACTGAGATAAGCGCCAAGCACAATGTGGGACATGCATTGATCATGTGGCAGGAATTTACCGACCTTCCTGTTTGGGGCTGTGTAGCCTGCACTCGGCAAACACTAATAATTAATTATGGACCATGTGTTCAGCACACGTTTGCTTCTTTACCCCGTTGTCGCTGATATTACGAATGTTTATTCACTGAGAAATTGCCATTTGTTTGTCATTACCTTGCATTAATTAGTCTAGCGACTCTCAGACGGCATATCTGACCATTGACAAGTAGGCAAACGTATGAATCGGTGGTTGGATTTACTACGTTACGTACTTCTTTTTGAACGCCATTAATGTTTTTACAGTACATTCAGGAGGGCATGGCTTGTATGAACGACAAATGGTTTTCTCGGTGGTGTTGGTCTTTGTTTGATTTATTCCTACTAAATTGTTGTTACCTTTTATTTTTTTCTATAGAACTTCCTAAGCAACTTTCAGATGGCCAATGAAAAACTGAGTTCAGCCACAGCTCAGGCTGCACAGCGAGCAGCTACCAGCGTGAAAGGATTGTCTGAGAGGAGTTTTCGACTACTGATGGATATTCATCTCAAAGCTCCGGTGATAGTAATCCCTCAATCTTCTGTATCAAATAATGCCATAGTGGCGGATCTGGGGCTGCTGAAAATAAACAATGCTTTTAGTCTGGTGTCTTCTGAAGGCCACCAAATTCCCCCCATCATAGACCACATGACTATTAATCTCACCCAATTCAAGTTATCACGGTAAGTGTTCTTCTCTATGTAAGGTGCAGAGCTCCAAACAATTCTTCCGTTTTGCTGCATTTTTTGCATGCAATTTATTGTAGCCAAACCCAGAAGTGGACAGGAGCCGAAATATTATTAACAGCTATATACTGTTATTTCTTTATCTTTTATCAGACAGGTCAAATAAGAAGTACAAAAACTTTACTAGTGAATGCTAAGGGTGAAAAAAAAAGTTGCTCCTTTTTGTGGGAGCAGAATTATTCTAGTCAAGATATACAAATTATCTTTAATCCAGAAGGAAGAAAACTGAATTGGTGTAGTGATTGAGAAAATGTTTTTAGTCTTTACACACAGCTGGGGATTTTAGCCAAACCAGGTTATCCTCCAAAAGGAAGCAACACCCATCTGTAGACAGCTGGATGTGAGCCATTGTCGCTCAGCAGTAGAGAGCAAGATATTTTTTGGAAAGAATCAGAGGCCATTAACATAGCTTTCAGGAGGGAGTGGATGTGTAATGTTTCTCCTAGTTAGTAAAAAAAAAAAAAAAAAAAGAAAAAGTGAGTTAACATTTTTTTTTTGTTTGGGAGTGGGTGGGTGCAAGTGAGACTGGACCATAGTCAGAAATCAAAAGGGAAATTTCAATAAAAGTTATGTATATCTCTGAGCTGTGCAATCTAGTATAGAAGGCACATTCACTAACACCAGGATGGGAAAAAACATGTGCTAGATCCTAGACTAATTTTACCAATTCAGAGTGTTACACCTTCCCAATACAGTAAAAGAGAATTTCATATTTCTCCAGATTTCTGAGACCTGAAATCAGTTTTAAACACTTGTTTCACTTAAAGCAATAATTTGGAAACCATGTGGACTTTTACCTAGAACATCCTGTAAATCTCCAGACTCTGTATTGCTCATGTTCCCATTGTCTGGTTATTCCTTTATCCCTCTTTTATTGTTAATTTTTCAATGCTTTTGGCTTGTTGTTTTACTATAAAGCATTGTTTTTGGTCTCTTCTTCCCCATCTGCACCTATGACCTTCAATATTAGAATGGTTTCTGACTATTGGCACCTCTACTGATCCACTATTTGAAGAAGTTGCAGCACTCTTCAATGTTTTCATTGGCAACAAACTATTTCACAGTTGTCCACGAAGTATTTTTTAGCAGACATTCTTATTTCAACATTTGATTCAATGCAATAATGTTGCGATATCTTAAACAACCTCCAAGGAAATGTACCAAATGTAAGAATGAACCATCCTGCCGCTTATTAAAATATCTCGTCGGAATCCAACTGATTTAATAATGATTACTTATACTTAAGGATAAGTCTCCAATTTTTAAAGGGAATCTGTCAGCCGGTTTTTGTTAGCTCATCTTGTAGCAGCCTGATGATGTAAGGAAAGAGAAGCTGAATCCAACGATATATCACTGAGATTACTGGGTGCAGCCATTCTCACACTATCAGAGCTTTTAGAGTTAGCATGAAGCAGAGCTGAGAAAGCTAACCCCGCCCCCTTCCCCCCCCCAGACTCTGTGTACAAAGTCCTTAGACAGTGAGGTACTTATCACAGGAGGAGGGGGCGTTGCCACACTAGTCCAGCAATGTTAATCTATTAGTGATAAAATCCTTCACAGTTAGTAAAGAACAGCACACACTTTGACAAGTGACACATCCCTGAATTCTGTTTCAACCTCTGTCTTCTGCTATCTTCAGATTACCTAGCAAAAACCTGTTGACAAATTCCCTTTAAAGTCTCTATATCCCCATAAAAATGCTTGTTTTCCGTACGTATTAAAAGGGTCGATTCATAATAAACTGATCATAAAGTGTTACCACTGCGGAACCCATAGAAATCAACTATAATTTTTGTTGAAACCAGGCAACGCGTCTTATTTTAATGCAGCGCCATACCATGGCTCAGGTGTAATCGTGCATTAAACAGTGCCTACTCAAATCAATATAATGTACAACCAAAGCCAGGGTACAAAGTACCAAGAAAAATACCACTCAAGTATAAAATGTAAAGATTTTTTATTAAAGATTATATGTAAAAAGACATGAACCAGAGAATAAATAGGACATGTAAGAGGATTCAAAAGAGGATAAAATCAAGTAGATAAAGGTGGGAGGGGATTTTCACAAAAAGTAATAGGTAGCATGGTAGTCTATATCAGACAAATCAGGGAATACTAATGAACTTCCATGATTAACGTAAGGATTTGCATATAAGGCATGATACTGTAAATCATAGTAATGACTATTAAAACAGTATAGTGACAAAAATAATCAGTCCATCTATATGTATATCATGCAGTATAATATTGGCAGACAAAAAAAATTAATCCATATCTAATATAAAGGTAGTAGAGAGCTTACCCTTATTGAGGTGAAGGGACCCCACATACAGCCACCAGTGTCCTGACGCACATTTCGCTGTCACGCTTTCTCAAGAGGAGAGTCAATGTGATGGATACACTGTTTTCTTTTGCCTCTTTTCCAGCGGACCATGCTGGCTTATTATTATTATAGTTATGGAGTCCATGGTGTGATGTTGGTTTGACACACCAAAATAACGATGCATGTGACACTATATTATCTGTGGAAAAAATAAATGGTTTCTTTATGAACAGTCATATAATACATATTATTTGAAAGTATGGTCATATAGAATTGTTATAAACCTTTTCTTTGTAGGGAAGTCTTGCACACAAGTTCAGCACAGTCAGATGAACAGATCCTACAACCTATCAATCTATCTTTGTCTGTAAATCGCAACCTTGCAGCAACGTGGTACCATGAGATTCCCATTTTGGAAGTGAATGGTCATCTAAATACTATGGAAGTAAGTAATTGCAGATTTTGCAGTTTGGGAGATTGGATTGCCCAGAAATGAGAGGTAAAATGTTCCCTGTGGTACGGTCCCTTACCTTAATTGAAGTATGCATTAGAAACTAAGAAACACGATCCCTTTTGTTCTTCAATAGTACTTCTATTATTTTTTAAACAATGTCCCTTTTTTTTAATTTATATACAGTGGTCCCATATAGTTAGAATATTTATTTGTGGCGTGAAAACTAATGTAATATACAAGTGCTGTAATTTGAGATTATATCTCTTTCATCCTGGTAATAAAAAAAACTCAGAAAAAAAAAGGAAGCAAATATAAGCGTCTGCAAGTGATGCAGGAAGGTGGCAAGTTAGTCACTGTTGAGGATACAGGGTTCACCACAGTATACACACTGTAGAGGTTAAACGGAGCCGCCCTCTTGGCGTCCAGGTTAGTGGCCCACCCTGGCACACATTAAGAACAGTACAGTATACAGTGCCTACAAGTAGTATTCAACCCCCTGCAGATTTAGCTGGTTGACACATGCGGAATTAACTTGGCATTGTGACATTTGTACTGTAGATCAGCCTGGAAGTGGGAAATGCACTGCAGCAAAAAATTTTTTTTAATTATTTATTTATTTTTTTAAAAAAAACGTTAAAAGTTAATTCAGAGTGTCATTTATTATTCAACCCCTCAAACCACAAGAATTCTGTTTGGTCCCCCTAAAGTATTAAGAAGTAGTTCAGGCACCAAGAATAATGAGCTTCACATGTGTGGATTAATGATCTCTTTTGCCAGCCTTTTCTGACTATTTAAGACCCTCCCCAAATTTGTGAACAGCACTCATACATGGTCAACATGGGAAAGACAAAGGAGCATTCCAAGGCCATCAGAGACAAGATCGTGGAGGGTCACAAGGCTGGCAAGGGGTACAAAACCCTTTCCAAGGAGTTGGGCCTACCTGTCTCCACTGTTGTTAGCATCATCCGTAAGTGGAAGGCTTATGGAACTACTGTTAGCCTTCCACGGCCTGGACAGCCTTTGAAAGTTTCCTCCCGTGCCGAGGCCAGGCTTGTCCGAAGAGTCAAGGCTAACCCAAGGACAACAAGGAAGGAGCTCCGGGAAGATCTCATGGCAGTGGGGACATTGGTTTCAGTCAATACCATAAGTAAAGTACTCCACCGCAATGGTCTCCGTTCCAGACGAGCCCGTAAGGTACCTTTACTTTCAAAGCGTCATGTCAAGGCTCGTCTACAGTTTGCTCATGATCAATTGGAGGACTCTGAGACAGACTGGTTCAAGGTTCTATGGTCTGATGAGACCAAGATCAAGATCTTTGGTGCCAACCACACACGTTACGTTTGGAGACTGGATGGCACTGCATACGACCCCAAGAATACCATCCCTACAGTCAAGCATGGTGGTGGCAGCATCATGCTGTGGGGCTGTTTCTCAGCCAAGGGGCCTGGCCATCTGGTCCGCATCCATGGGAGGATGGATAGCACGGCCTACCTGGAGATTTTGGCCAAGAACCTCCGCTCCTCCATCAAGGATCTTAAGATGGGTCGTAATTTCATCTTCCAACAAGACAACGACCCAAAGCACACAGCCAAGAAAACCAAGGCCTGGTTCAAGAGGGAAAAAGTCAAGGTGTTGGAGTGGCCTAGTCAGTCTCCTGACCTTAACCCAATTGAAAACTTGTGGAAGGAGCTCAAGATTAAAGTCCACATGAGACACCCAAAGAACCTAGATAACTTGGAGAAGATCTGCATGGAGGAGTGGGCCAAGATAACTCCACAGACCTGTGCCGGCCTGATCAGGTCTTATAAAAGACGATTATTAGCTGTAATTGCAAACAAGGGTTATTCCACGAAATATTAAAATAGGGGTTGTATAATAATTGACCCACACTTTTATGTTTAAAATTTATTAAAATTCAACTGAGCAACATAACTTTTTGGTTTGTAAGATTTATGCTTCTGTTAATAAATCCTACTCTCGTTTGCAGTTTGAAGGCTCTAACTTATTTGCATCTTATCAAACCAGCTAAATCTGCAGGGGGTTGAATACTACTTGTAGGCACTGTATGTAGTACGGTCATATCTTGCATAGAATGTCTGCTAGGCAATCAGAACATTTGCTTTAATAATAATACAATTCTCAAAATCTCACATTCACAGTCTAAGCAGGACATTAATCAGGTTAATCATGGACATGATTGGGTGTACAGCCGTGACTGGTCCGTGCTGCCCTCTGCCCAGGTGACTTGTATGGACAAGTGCAGCATAACATTATTGTATGCCTTCTATGCTGCCTGCTAGCTACAACATGGGTAATTACACACCCTGTACTTCCCTGCTGTTACTTTGGAAATTCTTTACGGCCTGGTTGCCATTAATAACTTTTGCAGATTGAAAATATTGTATTCTGAGGGAGGGACCACTGTACACATCTACATCACGTATACATATGCAGGAAGTGACAACAGATAAAGTAATGTATATTGATCAGTAATTGCTTTTTTTTTTCTTAGCTCTGGTTGAGTCAGGAAGATTTAAATGTAATCTTCAGTGTTTTGGAGCAAAATCTTGGTGAAGGTAAAGAAGAAAATGCAGATTCAAGGCAAACCTCCGGACAGACTGGTATGCATGTCTGAGTCCACTAAGTCATGTTCATACATCTGAGAATAGATAATGTGGGAAGAATTGTCTTTACAAGGTTATGACTAGTGATGAGCGAATTTGTTCGGAAAACAATCGCCAAGCACGAAAATGGCACATTCGGATTCGTGATTAGAAACGCGAGCAAAATTTTATAAAATCAGTAACATTCAGTAAAAAGTGCGGGAAAATATTTACTTTGCGACAAAAGTATTTCTCCATCGCCTCATTGGTGGACACAGACCATGGGTGTTATGCTGCTGCCACTAGGAGGACACTAAGCAAATACATCAAAGAAGTTAACTCCTCCTCCTGCAGTATACACCCTGTGCTGGCTCTATCCTGAACCAGTTTTGCTTAGTGTCTGTAGGAGGCACTAGGGTCTGGCTTCAGACCCCGATGTTATTATTTTAATTTTTCAATTTTTATTTTTGACCTTTTTTTCCTAATGGATTGAAGGGGCGACGGGGCCTTTCAAGGTTCCGGTCTCTCCAAATCATCAACAGGCGGGAACGCGGAGTGTCGCCTCCCTGTACCCCCTCCTGCACCATGCCATGCCTGGGCTCTCCTTATGGGCAACGGATCCCTTTAATGGGCCCCCTTTCCCCACAGCGACAACGGACGGGAACATGGGTTGTCGTCCCCAAGTACCCCCTTCCAGAGCCATGTCTTCAGCCGGACAAATCGCCCTGATTTACCTTCAGTACAGAGGCTCCAACGGCGTCCGTGTATCCCCACTGCATCACCACTGCTAGAAAGCGGATCATGCCAGGAAGAGTATGAGCCTTCTCCACCTCCCTATCAAAGGGATCGTGGATTGAGGAGAATCTGCGCAGCCAAGCACCACTGACCTGTGAGTAGCGCAGCTGTCTCAGTCTGAAGGGGGCTCCTGTGTACTTAATCCCCTTTCGCTCCTGTCCCATCTGGCCAGTCGGTAAGAAGCGCTGCGTCCGCTTCCCGCTAGGCCTGCTGTCAGCGGTGAGGTAGGGGGACTCCCTTGCAGCCGGATCTGAGGCATGGGTGGCCTATCTGCCGCGCTCCCTCCCCGCGCCGCCCCTGCAAATTTAGTCCCTGGCTTCTGGCTGGGATAGGCCTAGCTCCACCCATTCCAGTGGCTCCGCCCCCGTTCTTGGCGCTTCTCGCTGTGTGTGAGAAGCGCTGTAGCTCCTCCCCACTGGCAGCTCCGCCCATCTGCCGCAGCCTTCTCCACAAGCCGGCGCTGCGGCCTACTCCGTCTCATTCGCCGCTACCGCGGCAGTCTCTGCAGCGTCGCCGCGGGCCCTTCCTGTCACCGCCACTACCGCCACCGTCCCTGCAGCGTCGCCGTCACCTGCAGTGCCGCCGCGGGCCCTTACTGTCACCGCCGCTACCGTGGCCGTCCCTGCAGCGTCGCCGTCACTTGCATTGCCGCCGCGGCCTTAACATAGGAGCCGACGGCCGTCATCTGGACCAATGAGTCAGAGACTGGGAGTCCTCCGGATACAAAATTGAGATCGCGTTTCCTCCGCCATCACGCTGCTTCCAGTCCTGTCTTCCGAGGACAGGCACTTGCAGTTCCTTTTTTATTAAGCCATATACGCTCTCCGCAGCTAGGTAGTCATCGCCCCTGTTCCTTACACGGAAGGATTCAAAGGTATTTTTTTTACTAAAACCTATTCGTGGTCACAAAGGACGGTACCATGCGCCCCATCCTAGATCTAATGCTGTTAAACAAGTTTGTCCAAATGCATCATTTCAGAAGGGTTTCCCTTCGTTTGTTTTTTTTCTCCTCGTTGAAAACGGGAATACTTCATGTCTTTCGACATGAAGGACGCATATCTTCACATTCCAAGCTTCTCAGGTCTATCGGAGACGGATATTTTCAGTTCACGGTCTTGCCCTTCGGCATCGCCATTGTCCCAGGGTGTTCACCAGGGTCATGGCTGCGGCAGGTCAATCCCGCGCGCTCGGGCATGGGATTCTGCCTTTCCTAGACGACCCCCTCATTAAGGGATCTCCCCTCCAGGTCTGTGTGGAGAGGATCAGTGTCACGTTGGACTCTCTCTCTCTTCTCAGTTGGCTAGGGCTCCTAGGCGAACTCTCTCCCCATCCCAACAGATTTTCTTTGTTTTTTTTTTCTTAGGGGATGATCTTGGAATCTTCCCTGAGGGTTGATATTTCTCCCCCAAGGGAAGATCTCTACGCTGATTCAAGGAGGCCAGAAGTTTTTTCTCTTCCCACCCCCTGCGACTCAGCATGCAGGTCCTGGGAAAAATTATGGTGTCGTTCGAGCCAGTACCATTTCCAAACTTCATCGCTGTCCTCTACTACATGTGTTGCTGTCGGCTTATGACATAAATCCAGCCCCCCATGATCCCCTGTTCAGGCGGTCTGTCAAGTGGTGGACGTCAACATCCCTTCGGTGTCTTCGTACGCTGTTCCTTTCGCTTCTCTGGCTGGTAGTGACCTCCGACCCCAGTCTCCTAGGTTGGAGTGCGATTTTCCGTTTTCCACATGGCTCAGAGACGCTGGTCCATGCAGGAATCGCATCTCCAGATTAATATTCTTGAGATCCGGCTGTTCCGTTTGGACCCAGTCGGACAACGCCTCGACGGTGGCGCACATTAATTGGCAGGGGGGCCAGATGGAGCAGAAGAGCGAGTCACGCCATTCAGTCTTCTCGATAGTTCTTTTCCCATGAAATTGGGATGCAGTTTTCTCTCAACCGTCAAAGCATGGCCTCGGCAAAGTAGTCTCTTCATCCAGTGCTTTTTTCGGCACATTTGTTAACGCTGGGTTCTCCAGATATGGATCTCATAGTCTCCAGGCTAAACGCCAAAGTTCTGGCATTTGTTGCTCGGTCCCGAGACCCATCAACCATCAGAGCAGATGCTTTGGTGCCTCAGTGGCGCCAGTTTCGCATTCCTTACAGTTTTTAGGCTACTTCTGCTCATCCCACAGATCATCCAAAAGATCAGAGCGGAAGGCATTCTGGTGTGTCTCATCGCTCCAGACTGGCCACGCCGAGCGTGTTTGCGCTAATCTAGCACAACTAGTCGATGACGTTCCCTAGCGGCTACTGGACCGTCTTGACCTCTTTTCTCTGGGGCCTATTTACCGCCAGAACTCGAGAGTGCTGAGTTTTACGGCCGGGCCATTGAATTCCAGATACTAGGCCAGGATGGCTTCTCGCTACAAGTAGCGTCTACCATGATCAACACTCGGGAACCTACTTTCTTGCGTATTTGCCATCGTTTTTTTGTAAGGTCCTTTATTTTCTGGGTCTAATTTTTGGAGTTTTTCTCCAAGCCAGATTAGACTCAACCCTGCACTGTCATCTCTCAGATGCCAAGTTTCAACCCTATCTGACCTGAATACTAGCTTCCAAATCTCAGGTTAAGACCTTCATACAGGGAGTGTCGCACTTTGTTCCCTCCCTTCAGGATGTCTTGGGGAGTCTTCGGATCTTAATCTGGTCTCAGGTGCCTTACAAAAGGCCTCCTTCGAACTCCTGCAGGACGCATCACTCACTCTTTTTTTGTGGCTGTATCAGCCATCATTCGGATCTCGAAATCAGCGGTTTTGTCTTGCAAACCCCCATTCTGGTCTTTCAACAGGGCAAGGTGTTGTTAGGGTCACCTTTGACCTTTGTGTCTAAGGTCGTTTCTTCTTTTCATCTGACTAAGAACTTAGTCTTGCCCTCGTTCTGCCCAGCTCCGGTTCATCGTACTGTAAAGGGCTCTCCACACTTTAGATTCGGTGAGAGCATTCAGGAAATATTTTGCCAGAATAACGCTTTTCTACGAACCGGATTCCCTCTTTATGTTTCCAGAGTGACAAAAGGTCTTCCTGGTTTTAAAGCTACAGTAACCGGTTATATCCTCCCTCCAATTCAAGTAGCTTTCCGTGTCAGAGGTCGCCTATCCGTGCGTGCCTCAAGGTAAACTCCACTCGGTCTGTGGGGGCGTCCCGGGCCATTCGGCTCCGGGCGCTGATACAGCAAGTTTGCTAAGCTGCAACTTCGGCCAGTCTTCTCACATTAGTTGAACGTTACAACATTCATGCTTAAGCCTCTTCAGATGCTGCCCTTGGCAGACAAATTGTGCAATCGACAGTAGCTCATCTGTAGGCCCCATTAATCTTGGGGTACATAGGGTTTCAGCTATCATGCTGTTTCCCACCCATGGACTGCTTTGGGACGTCCCATGGTCTGTGTCCCCAATGAGGCGATGGAGAAATAGGGATTTTTGTGTACTCACCGTAAAATCCTTTTCTCCGAGACGCTCATTGGGGGACACAGCATCCACCCTTTTAGTCTAATGACTTCTGCTTATTTCTTTCATTCTATGTGTTGATCTCTAATATTATGTGAATGATCGTACTTTGATATGATAAGTTTCTCCTACTGCTTTAGCACCGAACTGGTTCAGGATAGAGCCAGCAGAGGTTGTGTATACTGCAGGAGGAGGAGTTAACTTCTTTGATGTATTTGCTTAGTGTCCTCCTAGTGGCAGCAGCATAACACCCATGGTCTGTGTCCCCAATGAGCGTCTCTTAAAAAAGGATGTTACGGTGAGTAAACAAAAATCCCTATTTTCAGCACTTTAGCAACGATAATGGTGTATCATGAGCGTTTGGCAAGTGCTTGATGAGGGGAGGGGGTTTGCTGAGCTCAGAGGCGCGGCGTTCATTTTTTTTTCCCTAACTTTATGTGTGCACATTGCGGCTAGCCAATCAGGATGCAGGAAACACCCACAATGTCCTGACACAGCAGCTTGTGTCATTGGCTTCTGAAATCACATGTCCCTCTCCATATTAATAGCAGACATCTTGTTTTAGTGCCATTTAGACACTGTAACAGCGCAGAGAGGCTGCTCCTGTCGATGGGACTGTTAGCAGCAAGATTTTAGCTAGTTAGTTAGGCGGTTGTATATCAGTCACATAGTGTAGCTAGGTAGTGTCCAGTGTGGCTGTTAAATTTACCTTCCAACATTTTTTTTTTTGCCACAGACAAAGCCAGCAGGGCACATGTCCTACAAGTGTGTTGTGCACTGCTTCTATTGTGCTCCATGCACAAGTATAGCATTCTAATTAATATTTTTTCACTAGCTAAATGTGAAAAAGCCTGCTGTATCCCACATTTTAGCTAGATAGTTAAGTGGTTGTATATCAGTCAGATAGTGTAACTAGCTAATGTTCAGTGTGGCTGTTAAATTTACCTTCCAGCATTTTTTTCTTTTGGCCATTACTGAGGTTCACAGATAAAGCCAGCATGGCACATGTCCTACAAGTGTGTTGTGCACTGCTTCTATTGTGCTACTTGCACGAGTATAGCATTCTAATAAAAAAAAAAATTTCACTAGCTAAATGTGAAACAGCCTGCTGTATCCCACCTTGTAATTTAGTGCTGTGGTGATAAAAAAAACGTTCTGCAGATCCTTTAAGGCACAGTAAAAAAAATTAGAATTTTTCAGTTGCAAAAAATTAGACAACCCGCCGTATCACACTTGGTCATTTGGTTGGGTTAAATTAAGCTGTAGAAGCCTGATCCAGAGGCCACAAAAAATTCATCTGTTCTTAACATCATACAGTAAGGGACCTGACATTAAAATTGCTTGTAGCCTATCTTCTTTGTCATACAGGCATCATTCACACTGAAACAATTCTTTTTTCTGTGACGAACACGATACAGCATGCTATATTTCAACCTGGAATTTACTGTCGCTGAAATTCAGTTGTTTGCAGAGGTGGTGCAGAGTTTAAAATACACATCTGAGCAACATGACTGGGAAAAAGCGAGGCCGTGGTGGAAGGGGAATTAGGCTTGATGTTCAAGGTGTACCTGGGGTAGGTGTTAATGTTTGTGAAAGCACTAGTGAAGCAACGTCACGTCCTATGCAAAGACAGCTGACGTTTTGTTACTGGGCATGCTACACCACTACCTTTCTTTCGCAGACGCACAGCAGTACGCCTTGTCGATGATGCCCAGAAAGAGCATGTAATTGAGTGTATGGCAAACGCAGCTTCAAGTGGCCTCCCCTCCTCTTCCTCCACCTCAACATCACACCCAGTACAGTACACACAGGTGGCACCCAAATTCCCCTTGCTTCCCCCTGCGTCCCAATTATCCAACCTTTCAACTGACTGTACGGAACCACAGATGGTTGAGTCTGAAGAGCTGTTCACACATTCTATGCCATGTTCACCAGAAGTGTACTCAAAAGCTTCACAGAGTCAAGAGGAGGAAATCTGCACCAATGCCCCAAATGTTTTTAGCTTGGATCCGAGGCAGAACGAAGTACGGACCGAACGGCATCCCGACCCTCGTCATCAGGTGTTAACCCCTGGGGGAAGGTGATCCTGATGAGACTCAGATATCTGAGGCTCATGCGGACTGTACTGTGCTGTCAGGGCAAGAAGAGGAGGGTGAGGAATGTGATAACACAGAGGATGATGGTGATGATGAGGTGTTAGATCCCAGTTGGCGTGAACATAGAGGCACACAGCTGAGTAGGTCATCTGAGGAGGTTACGTTGCGCCGTACGTCGCAGACGCGTAGGGATGCAGCCACGCCGAGCAATGCATCCTCAGCCACAACTGAGCCTGTGACCAGCAGCATCCGCGGGTCTGCAGCTTGCAGGGGTGGCAAGGATTGCCTTGCCTGGGCTTTTTTTGACACTGGAAAGGATGAGCCAACTCACGTAATCTGCCAACTGTGCAAAAAAAAAAAAAAAACTGAGTCAAGGTAAAAAGTGCAGTAATTTGACTACTACATGTATGAACTTTCACATGCGCAATCAACTTGCCTTACTGTGGGATTCCCACTGCACAAAAATGCGGACCTCAACAACCATCAGCTACCCCATCAATCGCATCTGCTGCTTCTTCCTTCTCCTCTGTTACCGTGCTAACTATTGAGACGCAGATCTTCGACTGCAGAACCTCGGAAGTGGACATGCCTTCTTTTTTTGTCCGATCTCGGAGAAGGAGAACACCACAAGTTTCTCAATCCACCGTAACATCTCCACCTGTACCTCTCTCACTGTCCAGCAGTTTGTCTGGTTCACCGTACTCCGCCCTGTCTTAGCACTGCAGCCAGCCAACGGTACCGCAGGTGTGGTCACGTAAAAGATTGTTTCCTCCTACACATGATAAAGCTAAGAGGTTGAACTCCACCATCTTCAAGCTGTTGGCCACAGAAATGTAGCCTTTCCACCTTGTAGATACAAACTGTTTCCGAAAGCTGATGGCCGTTGCAGTCCCCCAGTACCAATTACCCAGTTGCCATTACTTTTCTAAGAAAGCTGTGCCTGCGCTACACCAGCATGTCACAGAAAACATCACCAGTTCCTTAACAAAATCTCTGTCTGCCAGGGTGTATTTCACCACAGACACTTAGACGAGTAAGCATGGTCAAGGGCGTTACATCCCGCTGACTGGGCCCTGGGTGACTCTGGTGGCTGTGGGGACAGGTGCTGCTCCACAAGTCTTGGAATCCCCAAGGTTTGCAGGACAAACCTCTACATTTAACACTTCCTCCACTGCTTCTGCCTCCTCCTCTTTCTCCTCTATGGCCTCCACCTGCGCCCTCAACATCTACCTTAACGAGACACGCGATCCAACAGTGCAGAGCAAATCCCCACCACCTCCGTACTGCGCAGCCAGAGTTCACCTGAATCGGGCAGTATTAAAATTGATATGCCTTGGAGATCGCAGTCATACAGCTGAAGAGTTGTGGACAGCTCTCCAGGCTGAATTTGATCAATGGCTGTCTCTGATGAACCTGCATCCAGGGAAGGCCGTGACTGATAACAGTGCCAACCTGGTGGCGGCCCTACGGCGAGGCAAGCTCATACACGTGCCTTGCATGGCTCACTTCCTCAACCAGGTGGTACAGCGTTTTCTCTACCACTATACTGGCCTGGGTGAGCTGCTCCAGAAAGCACGTAAGCTGTGTGTTAATTTCCACCGTTCGCACCCCTCTGGTCATCGACTTGCATCGATACAGGGGTCTTTGTCTGTGCCAGTTAACAGGTTGATATGCGATGTGCCGACACGGTGGAATTCCACTCTGCACATGTAGCAGCGACTGTGGTAGCAGCAAAGAGCCCTGATGCAGTATGTCATGTTGTATAGCCTGGGCCAATGCAGTACGGAAGTGTCACATATCACGTTTACAGAGTGGGCACAGATTAAGGACCTCTGCACCCTTCTGCACAGTTTCGAAATGGCTACTAAGATGTTTATCGCTGATGACACCATTATCAGAATCACTATTCTGGTCATCTATGTGTTGGAGCAGACTTTGAATAGCCTGCGAGAGCAGATGGTGGCCCCAGAAGAAGAGGAGGAAGCAGAGGAGGATGCGGAAGGTATAACATTGCCTCTAAGTTCAAGACTGTCATCACACAGGCGGGTGCCAAGTGAGGGTGGAGTACTGCAATCGAGGAGGGCTGGTGATAACAGATAAACTGTTACCGAAGGTGCAAGATCCGAGGAGCAAGTGGAGAACCAAGAGGTGATAGGCCTATCAGATGAAGAGGATAATCCTCCCCTCTCTGTTGTTCGTGGTTGGTGGGAGGGGACGTAGGAGGAAGCGAGCCTTATTGTTACCCAGCCACCAACACAGCATGGGCTTGGGCCTCATGGTAGAGCCCGACATATGAGTGCCTTCTTGCTGCAGTATCTGCAACATGATCCCCGTTCAGTTGTGATTTGGAATAATGTTGACTACTGCGTTGCCACTCTGTTAGAGCCACGTTATAAAACCAAATTTTGACAGAAAATTCCCACCCTATAAAGGGACCGCGAAAGCTGGAGTATCAAAACACGCTTTTACACAACCTTAAGAGAGCTTTTCCGCAAGACAGCTGTGAAGCACACAGTTCACATCGCAGCTCTACTCTTACAACCTCCGGCACATCAATCCATCAACGCCAAAAGATTAGCAGCAGCAGTGGTGTAAGTGCAACGAGCAATTTCTGTAAATCCTTTGACACTTTTTTTTTTTTTTTTTTTTTTAGACCAATTCGTGCACTAGCACAACAGAGTCCAAGTCTTGTATGTGGTGAATGAATAGAGAGGATGGCGCAGGAGTATCTAGAACTGAAAATAAAGGGTTTGGACCCTTTCACATTTTGGTCTTTCAAAATGTATGGGTGTCCTGAGCTCGCCTCACATGCCTTGGAGGTTTTATCGTGCCCGTCAGCCAGTGTTCTCTCAGAATGTGTCTTCTGTGCTGCTGGTGGTGTCCTGATGGATAAGCGCAGCCGGCTGTCCCCTGAAAGTGTAGACCACCTAACTTTCAACAAGATGAACAAATCATGGAATCCAAAGACTTTTGCACCCCAATCGCAGACTGTAATAATAATAATAATCTTTATTTAATTAGCGCCAACATGTTCCGCAGCTCTTTACAGTTTAACAGTTTCAAAACACAAGTCATAAGTAACAACGTTAACAATACAATAATTAAAGCAAAATATGATGACCCTGCTCGTGAGAGCTTACAATCTACAATGAGGTGGGGGAGATACAAAGTACAGGTGTGTATATACAATGGTGTATTTACAATGATGGTCCAGCTATCTTGAGGGAGTGAGGGATGGATGGCATGGGCTACACATGCACACTTACACATAGAATGACTTTGTTTAGTGAACGTGATAGGCCGCTCTGAACAAATGTGTTTTGAGGGAGCGCCTGAAACCATGCAAATTGTGGATAGTCCTAATTTCTTGGGGTAGAGCATTCCAGAGGATTGACGCAGCACGGGAGAAGTCTTGGAATCGGGAGTGGGAGGTACGGATTAGTGCAGAGTTTAGTCGAAAGTCGTTTGCAGAGCGCAGCAGTCGGTTAGGCCGATAGATAGAAATGAGGGAGGAGATGTAGGGGGGTGCTGCACTGTGGAGAGCTTTGTGGGTGAGAACAAGTACTTTGAATTGGATCCTATAATGAATGGGCAGCCAGTGTAAGAACTGGCGAAGAGCGGACGCGTCCGAGTACCAATTAGCCAGATGGATGACCCTGGCTGCTGCATGAAGAATGTACTGGAGAGGGGATAATCGAGTAATGGGGAGGCCAAGTAATAGAGCGTTGCAGTAGTCCAGGCGTGAGTGGATCAATGCTGCAGTGAAAGTTTTTGTTGTTTCCATGGTGAGAAAAGGGCAGATTCTAGAGATGTTCTTTAGGTGTAGGCGGCAAGAGCGGGCAAGAGATTGTATATGGGAGGTGAAGGAGAGATTGGTGTCAAACATAACACCCAGACAGCAAGCCTGCTTCCTGGGTGGTGTTATGGTGCCGCCCACGGAGATGGAAATGTCAAATTTAGGGAGGTTAGTAGACGGCGGGAGCAGAAGTAGTTCAGTTTTGGAGAGGTTGAGTTTCAGATAGAGAGCGGACATGATGTTGGAGACTGCGGACAGACAGTCACTGGTGTTCTGTAGTACAGCGGGGGTAAGGTCGGGTATGACGTGTATAGTCGTGTGTCATCAGCATAAAGATGGTACTGAAAGCCAAATCTGCTGATGGTCTGTCCAATTGGGGCCGTGTAGAGAGAGAAGAGAAGGGGGCCAAGGACTGAGCCCTGGGGTACCCCGACAGCGAGAAGAAGAGGAAATGACGTGGAGCCAGAGAACAAAACCCTGAAGGAGCGGTCAGAAAGATAGGAAGAGAGCCAGGAGAGAGCAGTGTCCTTAATACCTAGTGACTGGAGCCTAGACACTAGGAGACGGTGGTCAACTGTGTCGAAAGCTGCAGAAGGGTCGAGAAGAATGAGCAGAGAGTGGTCACCGTTACGTTTTGCTGTCAGAAGGTCATTGGTCACTTTGATGAGTGCAGTTTCTGTCGAATGTAGGGGGCGGAAGCCAGACTGTGAAGGGTCTAGGAGGGAGTGAGTGGAGAGGTAACGGGTAAGGCGGTAGTAGACTAGGCGCTCCAAAAGTTTAGAGATGATGGGGAGATTGGAGACCGGTCTGTAGTTGTTTGTGCAGGAAGGGTCGAGAGCGGGTTTTCTTTAGTAATGGAGTGACGATGGAGTGTTTGAAAGAGGATGGGAAAATGCCAGAGGAGAGTGAAAGATTAAAGATTGTAGTTAGGTGAGTTGTGACAACTGGAGAGAGAGACTGGAGGAGATGTGAGGGAATGGGATCGGTAGTGCATGTAGTCGGAAGAGAGGAGTCTGGAGACTTCTTCTTCTGTGATGGGATCAAATGTGGAAAGTGAGCCAGGGGAAATGCGGGGAGAGATGGGAGTCACAGCACTTGGTGGTTGAGAGCAGATTTCCTGACGGATAGTATCTATTTTTTCTATAAAGTGGGAGGCCAGGTCATCAGCACAAATGTCTGTGATAGGGGCTTGTGTTTTTGGCCTGAGGAGGGAGTGAAAAGTTTCTTGGGGTTGTTGGCTAGTGAGGAGATCAGGGTGGTGAAGTAGGTCTGTTTGGCGAGGTGAAGGGCAGCGTTATACTGTATGTTCTTAGCATAAATTTAAAGTGGATGAAGTCTTCTGGTGTGCGGGTTTTTCTCCAAAGGTGTTCAGCACTCCTAGACCATCGCTGAAGAAGTTGAGTTTGCAATGTGAGCCAGGGCTGTTTTACTGTGTGTTTGGAAGTTCTGAGGGTGAGCGGCGCTACTTGGTCAAGGGTGCTTCTAAGAGTGTCATTGTAGTGATGACAGGACAGGAAAAAGAGGAGATTGGGAACAGTGATGAGTGTAGGGAGTCTGAAAGTGTCTGAGGGTTAATGGCTTGCAGATTTCTGAATGTGTGGTAGGTAGGAGTGCGCTGGGGTGGTCGAGGATTTGTGAGCGTGAAGGAGAGAATGTTGTGGTCAGAGAGTGGAAGCGGTGTACAGACTAGGCGATATTGCATTTTTTAGTGTGATGCAATAATGTCACGTAACTGCACTCTGTAATATCTTTAGTGTGGCTTTTACGCCTGCTGTAGCTGCTGCTGATGTTAACACAAATTTGTGGAAATGTGAGCAGTCATAGTTGGTCTACATCTGCTGGGTTAGCTGTAGTGGAAGACGTCTCGGTCCCAATTATACTGTTTCTATTCTCGTGTCAGTTATTCCACTTCGATGTTGTCAGTCCCTCATTTTTTAAAATGTGAACACTCCTGGTTGGGTGTCCATCTGTTGGATTGGGTGTAGTGGAAGACCTGTCGGTCCCTATTATACTATTTCTACTGTGGTGAAATTGATGCCACTTCTGTGGTGTACGGTCCCCATTTATTTAAATGTGAACACTCCTAGTTGGATGTCCATCTGCTGGATTGGATGTAGTGGAAGACCTGTCGGTGCCTATTATATACTATTTCTACTGTGGTGAAATTGATGCCACTTTGGTGGTGTCATCCAATAATTTTTGGAAATGTGAACACTCTAGGTTGGGTCTCCTTCATGCGTGTTGCCTGTAGCAGTAGGCCTCCGAGACCGTCAGGCCTCCACTTTTTTGGACTCAACTACCCTTGTTACTGTCCTTAAATTTTTCTGACAATGGTAGGCTAGAAAATTTGTGCCACCTGACTGTGGCTCAGCATGAAAGCAGGTAGAGGTGTTGTCAGTGCTCCAGAAAAGGGGGGCTACACCGATCCCTCACCCACCACGTCTAACTGTGACATTCAATTGAAAGCTGTAAATGTTTTCCCAGACCCCGATACCTCTTGCCTGGCTGATTGCTGCAGTTGCTTGCTAAAATTTGTACTGTGGGTGAATTGAGGCCAATTTACTGGTGTCTGTCCCTCATTTTATGTGTTTTGGCAGCATTTGGGGCCGTACTAAGGTGTTGTGCATGCGTTTGTTTTTTGCCTCACATTGAGCTAAATGGCATTTGGTTATGTTCAGCGAATATTCGACAAATTAATCTGCGTATATTGCAAATTCGGCAATTGTAATCCGAACATTGAAATATTCGCTCATCTCTAGTTATGAATGCACTTTTTACGTTGATGCATAAGCTGTTATCTGCCGCTGCCTTGGGTTCTTTCAGCTGAATTATCCAAGAAATGTACAAGACTTCATTAGAAATAAACCATGATTAATGGCTTCACTAGACTTTTCATCCATGTAAATTTTTTGGGGGGTTCATAGTACAAAAGTCATTGAATTCAAGGTATAGGAATTATCTATAACATTTATTTAGGCTGATGGTTTTACTAAACTTTTTTTTTGTGACAGAAATTGTAAAATCTAAAAGTGTACTCCGCACAGTATCCACCAATAAAGACCTTGCTAAAATCTCTGAGACGGAAACCGTAGAGTCGACCTCTGAGCTGAGTCTTCTGATGAATTTTGAAATTAAAAAGGTATTGTTATCCCCTCCAGGTTTTGTACTTCATGGTGGAGAATTGTCAGAGCTTCTTATGTTTTCTTACATGTGCCTGTTTTAAAGCATGACCAGTTTTGTTTTTGCCCAGGTTGTAGTTCAACTAATGAAGCAGGTTCGTGGAAACGCTCCACCTCTGCATATTATTCAGGCTTCACAACTTGGAGCAGTAACACGGGTGGGAAACCATGAAATGACAGCAGCTGTATATTTGCAAAAAATCAGCATGACGTGTACAGAGTTCCCCGGTGAGCCTATGAAAAACAAATATCCGATTTCTGCCCATATATCAAAATATCTGTTCTTTCCTTTCATTTTTAATCCATGTACTTTGCTCACGTAGGTCCCACAGGAGGGCCCCTGCTGCTTGTTAATTCTTCTGATGACACCAATAAGCATCTTCTAAAGATGGAATATGTAAAGGTTTGTAGGTGGCTTTTCTAATTCTAAGATGGATCATGAACAGTTTAATCTCAAATGTTTTGGGATCATCTGAAATCTTTGCTGTAATGTATCCTACAGCTACATGGAAACAACATCTGTTTGTCTAATTTGTACAAAGGTTCAGTTTTTTTGTGAGGCAGTAATTACAGAACTATGAGTGTTAAAAGGGTTATAGTTATATTGCCGTCTTGTGTACAGGCGTAATCTCTAGTTACATAGCACAGAGAATAGTCTTACATGCACACTGTACATCGCTAATTAGGTTCGTGGGCACTAAGGATATGAATTGAGCTTTTTCAGTACTTGGGCTTTTATGGAGTTGTCCACTATCTGCACTACCCCTTTTTAAATATTGTAGCCCCCCTTGTAAAACAAAAATAACAGATATTCATAACACATTCATGCAACAGCGCCATTCTAGTTACATTGGCGTCAAGTCTCCCAAGTCTTCCGTGACATTACTTTGCCACGTGAGCTCTGCCACTAATCAGCAGCCACAATTTATCTGCTCCACTCTCACTACTCCCGCTTATCCAAGGCAGGTTGATCCTTGGAAATGAGCGGCCATTCATTGGCTGTGGGGTTTGTGGTTTAATAATTTAATACGAGCCCCGAGAGATCCAGTGCCGACTTTAAGTGGCCTTGTTGCTGGAGGTGAGTATATGTTTTTTTCTTTTTTTTATTAAAAAAAAAAATGTTGTCCTGGCAGTGAAGCATCCCTTGAATAAATATGGCAATAAAAAAAACTACAGTTGTATAGGGTCATAAATGCGGTGTCAGATAAGCTCATATTTTAGAATAGAAGTGGCTGTGATCTATATGGCAAAAACTGTTTGATTTGGGGTATATTACAGTAGTTGGTGTCTCTTTGCCTGTAATTTTATTTTGAGTTACTGTATCAAGCTGTATTTTAACTAGCTAATGTTTTAATTAAACTGTACTTTTTCTTAATAATAGGCTGACGGCAATGGGCCCAATTTTAGAACTGTTCACAGCAGTACTTTGCAGAGTTTGAGTGTGAGTATATTAAAATTTTTAGTTGATAAGAATTACACAATCACTGATTGTCCTTATTTCTTACTAATTTTAAATACATATTTATTACATTATGTATTACATGATCAATTTTTTATTCTTTCTATATGCAACCAAAAACATTAACAGTATTTTTGATAGTTTCAACATCTTATGGTTGGGACAGTTTAGTGAGCGATCTGCAAATAAATAGTCACATAATAACATAAAAATGTGCCTTTATTTATTAGACCTGTAAAAAGGCTTAAGTTGGACCTGTCCCCACTATATTTTTTAGTAAATATTATCATTCCCTGTGTAACAACATTAGTGAAGAATAATCGTTTCTTATTAATGTGTGTTGTGAGTATACTTTGTTCTTATTTTAATTAGGGTCTTGAATTAATTAAGCTGAGATTGTCTGTTAGTGAGCCACCCCTTTAATTTGTTTGACAACATATACTATATTATTGCTCTGTACAAAAAGTTGTAATGACTGTATTCTGCCACTTTGTAAGGCAATGGGGCTCTCCTGTAAGAATGTACAAATGTACCAGAATGTTACTTGAGCTATGCTATATTTCATGTTTAGCATTTATTGAAGACTTCCACGGTGATATTCTACCAGAGGCCCAATATAATGGAATAAAACGTGCCTATGGTTCTACGGAATGGAGACACCAGAACGCCTTGTTCTTCTTGTTTGGACGTCTAACATCTTATTCATGTGCCTTATTCATCAGATACAACATGCTGTGTAACATCATTTCAGTCATTTTTCCTGTGGGATGCCTCCTTCTCCAAATCATATTATCCTGTTAGTCTAGATTCCACAATTTAGTATCCTACCAGCCATAAAACCATATACATTGTACATTTATGGGAGATGTCTCCCAGTCTTTAGTTAAAGTTGGAATGATAGATTTCTAAATTGAAAGATAAAATGTATTTATGTAATAAAGTAACATGGCAAGTCTAGGAGTTTTGTTAGATTCCTAGTTTCGAAAGCTGAACGGGCTTTAAAGCCAACATTCACCTGATAAAATAATGGCAGGAAAGAAGATCATGTTACAGTTATTACTTTAGTTCATTGAAGTTGACATTTACTTTAAAAAAAAAATCCAATAAAAAAAGACTAGAATAATGGTTAAGTTTAACTATCAGTTCTATGTAGCTTTTAGGAAAAGCTGTATGAAAGAAATTTATTATTATTATTATACATATAGCGCCATTTATTCCATGGCGCTTTACATATGAAAAGGGAAAAATATAGACAGGTACAATAAACATGTGCTAGACAAGGGACACACAAGTACAGAAGGAGAGAGGACCCTGCCCGCGAGGGCTCACAGTCTGCGGGGATGGGTGAGAATACACTAGGAAAGGGTAGAGCTGGTCGTGCGATGGTTCAGTATACTGAGGATCATTGCAGGTTGTAGGCTTGTCGGAACAGGTGGGTATTCAGGTTTTTCTTGAAGGTCTCCGTTGTTGGTGAAAGTCTGATGTTTTGCGGCAGGGAGTTCCAGAGTATGGGGGAAGCCCGGGAGAAGTCTTGTATGCGGTTGTGGGAAGAAGAGATGAGGGGGGAGTCGAGAAGGAGATCTTGAGAGGATCGAAGGTTGCATGTAGGTAGGTAGCGGGAGACCATGTCACAGATGTATGGAGGAGAAAGGTTGTGGATGGCTTTGTATGTCATGGTTAAGGTTTTGAACTGGAGCCTCTGGGCAATAGGAATTCAGTGAAGGGCCTGGCATAGGGGGGAGGCTGGGGAATAGCGGAAAGACAGGTGGATTAGTTGTACAGCAGAGTGTAGGATGGACTGGAGTGGTGCCAAGGTAGAGGGAGGCCAGACAGTAGGAGGTTGCAGTAGTCGAGGCGGGAGATAAGGGCGTGCACTAGTGTTTTTGTGGTTTCATGGTTGAGGAATGAGCGGATCCGGGAAATATTTTTGAGTTTGAGGCGGCAGGAGGTGGCGAGGGCTTGGATATGTGGTTTGAAAGAGAGGGCAGAGTCGATGATCACCCCAAGGCACCGAGCATGTGGGACTGGGGAAAGCGAGCAGCCATTAACATTGATGGATAGGTCTGGTGGAGGGGTAGAATGAGGTGGGGGAAAGATGATGAATTCTGTTTTGTCCATGTTCAGTTTGAGAAAGCGAGCAGAAAAGAAGGCTGAGATAGCAGACAGACACTGTGGGATTTTGGTCAGTAGGGAGGTGAGGTCAGGTCCAGATAGGTAGATCTGAGTGTCATCGGCGTAGAGGTGATACTGCAAGCCGTGGGATTCTATGAGCTGTCCCAGGCCGAAGGTGTAGATGGAGAAGAGTAGGGGTCCTAGGACTGAGCCTTGAGGAACACCGACAGACAGGGGGCGAGGTGAGGAGGTGGTGTGTGAGAGGGAGACACTAAATGTTCGGTCTGTTAGGTATGATGAGATCCAGGATAGGGCCAAGTCTGTGATGCCAAGAGATGAGAGAATCTGTAGCAGGAGGGAATGGTCCACGGTGTCAAAGGCAGAAGACAGGTCCAGGAGAAAGAGGACAGAGTACTGTCGCTTGCTCTTGGCGGTTAGCAGGTCGTTAGTGACTTTAGTTAGGGCAGTTTCAGTTGAGTGATGCGGTTGAAAGCCTGATTGTAACCGGTCAAAGAGGGAACAGGAGGAAAGGTGGGAGGACAGTTCAAGATATGCATGCTGTTCCAGTAGTTTTGAGGCGTAGGGGAGAAGAGATATCGGGCGATAGCTAGACGCAGAGGATGGGTCGAGGGAGGGCTTTTTGAGGATCGGTGTGATTGACGCATGTTTGAAGGATGAAGGAAAGACACCATTTGTAAGTGAAAGGTTGAAGAGGTGTGTGAGAGTAGGGATGAAGACTGTGGCAAAGTTAGGGATGAGGTGGGACGGGAGTGGGTCAAGCGCGCAAGTGGTGAGGTGTGATCTTGACAGGAGAGTGGAGAGCTGATCTTCTGTCATGGTGGTGAAGCTGGTTTTGGAAGAACAGGGCTGAGTGGCTAAGAGGGGCATTGGGGGCTGCGGGCCAAAGCCTTCTCTGATAGTATCAATCTTTTTCTTAAAGAAGGAGGCAAAGTCTTCGGCAGAAATGAGAGGAGAGGGAGGAGGTGCTGTGGGATGGAGTAGAGAATTGAAAGTGTTGAAGAGCTGTTTAGGGTTGTGAGACAGGGAGGGTATGAGAGATGCGAAGTAAGTTTGTTTTCCGGCAGAGAGCGTGGACTTGAAGCTGGCAAGGGTCTGCTTGTATGCGTTGAAGTGCTCGCTAGAATGGGTTCTCTTCCATCTCCGCTCGGTAACCCTAGAAGCCCGTCTCAGTTCTTTGGTCAGGCCGGTCAGCCAGGGCTGCCTGTTGATTGTACGAGTTTTGCTCTGCGTGAGGGGGGCGGCCGAATCAAGTGTGGTTTTTATTGTGGTGTTATAAAATGTGGCAGCAGCATCTGTGTCATTAAGTGAGGCTATGTCTGTGAGAGGGAGGAGGGACTCAGAGAGCGATTGTAAATTGAGGTGTTTGAGATTTCTGCGAGGGTGGGTGAGTTTGTGGAGTGGGGGATTCGTACTAACAGAGGAGAGGGAAGAGAATGTCAGTAGGTTGTGGTCAGACAGGGGGAGTGGGGAGTTAGTGAGATTAGTGAGGGAACAGAGACGGGTGAAGATAAGGTCCAGCGTGTGACTGCCTTTGTGAGTGGCCGCAGAGGACCATTGAGTGAGGCCGAGGGAAGCTGTGAGCGAAAGAAGTTTAGAGGTAGCCGGGGTGGAAGTGTTAATGGGGATGTTGAAATCGCCCATGATGATGGTGGGGATGTCAGCAGAGAGGAAATGGAGTAGCCAGGTGGTGAAGTGGTCGAGAAAGGTGGAGATGGCTAGTTCCGGGGGGCGGTTTATGACAGCCAGTTGGAGGGGGAATAGATGCGGACGGAGTGCACTTCGAACGAGGGAATAGCAGCGGAGGGTGGAATTTGAATAGGGGTAAAGGAGCAGGTATCAGACAGGAGTAAGCCAACTCCTCCACCACATTTGTTGCTGGGGCGAGGGGTGTGAGAAAGATGAAATCCGCCATAGGAAAGCGCAGCTGGAGAGGCTGAGTCAGAGGAAGTGAGCCAGGTTTCAGTGATGGCAAGGAAGGAGAGTTTGTTGGTGATAAAGAGGTCGTGGATAAATGACAGTTTATTGCAGACGGAGCGTGCGTTCCATAGTGCTCCGGGTAGGGGGACTGGGGGAGGGGGGTGTGGATGGATAGGTATGAGGTTGACAGGGTTGCAAAAACGTGTGGAAGATCGTGGCAGGGTGTTAGAAATGAGTGTGGGGATGTGTTGAGGAGGGCCAGGATTTGGGGATACATCGCCAGCGATGAGGAGTAGCAGACAGAGCGTTAGAAGGTGAGAGCAGGATAAGCCATACAGCAAATTACTTCTCTTCCCTTTTTGCCAATACATTTTTGTTGAGAAGCCAAGGGCTATTCATATCAATGACTGCATGCCGAAAATGTGCCTTTTAAGAAAAATAGAGTCCTTGTGACTTTCTATTTTCAACAAGAGAGCATAAAGTGTAGGGAGAAAAGCTTTTGAAGATCACATATTTGAGATGATTCAAAACCCTTCTTTGAGTTGTTTAAGTAAACTCAGTCTATTTTTTTGTAAGTGGGCAGTTCAATATTGTAGTATTTTTAATTTTTCTATATATAGTAATGTCATCTCTCGGCTATTTAAATATAAATCATACATTTCTTCCTTTCGCAAGTTTTCCATGACAACACTTGACTTGATCCTCCACACTCAAGCATTGCTGTCCTTAATGAATTTTCTGTCTGCTGCTGTCCCATCTGCTGAAGTCAAAGTGCCAGAGAGAGTAAAAGAATCAAAACTTGATGGAGAGAAAAATGTGGTCACTAAACCAGGCACTAGTAAGTATTCATAAATGAGATGCATTAAAGTAATACAATCCAGTCATCACATCCTGTCACTCTTTTTACTTGTATTATTATCCCTTTAAAAAGGATCTTTCCGCATGTTGAACTGGCCACATCATAGAACAGTGGCTGCAGAGCTGAATCAAGCATTGTTTTTATTATCTAATTACTCTTCTCTGTTCATGAAATTTGTAAAGTTTAGTTTTATAACTTTCAAGTCCACTGGTACGTTACCAGAGATTCTTCTCTGGGGTGTGTTCTTTCTCTGCATGAGGTTGACCAGTCATAAACAGGCAGCAACACACAGGGGAAAATAAACACGACCACACTATAGCTAGGAACAGGATTTCTGATATATAATAAGTTCTCTCTCCTCACAATAATCACACACAGCTCTTCAGTGTGTGCCGGGACTAGAGCAGAGATGAGTGTGATTACGTACACTTTTCAACTTTCATCTCATAGCAGTCAGAAGGGGATACAGCAGAGCTAAACTTTGCCTCAATACAAACACCTCTGCAGTTATCCTCTCACAATACTGTCAGCTCCGCTGTACTGTCCCTTCTCCCACACTGACTGGGATGGAAGCTGAAAGGTTTTAGTAAGTTCTACTCCTGACACTTTGTAATTACACGCAACTTTGCAGTGCGACCAATGAGGAGAGCATGCAGTGTGTCATTTCATGTCTAACACAGGAGAAAGTCTTCTGTAACCTAGTGGGGAGGCGTATTCTTCTATCACTTGAAATGCGCTACTTGTTTATCATTGGTGTCCCTTATGCAGGGGAAGAAGTACACGTTCCCAATATAGAATCTCTGGTAATACCGCTTTAGACTTAACATAAATTATACCAAACCTGCATTAGTAACCTAAGAATGAATATATTTGTAATGAAATTAAGAAATGCTTATACAAAATTTGTGCAGAGTTTAATAAAAAAAATAGATTAAAGCATTTATTTTCAGCTGCAGATGGAAGGAAGAGAGCCACAGTATTCATTACTGATGGGTAGGCGGAGCCCCAGATCAGGATGTCACCTCAGATCAAAAGAGTGCTGACTGGCTGGCCCCTCCAGCTCGGGCTCCTCCTACTCAGCTCCAGTCTAAGATTTGAGGTCCAGAGGATGGTCGCTGCTAATGCAGCTCCTCAGAAGATTTTATTATTTTATATTCGGACAGGAGACTTGGATCACTAGTTGGTCTAGAGGTCTCAGGGGTACCAGCGCTGCTGTACCCCAACCTCTCCCTTGGCGGATCTGTACTTACTCAAAGTCCCTGCAGAATCCTTGCCGGCCCTGGGGGATGAGGAGAGCTTCCCTGGCGGGGACGCAAACCACACGTGCGGTCACTGCGTTCCTCGCCCTGGGGGGAAGCATGGGCATAGCGCCAGAAACCCCTGAGGGTCCCTGTGGCGCCTTGGCTGGTGAGTACTCCACACAAAATTTTATTATTAATGTGTGAGTGCTTTAGCGTCTGATGGCAGCGCTATTACATGTATATCAGTATGCTTCAGCGCTGCGGTGACAGCGCTATTACATGTTTATCAATGTATTTCACCAGCCTCTCCCTTGGCGGATCTGTAATGGTCCCTGCAGAATCCTTGCCGGCCCTGGGGGATGAGGAGAGTTTTCCCTGGCGGGGGCGCAAACCACACGCTGGGTCACTGCGTTTCCCGCCCTGGGGGGAAGCATGGGCATAGCGCCAGAAACCCCTGAGGGTCCCTGTGGCGCTGAGCTGATGAGTTTTCCACACAATTTTTATTATAATAATGTGTGAGTGCTTCAGCGCTGCGGTGACAGCGCTACTACTTGTATGTCAGTATGCTTCAGCGCTGCTGTGACAGCGCTGTTACAAGTAGATGTGGTGATCTTTTGTCCGCAGGCAGATACTTGCAGGACAGAGAGGGAGCAGGAGCGAGGGAGTTCGCGCTCAATATTTGAGCTAGCAGGGGGGTGGCCTATCTATTCCCGGTCTTTTGAGCAGGAAGACGCGCGCTCTGGCGTTTCTCCTGCGACTCCTTCACTGTGGCGGCCATTACACAGGCTCCTGGGCTCCTCAGACCGCTCCTCTCCTCATAAGACACCACGGCCAGCTGGGTGAGTGCTGATTCCTCACCCCGCAGCGCAGCGATCGCTATCCTGCAGCTGCAGTCTCATTAGAGACATAAAATTGGCTGGGACTCACACTTCATATATATATATTGTGGTGAGTTTGCAATATTAACCCTTCTGAGGGTTATTTCTACCAGAAAAATTTTTTTGACAATACCGCTGGGGTAACCCTGCCTGGTGGAGCGTTAACCCTTCAGCATATAAAAAAAAAAAAAAAAAAAAGAAAAACCGCATAGTTTTTGCTGGTATTACCGCTTTGTCCTGTTTCATACAGGTGAGACATGTCTGAACAGAGTTCAGATGCCGCGGACCACGTCCCAGTGCCATTGCGGCAATCAGATACGCAGACCTCCACAGCGTCTAGCGCTGCGGTCGACAGCGGTGAAAAATTGAACGATATCGCTCGATCGATCAACAACTTGTCTGACCTTTTAGGTCAATATGTGTCTGCTAATTCCTCTCAGAGGAAGCGACGCAGGCCGTTACCGGCCTCTACACGGAGCGAGTCAGACGTATCTGATATTGGGCAGAGTTCCCCTTTAAATTCGGATGGAGAAATATCCGATTCAGATGCGGACGAGCCGCAGGGGCGTTCCTCTATGGTGAAGCGTACGGAGGCATTAATTGAAGCCATGAGAGATATATTACAGTTACCGGAGGAGGTAACTAGTCGTCCTGGTAAATCAGCACGCATGTTCCAGGAGTCCCGTGCTTCGCGTACAACATTGCCAGCTCTGGATGAGCTTAATAGTGTAATAGAGGAGGAACGTCTATGTCCAGATAAGCGTTTTCATGGAACGCATTTCTTGGATACATTTATCCTTGCTCTGCGGAGTCAAAGGCTATTTGGACTTCTGCTCCTGAAGTGGATGTGTCTTTACTCAGCTTAGTAAATCCTCACTACTCCCTATTAAGGGAAAAGCGAGCTTACAGGAGCCTTTGGATAGAAAAGCAGAATTGGCGGCAAAATGCAAGCTATGAGGCTGCGGGTCATGGATTCCGAGCAGTGCTAGGATCCATGTGTGCTGCTAGAGCTTCTCTAGGCTGGTTGGCACGTCTGAAGACGGAGTTGCACATGAATCTCCGTTATCTGAGATACGGGAAACTTGTGAATGGTTAGAAACGGCAGCTGTTATATCTTTGATGCGGTCTGGATACGCATCTCTGCTGGCCAAAGCGCAAGCTTCAGCGGTCACAGTCAGAAGAGCTTTATGGCTCAGACAGTGGGCGGGACGCAGTTTCCAAACAAGGGTTGTTGGCCTTACCTTACAAGGGTGGCCATCTTTTTGGATCCGACCTCACAGAGCTGATTTCCAAGGCTAAGCGAAGGATCAGCATTACCACAGCGTAGGGCCATGGCTCGGTGTCCAGTAAGCCTGGTGTCTATAGTGGTCGGCGGTCTTTCGGGGCCGAGGACGATCTAGTCATCCTCGTGGGGATCGGGTCGTCCTTCCTTCTCAGGAAAGAATCTCTCAGAAAACTCGTACTCCTGGAAGCAGAGTTTCCGCCAGGACAAGCGGAACTTGACAAGAAGCCCGCAAAGTCTAATTGACGCCAGGGTCCACTCGAGGATTCTCGAGTGGGGGTCGCCTGCTTCTTTTCAAGGCGACTTGGATGGCTCGGTTCCAGATTCCTGGCAACGCGGATTGTGTCGGCAGGCTATTTCATAGAGTTTGCTTCTCGACCCCCAATGTTTTTTGTCAGTCTCGCGTTCCGTCGGAACCCGAGCTTGTTGTCGCTCTACAGCGAGAGGTCGAATCTCTGCTACAAAAGGGTGTAGTGATACCGGTTCCGTCAGAGGACCGAGGAAAAGGTTTTTATTCCAACCTTTTTATAGTTCCAAAAAGGAGAACAAATTTCGCCCGATTCTGGATCTCAAGCGATTAACCGGCATGTCCATGCCCGGAAATTTCGCATGGAGTCGCTTCGCTCCGTTGTGGCAGCTCTGTCTCAGAACGATTTTCTGGTGTCATCGACATTCGCGACGCCTATTTGCATATTCCCATCGGAAAGGTCATCAGCGCTTTCTTCGATTTGCCATAGGTCAGAATCATTACCATTCGTGGTTCTGCAGTTGGCTTAGCCTCAGCGCCAAGGGTCTTTACAAAAATTCTGGCGCCCTCATGGCAATCCTTCGAAGACAGGGGATTACGATTCTCCCTTACTGGACGATCTTTTGATCATGGCTTCCTCGGAGGAGGAGGCGTTGACGGCTCGGGATTTGTCTCTTCGTTTCTGAAGGACTTCGGTTGGCTGGTCAATTGGGAGAAGTCGTCCTGGAAAATCGAGGACAATCTCTTTTTGGGAATGCATCTCGACACGTTTCGGTCGTAGTTTCCTACCACCAGACAAACAGTCATGTCTTCTTGACATGTACAGATTATGAGATCCTCAACGGCAATGTCTCTACGGAAGTGTATGCGTCTTCTAGACTGATGTGGCGTCCATGGAGGCAATTCTTTTGCCAGTTCCCCTCCAGGACTCTCCAAAGGTTCATCTTGAGTCGATGGAATCAGTCGCAATCGCTGGATTGCAGTGTCACCATTTCTCGCGCGGTGCGGGATTCTCTAGAATGGTGGTTACGTCCAGGGGCATTCTCCCTGGGGAAGTCTTTCCTCCCTCCGAAGTGGTCAGTCATAACCACCGATGCCAGCCTGACGGGCTGGGGGGGTGTTTGGAACAATCTCTGGATTCAGGGGGTATGGTCATCGGAAGAGTCTGTGCTTCCGATCAACATCCTGGAATTGAGGGCGATTTTCCTTTGCCTCCAACATTGGACGGTCCCTTTGAGCGGTCTGCCAGTCCGAGTGCAGACAGACAATGCGACGGCTGTCGCGTATATCAATCACCAAGGTGGGACAAGGAGTTCCAGACTCATGGTAGAGGTGTCCCGAATTCTGATTTGGGCAGAGGCCAATGTACCAGCCATTTCGGCGATTCACATTCCAGGGGTTCAGAATGTTACAGCGGACTTTCTCAGTCGCAGAAGGATGGATTCCGGGGAATGGAGCCTCCATCCGGATGTGTTTGCACTACTGTGCTCTCGCTGGGGAACCCCCCAAGTGGATTTGATGGCATCCAGGTCCAATGCCAAGTTACCGACATTCATGTCCAGGTACAAGGACCCGAAGGCGGTGGCGGTGGATGCTCTAGTGGCTCAGTGGGATCAGTTCGAGCTGATCTATGTATTCCCGCCGATATCCTTACTTCCTCTAGTACTGCGTCGGATCAGACTAGAGAGAATTCCAGCTATTTTGATAGCTCCAGACTGGCCAAGAAGGGTGTGGTTCTCGGCAATAATGTCGCTGTTGGCGGCATCTCCTTTTCCACTCCCTCTTCAACCGGACTTGTTGACTCAGGGGCCCGTTTGTCATCCGGACTTGATGTCCCTGCGTTTGACGGCGTGGCTCTTGAGACCGAAATCTTGACCCGTAGAGGTTTCTCAGCCGAGGTCATTGCTACCCTTCGTGCTGCAAGATGTCCGGCTACTACTAGGATTTACCACAAAATTTGGGAAACCTTCTTTTCGTGGTGTTTGGGGTCCTCTCGGAACCCGAGAAAATTTTCCATTCCCAACCTGTTGGCTTTTCTGCAGCATGGGCTAGACAAGGGTTTGGCAGTCAGCACTCTGAAAGGTCAGATTTCTGCTCTGTCCTTATTGTTCCGGAGAACCATTGCTTCAAATAGAGACGTGCTCTCCTTTTTCCGAGGTATATCTCGTAAGTTTCCGCCGCGGAAGGCACCCGTGTCTCCTTGGCGGCTCAACCTTGTTTTGGAGGCTCTTCAGCATAAACCTTTTGAGCCTATGGTTTCTGCTAGCCTTTCTTTCCTTTCTTGGAAGGTGGCTTTCCTTGTTGCAGTCACTTCCTTGAGGAGAGTTTCTGAGTTGGCAGCTCTTTCTTGTTCGCCTCCTTTTCTGGAGTTTTTTCCGGATCGTGTAGTGCTTCGCACTCGGGGTGATTTTTTGCCAAAAGTGGTATCACAATTTCATGTTAACCAGGATATTGTGTTGCCTTCACTCTGTCCGGATCCGAAGAATGCGAAAGAGCGAGATTTACACACATTGGATTTAGTGCGGGCCTTGAAGTTTTATCTTTCTATTACTCAAGGTTTTCGTAAGACGGACTCCCTGTTTGTGGTTCCAGCAGGTCGTCGGCGTGGTCAACGAGCTTCCAAGGATTCTATAGCTCGTTGGATCCGGTCAGCTATTTTGGAAGCTTACCGTCTTCGGGGTGAATCTTGCCCGATTAAGATTCGAGCCCATTCTACGAGAGCTGTGGCCTCATCGTGGGCTTTTCATCAAGGTGCCTCGGCAGTGCAGCTCTGCCGAGCGGCAACTTGGAGCTCTGTCCACACGTTTACAAAGTTTTATAAAGTGGACGTCAGTGCTTCCGCTGATGCAGCCCTCGGACGTAGGATCCTGCAGGCAGCTGTAGTTTAAAGTTCTGGATGAACTTGTGTTTAGCGCTGGTTGCGCTTTGTTGTTAAGGTTGTTGGGTTTCTGCCTTTTGTTGGTTTTTCCCACCCTTATTTTTGAACTGCTTTGGGACGTCCCATCAGTAATGAATACTGTGGCTCTCTTCCTTCCATCTGCAGCTGAAACACGGATTTTGGTAAGAACTTACCTGTAAAATCCTTTTCAGCGAAGGAAGGAAGAGAGACACAGCACCTCCCAAGGCAGAAGTGTGTTGATGTTTTCAGATGCAGCGCGACCCTTATCTGATAGCGATTATCTGGGCTGAGGTCAGCGCGCTAAGGCTCTGTTCCAGCATCGCCAGCTCATCGCAGTAGTCAGGTTCCGTGAGTAGTACCTGGAACTCTGTGGTTTTTGGCTTTCTTTGCATGCATAACCTGTATCCTTGTGTTTTTTCTCTGAAGTTCCTTCAGAAGGGGTTATGTTGCTCCGCTGGTGATCTTGACTCTTTTCCTAAAAGCTTTGGTACGACTGGAGCTGAGTAGGAGGAGCCCGAGCTGGAGGGGCCAGCCAGTCAGCACTCTTTTGATCTGAGGTGACATCCTGATCTGGGGCTCCGCCTACCCATCAGTAATGAATACTGTGTCTCTCTTCCTTCCTTCGCTGAAAAGGATTTTACAGGTAAGTTCTTACCAAAATCCGTGTTTTATTAACACTTAAATTAAAACCATTAATAAAGATTGAACAGACTCATGAGACAACAAATAGTTGAGCAATGAGATCACACTGATAGATGTTAAACACAATATTAGATAGTAGAAACTATTTTTATCTCAACATCTCTGATTATCCGTTCTCAATCGAAATGGTCAATGGAAGGGAAAGGGGGTTACACATTAAGTGCATGTACAGTGGTGTTGTTAAGGCCTCACCTATGACAGTTGCTACTTTAAATAACTTATAGGCTAAACTTTACAAGCTTGTATCTCCGCATCGGATATGAGAAATTAAAAACAAGATTTTACTCTGCTCTACAGCTACTGTTATATGATCTGACCAGTTTAACATGCTAAAGGTGTTGAAAGGTGCTCTTTTTAATGCGAAATGACATATAAGGTACATTTTTTCTGGCATTCCTGTGTCTAGAGAAGGCTTAGGATCTGAGCTCTCTCCACATTTGATGAATGCCAGTTAAATTACATATTAGCCATATGTGTCAAATCATGGCGGCTGGTGCTTAGGTAAACAGGTGAAAAGACCCCTTGGAGAGAGCTGAAACGTAGCTGGTATGTTTGAATAAAGGATCTTTTTCACTTTTTTTACAAACTGTATGTGCTGCCTTATCTTTGGGTATATATTTTTTACTTTTGCGTTGTGTACTCGTTTAGAATGCAAACAATAAAGCACAAGAAAAAATCTATTAAATCTTCATTTCCTAAGTCCTATTGTTACTTGCAGTATTTATGGCTTGTTGCTTAGATACATATTAAAGCACTGTGTGTTTTGTACATGTTTTTATGCTTTTGGAAAGAGCATTTTTACTTTTGTTTCAACAGTTTCACGTGCATATGAGCAGGACATCATTGACTTGAAGCTTTCCGCTACTTTAAATGCCTTTAATATTTTTGTTTGTGATGAGTCGTGCAATATTGCGGATGTTAAGATACAAGGTACGTCTTTTGTGTTTCCATTCGGGTGTCCTCATAATGTCCTGCAGTTATGACATCTACTTTCAGGTTCTCATGGTGTGCAGTCTGACATACAGCATAAACCTCTGTCTTCCAAAATAAGCACAGGCAAAAGAGAATCACTGCAAACTTAATTAATGCAAAAAAGTGAACAAGTTTATTGAAGAGAATGCGACAAATACGGTTTGACGTTTCGGCCATACATGGCCTTTATCAAAATTGGTCGCTGAAAAAGATAATACATAAAACATATTAGAACGTGAGTACATATAAAAAATCCTAAATAATGGTATGGGTGTTGATATATATATACACGTAGGAACATCAATTATTTCCAAAATCAGAGATAGGTAGTATATGAAAAAACATGTAGTCATACCCTTTTCAATATGAAGATTCTAGAGACTGATCAGATTATAGTAGGGTTTTCATAACCTATAGATAAAGGTGAAGGAGTATGATTAGGGCACAGTCCCTAGAATGTATACATATCAGAGGAGTGAGTGCATATACACACAAAATATATACAAAAAATAATAAAATATACAATTATATACATAGGAGAAAAGATGCAGTATATTTACATATGTCTGTGATGATTCAGGTATGTCACAGGTGGGGGAGCAATTATGCTTTAGAAGGACCCTGTATGCTGTGCAGAGAAAATGGAATCAATCATGTTGAACAGAAAAAAGAAATAAATAAATCTTGTTTATAACGGTGCACAATGTAGACCGCAGATGATGGGTAACACACCAGCTTTATATATTCAATTTGCAAGGCTGAATGCCCTGTCACAAGGTGTTTTACTATGGTGGACATAGTGAGGAGCGATATGGCAGGACGCTATAATGAATACTATAAGGGGTAACAGTAATAGTAATACTACCATATTCTAACTCCTTGTGACGGGGCATTCAGTCTTACAAATGGTATACATGAAGCTGGTGTGTTACCCATCATCTGCGGTCTACATTGTGCACCGTTATAAACAAGATTTATTTATTTTTTTTTTCTGTTCAACATGATTGATTCCATTTTCTCTGCACAGCATACAGGGTCCTTCTAAAGCATAATTGCTCCCCCACCTGTGACATACCTGAATCATCACAGACATATGTAAATATACTGCATCTTTTCTCCTATGTATATAATTGTATATTTTATTATTTTTTGTATATATTTTGTGTGTATATGCACTCACTCCTCTGATATGATAATCTAGGGACTGTGCCCTAATCATACTCCTTCACCTTTATCTATAGGTTATGAAAACCCTACTATAATCTGATCAGTCTCTAGAATCTTCATATTGAAAAGGGTATGACTACATGTTTTTTCATATACTACCTATCTCTGATTTTGGAAATAATTGATGTTCCTACGTGTATATATATATCAACACCCATACCATTATTTAGGATTTTTTATATGTACTCACGTTCTGATATGTTTTATGTATTATCTTTTTCAGCGACCAATTTTGATAAAGGCCATGTGTGGCCGAAACGTCAAACCGTATTTGTCGCATTCTCTTCAATAAACTTGTTCACTTTTTTGCATTACTTACGTGTGCAGTGATTCTCTTTTGCCTGTGGACTGTAGGACCATTGGTCCTTTTTCACTTGCACCGTATAGGGTATATACCCCCTTTTTGGCTGAGTGCTTACCATTCTCCTCTACTTCCAAAATAAGCAGACTGTTCTCTATAGTCTAATTTGTTTATTGGTCAACAAGTTGATGTATATGAATCGAAATGTATATGGTAAAATTACAAGAATACAAATAACAGGTATAAGTATTGAGTTTAGAATATCACATAACTATGACATTTACAATTAACAGTGAAAGCACAGAGCAAGATGAAGCTTGTACATGTGAATACATGACCTACTAACAATCACTGCCTGATTTAACAACAGTCCTGAATACACAATACCACAGAACAGAGAGAGTTCCCGTATGAGATATACTTTATTCAGGAAAATGGAGTTTTAGTAACGTAATGCAGGAGAAAGTTTTACAAAACTGTTATGTTAGACTGCTTCTTACAATATGACTGCATATCCCAGGACTCTTCTTACCCTAAGTACCTTAGTTTTTCCCACAATGCAATTGACAGCTTTACAGAAAAACAACTTATAATACAATTAAATGTGACCATATGGTGCTATTACCACATTAGACGTCACTAGCACAGTATTACAGCTTATTAAAGTGACAACATGAAGTTTAACCTTATCTTTTGCCCTAATAGGAAGAACACCTTGTACAGTGATGGTCAGTATTGAGGCCATCACAGATCACTAGTTCCCAGTGAAGCAGACTTGAGATTTGTGTAAATTTATTTGCCACAAATATATTTTTGGAGAAAATTTGGCAAATTTGAAACCCATATTGAATGCAATACTGATAATTAAAAGAAAACAGTCATTGACTAACAGATGATTGGATCAATGTTTTTTTCAGCTGCAGATGAAGGAAGGGAGACACAGTCATTACTAGTGGGTAGGCGGAGCCCACATAGGATAACACACCTCAGATTAAAAAGTGTTGGCCGGCCCCTCCAGCTATATAGGGCTCCTCCTACTCCAGCTCTCCAGTCTAAAATTTGAGGTTCACAGAGGATAGTCGCTGCTGGAAGCAGCTCCTCAGAAGTCTTTTTTATTTTTAGTCGGACAGAGACTTGGATCACCAGAAGTGGTCTAGAGGTCTCAGGGGTCTCAGTGCTGCTGGACTCCCACCTCTCCCTTGGCGGATCTGTATTACCCTATAAGGTGGTCCCTGCAGAACCCTGCCGGCCCTGGGGGATGAGGATTGCTTCCCTGGCGGGGACGCAAACCGCGCTTCTGGGGTCACTGCGTTCCCCGCCCTGGGGGGAAGCTACGGGCAGCGCCACAAATCTCTGAGGGGTCCCTGTGGCGCTCAGCTGGGTGAGTACTCCACATGTTAATGTGTTTGAGTGCTTTAGCGGCCGCTGCGGCATGTATTCATGTGTGGTGATTGTGTACTTTTGTCCGCAGGTGGATTGCCTGCAGGACATGGGAGCGGAGAGCGGAGTGAGTCGCGCGCTTTTTTTGAAACCGGCGGGGGGCGTGGCTTCGCGCTCTCCCATTTTTTCATAGGCAGGAAGCGCTCTGAGCGCGCGCCTTTTCCTGCCCTTTTTTTTTCCGGTTTAGATCTCTCTAGCGCGGCGGCCATTACTGACGGCCTCCTCGGGCTCCTCACTCTCCGCTCTCCCCGACCGACCGAAAGGAGACACTACACCACGGCCAGCTGGGTGAGTCGCCTCTACCTGTCAGGGCAGAAGCTTGACCCCCTCAGCGCAGGACAAGGTATTGTCACACAGAACGCTCCCGCTGCGATCACAATAACGACGCATAGTTTTGCGATCATTTTTTTGTGATCATTTTTTATGTCGCTAGTAGCTTCCACGGTGGGCGATCTCATTGACGACGCATAAGTGGTTAGCGATCTCTTTAGCGACTTTGGTATTGCGATATACAATTCAGCGCAATATGTTAGCGATCTCGTTGGCGTTCTTGTTTTATGTGGCATACTTTTGAACACTGTCCTGCAGCTGTTACCTCATAAGAGGCACCTGCGGCTCGCACACCCTTTTCATTAAATAAGGGTTGTGGAGAGTCTGCAACATTAACCCATTCTTTGGTGGTTAACCCTTTTTTGGGAGACAGCTGGGGTAGCTCTCTATTTAAGAAGCTTAACCCTTCAGCGTTCATTTTTGCCTTTGAAATCCACACTGTTCTGGTGCTGTCAGGTTTTTACCTGTCATATACTGTGTGAGGGCATGTCGGATCAGGGTCCAGGAGCGGACCGTCTCCCAGATCCGCTACAGGATCAGCCTCGCGTATCTGACACGCAGACCTCGACGGCGTCAAGCGCAGCAGTCGGAGGTTACAGGGACGCCAAAATGGATGCCCTCGCTCGTTCTATTGATGGCCTGTCTGACCTTCTAGGTTATTGGGTGTCAGCTGAATCCTCTCATGGCAGGAAGCGACACAGGCCGGTGCCATCTTTCTCGCGTAGCGACTCAGAGATTTCTGATATGGAGGGTTCCCTCCAAGCTCAGATGGTGAGATATCCGATTCGGATAAAGAGGAGGATCGGCAGGCTCAATCTGCCTCTCTTTTGAGCCGTACGGAGGCTTTTATTGGAGCCATGAGGGAGGCGTTACAGTTACCAGAGGAGGTAACTAGACGTCCTGGTAAGTCGGCCCGGATGTTTCAGGAGCCGCATAGGTTGCGATCAGCCTTACCATCTCTGGATGAGCTTAATGAGGCAGTGGAGAAGGAACGCCTGTGTCCAGATAAACGTTTTCAGGGGACACGGTTTTTCGAGACGCTGTATCCGTGTACTACGGAGTTGATTACTAATTGGATTCCTTCTCCTGAAGTGGATGTCCCTTTATCCCAGCTTAGCAAATCCTCATTACTTCCTGTTAAAGGGAAGGCGAGTCTGCAGGATCCGCTGGACAGAAAAACGGAGATGGCGGCGAAATCCATCTACGAGGCCGCGGGTCATGGATTCAGAGCTGTGCTAGGATCCATGTGTGCTTGTAAAGCCTCCTTGAGCTGGTTAGACCGTCTACGGACGGCGTGGCAAGATGGATCCCCACTATCCGAGGTAGAGGGGCTTTTCAAGTCATTGGAGAATGCAGCTCGATATGGCAGTGATGCAGGTTTGGATACTGCCTCCATGCTGTCCAGAGCACAATCCTCTGCGATCACAGTCAGGAGAGCTCTGTGGCTTAGACAGTGGACCGGAGACGCGGTTTCCAAGCAAGGTTTGCTTTCCTTAGCTTACAAAGGTGGTCAGCTATTTGGATCTGGCCTCACGGAGCTGATTGCCAAAGCAAAGGCAAAAGAAACGGCTCTACCGCAACGAAGAGCTGTGGCTTCTGCGTCTGGCAGGCCTAGTGCCGGTGGTAGTCGGCGGTCCTTTCGGTCCAGGGGACGGTTTGGTCAGCCCTCTTGGGGATCGGGTCGTCCCTCTTTTTCGGGAAAAAAGAGCGCTCAGAAATCTCGCACTCCCTGGAAACAGAGCTTCCGCCAAGACAAGCGGGAAGCTGACAAAAAGCCCGCTAAAACGGACTGACGCCAGGGTCTCACTCGAGGGCTCTCGAGTGGGAGGTCGCCTGCTCCAATTCAAGCCGACTTGGGCTTCCCGCGTGTCGGACACCTGGGTGACGCGGGTCGTGTCGGCAGGCTACTTCATAGAGTTTCTTTCTCGACCCCCAGACAGTTTTTACCTATCCCGCATTCCGTCAGAGCCCGGGCTAATTGCCGCTCTACTACGGGAGGTCGATTCCCTTCTACAGAAGGGTGTGGTGGTACCAGTTCCACCGGAGGACCAAGGAAGAGGTTTTTATTCCAACCTCTTTGTAGTCCCCAAAAAGGAGGACAAATTTCGTCCCATTCTGGATCTCAAAAGATTAAATCGGCATGTCCGCACCCAGAAATTCCGCATGGAATCTCTTCGCTCCGTTGTGGCGGCCTTGTCACAGAACGATTTTCTGGTGTCAATCGACATTCGCGACGCTTATTTGCATGTCCCCATCGGAAGGGCCCACCAACGCTTCCTGCGTTTTGCCATAGGTCAGGACCATTACCAGTTTGTGGCCCTGCCATTCGGTCTGGCCTCAGCACCCAGAGTTTTTACAAAAATTCTGGCTCCTCTCATGGCGATTCTGAGAAGACAGGGGATTACGATTCTTCCCTATCTGGACGACCTTTTGATTGTGGCGTCCTCAAAGGAGGAGGCGGTGACGGCTCGCGATTTATCCCTTCAGCTCCTGGAGGACTTCGGGTGGCTGATCAATTGGGAGAAATCATCCCTGGAACCGTCGCAGTCAATCCTGTTTTTGGGAATGCAGTTCGACACAGTACGAGCAGTGGTGTCTCTGTCCTCAGACAAGCAAGCGAGTCTTCTTCACCATGTGCAGGGTATGAAGTCTGCGACAGCAATGTCCCTTCGAAGGTGTATGCGCCTTCTGGGTTTGATGGTGGCGTCAATGGAAGCAATTCCGTTTGCCCAATTTCATTCCAGGGCTCTCCAAATGCTCATCTTGAACCGTTGGGATCGATCACGGTTTTCACTGGATTGCAGTGTCATCATCTCCCACAGGGTGAGAGAGTCGCTAGAATGGTGGTTACGTCCGGAAGCGTTATCCCTGGGGAAGTCTTTCCTTCCTCCAAGGTGGTCGATCATAACCACCGATGCCAGCCTGACGGGCTGGGGGGGCGTCTGGAATGGTCTTTGGATTCAGGGGGTATGGTCATTGGAAGTGTCTGTCCTGCCGATCAACATCCTGGAATTGAGGGCAATTTTCCTTTGCCTCCAACACTGGACGGTCCCTTTAAGCAGTCTACCAGTCCAAGTACAGACAGACAACGCGACGGCGGTCGCGTATATCAACCATCAAGGTGGAACGAGGAGCTTCAGGCTCATGATGGAAGTGTCTCGAATCCTGGTATGGGCCGAGGCCAGGGTACCAGCCATCTCTGCGATTCACATTCCAGGTGTTCAGAATATCACAACGGACTTCCTGAGTCGCAAAAAGATGGATTCCGGAGAATGGAGTCTTCATCCGGAAATTTTTGCACTGCTGTGCTCCCGTTGGGGAACTCCCCAAGTGGATGTGATGGCATCCAGGCTCAATGCCAAGTTACCGACATTCATGTCCAGGTACAAGGACTCGAAGGCTGTGGCGGTGGATGCTCTGGTGGCTCCTTGGGACCATTTCGAGCTAATTTATGTGTTCCCGCCGATATCCTTACTTCCTCTGGTTTTGCGTCGAATCAGACTGGAGAGAGTCCCGGCTATATTGATAGCCCCAGATTGGCCAAGGAGGACATGGTTCTCGACGCTGGTGTCACTTCTGGCAGCGCCTCCACTTCCACTCCCTCTTCGCCTGGACCTGTTAACCCAAGGGCCTGTTTATCACCCGGACCTGAAGTCTCTGCGTTTGACGGCGTGGCTCTTGAGACCGAAATCTTGACCCGTCAAGGTTTTTCAGCCGAAGTCATTGCCACTCTGCGAGCTGCCAGAGGTCCGGCTACCACTAGAATTTATCATAAGACTTGGGAAGCCTTCTTTTCGTGGTGTTCGGGTTCTTCTAGGAACCCGAGGAGTTTTTCCATTCCCAATTTGTTGGCCTTTTTGCAATACGGGCTGGACAGGGGTTTGGCAGTTAGCACTTTGAAGGGTCAAGTTTCTGCTCTGTCCTTGCTATTTCGGAAGGCTATCGCTTCACATAGGGACGTACGTTCCTTTTTTCGCGGAGTAACTCGTCAGTTTCCGCCGCGGAAGGCGCCTGTGTCGCCCTGGCGGCTCAATCTTGTCCTGGAGGCTCTTCAACATGGGCCTTTTGAGCCTATGGACTCTGTTAGCCTTTCTTTGCTTTCTTGGAAGGTTGCCTTCTTAGTGGCGGTCACTTCTTTGAGAAGGGTTTCTGAGTTGGCGGCTCTCTCTTGCTCGCCTCCTTTTCTGGAGTTTTTCCCAGATCGCGTAGTGCTTCACACACGTGGCGACTTTCTACCTAAAGTAGTATCGCAGTTTCATGTTAACCAGGATATTGTGTTGCCCTCGCTCTGTCCGGAGCCAAGGAATGCGAAAGAACAAGCCTTGCACATATTGGATTTGGTGCGGGCTTTAAAGTTCTATTTGTCCATTACTCAAAATTTTCGGAAGTCGGATTCTCTGTTTGTGATTCCAGCAGGTCGTCGACGTGGGCAACGAGCTTCCAAGGATTCTATAGCTCGTTGGATTCGGTCGGCCATTTTACAGGCTTACCGACTTAAGGGCGAACCCTGCCCGATTAAGATTCGAGCTCACTCCACAAGGGCTGCGGGTTCATCGTGGGCTTTCCATCAAGGAGCCTCGGCAGCTCAGCTCTGCCGGGCGGCGACCTGGCGTTCCGTCCACACATTTACAAAATTTTATAAGGTGGATGTTAGTGCTTCCGCTGATGCGGCCTTAGGACGTAGGGTCCTGCAGGCGGCTGTAGTTTAAAAGTTCTTGGGAACTTATAGTTAGCGCTATTTGCGCATTTATCTAGGTTGTTGGGTATCTGCCTTTTTTGTTTTTTTGCCCACCCTTATTTTTGGACTGCTTTGGGACGTCCCACTAGTAATGACTGTGTCTCCCTTCCTTCATCTGCAGCTGAAACACGGATTTTGGTGAGAACTTACCTGTAAAATCCTTTTCAGCGAAGAAGGAAGGGAGACACAGCTCCCTCCCATGGCAGAAGTGTGTTGTTGTGTTTTCAGATGCGGCGTGACCCTTCTCTGACAGCGATTATCTGGGCTGAGGTCGGCGCGCTAAGGCTCTGTTCCAGCATTGCCAGCTCATCGCAGTGGTCAGGTTCAGTGAGTAGTACCTGGACTGTGTGGTTGTTTCGGCTATATGCATAACCTGTCTTCTTGTTTTTCTCTGAAGTCCTTCAGAAGGGGTTATGTTGCTACGCTGGTGATATTTGCTCTTCCTTAAGCTTGGGTACGACTGGAGAGCTGGAGTAGGAGGAGCCCTATATAGCTGGAGGGGCCGGCCAACACTTTTTAATCTGAGGTGTGTTATCCTATGTGGGCTCTGCCTACCCACTAGTAATGACTGTGTCTCCCTTCCTTCTTCGCTGAAAAGGATTTTACAGGTAAGTTCTTACCAAAATCCGTGTTTTGTTTGCATTGTTGCAATTCCACAAATTAATTTTGTGATTCTCCTCAGAAATACTTGTGTTGCTAAAGCATGCCCGA
>JARQOD010000004.1:351257525-351289151 GCA_033576555.1 Oophaga sylvatica
GGGGTCTTCCTTTGGGGCACAGGCAATGGCTCAAAAACCCCACTGGGGCGAGGAAGGCTTGGAGGAAGCAAGTCCCGCAGGACTGCACAAATTCCCTGAATCGCGGACAAGGTGGCCCCAAAAGGCCCCGACAAAACCAAAGTCTCTGGTCCCAAAAAATCCGGGATCCCACCCAAATGGGGAACAAGAATCCAGAAATCACACTTTTTTCCCATTGGCCCGGGAAAAAAAATTTTTTTCCAACAGGGAGCGTGGGGCCCTATCCCCCTGACACCCTCCAGACCCAGTTCAAAATTGGGCGGAGGGCGGAAAGAACTACCCTCCTTCAAAATAACAGAGGGATCAGATACTCAGGAGAGTCCGCAGGAAACCCCTCGGAGGGCACCCGCCTTAACATTCTTAGTGCCGGGGAAAAAAGGGAACCAAAAATTTAAAAAACGTGTGAAAAACAAGGCCCCCGGCCCTGTCTAGGTTGGTGTTTGGCAGTTTCCGGGATGACCAGATTCTTTGGTCGTAAGGACCACACCTGTTTTTTTGGCTCCCCCAGCCAAGTCTCCCCTCTTCAAAAGCCAATTCTGGCCATAACTCCGTTTACCCACGTCAAAATTACGTCAGTAGGAGAAAATTTTTTGGGGAAAAAAAAGGCACAAGGGTTACTTTTAGAGGTCTCTGGATCTTTTTGGGACAAAACGGCACCTGCCCCAATTTCAGAGGCATCAACCTCCACCTGAAATGGCAGAGAAACATCAGGCTGCCGTAGAACAGGAACAGAAGTGAATCTCTGCTTAAGTTCCTGAAACGCAGAGACTGCCTCAGGAGGCCAATTCACCACATCAGAACCCTTTCTGGTCAAATCAGTTAATGGTTTAACAATAACCGAGAAATTACCAATAAATTTACGATAAAAATTGGCAAAACCCAAAAATCTCTGAAGAGCCTTTAATGAAGTAGGTTGGACCCAATCACAGATGGCCTGAACCTTGACCGGGTCCATTTCAATAACAGATGGGGACAAAATGAATCCCAGAAATGAGATCTTCTGTACGCCAAAAAGACACTTTGATCCCTTCACATACAGAGCATTCTCTCTCAAAATCTGGAATACAGTTCGAACATGTTTCACATGAGAGTCCCAGTCATTAGAAAAAATCAAGATATCATCCAAATAAACAATCAGAAACTTGTCCACAAAATCCCTGAAAATGTCATTCATGAAGGACTGGAAGACGGAAGGAGCATTAGTGAGCCCAAAGGGCATCACAAGGTACTCAAAATGCCCTTCAGGGGTGTTAAATGCCGTCTTCCATTCATCCCCGTGCTTAATGCGAATAAGGTTATACGCCCCCCTGAGGTCAAGCTTGGTAAACCAAGTAGCGTTTTTTCACCCTGGAAAACAGGTCAGAAATCAAGGGTAACGGGTATTGATATTTCACAGTAATATTGTTCAAGAGACGATAATCAATACACGGCCTTAATGAACCATCTTTTTTGGCCACAAAGAAAAAACCGGCACCTAAGGGTGAAGAGGATGGTCTGATATGACCCTTCTCCAATGATTCCTTGATATAAGACCGCATAGCGTCATGTTCAGGTACAGACAAGTTAAAAAGGCGACCTTTAGGGAATTTACTACCTGGCACTAATTCAATAGCGCAGTCATAGCTCCTATGGGGAGGTAAGGATGCAGATTTACTTTCGCTAAACACATCAGAAAAATCAAACAAAAAGTCAGGAACATCCTCAGCCTGGGGGGAGGCAGAAAAAACAGGAGTGTTGGTATTAACACATTGGCAGCCCCAACTGGTTACAGACACAGATTTCCAATCCAAAACAGGATTATGAGACTGTAACCAAGGGAAACCCAGCACTATAATGTCATGCAGATTATATAGAACCAAAAATTTGCAGCACTCCTGGTGATCAGGTTCAACCCTCATTATCACCTGAGTAGAAAACTGGGGTTTATTCTCAGCCAAAGGGGTAGAATCGATCCCCAGTAAAGGAATAGACTTCTGTAGGGGTATCAAGGGAAACCCACAACGTTTAGCAAAATCATAATCCATCAGGTTAATAGCTGCTCCAGAATCAACGAAAGCCTGAGCAGAAAATGAGGACAGAGAGCATATCAGAGTGACAGTTAATAAAAACTTAGTCTGAACACTACCCAAGACAACTGAGCGTGCAAAATGTCTTCCCCGCTTAGGGCAGACTGAAATAGCATGAGAGGCATCACCACAGTAGAAACATAACCCATTGCGCTTTCGAAACTCATGACGCTGTGCCCCAGACACCACTCCATCACACTGCATGGGCTCAGCAGCTGGCTCACAAGGCAACACCACTCCACGCATACTTCTCCGCTCACGCAAACGTCTGTCAATTTGAATCGCTAATGACATAGAATCATTGAGACCAGAGGGGACAGGGAATCCCACCATAACATCCTTTACATTATCCGACAGACCCTTCCGGAAAAGGGCCGCCAAAGCGTCGTCATTCCACTTGGTCAGGACTGCCCACCTACGGAATCTCTGACAGTATAACTCAGCGTCATCAAGCCCCTGATTTAATGCCAACAAGGCTTTTTCAGCTTGATCAGTGACATTAGGCTCATCGTACAATAACCCCAAAGCCTGAAAAAATGCATCAACATCACTCAAAACAGGATCCCCAGGTATCAGGGAAAAAGCCCAATCCTGAGGATCGCCGCGCAGGAGAGAGATGATAATTTGAACCTGCTGCGCTGCGTTTCCTGAGGACTTAGATTTTAAGGCAAGAAACAATTTACAATTATTTTTGAAATTCTGAAACTTAGCTCGATCCCCTAAAAACAAATCTGGCATGGGGATCCTAGGTTCCACAACAGGCAACCTAGCAAGATATGCAGCAATACTCTGAACCTCAGTGGCAAGCTGATCCACACGGCCAGACAACTGTGCAAACTCCATTGGGAGAAAAGATCCTCCCCAGCACCCAGAGATACAGAGGGAAAAAAAAAAAAAAATGCAACAAACAGAAAAATATCTCTGACAACTTTTCTTCCTTCAAAATATTTTTTCCCTTCTGTGAGTACCATACAATTTTTATGGCCGGTGATACTGTTATGTTACGGTAGCTGAGGAGTGCAGGTAAAAAAGGAAATACACCAGAGCAGTTGGAATCTATGAGATTGCAGTACCCTGACTAACCACCGCAACTAGAGGCAGCCGTGGAGCGTTCCTACGTTGGTCCTAGACGCCTCGTCACAGCCTGAGAAACTAACTACACCTAAAGATAGAAATAGGAAAGCTATCTGCCCCGGAGCAGAACCCCAAAGATAATAGAAAGCCCCCAAACATGTAATGGCGGTTAGACAAGAGGAAATACTGACACAGAAAGAAAATAGTATGAGCAAACGCTGGGGCCCAAACTATCTAAATAGAAAAGGATAGGAAGGGTACTTACTGCAATCTCAGAAAACCCTGAAAAAACACCAACTCTACTAATTTCAAAATCACCTGAGATCACACGACCTCTACCACCTAAATTAGTTCTCTGGTGTAACAAAAACAAAACAGCAGCCACTGAAAAAAAACTGGAAAAGCAAAAGTACAAAACACAGTGGCTGGACTAAACTGAGAGGGCAAAAGCCCCCGGAGGGGACCCTGAAGGCCCCCACAGAAGTGCAGGACAAAATGCAAAAATATAGCAAAAACACAAAATAAGAAATTGTCTTATCTGATAGCAGGAGATGCAGACACGACACAGCAGGCTACAAGGGAAACTGGAAAGAAGGATTCAGACCAGAACAATTGATCACCGGCAACCCTGATGGGAAAATGACTCCCTTATATAAGACCAATCAGTAACACCTGATTCCCAGTCCTCACAATCCTCACTAGTACCGCTTGTAACCACCAGAGGGAGCCTCTGCTCAGAACTCATCTCAAACCCATTCACAACACATCAGTTTCGCTTCCATTACCTTTTCTCCGCCTCTTCTGCTAATTCCAAGTGTTTTCCAGAAGTTGAAGGCGGAGGGAATCCCACTGTTTTTTCGTCGCACCAGACTGAATACGACGAGCGTGGTACGCGGATCTAGTGCATCTAGACCTACCTCTGCTGTTACCAAACTGTCCAGATCTTCTTTTTCAAGAGCCCATGTCCCGCCAGGACTCGAAAGGGCTGGGCTTAACGACCTGGGCATTGAACGCCACACCGTTATCGTCAATGTCCAGAAATTTACTCTCAAGCGTATTTACCATCATATTTGAGAAAGCTTTTTTCCCTTGTTGTTTTTAACAACCACGTTTGTTTCCCACTTGTGTTTGCCATTTCGTCCATATTGGAGTTCCTCCAAGAGGTTTCCATTCAAGCCTGGCACTGTCTTCTCTCAATGCTATCCATCATGTTTTCAAAGAATACCTTCCAAATCGCAGGTTAAGACCTTCTTACAGGCAGTGCCGCACCTTAATTCCTCCCTACAAGTGGCCTTCAGAGCCTTGGGGTGTTTGATCTGATCTCAGGTGCTTTACATGTGGCCTTCTTCAAACTCATGTAAGATTTATTTATCACTCTTCCTTCTTGGAAAGCTCCCTTTCTTGTGGCTGTAACAAACATCATGCAGATTTCGGAATTGACGGCTTTGTCTTGCAGACCTCCATTTTTGTCTTTCAACAGGGTAAGGTGGTGTTAAGGACTTCTCTGGTCTTCTTGCCTAATGTTGTTCTTCCTTTCATCTGAATAAGAACATAGTCTTGCCCTTGTTCTATCCACCTCTGGTTCATTGTACTGGAAAGGCTCTCCACACTTTGGATTCGGAGAGAGCACTCAGGAAATACACTTCCGGAACAGCGCCTTTCTCCAAATCGGATTCCCTCTCTATGTTTCCAGAGCGACACAGAAAAGGCCTACCTGCCTTTTAAAAAAAAAAAAAAAAAAACTACAGTAGCCAGATATATCTGCTCTCCAATTTTAGAAGCTTTCCGAGTCTGAGGTCTCCTATTCCTGCGAACCTCAGAGTAAACTCCACTATGTCAGTGGAGGCGTCCTGGGTCATTCGGCCCCGGACGTCGATACAGCAAGGTTGCAGAGCTGCAACTTGGTCCAGTCTTCTCACGTTAGTTAAGCATTACAGCATTCATCCTTAAGCCTTTTCAGTGGCTACCCTTGGCAGATAAATTCTGCAATCGACAGCAGCGCATCTGTAGACCAGATTATTCGTTGCGTATATTAAGGTTTCAGCTGTCGTGCTGTTTCCCACCCATGGACTGCTTTGGGACGTCCCATGGTCTGTGTCTCCCAATGAGACGAAGGAGAAACAGGGATTTTTGTGTACTCACCGTAAAATCCTTTTCTCGAGACGCTCATTGGGAGACACAGCCCCCACCCATTTTAGTCTAGCGACTTCTGCTTGTCTCTTTCAGTCGATGTTGTGATCACTAATATTATGTGAATGATCGTACCTCGGTATGATGTTAATCTTCTCCTACTGCTTTTGCACCGAACTGGTTCAGGCTAGAGCCAGCAGAGGGTATATACTGCGGAGGAGGAGCCAATTTCTTTGTGTATTAGCTTAGTGTCCTCCTAGTGGAGCAGCATAACACCCATGGTCTGTGTCTCCCAATGAGCGTCTCGGAGAAAAGGATTTTACGTTAGTACACAAAAATCCCTGTTTTGTAAAATGGGGTCAGATATGAGGAGTTCAGCTTTTTTTGGCACCTTAAGGGCTCTCCCAGTGGGTCATGACACGTGCATACCACAACAGTAAAATCTGCACTATAATATAGTTCTCCTTACCTTCTGAGCTTTTGTACTGTGCCTGAAAAGTATTTCCCATTTAAATGTAGGGTATTGGTACACTGAGGAGAACGTTTTACTTTTATTCCTATTAGCCCTTAGAAAAATTAAAAACTTGGGTTAAAACAACATATTATTGGTAAAAATGTAATTTATTCTTTGTTCACCGCCCAATAGTATAAAAATCTGTGAGGCACATGTGGTGTCAATATGATCACTGCACACCTAAATTAATTAATTGGGGAGTGCGGTTTGTAAAATGAGGTCACAGATAGGGGGTTTCTTTTGTTCTGACACCTCAGGGGTTCTGCCAATGTGATATGGCACCCTCAAACCGAACCATCAAAATGTGAACTCCAATATTTCACTTCTTCCCTTCTGAGCTCTGCACTGTTCCTCAAAAGTAGTTTTCGACCACATATGAGATATCGTTGCACTCAGGAGAAATTGTCCAACAAATTTTGAGGTCCATTTTCTCCTGCTATCCTTGTGAAGATAAAAAATGGCACTAAAATAACAGTTTTGTGGAAAACAAATCAAATTTTTCCCACAAAAATGTTATTTCAGCCCCAATATTTTTTATTTTTATTTTCTCAATAGGTTAACAGAAGAAATTGCACCATACAATTTGTTGCGCAATTTCTCCTGCGCAAGACAGGGCTCAGAAAGGAGTGACATTTTGGAAAGCAGATGTTGATGGAATTGTCTGCTGTTGCAATGTCATGTTCGGAGAGACTGGTGTGCTTAAACTGTGAAAACCCCCAACAAGTAACCTCATTTTGGAAACTAACCCCCTCAAGGAATTTAAGTAGCTGTGTGGTGAGCACCTTGAATCCCCAGGTGATTCACAGAATTATACAATGTTAATCTGTGAAAATGAAAAAAAAAAAAAAAATAGTTACAAACTTCTGTGAATCACCTGGGGGTTCAAGATGCTCACCACACATCTAGATGCATTCCTACATTTCCACTGTTGAGGCACATCATCCAAGCGCTACCTGGCATTCACTAATGAATCTAGCCAATTTTGTGTTCAAAAAGTCAAATGGTGCTTGTTCCTTTCCAAGTCCTCCTGTGCGCCCAAATTGTAGTATTCACCCACATATCGGGTATCTGCGTACTCAGGAGAAATTGTGCAACAAATCGTATGGTGCAATTTCTCCTGTTACCCTTGTGAAATTTAAACAAAAAATTGTGCTAAAAATGATGCTAAAAAATGGTGCTAAAAGAACATTTTTGTGGAAAAAGTTTTTTTTTTTTTTTTGTTTTTTTTTCACGGCTCTTTGTTATAAATTTCTGTGAAGCACCTGGGGGGAGGATCAAGGTGCTGACCACACATCTAGATACATTGAGAGTTCTAGTTTTCAAAATGGGTTCACTTATGGGGGGGGGGGGGGTGTTTCCACTGTCTAGGCACCTCGGGTTCTCTCCAAACGGGACATGGCGTCCACTTTAGATGCCAGTCAATTTTGAATGGAGAAAAGTCAAATGGTCCGTGCCCTGCTGTGCGCCAAAACAGTACTTTCCCCAAGATATGTGGTATCCGTGTGCTCAGGAGAAATTGTACATCAAATTTTGGCATCCATTTTCTCCTGTTATTCTTGTGAAAATAAAGAAATTTGGGTCTAAAGTTAGATTTTTGTGAAAAAAGTTAAATACTATTTTTTTCTTTCCACAGTACAAAATTCCTATGAAGCACCTGAAGGGTTAATACACTTTTTGAATGTGGTTTTGAGCACCTGAAGGTGTGCTGTTTTTAGAATGGTGTCACTTTGAGGTATTTTCAGTCATATAGGCCCCTCAAAGTCACTTCAAACGTGATGTGGCCCCTAAAAAAAATGGTTTTGTAAATTTTGATGGAAAAATGAGAAATTGCTGGTCCACATTTAACCCTTCAAACTTCCTAGCTAAAAATAAAATTGTTGCAAAAATTGTGTTGATTTAACCCCTTCTCTCCCGGAGCTTTTTTCATTTTTCGTTACCCTTCTTTCCAGAGCCTTAACTTTTTTATTTTTCTGTCAATATGGCCATGTGAGGACTTATTTTTTGCAGGACGAGTTGTACTTTTGAACGACTTCATTGGTTTTACCATGTCATGTACTCGAAAACGGTAAAAATATTCCAAGTGCGGTGAAATTGCAAAAAAAAGTGCAATCCCACACTTGTTTTTGCGTGGCTTTTTTTTTAGATTCACTAAATGCTAAAGCTGCCATTATGATTCTCCAGGTCATTACGAGTTCATGGACACCAAACATGTCTAGTTTCTCTTTTATCTAAGTGGTGGAAAAAAAATTCCAAAGTTTGCTAGAAAAAAAAAATATGTGCAATTTTCCGAGACCTGTAGCGTCTCCATTTTTTGTGATCTGAGGTCGGGTGAGGGATTATTTTTGCGCACCAAGCTGACGTTTTTAATGATACCACATTTGTCCAAATACGTTATTTTGATCGCCCATTATTGCATTTTAATGCAATGTCGCGGCGACCAAAAAAAAAGCGTAATTTCTCCTTCGTCTCATTGGGGGACACAAGACTGTGGGTGTATGCTACTGCCGCTAGGAGGCTGACACTAAGTAAACATAAAAAAGGTTAGCTCCTCCTCCGCCGTATACACCTCAGCACTGACCGCAGGCAAACCCAGTTATTGCTTAGTGTCTGATGGAGGCACACGTCTGGTTCTTTTTCCAGACCATTTTTTTTTTTTTTTTCCCACGAAGATGAGATAGGGGCGACGGATCCTATTGAAAGGGTCCGATCTCCCCAAACCATCAACGGGTGAGCACGTGGAGTAAAGCCTCCAACGTGTCCTCTCCCGCAACGTGGGACACGAATGCCGGACTTAGCCCTGACCACCCTAAGGTATTGAAACCCTAGGTTGTACAGAGGCAGGAGTTTGTCCGTGCAGCCCCCACTGCGCCACCAATGCTACACTGCGGTGCTGCAAGGAGGCGGACGGTCCCTCTCCTCATCCCCTGTAGGGGTGATGGAGTTAGGGTTCCTGCACCGTCCCACCCTTTCTTACTACGAAGCCCCCCTCTAAATGCATCAGGCGGAATGGCTCACCTTTTTGAAACTGGAGACTGGAAAACGCCGCACGCATGGAACGGTGAGGGCCGGAGAGTTTCGCAGGCGTCTGTGATCAGACTCTGCTTCCAGCCAGGTACAGGCTCCTGGCTCGTGTTCCGTCCCCCCCCCCCGGGGGCGTCAGCTCCCGATGCCCGCCCCCCGACTCCTGGGTGGACGGCCAAAAATTCAGTCCCTGGCCTCGGCGGTGTTAGGCCTCGGGCAAAAATTTAGTCCCCGGGGACTAGCGCCGGCCAGAAGGTAGGCCGCGGTCGCGGGATCCGCCCCCGGCATCGTCACCTTCCGGCGGGCCCGCCCTCTGATTTTGGGGTGGCCTCCACCGGAAATCTAGGCCGCGGCTTCGGCCGGTGCTAGGCCGCGGCTGCAAATTTAGTCCCCGGCTTCTGCCGGGGACTAGGCCGCGGCCCAAGATATAGTGTCCGGCGTCGGCCGGAGGGTAGGCCGCGGTCGCTGGGATCCGCCCCCGGCATCGTCTCCTTCCGGCGGGCCCGCCCTCTGATTTTGGGGCGGCCTCCGCCGGAAATCTAGGCCGCAACTTCGGCCGGTGCTAGGCCGCAGCTGCAAATTTAGTCCCCGGCTTTTGCTGGAGACTAGGCCGCGGCTGGAGGCGGGTCTCTGACGGCTAGGCCGCGCCTCTCGACCCTCCCCCTAAGGCTCAGCTACATGAGCTCGCTTCCTAACAGGGGAGCGCTCTTTTTTGAAAAATTTGGAGCCAGACGCCACTGCTATGCGGTTTAAGGACGCAGGGGGTACAGGACTGGGGTAAGTGCTTCTACCTCCAGCCTGGTTGTTCCGCTTTTGCGCCCCTCTGCACTCTGTTTCACTGACCGTCGCACATCCAGTTCATTGCGGACTCTGTGATAGACTCAGCATGTCCAGAAGAATTAAAGCTCATATGGTACTGTATACCGCATGCATCGCCTGTAGGTCCCCTTTTCCGCGCGCCCAGATTACTCGGGTCTGCGAAGCCTGTGACTCCGAACGGGCTCAGGAACCCGCTCCTATTGCGGAACCCAGTGCGTCAGGTCCCCCTGAATGGGCTCTGTCCCTGACTCAATCTGTGGCATCATTATCAAGAGCAATCGAGTCCCTTCAAGCTCCCGATAGGAGCAGGGACAGTGGTTCACCTGTCTTGGCGACGTCTCATGAACCTCCGGCCTGCAGGGGCCGCGCTCTCACTAGGCAGACGCAGGGGAAGCGAACCCACACTGCGTCGCCTTTGCCGTCCGGGGCCTCGGCATCTTTCAGTTCCGTCTCCCGCTCTCCCTCACCTCTGACAAGTGATCAGTATTCGGATTCTGATTCAGAAGGGTCCCTTAATTTAGAGGCACCAAATTGTCAGGACACAATTGACAGTTTGATTGAAGCTGTCAATCAAACGTTGGGGGTAGACGATGAGTCCACCTTGACCTCCGGTCATAAGGTGTCCTTCAAAAGAGCCAGGCAAGCTCATAAGGTTTTTGGGTCTCATCCTGAGTTTGAGGAGCTAGTGCAGCGCCACCGGGAGAAACCGGACAAGCGCTTCGCAGGACAAAAGGCTCTCAATACTAGATATCCTTTTGCTCCTGAGCTTCTTAAGAAGTGGGCGGAATCTCCTGCGGTTGATCCTCCTGTGTCGCGTTTGGCGTCTAAAACGCTCCTCTCCCTTCCTAACGGTTCCTCGATCAAGGAACCAACGGATCGTCTGATTGAAAGTTTGGCCCGCTCGGTGTTTGAAGCATCGGGTTCTGCTCTCTCTCCTTCTTTTGCAGCGACTTGGGTTGCTAAGGCCATGATATCCTGGTCGGAGTCTCTAAATAGAGCGCTTCATGGTATAGAGGTACCGTCTGAAGTAACCGAGATTTCTAATCAGATAGCGCTTGCAGGAGACTTCTTAATTAATGCGTCCATGGATGCGGCAAATTGCGCAGCCCTAGCTGCTGCTAATGCAATTGCCATCAGAAGATCTTTGTGGCTGAGAACCTGGCGAGCAGACTCAATCTCAAAGAAATCGCTTACATCCTTACCATATCAGAGTGGTCGATTATTTGGCGAAAGGTTGGATCAGCTCATATCTGATGCGACGGGAGGGAAGAGCAGTTTCCTTCCTCAGCAAAAGATTAAGCAGCCTTTTCACCGACAGCTTCAGCCTCGCTTTAGGGCCTTTCGTAACCCAGGTTGGGCTGCGCCAGCTACCTCCAGCGGTTCAGGTCGGCCTAATCAGGCCAGAGATCGTCAGGTCTCCTACAGGACCAACCCTCTGGGAAGAGGGCGATCTCAACAACCAAGATCTAGAGGGTCCAAACCCCAGAGATATTCGGACAAATGACTGGAGGCAGAATCCGGTCAATTTATCCAGAGTAGGCGGCCGCTTACTCTGGTTTCGCCCCATTTGGCTATCGATTACTCACGACGAGTGGGTCCGGGAGTTAGTCTCCTCGGGGTACAAAATAGAATTTACCAGCCTTCCCTCAAATCGTTTTTTTCCCTCGCGCCTTCCCAGGGAGGAATCTCGGGTTCGCGCCTTATTCAGGGCGGTCGAGTCTCTTCGGCATAGCGGGGTTGTCGTACCTGTACCGGAGGTCGAAAAAGGTCAGGGGTTTTATTCCAACCTGTTCATTGTACCCAAAAAGGACGGTACCGTAAGGCCCATACTAGATCTAAAGCGACTGAACCGGTTTGTCAGAATTCGACATTTCCGAATGGAGTCTCTCCGTTCTGTCATTGCAGCCATGGAAAAAGGGGAATTTCTAGCATCAATAGACATTCAGGATGCCTATCTTCACATCCCCATATTTCCTTCTCATCAGAGATTTCTTCGGTTTGCTGTCGGCAAACTTCATCTTCAGTTCGCAGCCTTGCCATTCGGGCTAGCCACAGCCCCCAGGGTGTTCACAAAGGTCATGGCTGCTGTTGTGTCCATTCTGCACTCCAGGGGGGTAGTCATCCTGCCTTACTTAGACGATCTCCTCATCAAGGGTCCATCTTTTCAAATCTGCGAGGAAAGTGTCAGCATTACGTTAGACACCCTTGCTCGCCTGGGGTGGCTGGTGAATATGAAGAAATCATCTCCCGTGCCATCTCGGAAGATCACCTTTTTAGGGATGAATTTCGACACCGCTCAGGGGTTGATAATTCTTCCTCAGGACAAGGCCTTGGTTCTCCGTCAAGAGGTACGGATCCTTCGCCAACCAATTCCTCACACCATCCGGTTTTGCATGAGGGTCCTAGGAAGGATGGTGGCAGCAATCGAGGCTATTCCATTTGCCCAATTTCATCTTCGCCCCCTTCAACATGCACTCTTGGCAGTATGGGACGGGAGCCCTTACTCCCTCAATCTTCGGTGCCGTCTGTCCCTGCAGGTCAGACAGACTCTAATGTGGTGGACGAAGAGCACCACTCTTCGACAGGGTCGGTTGTTTCCTCCAAATTTCTGGTTGGTTGTCACAACGGACGCCAGCCTGCTCGGATGGGGAGCAGTGTTTCGTCACCACACAGCCCAGGGAACTTGGTCTCAGCAGGAATCGACCCTCCCGATCAATATTTTAGAGATTCGAGCTATTCGGCTGGCTCTGAGGCATTTTCACCAGCATCTGGCGGGCCACCCAGTCAGAATACAATCGGACAATGCCACGGCAGTGGCATACATAAACCATCAGGGAGGTACCCGCAGCAGGGCGGCCATGCACGAGGTAAAACAGATTCTGACTTGGGCAGAGATAAATCACTCTGTGATTTCAGCGGTCCACATTCCGGGCGAGGAAAACTGGGCTGCGGATTTTCTCAGCCGTCACGGCATAGCGTCAGGGGAATGGTCGCTACTTCCGAGATTTTTCAGCAGATATGCCAACGCTGGGGAACCCCAGATGTGGACCTGATGGCTTCCAGGATAAATGCCAAGGTGCCCAACTTCGTCTCCCGGTATCGGGATCCGCAGGCATTTGCAGTGAACGCCCTGGTTCTGCCGTGGAATCAGTTTCATCTTCCATACTTGTTTCCACCAATAGCTCTTCTCCCAAGGGTGATCAGAAAGATCAGGATAGAAGGGGTTCCAGCGATATTAATCGCTCCGGATTGGCCGCGTCGCTCATGGTACGCGGAGCTGGTACAATTGCTCGCCGACGCACCCTGGCGACTGCCAGAGCGCGTGGACCTTCTCTCCCAGGGCCCAGTTTACCACCAGAACTCAGCGGTCCTGTGTTTGACGGCCTGGCCGTTGAATCTTGGATCCTGACCAGGGCTGGATTCTCTAAAAAGGTCGCCGCGACGATGGCTAGCACCCGAAAGCCCGTTTCGGCTCGCATCTACCACGGTACTTGGAAGGTCTTTTTTGATTGGTGCAGGGAACATGGTTGTTCCCCGCTTCTCTTTTCAATTCCAAACATTCTATCTTTTCTCCAGGCGGGCCTAGATTCAGGTCTAGCGCCTAGTACTCTTAGACGACAGATATCAGCCTTGTCGGTTCTTTTTCAGCGAAAGATCGCGTCTAATTTTCAGGTTAGGACCTTTATTCAAGGGGTTGTCCATATAGTTCCTCCCTACAAGGCTCCCTTAGAGGTTTGGGACCTCAATCTAGTCCTGGGAGTTCTGCAAGAGTCTCCTTTTGAACCTTTGCAGGAGGTTTCTCTGTCATTTCTTTCCTGGAAAGTGGTGTTTTTGGTAGCCATAACATCCATAAGGCGGGTTTCGGAGCTGGCTGCACTGTCTTGTCGAGCTCCGTACTTACTTTTCCATCAGGATAAGGTAGTGCTCAGACCAACACTACCTTTTTTGCCTAAAGTCGTGTCCTCATTTCATATTAATGAGGACATTGTTTTGCCCTCATTTTGCCCAGCTCCGACGCACCGACGCGCCATTCAGGAGGCTTACCGTATCAGAGGCGCGGTGGTTCCCGCAGGGATCAAGGCTCACTCCACCAGAGCGGTGGGTGCCTCCTGGGCCCTTCGGCATCAGGCTTCGGTGGAACAGGTTTGTAAGGCAGCAACCTGGTCCAGTCTGCATACCTTTTCTAAGCATTATAATGTCCATACCCAGGCTTCTGCGGATGCCAGTCTGGGTAGAAGGATTCTTCAGGGCGCGGTTGCGCACCTATAAGCAATGCTTGATTATAAATTACACTGTGGAGTCGGTTTCCCACCCAAGGGACTGCTTTGGGACGTCCCACAGTCCTGTGTCCCCAATGAGACGAAGGAGAAATACGGATTTTTGTGTTACTCACCGTAAAATCCTTTTCTCCGAGACGCTCATTGGGGGACACAGCACCCTCCCAAAGAGCCGGCTGGCTTTATATTGAGTTAACTCTATTCTCCTTAAATTGGTATCAGCAGTTTTTTTTCTGAATATACTGTATCTGTGTTAACTCTTGATTTATTTTTTAGCCTCCTACTGCTTTTTGCACTAAACTGGGTTTGCCTGCGGTCAGTGCTGAGGTGTATACGGCGGAGGAGGAGCTAACCTTTTTTATGTTTACTTAGTGTCAGCCTCCTAGCGGCAGTAGCATACACCCACAGTCCTGTGTCCCCCAATGAGCGTCTCGGAGAAAAGGATTTTACGGTGAGTAACACAAAAATCCGTATTTTGTCGTTTTGAATTTTTTTTCTCGCTACGCCGCTTAATCCTTTTTTTTTTTTTTTATTGATAGATCGGGCGATTCTGAACGCGGCAATACCTTTTTTTTTTTTTACTTTTGGCATGCTTCAATAGCCGTGACGGGGGTCGGCGATGTGCTCACTTCCGGCGGCCGGAAGCTCTAGCTAAAGGCCCACTGTCCGCTTTGACAGCGGGTTTTAACTAGTTAATAGGCGCCAGCTGATCGCGATTCCAGTCGCGCCTATTGCGGGCACATGTCAGCTGTTTATAACAGCTGACATTTTGCGGCTTTGAGGTGGGCTTACCGCCGGAGCCCACCTCAAAGCCGGGGATACTTACCAATGATGTACTATCCCGTCATCAGTAAGGAAGGGGTTAAAGTAGACATGTTGGAAGTGTTATTTATTAGCTATTTTGTGCGACATGACTCTCTGATTTAAGGGCATAAAAATTAAAAGTTTAAAAATTGCAAAACTTCCAACATTTTCGCCAAATTTCTGTTTTGTTCTCAAATAAACATAAATCATATCGAAAAATTTTACCACTATCATGACGTACAATAAGTCACGAAAACTATCTTACAATCGGTGGGATCTGTTGAAGCATTCCAGAGTTGTTACCTCATAAATTGACACTGGTCAGAATTGTAAAATTTGGCCTGGTCATGAAGGTGAAAACAGGCTTAGGGTGTGAGGGGGTTAATTAAATCCATTTTGATCTTCACACATTGCAAGTTTTTAGCACCAGATGAAGCAAAGTGGACCCAAAGCTTTACAGTCCTATTGCTATGCTTCTCTATAGGTAGGGTGTTCTGTTCAATGTATGCTTCATTATTCCTCCTCCTGACATATCATTGATCCACAGGCCCATAAAGTCCCAGTTTTGTTTCAACGCTCCACAGAACAAAATCCAAAATGTATGTTGCTTTTAATATATTGGAATCTACTTTTCTTATGCTTTGGATCAGTAAAGGTGTAAAGCTCCCATTAGGTGGCTATCAGTCGAACAATTGGCCAAAGTATTGTTCAAGCCAATAGCCATCTCCCTCATTTTATAGTAGTGTTCATTCGGCCAAGTGTTCCTGTGTTTTCTATCAGTAAGTGGCCACTTATCATCTGGAAAACAATTTGATCAGTAGTCCAAAGTCAGATATGCCCAATCAACATCTATCCGGACCGTTAGCTGGTAAGTGCCCCCATACACAATAGACTATTGTCCAAACCCGTCAGTATCGGCGGGTCTGGCACCTTAGTCTAATGTAAAGGGGGCCTTAAAAGGGGTTGTCCCCTATGAGGACAACCCCTTCTCATTCCCCCTTGTGTGCTCCCATTGTAATAAAAAAGCTTATACTCTCCTCGCGTGTCAGCGCCGTTCTGGCGGTGTCCTGAGGTTACGTTACAAGATGTCTGCACCCAATCAGCGCTGGCGTTACTGTCCCCACCTTTAGGCATAGAGATAATCAAGAGGAAGGGAAGCTGCTGCTATTTTCGCACCTCCTGATAATTATGTGTGAAAACAGGGAGAGCGACGCCAGCGCTGATTGGGCGCAGGGCTCATGTGTCATAAACATACTGTCCGTGAGCCCCGGGAACACGAAAGCCAACACCACTGGAACGGCATCGGCACAGGAGGTGAGTATAAGCTTTTTTATTTAAATGGGCCAAACATGGGAAATGAAAAGGGTTTGTCCAAGTAGTGGACAATTCCTTTACATCTTCTAGTTCAGGCATGGAGACCTTCAGCAGTTAGTATGTGCCTTGCTGTGAAAAATAAAACTTGAGTGCCTTCTGCCACTAAATGTGTTTCAGGTCTTTAGCAGTCACTTGATGGTTCTTGAACACTTGGTTACTTAGGAAACTGGTTTCTGAACTTTAAAGCTGTTAAAAGACGGAATATGTTGTGCACAACAATGTTGTTTTGACATTGCTGTGAGCTATGAACATTTTTTGCCGCGCTTTTTCAGGCGGATTCCAGATGGATTCTGTCTGAAAACGTGTATATGTACCTTATTTACGGTCATAATTAAATAAAGAAAATTGACATTCAGCAGATTCAACATCATCATGTGTAATTTTATGGTCAGAGGTCCTGAAATAAGATTTGTTAAGCCAATAATTCTGCTAATTCTGTTTTACTTAGAAAATGTTACCCTTAAAATGACTAGGGGTTTTTATGTCGCTATTTTTTTTTAACTAGAAAATATGTTAAGTATAATATGTGTTTCTGTGCGTATGTTTATAATAATAATGCATTATTACTTTTTAGATTGCCTTGAGTCAAGATGATCTCACTATCTTAATGGGTGTTCTTTTTGAGAACCTTGCTGAAACTCCATCACTTCCAAGTGCACCCCCAACATCAGAAGCAGTTAAGAGAGTTGTAAGAGAAACGAGTATGTCTTCTCAACAAACAGGTACAGTAAAGAAATAGGTAATTGTTTTTACTCCATTTGAAAAAAGCAGGGCTTAATATTTGAAGGAAATGTAATCTGTCTTGCCAGATAATGATTTAATGGGATTGGACCTTTTCGTCCTCCTTGTTGTTTGCCAATTAGACATGTGCTGAATTTTAATAACACAACTCAATAATTTAGTTCACATTACCTGTCTCTGTTTGGCCTAATTGTTATACTTAAGGTAGGCTTGCCATCAGTCTCTATATGGGTGCTGCGAATAGCTCTTTACAGATAATATGGTAGGAAACCAGTATTTTACTGGTAAAATTTTTCTTCCAGATATTTAGTTTCAGTGGCGTCCACCTGTCCATTCTTGAATTGTTACTGGATGTGTTTCCTTCTTTATAATCTAGTCTTTCGACATTATACACCAGCAAAACTTTATTAACATTTTCACTCCGAACCACATTTACTTGAAAAACAAGACAATGAAAAAGTTATGTGATATGTTGGATATTTATTTGAATGTGCACAAAAAGTATTTGAATGAAACATTATAACTACATATCAGGCTTTAGATTAAGTTTTTATTTATCACTGATTATTTGCCAGTATTTGTTCTCACTGCCCAATAAAATGTAACTGCTTTGTACTTTTGTGCAGAAAAAACAGACCCCGAATCTAACCAGGATTCCGTTGATGAGACAGCAGCTGTACCGCTGAAGTTTGGCTTTAACTTTGAATCCCTCTCCATTGTGCTCTACAATAGTGATAGTAGTAAGGTGGGTCCGTCTCTTTTACTGCAGAACTCATGTCTACTATATCTATTCTCAGAACAATGTTTTTCATTTTATTGATGGAAATAAATTGGAGGGGTTTTAGCTAATAAACATCTCTTAGCAGATAAAATAGATAATAATCTACAGGACAGTCGTGGCCAATAGTTTTGAGCCTGGCATAAATTTTGCTTTGCACAGTTTGCTTCTTCAGTGTTTAGATCTTGTTTCTTTGGTTACTGGCGTACAGTTATAAGTATTTTATACTTTTTTTTAATACTTTTATTGACAAATAGATTAAGTTTTTGTAAAGACTCAATATTTAAAGCGTTGATCCTTATTTCTAACCTTCTGTAGTTCCCAAATCCTGTCTGATGATAACCATTTTTGTATAATCAGTGATGGGCATTTTTTTATTACATTTTCTGTGTTTTTCTTTGTCCACCCTGCTTTTTGCGGATTGGCCACAGATTCTTAATGGGATTGAGATCTGAGGAGTTTCTGGACCATGGGCCCAAAATTTTAATGACTTTGTCAAGTTGATTTTAACCCCTTAATCCCGGAGTTTTTTTTTTGTTTTTTTTTTCCGGTTTTTCGTTTTTTGCTCCCCTTTTCATAGCCATAACTTTATTTTTCTGTCAATATGGCCATGTGAGAACTTGTTTTTTTGCGGGACGAGTTGTACTTTTGAACAACACCATTGATTTTACCATGTCATGTACTAGAAAACGAGAAAAAAAATTCAAGTGCGGTGAAATTGCAAAAAAAGTGAAATCCCACACTTGTTTTTTTGTTTGGCTTTTTAACTAGGTTCATTATGATTCTCCAGGTCATTACGAGTTAATAGACACCAAACATGTCTAGGTTCTTTTTTTTTATCTAGGTGGTGAAAAAAAATTCCAAACTTTGTGGGAAAAATAATGCGCCATTTTCCGATACCCGTAGAGTCTCCATTTTTCTTGATCTTGGGTTGGGTGAGGGTTCATTTTTTGGGTGCTGAGCTGACGTTTTTTATGATACCATTTTGGTGCAGATACCTTTTGATTTAATGCTATGTCGTGGCTACCAAAAAAAGTAATTCTGGCGTTTTGACGTTTTTTTCTCACTACGCCATTTAGCGATCAGGTTAATCCTTTTTTTTATTGATAGATCGGGTGATTCTGAACACGGTGATACAAATGTGTTTGATTTTTTTTTTTTTTGAATGGGGCGAAATGGGGGTGATTTGAACTATATATATATATATATATATATATATATATATATATATATATTATATATATATATATATATATATATATATATATATATATATATATATATATATATATCATATATATGTATATATATATGTATGTATGTGTATATATATATATTTTATATATATATTTATTTATTTATTTTTTTAAATATTTTTTTTTGCTTTTGGCATGCTTCAATGGTCTCCATGGGAGACTAGAAGCTGCCACAACCCGATCGCCTCTGTTACATAGAGGCGATGATCAGATCACCTCTGTATAGCAGAATTGCTCACTTGCTATGAGCGCCGACCACTGGGTGGCACTCACAGCAAGCCTGCACTGACAACCATACAGGTCTCCAGGAGACCTCTGACTGTCATGCCAATGAACCGGTGACCCACGATCACGTGACCCGTGGGCAGGTTTCCGGCCCGATGGCCGAAAGCGCGAGTTAAATACCGCTGTCAGAGTTCTACAGCAGCATTTAACTAGTTAATAGCTGCGGATGGATCGCGATTTCACCCGCGGCTATTGCGGGCACATGTCAGCTGTTCAAAACAGCTGACATGTCCCGGAAAAGATGTGGGCTCCGGCGCTGAGGGAGTCCGACATCAGTGTAAATGTGCGCCCAATGTTGGAAAGGAGTAATTAGGTGTTAAAATGAACACTGATACATTCAAGGGAACTTGGCAAGCTGTACATGCAGACCGATATGTGGACAGCATGATAAAGAGAAAAAGCACAGCAGAACGATATATAGGTCCGTTAGAAAAGATTCAGTGTAACTTTTATTTCAGCTGCAGATGGAAGGGAGGGAGACACAGGAATTCATTACTGATGGGTAGGCGGAGCCCCAGACCAGGATGTCACCTCAGATCAAAAGCGTGCTGACTGGCTGGCTCCTCCAGCTCGGGCTCCTCCTACTCAGCTCCAGTCTAAGATTTGAGGTCCCAGAGGATGGTCGCTGCTAATGCAGCTCCTCAGAAGATTTTATTATTTTATATTCGGACAGGAGACTTGGATCACCAGTTGGTCTAGAGGTCTCAGGGGTACCAGCGCTGCTGTACCCCAACCTCTCCCTTGGCGGATCTGTATTTACTCAATAGTCCCTGCAGAATCCTTGCCGGCCCTGGGGGATGAGGAGAGCTTCCCTGGCGGGGACGCAAACCACACGTGCGGTCACTGCGTTCCTCGCCCTGGGGGGAAGCATGGGCACAAGCGCCACAAATCCTGAGGGGTCCCTGTGGCGCTAAGCTGGTGAGTACTCCACACAAAATTTTATTATTAATGTGTGAGTGCTTTAGCGTCTGATGGCAGCGCTATTACATGTATATCAGTATGCTTCAGCGCTGCGGTGACAGCGCTATTACATGTTTATCAGTGTATTTCACCAGCCTCTCCCTTGGCGGATCTGTAACTACATAATGGTCCCTGCAGAATCTTGCCGGCCCTGGGGGATGAGGAGAGTTTCCCTGGCGGGGGCGCAAACCACACACTGGGGTCACTGTGCTTCCGCCCTGGGGGGAAGCATGGGCATAGCGCCAGAAACCCCTGGGGGTCCCTGTGGCGTTTCGGCTGGTGAGTACTCCACATTTTGGTAAAATGTGTGTGAGTGTTTTAGCGACTGCTGCGGCAGCCGCTGTACATATATATGCCGGTGACTAGTTTTTCTATGTCCGCAGGAGGATGCCTGCAGGACGAGGGAAATGAGGGGAGTACGCGCTCTTTTTATTTTTTGAATTTCGCGCCGCTTCTGAGTTTGCGCTTTACTGCAGCCTCCATTTCCGGCTCCTCTACATGGAGCACACGGAGGCAGAGCGCGGCGGCCATTGCTGATAAAGCGCTGCAGGCTGAAAGCTCCCCGGATCGTTCTCCTCCCCTCCCGGCAAGAATACGTGACCAGCTTGGTGAGTCGCTTCTAGCCCGCCGGGCAGAAGCTTAACCCCTTCACCTCCACAGCGCGGGCGCCGTCTGGGGCACTTCTGAGTGACAGATTGAGCTGTCCTGCAGCTGTTCTCGCATAAGGGGCACACTCTTTTAATATTAATAAAGAGGCTGTGGGGAGTCTGCGACATTAATGCTGCCACTATACGTTTCCGCTGACTATCCTGATGGCGTCGCATAATATTGCGATCGTTTGTGTGTCATTTTTAGTGTCGCTGGTGGCTGCCAATCTGGGCAATCACATAGGCGATTAGCGATCTCCTTGACAACTTTGGCGGTCATTGCGTTATAAAAATCAGCGCAATTTTTTAGCGATCTTGTGGAACGTTTTCTGTTTAGTGTGGCATGGCTGTCCTGCAGCTGCGACCTTATAAGAGGCGCCTGAGATTCGCACACCCTTTTTCATTATCAAGGTTGTGGGGAGTCAGCTACTTTAACCCCTTCTTAGGAGGTTAACTCTTAATGGGAGATAGCTGGGGTAGCTCTCGCTTTAGAGCTTTAACCCTTCAGCGTTTGTTTTTTATTTAAGTACTGCTCTGGTTACTGACAGGTTTATCCTGCCATATACTATGCAAGGGCATGTCAGAGACCCTCTCCCAGATCCGCTACGGATCAGCCTCGCGTATCTCCTCTTTGAGGAGAGTTTTCTGAGTTGGCAGCTCTTTCTTGTTCGCCTCCTTTTCTGGGTTTTTTTCCGGATCGTGTAGTGCTTCGCACACGGACACGCAGACCTCGACTCATGCACGGTCAGAGGTTCCAGTGGTGTCAAAATGGAGGCCTTCACTGGTTTCTATTGATGACTTTTTAGGTTATGGAGTGTCAACTAGATCCTCTCAAGGAAGCGACACAAATCGGTGCTTTCCTTCTCGCTTAGCGAAGAAGTCCGATTCGGACAAGGAGGATCGGCAGGGACACCCTGCCTCTCTCAGGGGCCGTACTAAAATTTCTGTGGAAGCCATGTGGACGTTACAGTTACCGGAGGAGGTAACTAGTCATCCTGGTAAGTCGGCCCGGATGTTGCAAGGGTCGCATGGGTCGCGACGACCTTACAAACTGTATCCGTTTTTCTACGGGGTTATTTGTTAATTGGACCCCTTCTCCTGAAGTGAATGTCCCTTTATTCCAGCTTAGCAAATCTTCCTTGTAAAAGGGAAGACGAGTCTGCAGGACACGCTGAACAGAAGAACGGAGATGGCAACAATTTCCATCTGTGTAGCCGTGGATCATAGATTCGGTATTAAGGATCTAGGTGTACTTGTTAAGTTCCCCTGAGCCGGTTGGACCGTCTAAGGACGGCGTGGCAAGTTTCCCTCTATCAAGGTAGATGGGCTTTTCTAGTTGAAGGATAATGCGTCACTGCTATCCAGGGCGCAATCCTCGGCAGTTACAGTCAGAAGAGCACTGTGACTTGGATGGAACGCAGTTTTCCAACAGGGTTTGCTATCTTTAGCTTAGAAAGTGGTCAGCTATTTGACTGACCTCACGGAGCTGACGCCAAGGCAAAGGCAAAAGAAGCAGCTTTACCGCAGCGCAGAGCTGTGACTTCTGCGTCTGGCAGGACTAGTGCCGATAGTTATCGGCAGTCCTTTTCGGTTCAAGGGATGATCTGACCAACCCTCTGGGGGTTTGTGTCGTCTCTCTCTTTTTTTTTAAAAAAAAAAAAAAAAAAGAGAGGGGGAATTCTCAGAAATTCCGCATACCCTGGAAACAGAACTTCTGTTAAGGCAGAAGCTGGCAAAAAAAATAAATAAATAAAAAATCCGCTAAGGCGGACTGACTTCTGACATTCCGTCAGAGCTGAACATGAAGTCGCTTCGCTCAGTTATGGCAGCCCTGTCGCAGAACGATCAATCGTCATTCGCGACGCTTTTTGGCATGTTCCCGTCGGAAGACCTCACCAGCGCTTCCTTCGTTTTTTGCCATAGAATCAACCATTACCAGGTTGTGGCTCGACCATTCGGCTTGGCCTTAACGCCCAGAATTTTTACAACGATTCTGACGCCTAAATCTCATGGCAATTCTTCGAGGACGGGGACTTACGATTCGTCCCTATTTGGACGGCCTTTCGGTTGTGGCCTCGAAGGGGAAGTCGTCTCTGGAATCGTCGCAGGCAATCCTGTTTTTGAGGATGCATTTCGACACGGTACGGGCGGTGTTGTCCCTACCTCCAGACAAGCAGGCATGTCTGCTCCAGCATGTACAGACTATGAAGTCTGCGACAGCAGTGTCCCTTCGGAAGGTATGCGCCTTCTGGGTCTGACGGTGGCGTCCATGAGGTTTTTTTTTTCCGTTTGTCCAATTTCATTCCAGAGCTCTCCATAGGCTCATTCTGAGTCGTTGGGATCAATCGCAAGGTTCGCTGGATTGCAGCGTCACCATCTTTCACAGGGTGCGAGAATCCCGAGGATGGTGGTTATGTCCAGGAGCGTTATCCCTGGGAAAGCCTTTCCTCCCTCCGAAGTGGTCGGTCACAGGAAGATGGATCCCGGGGAATGGAGCCTCCACCCGGAAGTTTTTTGCACTACTGTGCTCCCGTTGGGGGACTCCCCAAGTGGTTTGATGGCATCCAGGTCCAATGCCAAGTTACCGACGTTCATGTCCAGGTACAAGGACCCGAAGGCTGTGGCGGTGGATGCTCTAGTGGCTCAGTGGGATCAGTTCGAGCTGATCTATGTATTCCCGCCGATATCCTTACTTCCTCTAGTACTGCGTCGGATCAGACTAGAGAGAATTTCAGCTATTTTGATAGCTCCAGATTGGCCAAGGAGGGTGTGGTTCTCGACAATAATGTCGCGGTTGGCGGCACCTCCTTTTCCGCTTCCTCTTCAACCGGACTTGTTGACTCAGGGGCCCGTTTTGTCATCCGGACTTGATGTCTCTGCGTTTGACGGTGTGGCTCTTGAGACCGAAATTTTAACCCATAGAGGTTTTTCAGCCGAGGTCATTGCTACTCTTCGTGCTGCGAGAAGTCCGGCTAGTACTAGGATTTACCACAAAACTTGGGAAACCTTCTTTTCGTGGTGTTTGGGGTCCTCTCGGAACCCGAGAAAATTTTCCATTCCCAATCTGTTGGCTTTTCTGCAGCATGGGCTAGACAAGGGTTTGGCAGTTCAGCACCCTGAAAGGTCAGATTTCTGCTCTGTCCTTATTGTTCCGGAGAACCATTGCTTCGAATAGGGACGTGCTCTCCTTTTTCCGCGGTATAGCTCGTAAGTTTCCGCCGCGGAAGGCACCCGTGTCTCCTTGGCGGCTCAACCTTGTTTTGGAAGCTTTTCAGCATAACCACCAATGCCAGCCTGACGGGCTGGGGGGGGTGTTTGGAACAATCTCTGGATTTAGGGGGCATGGTCATCGGAAGAGTCTGTCCTTTCGATCAACATCCTGGAATTGAGGGCGATTTTCCTTTGCCTCCAGCATTGGACGGTCCTTTTGAGCGGTCTGCCGGTCCGAGTGCAGACAGACAATGCGACGGCTGTCGCGTTTATCAATCACCAAGGCGGTACAAGGAGTTCCAGACTCATGGTGGAGGTGTCCCGAATTCTGATTTGGGCCGAGGGCAGTTTACCAGCCATTTCGGCGATTCACATTCCAGGGGTTCAGAATATTACCTAAAGTGGTGTCACATTTTCATGTTAACCAGGATATTGTGTTGCCCTCATTCTGTCCGGATCCGAAGAATGCGAAAGAGCGAGCTTTGCACACATTAGATTTAGTGCGGGCCTTGAAGTTTTATCTATCTATTACTCAAGGTTTTCGTAAGACGGACTCCCTATTTGTGGTTCCAGCTGGTCTTCGATGTGGTCAACGAGCTTCCAAGGATTCCATAGCTCGTTGGATCCGGTCAGCTATATTGGAAGCTTACCGTCTTCAGGGTGAATTTTGCCTGATTAAGTTTCGAGCCCATTCCACGAGAGCTGTGGCTTCATCGTGGGCTTTTCTTCAAGGTGCTTCGGCAGTGCAGCTCTGCCGGGCGGCAACTTGGCACTCTGTCCACACGTTTACAAAGTTTTATAAAGTGGACGTCAGTGCTTCCGCTGATGCAGCCCTCGGACGTAGGGTCCTGCAGGCAGCTGTAGTTTAAAGTTCTAGATGAACTTGTGTTTAGCGCTGTTTGCGCATTTTTTCTGTTAAGGTTGTTGGGTTTCTGCCTTTTGTTGGTTTTTTCCCACCCTTATTTTTGAACTGCTTTGGGACGTCCCATCAGTAATGAATTCCTGTGTCTCCCTCCCTTCCATCTGCAGCTGAAACACGGATTTTGGTAAGAACTTACCTGTAAAATCCTTTTCAGCGAAGGAAGGGAGGGAGACACAGCACCCTCCCAAGGCAGAAGTGTGTTGATGTTTTCAGATGCAGCGCGACCCTTATCTGATAGCGATTATCTGGGCTGAGGTTAGCGCGCTAAGGCTCTGTTCCAGCATCGCCAGCTCATCGCAGTAGTCAGGTTCCGTGAGTAGTATCTGGAACTCTGTGGTTTTTTGGCTTTCTTTGCATGCATAACCTGTATCCTTGTGTTTTTTCTCTGAAGTTCCTTCAGAAGGGGTTATGTTGCTCCGCTGGTGATCTTGGTTCTTTCCTAAAAGCTTTGGTACGACTGGAGCTGAGTAGGAGGAGCCCGAGCTGGAGGGGCCAGCCAGTCAGCACTCTTTTGATCTGAGGTGACATCCTGATCTGGGGCTCCGCCTACCCATCAGTAATGAATTCCTGTGTCTCCCTCCCTTCCTTCGCTGAAAAGGATTTTACAGGTAAGTTCTTACCAAAATCCGTGTTTTATTCATAGAAATTCATTGTGTTTGTATGCATATGAGCTCTCTGGGTGGTCCTCCTCAGTGTATGACAGCTCTCTGCATATGCAGTCAGAGGCGAGACTGTCAATCACTGAGTGGAACCACCCACTGGACTCGTATGCATACAAACACCAGGAATGCAAGGTTTACTATAAGTTTTGCCCAAAAAAATGTCTATCAATCTGATCAGCTTCTGCTGGTCTAGGATCCATCCTGCAGATAAAATGCGATTTTCAACATGACCGGTTCCCTTTAAACTATTGTGTAGGACTTACTATTCATTTATTACATAGACTCAATCACAACCCATAGACATAGATGCTTTGTCAGTTCAAATGTATCTAACTGCACTTAAAACATTTATCCACCATCTGCATTAGATCTGACTAAGAGTAAGGAAGACATTTCCTAATTTTGTTATGGAACATTTCCCATGTTTCTCGTGTTGCAATCTCTTTGACCCAAAAGACATGTGGAAGAGCGGCTCCTTTTGTTCTTGATGTGAACTAAATAAGACATGGGCTTGGGTCTGTGGACTTGATTAAGGGCTGATATTTTGCCTCAATGTAATGAAGATTTATGAAAATGATAAGGACTGGAACAAAAGTTAGTTGCAAAACTTCTCATTAGCCAATCAATAAACTTTATGTACATAAACACAGGAAGCCCATTTAAAGGCGTCTTCCCACAAGCAAAATAAATTTTTAATCAACAGATCTTGGAATAAAAATAAGTTCCACAATTGAATGTATTTAAAAAAATGTTCCTGTGCTGAGATAATCTTATATGTGCCCCTGCTGTGTACTGTGTAATGTCTGTGTCTGACCGTACAGGGACATGGTCTGATCATACCACAGCTACTGGGCAGGGGGGGTGGTGGTGGTCAAAAAAAAAAATATACAGAGGGGGCTGCGTGAAATAAAAGCTGCTGCTTTCTGTGAGGCAAAACCTTTCACTGCCTGTTCAAAAACGCTTAACTCACAGAAACATCTGTGATCCCATGCTGTAATGCCTGTATACTCTTTTGCTTCCTCCCCTGCCCAGGAGCTGTGCTGTGATCAGACCATGTTCCTGTACAGTCACACACTGCCATTACTCAGTACACAGCAGGGGCACATCTATAAGAACCAGAGTCTAGATGAAGCTGAACAGACAATAGCCAAACTCTTAAAATATGCTGTCCTCCCTCTGTGCTGAGCTGTGAACAGTACGCCAGGAGTTGCAGTGTAACAGCATAGAATAAACTAAGAGCGGCACTCACCATATCCTGAGATTTAAAAGTCCTTTACTTCAAGTTACAGGCCATCTATGCAGTGTCCTCTTCTTTCCTGCACACCCCTGCTCACCGTTTTGATGTCCTGTGTCTTGCATTAAAGAACTTTAAATCTCAGAATGTGGCAAGTGCCGTTCTTCATTTATTCTATGCTGTTCAACATAACATAGTAACATAGTTATTAAGGTTGAAGGAAGACTTTAAGTCCATCTAGTTCAACCCATATCCTATCCTAACCTGCCCTAACATGTTGATCCAGAGGAAGGCAAAAAAAAACCCAAGTGGCAAACAGTAAGCTTCACATTGGGGAAAAAAATTCCTTCCCGACTCCACATACGGCAATCAGACTAGCTCCCTGGATCAACGCAGTATCTAGGAAACTAGTGAATATAGCCTGTAATATTATACTTTTCAAGAAAGGCATCCAGGCCCTTCTTAAATTTTAGTAAGGAATCACTCATTACAACATTAGACGGCAGAGAGTTCCATAGTCTCACTGCTCTTACAGTAAAGAATCTGCATCTGTGATTATGGCTAAACCTTCTTTCCTCCAGACGTAAGATAGACATAAGATTATCTCAACACAGGAACATTGTTTTTAACACATCTAATTGCGGAAATTATTAATTCAAGATCTATTTATTAAAATTAACTTTGTTCATGGGAAAATCCCTTTAATCTAATTGCTTTCTGAATGATGATGTGTTGTTTTTTTTTTAGGTGGCTTCTGACTGGCTGCATAATGAAAACTTACGCCTGGGAGAACTGAGGCTTCATCTTCTGTCATCTTCAGGAAAGATGAGTGCCGACAGCGCAATGGACTTTTCATTTCAACTCAAATCGTGCACTCTTGATGATCTTAGGGAGGGAGTAACCAGGGCCACATCCAGGTCTGTCTGTTCACACACGTCACTTTCTCTTTTATGTTATCTTTCCGACCTTTCGTCTCCCCTAAACAATGATGCTGCTTTTAGTCAAAGCTTTTTTTTAATTGTGCTTGAACGGGTTGTAAGCACCCTGATATATATGATCCAAATATGGGCCGAATCGGCTATTCGTCGGCGCATATACATACATCTCGTACTGCATCAGCGGTATTGGATTTTTTCGGCTTATGATACAGCCTGTGCTTACTGTCAGCTGAAGAAGTTTAACATGCCTGATCGGTCTTTTGATGGATAACAAATATTTGTTTATAAGGCATGGCTCAAAATGAACATTCATTTGTTTTGCCAAGGCAGCAGACAGTCATTAGTTATGGTCAAAATTATCCTATATGACCAACCTTTATTTCTGATGTGGATTAAGAATCTGTCTTTACGTGGCCAAGATATACCATATTTTTTGGACTATAAGACACACTTTTTCCCAAGAAAACTTGGGAGTAAAATGGGGGGGTGCATCTTATAGTCCAAACACAGGCTTACCAGGGGGTTGCGGCAGTGATGTAGCAGCGGAACCGGCCGCGGCAGAGGTGTGGCGATGCTGAGGCTCGGTGTTAGTGGTGCGGAGTGCATCCTTGGTTTCCTTGCAGCCATCTTCCTGAAGCCGTAGGCCGCCTCTGGCGGCGCGTGCACAGATTGAGATCTCGGCGGCACTCTGCTTTAGGAAAATTGCCGCTGGAGGCTGCGCGTGCGCAGATTGAGATCTCGGCGGCCATTTTCCTGAAGCTGAGGGCCTCCGAGATCTCAGTCTGCGCACGCGCAGCCTCAGAAAGATGACTGCCGAGTAACAAGTGATGCGCTCTGCTCGCAGTGGACACCGGGCCGCAGCGTTGCCACATTTCTGTCACTAACATCCTGAGTAAGAGTCCCTGCTCCATGCTCTGCCTCACTGCTGACACCGGACCCACAGCATCGCACTCCGGGACTTCAGCATTGCCCCACTTCTGCCGCCGCTGACTTCCTGAGGAATCGACCATGCCTACGCTGACCACGCTCTACCACCGCCGGCCCTCAGGTATAAGATACCTTAAATTCGGACAGTAAGACGGACCCCCATCTTATAAAAAAGCATTTTCTGCTATTTTCCACCCCAAAATTTGGGGTTCGTTCTATGGGCTGGTGCGTCTTGTAGTCCGAAAAATATGGTATCCCTTTATGAAGTCTAGTGTGGCCACAAGAATACTAATAAATTAAATTTAGCATTTTATTTATTTACCCTTTATTTATCTTGTGCATTATTTCTGTGAAATTACTTAAAATAAAAGCTGTTTGTGATCCTCTAAATGCATATAAAACATCAGCATAACTGATCTATCATTTACTTTTTACCAGAATGATTGACCAGAAAGATGCCTCTTGCACACGCAGTATGATTGATATAAGCTACAAGCAAATAGGACAAGATCGTTCCATCACGGCTATCTTGGAGAAACTCTATGTGTGCGCAAGTGTGGAATTCCTAATGACTGTAGCCGACTTCTTTATACAGGCCATGCCTCAGAGTCCGGCCACAGAAAAACCTCTGCAAATCCATTCTAGGCCATCCACTCCGACCAAGACAAAAGCAGACAGAGGAGGTATGCTGTATTTTTTTCTTCTTTCTTTTCTAAATATGCAACAATGCTCATTAGTTGACTATCAGGCTGCACTCTGAGAATTTGGTCAATGTTTTTAGCTCTCTGACATAGAAAAAGAGTGTGGTACTATGTATGGTTAGGACAGAATAATTTATGATAGTCTTTATTAATGTTACAACTTCCGTACTCCGTCCCCAAAAATGTTTCTTTAATGTTTCTTTGTTTTGAGACAGGGGCTCAAAAACACTCTTTGCATAGTTTATGGCACTTAAGTGGCGTAAATGAAAATGAATTTGTTTTGCAGGTTGACAAATGGCTAGACAGCCGACTGCCCAAATTCAGCATCTTTCTCTTAAAGGGCTTGAGCTATTATCACTAAACTTGACATTATTTTTTTAGTTTGCATAAAAATATATATAGGCGAAAAATCTTCCATGTTGCTTTCCTTTTGACATCATGAAGTTTTCCAGAAAGTAATAGGAAAAATATATATACTACTGTTAACACTCATTTGACTTTACTCACAGTGTAATTCAAAAACACACAAGAAAAAAAAGACAATAGTGCAAACTATGTAGGAATGTCGAAACACAGCAAATAAACCACATTGAATTGCTCATAAATGGATGTCATCAACGTAATAGCATCAAAACATACTAGCCCTATAGTGTTACCAATAGAGCACACCAGACCCTATAGTAGTATCTGTACAATGGTGCATTGCATCAAAATGAATAAAATCACATTGCAGTACCAATAGCATAATTGTAGCCATGTTAACTTTATCATCAGTTTATAAGCACATTCTTAATGGCATGCAGTCATGCAGGGGAAAATAATTATTTGATACACTGCTGATTTTGCTAGTTTTCCCACAAGAATAGAGAGGTCTGTAATTTTTATCATAGGTACACTTCAACTGTGAGAGACAGAATCTTAAAAAAAAATGCAGAAAATCACATTGTATGATTTTTACATATTTTGCATTTTATTGCATGAAATAAGTGTTTGATACTGTAGAAAACAGGAAACAAGTTTGTGCACACTGCTGCAGGAATTTTGGCCCACTTTTCTATACAGGTCTTCTCCAGATCTTTCAGTTTTCGGGACTGTCGTTGGGCAACGCTGAGATTCAGCTCCCGCCAAAGATTTTCTGTTGGCTTCAGGTCTGAAGACTGTCTAGGCCACTTTAGGACCTTCAAATGCTTCTTACAGAGCCACTCCTTAGTTGCCCTGATTGTGTGTTTCGGGTCATTGTCATGATAGAAGACTCAGGCACAAGCCATCTTCAATACTTACTGAGGGACAGAGGTTGTCGGCAAAATGCTCACAATACATGACCCATCCATCCTCACATCAATACAATGCAGTCGTCCTGTCTCCTTTACAGAAAAGCGTCCCCCAAAGTATGTTTCCCCCGCCAAGCTTCACAGTTGAGACTGTGTTATTGGGGTTGTACTCATCCTTCTTCTTCCTCCAAACATGGCGAGTGGACTTGATACCAAAAAGTTCTATTTTGGTCTCATCTGACCACATGATCTTCTCCCATGCCTTCTCAGGATCATCTAGGTGGCCATTGGCAAACTTCAAACGGGCCTGGACATGTGCTGGTGTGAGCAGGGGGACTTTGATTGCCCTGCAGGATTTTAATCCATGACAGCATAGTGCGTTACTAATGGTAATGTTTGAGACTGTGGTCCAAGTTTTCTTTAGATCATTGACCAAGTCCTCCAGTATAGTTCTGGGCTGATTCCTGACCTTTCTCAAAATCATCCTTGCCACATGAGGGGAGATCTTGCATGGAGCTCCAGTCCAAGGCAGATTGACAGTCATCTTGTGTTTCTTCCTTTTTCTATTATTTGTGCCAACAGTTGTTGCCTTCACACCAAGCTGCTTGCCTATTGTCCTGTAGCCCATCCCAGCCTTGTGCAGTTGTACAATTTTGCCCATTGTGTCCTTTGGCAGCTATTTGGTCTTGGCCATGGTGTAGAGGTTGGAGTGTGATTTAGTGCAATTAATACAAGTAATTAGTGCACAGCATTAGGGCTTCTTAAAGAAAAGCGAACAGGTCTATAAGAGCTAGAATTCTTGCAGGTTGGTAGGTGATCAAATATTTATTTCACGCGATAAAATGCGATTTAATTATGTAAAAATCATACAATAAGATTTTCATTTTTTTTAGGTCCTGTCTCTTAAAGTTGAAGTGTATCTATGATGATAATAATTACAGACCTCTCCATTTTTTATAACTGGGAAAATTTGCAA
>JARQOD010000004.1:351289251-351461421 GCA_033576555.1 Oophaga sylvatica
AAAGATGGGGGCTTAGTGCCGGAGCCCACATTAAAGGGAGGGACACGACATGTGCAGTACAGCGAATGTCGTGAAGGGGTTAAATTTTATATATAGTCAATCTGGAAAAGTAGGTAGTGTTTACAAAAAAATATACAAAGATGTTACAAAATGGAAACACAACGATACGGTATATACAATCACATGATATAAAAGGGAAAACCAAAGAAAAAGTACTAAACCTGACTCACACAAATGGTTCAGAACTTAGTGGAGGGAGGTGCTCCTTTCAGGAAATGGACAGAACCACAGCAAGCTGTACTATCTAGAACTGACATGACAAAAAACACATACCTCCAATTGGTGAGCTCATATGGGGGCTGGTTGTTGGATATGCTAGGTTTTTTAGATGTTTGAGATACCCAACTTTCAGGATATCTTTTGCTCCCAGGCGGGAGATATTGTTGTCATGTTTCCTATTACAATTTTACCTTTCTATTAAGATGAAACATGGCATGGATAGCATCATCCATCTAAACTGATATTAAGTTGCAAGTGTTCGGCAGGCCTTACGGTGATGTGAGTGAACACGTTATGTTTGTCCCTTCGTAACAACTCTGGAAATGTATCTCCCATAAATATATGATTGATGCAAACCCCAATATTCAACACTGACCACTGGCTTCAGAGAGTGTTAGATAATTCTTTAGAACAGAGAAAGCCTCTTTTCTTCTCCTCCTCTGAGTATACAAATCCTATACTTGTTATCTGATTCTCATCAGATCCCTTGTTGTAATTAACTGTTTAAAGCAGGAGGACCTACTTCAGTAGAGGCTGAAGTGTCAGCTCTTTTTCACTTTCCCAATTATAATTAATTAATCCCATATGTTCAATGTGAGGGAGATATGTCACTTCTCCGGAGATATCCAAATGAATTTTGCAGTTTTTCTCTATGACATTTTAGAAATAATGTTTTTTTGTATAATTTCTAGCTTACATTGACTACCTTTCTACAGGGAAGTGATCTTTCTTGTTTCCTGTTTTATAATTCTATACCTCTCAACATTTTGATCCAAAACACCTAAATACTGCTTGAATCACTTTGTTTCTAAATAGGCCATACCAGGTCAAGCCATAATAAACCAAGTAAAAACTGTTGGAGCGTATTTCTGTCATAAGTGGCGTCACTTTTGTGACATAAATTCTGATAAATTTGCTGGCTGCGTTTAGCTAACCTTTGTAAGATGCTGCCCGCAGCCAGCTGAATAAAAAGTTTTCTGAGGTTATGCAATGACAAACTAATATTAAATATTTCATGCAGACCACCATGATAAAAACCCAACTTAACGCATTATAGTTTATGGAGTACAGAAGGTAAGGTGCCTGAAACTGTCAATAATTTCATTGTTCTGCTCTGTAATGTGAATATAGTCTTAAACCCAAGTTTTTAAATCAATGACATACCCATATTTTTTTCTGAAATTATATACCTTACACATTGTGCAAAAAAATTTTTTTACACTATTGAGTGCCTTTATGCAGTTTAGCATCAAAACAACATTTTGTAAATCTGCATTAAAATTAATCTTTGTGGCTGAAAGCGTGATGCAAGCAGAGCTTGAGATGAACATTACTTACAAAAAAAAATTTCACATGTGAACAGTTTATACCGTTATGTTATTTTCAGCTACATCCCAAGTTGCCCTACAGTTGTTTTTGCCTGCCTATTTAGGTTTTATGCTATCTGGTGTTAATGTAAGAGCTCTATGTATTAATCTAAAGGGTCTATCGTGATATCGTACTAGTATTATATAGTGAACTGTGTTCTTGGTGACAATATGCAAATTGTCTCTTCAGAGAGTAAGAGGACTTGCACTCTAGTGTCACCTATTGGTAGTAGCAGTCCTGCAAGTCAATATGGACCCTTTAACAAACCATGCAATATGACTTGGAATACAAGCCAAATCAGAATCTGTTAGCAAACACAGTGTTATGGGCATTGCAAAGTATGAAATCTGATTTGCCTGGTTGAGAGGCTAAGACTGGGATCTAAGGTGTAAGTTTCCTCCTAATTGAGAGTGACATGCCAGGTCTGGCTTACCAGTATGAAGGGAATTAAACGCCTTGTACGCTTCTCTGTCTGCAGATTGCACCATGTTTGCAAATTAAGATTCTGATTTGGCTTTTATCATATTCGGTCATATTGCAAGGCTCGTTAAACTGTCAATATTGACTTGTAAGATTGCCACTTCCAATAAGTGACACTAGAGTTCAAGTAGTCTTCCATTCTGATGAGACAATTTGCATATTTAATTTCCCAAAGGAGTATGCAAGGCGTTTAAGTCTCCGCATGTCACCCTCCAGAAGGAGAAAACTTACCCCTTAGAATAGATCTTAGTGATGATGTTTCACTATATACTTTACTGTGGGCTATTATTAATGTATGTGATTTTTGCCTTTTATTTTTTTGTGATAGATTTATTATTGGGTGGTTGTCTTAAAGGGGTGGTTCAAAGGCTTAAGTAAATTTTATCCAAAGCTGTATCTATTTGATGCCATAATCCAGGTTATTTTCTATTATACTTGCTGTAAAAATTCCCTACCATTCCCTAACTACGCTTTATTAACTGTTTACTCTATTTTTCACTTTACCTATGACAGCAAACCTGAGAGCAGGATCTGCCCAATTACTGAAATAAAAGGGTGACACCTCTCCCCCGCATCAGTTGGTTTCCTGTCCTTGATGGGAACCTTGTGCTAAGATACGGTAGTGAAGATGGAAGGACAAGCTTACTCAGCCCTGTCTTGGCATCCAGAAAAGCAGGTGGCATGCCTGTGGCACCAACCTTCAGCATCCTGGAAGCGCTGTCCACAGGGAGCTCTGCTGTACGTGCCGGCACGGGCAGTAGATACAGAGATGCTGAGCATGTCTGGGACCGCCGTGCCGCCCTCCCCCTCGCTGATGTGACGGGCTCAAGGCCCATTGGAATTGGGTGTGCCAGAGTGACTTCATAGGATTCATGATGGCGGCGCCCTGTGCGAGTATCACCGCCCAGGGCGCGCAGGGATATGGTGCATCCTGTTTGGATCTCGCAGGGGGGTGGCAGATTCTGGAGGGACCAGAGGAGGTGGACCAGGAAGGAGGTACTGTGGGTCTCTCACAAATTGGGGTCATACCACAGACAGCATGGACACAGCAAAGGGGACAGCCATTCAAGTGGTAGCTGTCCCAGTCAGGGGAACAGAGTGTCTCAGGACACCACGGTGTCCAGAGAGGATGCTTAGTGTATCCCACAACAGCCTCCGAAAGTTCTAACAAAAAAAAAAAGCTTATACTAAGAAGAACAACAGTGTGCTATTTAAAATACCGCTAGCAGTGGACTGGCAGAAAAGTCTCTGTACACCCATGCATCCAGAAGACAATTAGGGCGGAGACCCCGAACTTTGCCACAAGCCTTAGATCCATCCTTCATCATGCTGTGGTGGAAGACTCCCTAAAATCCCTATTAAAAAAGGGAAAAGGAAGTCTAGGGAAGTGTTTTCTGTATCTGATGTTTCCCCGTTATCATAAGGGGAATACCAGAGTGAATCTTCTTCCTCATCCTCCTCGGGCAATGACATGGGGGGCAGACCGTGTTTCCCGGTGGAGGATACGGATAAACTAGCAAAGGCCATTAGGACAACACTGGGCCTGAAAGAGGAGAAGATGACTAAATCTCGGTTATCTACTCACTATATGGGTGTGCACTATAAATTGGGTGTTTGATGTGGTGTCGGTTATGTTTATAATGTTGTTGGAGGTCCTCTCATGCTCTGTAACCCAACTGATGCAGGAGAGGTGCCGGCCTTTTATTTCAGTAGGTTTCCTGTACTTGGTGGGCAGATACATCTCTTAGGTGTGTTGTCAAGGGTTCTGGAAAAAACGGTGAGTAACCTTGGTGTTTTTTTTACTTTTTGTCTGATCATGAATTGTTTGAGAGCCCCTTGTGCATCCTGGGATTCTCAAACGAAGCATCATCAAGGGGCAGAGGATGCGGTCACTGCCACAGCCCCTGCTCCCTTCCTGAGACCAAGTGTCATCAGTGACGCTCATTTTAGCGGCGAGGCTGGTTGCTGTGCTGTGCGATGTGCACAGTGAACAGCGCCCACTCTCTTGTCTGCTCAGAGCTGCAGTAATGAGCTTGACAACACAGTGGTCTTACAATACCCAGCGTGCAGGAGATCCGTGCCACCACTGTAGATGATGTCACTGGTCTCTGCTGGATATTGAAACACCGTTGTGTTGCCGGCTCATTACTGCTGATCTGAGCTTAAGAGAGCAGGCGCTGTCACTATGCACATGGCACAGCTCAGGGACAAGCTCCACTCCTGAAACGAGCGTAACTGATAATGCTTAGTTTCAGTGAGGAGGCTGTCACATTGACCGTGACATTGATGACTCTTCAGTTGATTATCCCGGGATGTACTGGGGGCTCTCAAACGAATTGTCATCAGACAGGAAGTAAAAAAAAAAAGAAATAGAGTAAGGGTAAGTTCACACGGTGTTTTTTCAGCGTTTTTTTTCTGCAGTAAAACCTGATCTCTTGCCAGGAAAGAAGCTGCAGAAAAAAGCATGTTTTCCTTGTTTTTTCTTGTATTTTTTTGTGCGTTTTTTGCTGCAGTTTTGGCATGCTAGATTTGTCCTCTTGTGCATGCTAATAAAGTTAAGTGTTGAAATAAAAAATAGAATCAGGTTTTGGCACAAAAAATGCAGCAAAACTTGATATCTGCGTTTTTGGTTCTTTTTTTCAGTGTTTTTTCACCACCATTCATTTCAAATGGTGAAAAACTCTGAATGAAGTGACATGCTCCATTGTGCAAAAAAAATGCAAAGCACAAGTCCTGTTGACAAAAAAAAAAGCAAGCTGTGTGCATGAGATTTCTGAAATCTGATACAATTTGCTAGTACTGTAAAATACAGCTGAAAATTTGCATAAAAACTGCAAAAATGCCTAGTGTTGTTAGGGAATGGTTAGGGAATTTTTAAAGCAAGTACAGCGGAGAAAATAAGCATTTGATAGCCTGCCAATTTTGCAAGTTTTACCACCTACAAAGAATGGAGAGGTCTGTAATTTTATCTTAGATACACTTCAACTTTGAGAAGCAGAATCTAAAAATAAAAAAATAAAAAAAACAGAAAATTGTATGATTTTTACAATACTACTTTGAATTTTTTTGCATGAAATAAGTATTTGATCTCCCATCAACAAGCAAGAACTCGGGCTCTCACATACCTGTTAGTTTTTAATTAAGAAGCCCTTCTGCTCTGCACTCGTTATCTGTATTTATTGCACCTGTTTGAACTCATTACCTGTATGAAGGTACTGCCACACTAAACAATCCCGCTATCGATCACGATAATGACGCATACTAATGCGATCGCTAGCGGGATTGTTTCTATATCGCTAAGTGCGGCCACATTTAGCGATATAGTTAACGACGCTATCGCCGTTAGCGATCTTCTTAACGACTTTAGCGGTACAAAGGTACCGCTAAATCGCTAAGAAAAGGTGCCACACTAGCGATATATACTTACCCAGCGGGAGCGCCGACGAGAAAATAGGGTCCGGAACGATTCCAGCGACGAGCGAGATCACAGCAGGAAGCTCGTCGCTGGCAGCTGCCGCACTGAACAACATCGCTAACGGGATCGCTAAATAGTGACGTTTTTTAGCGATCCCGTTAGCGATATTGTTCAGTGTGGCATACCCTTAAGAGACACCTATCCACACACTCAATCAATCACACTCCAACCTCTCCACCATGGACAAGACAAAAGAGCTGTATAAGGACACCAGCGACAAAATTGTAGACATGCACAAGACTGGGGCCCAGGACAATAGGCAAGCAGCTTGGTGAGAAGGCAACAACTGTTGGCACAATTATTAGAAAATGGAAGAAACACAAGATGACTGTCAATCTTCCACGGTCTGGGGCTCCATGCAAGAACTCGTGAGGTAAGGATGATTCTCTGAAAGGTCAGGAATCAGTCCAGGACTTGTCATGGTCAAAGAGCTGAAGAGAGGTGGGACCACAGTCTCAAACATTACTGTTCATAACACACTATGCCGTCATTGATTAAAATCCTGCAGGTCACGCAAAGTCACCATGCACAAGCCAGCACATGTCCAGATCCGTTTGAAGTTTGCCAGTGATCATCTGGATGATCCAGAGAAGGCATGGAGAAAGTCATGTGGTCAGATGAAACCAAATAGAACTTTTTGGTATCCACTCCACTCGCCGTGTTTGGAAAATTAAGGATGAGTACAACTCTAACTATGCCATCCCAACCGTGAAGCATGGTGGGGGAAACATCATACTTTTGGGGTGCTTTTGTGAAAAAGGGACAGGATGGCTGCACCGTATTAAAGGAACGATAGTTGGGGACAATCGCAAGATTTTGGCCAACAACCTCCTTCCATCAGTAAGAGCATTGAAGATGGGTTGTGGCTGGATCTTCCAGCATGTCAGTGATCCAAAACACACAGCCAGGGCAACTAAGGAGTGGCTCCGTAAGAAGCATTTCAATATGGCCTAGACAGTCTCCAGACCTGAACCCAATAAAAAAAATCTTTGGCGGGAGCTGAAACTCAACGTTACCCAGAGACAGCGCTGAAACCTTAAAAAGCTGGAGAAGATCTGTATGGAGGGGTGGGCCAAAATCCCTGCTGCATTGTGTGCAAACTTGGTTAAGAACTACTGGAAACATCTGACCTCTGTAATTGCAAACAAAGGTTTCTGTACCAAATATTAAGTTCTATTTTTCTATTGTATCAAATACTTATTTCATGCAATAAAATGCATTTCTGGTTTTTATTTTTTAGATTCTGTCTCACAGTAGAAGTGTACTTGCTATACAAACTACAGACCTCTCCATTCTTTATAGGTGGGAAACTTTGCAAAATCGACTGTGTATCAAATACTTATTTTCCCCACTGTATAGTAGAAAATATCTTGGATTATGGCACCAAATAGGTGTATATTACAAGCGATCAAATGTTTGCAGATTCAAGCTCTCTAAAAGACTACAAAAAAAAAGAAAAATATTTCTAAAAATATAAACGAAATATGTAAAATCTAGAATAACTCCACTTTTCTTCCGTGAAAAAGAAATTATAATTATTACCTCAATTGTTAGTATGATCTATCAAGATCTAAAATTTAATTAACCTGTACTATAAAAGCTGCAAAAATCAAATCACCAGAATTGTAGTTTTTTTTTTTTTTTTAGTCGCCACAGCTAGGCCAAAATGTTAGCTTGCCACACTGACCGATCTCTAAAAATGGCGACACTAACCACATTTTTTTATATACTTTATTTTCTGACCAGTACACAAGTTTGGTGTTGCCATAATTGTACTGTCCTATGAAATCGTATTACCTGGTAATTTTTTTTATACAATTAATGGCGTAAAAACAGAACCTGAAAAATAATTCCAAAATTGTATATTTTTTCTCCAAAATTTTACTCTACTTGCATTTTTCCCCATTTCCAGCATATTGTTTGATAAAATGAATAGTATAGTTAAAAAAAAAAAAAGTCCTCATTCAGCAATGTCAATTGAAATATAAAAAGTGTTATGGCTCTTGGAACAAGAGAAGGAAAGACCAAAAGTGCAAAAAATGGAAAATCGCCACCAGGCTGTGAAGAGGTGATGATAAGATAACAGCAGAAGTACGAAGTGGAAATCTTTCTACCCAGTACCACTTTAGCTACCCTTGTAAATTCCAACTTGTCATCTCCCTCTGTTTCTTTACAGAGACATAAAAGTAATGTGTGTGTGCATTTAATCAGTTATTTTGTATGAAAAATATAAGCTGGACTGCTGTGATTTTATTTTTATTTGCAGCACATCACAAGAAGCATTTATACAGAAGACTGATTAGAACAAAGCCCGGCATTACTTGGCCTTCTTGTCTTGATCATAACAGTCTAGCTTTCTCTTTGCAGATCAAGAACCATTTCTCAGTTCCATTTATTGTGTATAAATTTGTGGCGAACGCCAAGCTGCTCGAGTCTATTGGAGTTTGTAAGCCAGATGAAGAGTTCCATGTTCCTCTGCATTCTTACAGGTATAGTTTAGATTAAGTACGGTATTTCCTAAAAGTAGCAATGGAGTGGACACCACCTGTATATTGCTGGATTGCTAACCCAAGTACATGTAAGACTAATGTAAGACTGAATTATCTTCAGATTTGGAAACTTGAATTTGGCATGCAAAAAATGCACCAGTTTTATGGCAAAGTTTAATTTCTAAAATATCTAAAATATATACATTAAAGCATCGGTTCACTATTGGACAACCCATTATTAATAGCTCTATTGTGCTGCATAAAATAAAATTACGGCTATGTTCACGGTTTTCCTAAGTTTTTTTTTTTTTCTTCAGCAAAACCTGCTTTCTTGGCTATAAAGAAGCTGCTTACAAAAAAGCAGGTTTTGCTGTGTGTTTGCTTTGTATTTGCTGACTTTTTTTTGCTGCATTTTTATTGTCTCTTGTGCTTGCTGATAAAGTTTAGTGCTCTAAAAAAAAACAGGATGCAACTTCCTTAGGTTTTTGCACCGAAAACGCAGCAAAACCTGATGCCTACTTTTTTTGCTTCGTTTTTTCACTTATTTCTTTCTATGGGTGAAAAATTGCTGCAAAAACACTGAAAGAAGTGACTTGCTGCAGTTTTTCAATTCAGTCAGGAAAAAAAAAAACAATGTGCATGAGATTTCTGAAATCTCATAGCTTGAACAGGTACTGCAAAACACAGCTTAAAATTTGCATATAAAAAAAGGAGCAAAGACGCATCATGTGAACATAGCCTAAAGGTACTGCCACGCATACTAATGAGATCGCTAGCGCGATTGTTTCTATATCGCTAGTAGCTACCTAACTTAGCGATGTCGTTAAGGACGCTATCGCGGTTAGCGATCTCCTTAACGACTTTAGCGGTACAAAAGTACCGCTAAATCGCTAAGAAAAGGTGCTACACTTAGCGATTATACTTACCCAGCGGGAGCGCCAGCGATAAAATAGGGTCCGGAACGATTCCAGCGACGAGCGAGATCACAGCAGGAAGCTCGTCGCTGGCAGCTGCCGCACACAACAACATCGCTAACGGGATTGCTAAATAGTGACGTTTTTTAGCGATCCCGTTAGCGATGTTGTTTAGTGTGGCATACCCTTTAGACTGTATACTTGCTTGGGTTGAACAAGATGGACTTAAAGTCTTCCTTCAACCTTAATAACTATATTACTATGCTTTGTGGACCACCCCTGATCCTTCGATGTCCAGATGTAAAAAAAAAAAAACACTGTACTCCTATCCAGACGTAAGGTCTTCAAACAGGATAGTACCCCATTTTGTACAATGAGGACAACTTGGCACTCTATATAACATTTTGTGAAATATAATCAACCTGTTTATTGGTAAGCAGTGATGATGAGCGAACGTGCTCAGATAGGGTGTTATAGGGTAAGGTGTTATCTGAGCGTGCTTGTGTCCTAATGTAGTGTCTTCATCCTGCTCTAAAAAGAGCTCAAGTCCCGCTACTGCATGACTCACAGCTGTTCGATAGCCGCAACACGTGCATTGATTACCTGTTTGTTAGGCAATCCCTGCATGTGCTGCTGCTGTCGAACAGCTGTCAAGCACTCCGAAAATACTTGATTAGGAGACAAATGTGCAAGGATAACACCTTATCCGACCACGCTCGCTCATCACTAGTAAGCAGTCCTAAGAAAACCTAACAGTTGTGTCAATTTATATAATTCTTCATACATTAAATTGCTGAGAGTACTGGGTGTGCTAGCGAGACGGGCAAAGCACAGCGGTGTGTCAGCTTTGGTGAAATGTGCCTTTCTCCGAATTTTCTGCTGTATTTTACACTTCTTTATGCAAGAAGAGTCCTCTATGCAAATATGTCACTCCGCTGATATGGAGCTATAATAAGGGATTGGGAAGTAGTGGGAAAAGTGTGTGCACTACGTTCGGATATAAGTTTTTCAGTCCTCCAACCATAGGTACAAGATCCCGCTGGTGATTATCAGCGATTATTAATGTAAGAAAACAAAAGGTGTACGACATGTCCTCTGCTTAAAATATCCAAGACTTTGTCAAAATTATAAAAAAAAAAAAAAATCCCACATGAGTAGACAAACTGACGCGTTCCTAGCTTATTACACTCCCTTAGGTATGGTAACACGCCCTTGGAGATTTTAACCATTTGACGTGCTGAACTCCCTTAACAGTTGTAAGTCGCAAGTTCTTCACAAAAAAATATTTAATCTAGACATGTAACATAACGTCTACTTGGAGTTGATGACTCAGACTGCGCCTTTTATTTGTAATTTATTTACCAGAAGAATTTAGAGGGGTTGTATCATTTAGAAAACCCCTGTCCAAATGCCCTATAATTAGACGTCCTGGTGAACTTGGACTTGTCTCCAATGCCTCAGTGGGTGCTATACTGTATGTTAAATATAGCGGCTCCATGTTGTAACACGGCTCCAGTCACAAAGCTTCTGAGCCAAAAAGGAGACATAGACCGCATTGGTGTCTTGACCAGGTTTGGCTGGTCATGTGATAAGGACATACTGTCACATGTAGCGTTTAGTATGTGGTTTGGCCACTGCAGTTTTTAAAACCACAAGATCACAGCAAGTTTTTTTTCCTAACAATTTTCCAAAAATTAGCAAACCACAGGTAAAAAAAAAAATACTCTCTGATCTAAGAATAGGTAATTGACTCTTGCTCTAGTCTGTCATGCTTTGATTACTGTTTGTTTTTTGGGGGTTTAATTACATTCCAAGGTGCCAACTGTTCTTGAAGCCAGCGGGTGTGCTTGCTGGGCAGTTTAACGAGTCTACAACCTACATTATGTGGAAGGAAATGCTGCACAGGAGCAGTGAAGTTCAGTGCACTCTTCAGTGTCCATCCACGGAGACCAACTTTCTGCCTCTAATAGTGAATTGCACAGCAGTGCCTGACGAAATCAACTTTATCACCAGCCATGGAGAAAAAGACTGGGATCCAGCTTACATTATTCATCTTTACCCTTCATTGACCATTAGGAACCTTCTACCCTATGCACTGCGATACCTGCTTGAGGTAACATTCTCAAAATTACTAAATACTGTCTGGTAACAGCTAGTACAGAGATATGACGTCCAACAATGCCAAGTCAATTTATGCTAAAGACCTACTGTATCACTTCTGTTTTTAAATAGCCACAATATATTGGTACCCAAGAAAAAGCCCCAAAAAGCAGGAAAATAATAACATTGAAACACTAATAAAACAGTACTATTCACTATTTCTATGCAATAATGAACCAATGGGTAATAGTTCCACATAGTGACACTTCATTCTTCTCTGCTGTAATTGATTGTAGATTGTCTCACTCTGCCCTGGTCTTAAAATATTTTAAATCTTTTAATTCACCTATTTTAATACATTTCAGGGGACAGCAGAAACCCGCATGTTGCCAGAAGGAAGCTCTTGTGATGTCCTGAATTCTCGCATCAGTGGTGAAATCATGGAGCTTACTCTAGTGAAATATCAGGGCAGAAACTGGAGTGGCCACTACAGGGTCCATGATGGTCTTCCTGAATTTTTCCCTATATGTTTCACGGCTGACACTTCTGAAGTTATGTCGGTAGATGTATCTGTGCACGTAAAACGCATTGGAAACCGCATGGTGCTCTCTGTTTTTAGCCCATATTGGATTATTAACAAGACATCGCGCATCTTGCAGTACCGTGCAGAAGAAATTCATGTCAAACACCCATCAGACTACAGAGATGTGATACTTTTCTCTTTCAAGAAGAAGAACATCTTCAGCAAAAACAAGGTACTATAATTTACTTATTTTTAGTTTTAGTGGTGTTCACTTTAAAATAAAAAAATAACCTTTTTAGATGTGTTCTTATTGTGATTTACAGTGGATACAAAAAGTCTACACACTCCTGCTAAAATGCCAGGTTTTTGTTATGTAAAAAAACATACCAAGATGGATCATTTCAGAACTTTTTCCACCCATAATCCATACAAATCCATTAAGAATCAAACCGAAATCATTTTGAGTGGAGAAATATAAAAATAACAGTACTAAAATAATGTGGTGGCCTTAATGTGAAAACCCTCTTATAATTGGGTATGCGGTTGTGATCATAGTTAGCCAATCACATTTCAGCTCGTGTTAAATAGTAGTCAGTACACAGCTGCTCATTATCTAAAGTGACTCAGATTAACCCCCATTTAAAGCTTAGCTGTCCTAGTTTTCCTTGCCTTTTCTTAGTTGTATTTTACAGCAAAATCCATGGCTGCCAAAACTGCTTACACACTCATTGTTAAAAGTTATCAGTCTGGAGAAAAGTGCAAAACAGCCCTAGGCCTTACTGTAGTTATCAAAAAGTGCCTTAAAATTGGCACAACAGGGACATTGCCTACAACTTGATGTCAGTGGCCACAGAGCTTAGTGTCAGTGTCATCAGTCGTTTGCAAGACTGAAAGAAACTAAGACTGAAAGAGTCACAGGAAGGCATAGAAGTCAACGTCCTTTGGCCACATCATCCACGATTACCGCTTCATTGTGAACAGTGCTATTAGAACAGGATGATGAATGCTACACAACTGAAGGAACATTTAAGGGCTGTGAGAAGCACCCATGTGTCACATCAGACCTTTCAAAACCATTTACATCAGCATGGTCTGCATGCCAGACAACCTACAAGGGTACCTGACTACACCACCAGGCACAAGCGTTATCGTCTTTCTTGGGCCAGGGAGCATCTACGTTAGATGAGGTACCAATGGGCTTCAGTGCTGTTCACTGATGAGTCTATTCACGTTGAGCAATAATGATGGCCGCTAACAATGTTGGAGATGTCAAGGAGAGCGCTATGCATCAGCCACTTTTATCATCAGCTTTTGTGGTGGTAGTGTGGGCAGGTGTCTAGTCAATACAGAACTGCCCTACAGTTGTACAGTGACAAGCCCCTATTACTTGAATAACGTATTTAATCCAGTCATTGTGCCTCTGCATGAACAACACAGGCCTAATTTCATCTTCTTGAACAACAATGCTCCATTTCTTCGAGGTCACATCATGTTGAACGGCTGCTGGACACTGGGGTATATCAAATTGAGTGGCCTGCACTTCCTCCAGACCTGAATCCAATAGCAAATTAATGGGATTAACGGAGTCACCTTGTAGATGCTCGTAACTCTGTACCTCAGAACCTCAATGACCTGAGGGCCACCCTTCAACAATAGTGGGATGCCATGCTTCAGCAGACAATAATTTGACTTGTGAGCAGCATGAGACGTCGTTGTCAAGCTGTAATTGATGCTCAAGGCCACATGAGTTATTGAGACATTGACATTTTTTGTTCGGTTATATGCACCACTGTTGTTGGCTTTTGTTCAATAAATTGTTTGAGATAAGGAAGTCTCCATTGCATGCTTCTACTTAAATGCTCTACTTTCATGATAAAATATCTCTGTAGCATGAACTTATGTTTTACATGAATTTCACCTAATAGTCAAATATCCCAAACATTTTGTGAGTAGTGTATATCCTTAGAAGGGGGAAGGCTTTTAGTTGACAATATTAGCTAGTCAGCCAGTCTCCTTCACTTTCCGTACTTATGAAAACCTAATACCGTAAGCTATACACCATATTGAACACTTTTTTAGTAATTGTTTCCTTACACTTTAAGAGAACTTTTCACCAATTTGAGCATGTTAAACTGGTGAAATCATGAAATAGAGACTGTAGAGCTGAGTAAAATGTAGCTTTTATTTTTTAATTTCTCATCTCCGTTGCAGAAATATTGGCTTGTAAAGTTTTGGTTATAATTTATTTTAAGTTAAATTGCGTGTTACCAGAGATTTGTCTCTGGGGGCATGTACCTCTTCACCTGCATGAGGTTAACTAATCATAAGAAGATAGGGTATAAAAGGACACACCTATCTCTCCTCTCTGTTCACTGCAGCTACTGTGTAGAGATACAACTGAGCAGTATTATGTATCATTACAAACCCTTCTACATCTCATCTCACAGTGCTGTCAACTCTCGCACTCCTCCCACACTGACTGCTGTGAAATAAGCTTTGGAAGTGTTTGTATCAATACATATCTCAGATCTGCATCTCTATACAGTAGCTGCAGAGATCAGTGACGAGAGGAGGGCATGTTCTTTTCTCTGAAGTATTACACTGCCATCTTATGATTGGTCAACCTTAAGCAGAGGAAGAAGTACACACCCTCAGAGACAAATCTCTGGTAATGCTCAGCTGAACTATAATTTTAATTAGAATCTAAATTTTACACGCTAATATCTCTGCCACAGTGAGGAGAAATTAAAAAATAAAAACTACATTTCACTGATCTCTGCAGCCACTATGCCATGATATGGCCAGTTTAACATTCTAAAACTGGTGAATGGTCCTCTGTAAAGATATTGGTTTCTTTTTTTTTTCTTTTTTTCTTTAGTGAACATATTTGCAAAGTGACTCTTACACTTGTGTGTCTTATCAATGGCAAAGTGACAATATTACCATGATTCATCCATTTTGAAAACTTGAAAAACTTAATGTACCGGTCATTTCCATGTTTTAGATCCAGCTATGTATTTCCACAAGCTCATGGTCATCTGGATTTTCCCTGGATACCGTTGGAAGTTACGGTTGTGTGAAGTGTCCTGCCAGTAAAATGGAATATTTGGTAAGTTTGCATAGCAGTAGAAGAAAGTGTTTGCTTGTCCTAAAATTTCTATCAAGTTTAGTCTCGCAAACTTGATATCAAGACCTTGTTATTAACCCCTTTCTGTCATCGGACGTACTATCCCGTCCATGTGCCCTGGGACGTAATTCCCAGGGACGGTATAGTACGTCCTAGGCGATCAGCTGCGCTCCTGGGGGAGCGCAGCTGATCACGGCCGGGTGTCAGCTGATTATCACAGCTGACACCCGGCACTATGTGCCAGGAGCGGTCACGGACCGCTCCCGGAACATTAACCCCTGGCACACCACGGTCAAACATGATCGCGGTGTACCGGGGGCACAGGGAAGCATCGCGCAGGGAGGGGGCTCCCTGCGTGCTCCCCTGAGACCCTCATAACAGCGCGATGTGATCGCGCTGTTCTGAGGCCTTCCTCCCTGCAAGGCCCCGGATCCAAGATGGGTGCAGGGTCCTGCAGGGAGGCGGCTTCCTCAGTGCCTACTGAGAGCAGGCGCTGTGGAAGTCTGCATTAGTGCCTGTGAGATCGCTGGTCTCACAGTGTGCTATGCACACTGTGAGACCAGCGATCTGACATTCTACAGTGATGTCCCACCCTGGGACAAAGTAAAAAAGTTAAAAAAAATGAAAATCACAAGTGTAAAAAAAAAAATTCCAAAATAAAGGAAAAAAAAAATATTGCCCAATAAATTCATTTCTTCTTGTAAATAAAAAAAAAAAAAACAATAAAAGTACACATATTTGGCATCGCCGCGTCCGTACCGACCCGCCCTAGAGAACTGTCCCACTAGTTAACCCCTTTAGTGAACCCCTTAAAAAAAAAAAAACAAAGCAAAAAATCAATGCTTTATCATCATACCGCCGAACAAAAAGTGGAATAACACGCGATCAAAAAGACCGATATAAATAAACATGGTACCGCTGAAAACGTCATCTTGTCCCGCAAAAAATGAGCTGCCATACAGCATCATCAGCGAAAAAATAAAAAAGTTATAGCTCGCAGAATAAAGCGATGCAAAAATAATTATTTTTTATATAAAATTGTTTTTATTGTATAAAAGCGGCAAAACATAAAAAAATGATATAAATGAGGTATCGCCGTAATCGTACTAACCCGAAGAATAAAACTGCTTTATCAATTTTACCACACGCGGAACGGTATAAACGCCCCCCCCCAAAAGAAATTCATGAATTGTTGATTTTTGTTCATTCTAACCTCCCAAAAATCGAAATAAAAAGTGATCAAAAAATGTAATGTGCTCAAAAATGGTACCAATAAAAACGTCACCTCGTACCGCAAAAAATAAGACCTTACTTGACTCTGTGGGCCAAAATATGCAAAAATTATAGCTCTCAAAATGTGGTGATGCAAAACCTATTTTTTGCAATAAAAAGCGTCTTTTAGCGTGACAGCTGCCAATCATAAAAACCCGCTATAAGTAGTAAATCAAACCCCCCTTTATCACTCCCTTAGTTAGGGAAAAATAATACAATTAAAAAATTTATTTATTTCCATTTTCCCATTAGGGTTAGGGTTGCGGCTAAAGTTAGGGTTAGAGTTGGGGCTAGGGTTAGGGTTGGGATTAGGGTTATGGTGTGTGTTAGGGTTAGGATTGTGGTTAGGGTTATGGTTAGGGTTGGGACTAGGGTTAGGGTGTGTTGGGGTTAGGGTTGGAGTTAGAATTGGGGGGTTTCCACTGTTTAGGCACATCAGGGGCTCTCCAAATGTGACATGGAGTCTGATCTCAATTCCAGCCAATTCTGCATTGAAAAAGTCAAACAGTGCTCCTTCACTTCTGAGCTCTGCCATGCGCCCAAACAGTAGTTTACCCCCACATATGGGGTATCAGCGTACTCAGGAAAAATTGCACAATAACTCTTGAGGTCCAATTTTTTCTGTTACCCTTGGGAAAATAAAAAACTGGGGGCGAAAATATCATTTTTGTAAAAAAAAAAAAGATTTTTTTGTTTTTACGGCTGTACGTTATAAACTTCTGTGAAGCACTTGGTGCTTCATATCGCTCACCACATATCTAGACAAGTCCCTTGTGGGGTCTATTTTCCAAAATGGGGTCACTTGTGAGGGGTTTCCACTGTTTAGGCACATCAGGGGCTCTCCAAATGCGACATGACGCCCGCAGACCATTCCATCAAAGTCTGCAATCCAAAACGTCACTACTTCCCTTCCGAGCTACGACGTGTGCCCATACAGTAGTTTTCTCCCACATATTGGGTATCAGCGTACTCAGGACAAATTGGACAACAACTTTTGGGGTCCAATTTCTCCTGTTACCCTTGTGAAAATAAAATATTGGGGGCAAAAAAATCATTTTTGTAAAAAAAAAAAAAAGATTTTTATTTTGACGGCTGTACGTTATAAACTTCTGTGAAGCACTTCGGGGTTCAAAGTGCTCACCACACATCTAGATAAGTTTCTTGGGGGGTCTATTTTCCAAAGTGGAGTCACTTGTGGGGGGTTTCCACTGTTTAGGCACATCAGGGGCTCTCCAAATGCGACATGACGCCCGCAGACCATTCCATCAAAGTCTGCAATCCAAAACGTCACTACTTTCCTTCCGAGCCCCGACGTGTGCCCATACAGTAGTTTTCTCCCACATATTGGGTATCCGCGTACTCAGGACAAATTGGACAACAACTTTTGGGGTCCAATTTCTCCTGTTACACTTGGGAAAATAAAAAGTTGGGGACTACAAGATCATGTTTGTGGAAAAAATTTGATTTTTTTATTTTCATGCTCGGGCGTTATAAACTTTAGTGAAACACCTGGGGGTTCAAAGTTCTCACCACACATCTAGATAAGTTCCTTGAGGGGTCTAGTTTCCAAAATGGTGTCATTTGTGGGGGGTTTCCACTGTTTAGGCAGATCAGGAGCTCTCCAAACACGACATGGCGTCCAGCCAATTCTGCGTTGAAAAAGTCAAACGGCGCTCCTTCCCTTCCGAGCTCTGCCATGCACCCAAACAGTGGTTTACCCCCATATATGGGGTATCAGCGTACTCAGGACAAATTGCACAATAACTTTTGGGGTATTGTTTACCCTTGGGAAAATAAAAATTGGGGTGAAAAGATCATTTTTGTGGAAAAAATATAATTTTTTAATTTTACGGCTCTACGTTATAAACTTGTCTGAAGCACTTGGGGGTTCAAATTGCTCACCACAGATCTAGATAAGTTCCTTAGGGGGTCTAGTTTCCCAAATGGGGTCACTTGTGGGGGTTTCCACTGTTTAGGCACATCAGGGGCTCTCCAAATGCAACATGGCGTCCAATCTCAATTCCTGCCAATTTTGGTTGGAAAAAGTCAAATGGTGCTCCTTCCATTCCGAGCTCTGCCGTGCGCCCAAACAGTGGTTCCCCCCACATATGGGGTATCAGCGTACTCAGGACAAATTGAACAACAACTTTTGTGGTCCAATTTCTCCTGTTACCTTTGGGAAAATAAAAAATTGGTGACTAAAAGATTTTTTTTGTGGGAAAAAATTAGGATTTTTTATTTCATGCCCGGTCATTATAAACTTGTGTGAAGCACTTAGGGGTTCAAAGTGCTCACCACAGATCTAGATAAGTTCCTTAGAGGGTCTAGTTTCCAAATAGGGTCACTTGTGGGGGTTTTCCACTGTTTAGGCACATCTGGGCACTGCAAACGGAACATGACCCCATCAACGTCTGCATTCCAAAACGTTATTACTTCCTTTCCAAGCCCTGCCGTGTGCCCAAACAGTTCCCCCCACATATTTGGTATCGGCGTACTCAGGACAAATTGGACAACAACTTTTGGGGTCCAATTCCCTTGGGAAAAATCAAAAATTTGGGACTAAAAAATCATTTTTGTGGAAAATTGTTTTTTTTTTTTTCACACCCAGGCATTATAAACTTTTGTGAAACACTTGGGGGTTCAAAGTGCTCACAACAGATGTAGATAATTTCCATAGGGGGTCTAGTTTCCAAAATGGTGTTACTTGTGGGGGGTTTCCACTGTTTAGGCGCATCAGGGGCTCTCCAAACGCGACATAGCATCCAATCTCAATTCCAGCCAATTTTGGTTTGAAAAAGTCAAACGGCGCTCCTTCCCTTACGAGCCCTGCCGTGTGCCCAAACAGTGGTTTTCCCCCACATATGGGGTATTGGCGTACTCAGGAGAAATTGCACAACAACTTTATCTGTCCATTTTCTCCTTTTACCCTTGTGAAAATAAAAAAAAGTTTGTAAAAGATCATTTTTGTGACTAAAAAGTTAAATATTAATTTTTTCCTTCCAAGTTGCTTCAGCTCTTGTGAAGCACCTGAAGGGTTAATAAACTTATTGAATGTGGTTTGAGTACCTTGAGGGTGCAGTTTTTAGAATGGTGTCGCTTTTGGGTATTTTTCTGCCATATAGACCCCTCAAAGTGACTTCAAATGTGAGGTGGTCCTAAAAAAAAATGGATTTGTAAATTTCAGCTGCAGATGAAGGAAGAGAGCCACAGTATTCATTACTGATGGGTAGGCGGAGCCCCAGATCAGGATGTTACCTCAGATCAAAAGAGTGATGACTGGCTGGCCCCTCCAGCTCGGGCTCCTCCTACTCAGCTCCAGTCTAAGATTTGAGGTCCAGAGGATGGTCGCTGCTAATGCAGCTCCTCAGAAGATTTTATTATTTTAATATTCGGACAGGAGACTTGGATCACTAGTTGGTCTAGAGGTCTCAGGGGTATCAGCGCTGCTGTACCCCAACCTCTCCCTTGGCGGATCTGTATTTACTCAAAGTCCCTGCAGAATCCTTGCCGGCCCTGGGGGATGAGGAGAGCTTCTCTGGCGGGAACGCAAACCACACGTGCGGTCACTGCGTTCTTCGCCCTGGGGGGAAGCATGGGCACTGCGCCAGAAACCCCTGAGGGTCCCTGTGGCGCCTTGGCTGGTGAGTACTCCACACAAATTTTAATAATAATTATGTGTGAGTGCTTTAGCGTCTGAATGAGCAGCGCTATTACTAATGTCAGTATGCTTCAGCGCTTACTGTGAAAACAGCGTTACTACATGTATGTCAGTATGCTTCAGCGCTGCTGTGACAGCGCTAATACATGTAATGTCAGTATGCTTCAGCGCTGCTGTGACAGCGCTACTACATGTAATGTCAGTATGCTTCAGCGCTGCTGTGACAGCGCTACTACATGTAATGTCAGTATGTTTCAGCGCTGCTGTGACAGCGCTACTACATGTAATGTCAGTATGCTTCAGCGCTGCTGTGACAGCGCTACTACATGAAGATGTGGTGATTTTTTGTCCGCAGGCAGATAGCTGCAGGACAGAGAGGGAGCAGGAGCGGGGAGAGTTCGCGCTCATTATTTGAGCTAGCAGGGGGCGTGGCCTATCTATCCCGGTCTTTTGAGCAGGAAGACGCGCGCTCTGGCTTTTCTCCTGCGACCCCCTCACTGTGGCGGCCATTACTCAGGCTCCTGGGCTCCTCGGACCGCTCCCCTCCTCATATAGACACCACGGCCAGCTGGGTGAGTGCGGATTCCTCACCCCGCAGCGCAGCGATCGCTATCCTGCAGCTGCAGTCTCATCAGAGACATAAAAATTGGCTGGGGCTCACAAATATATATATATTTTGGTGAGTTTGCAATATTAACCCCTTTGAGGGTTATTTCTACCTGCAAAATTTGCTGACTGAATACCGCTGGGGTAACTCTGCTTGGTGGAGCGTTAACCCTTCAGCGTTTGAAAAAAAAAAAAAAAAAAAAAAAACCGCATAGTTTTTTGCTGGTATTACCGCTTTGACCTGCTCATACAGGTGAGACATGTCTGAACAGAGTTCAGATGCGCGGATCACGTCCCAGTGCCATTGCGGCAATCAGATACGCAGACCTCCACAGCGTCTAGCGCTGCGGTCGACAGCGGTGGAAAATTGGATGATATCGCTCGATCGATTAATAACTTATCTGACCTTTTAGGTCAATATGTGTCTGCTAATTCCTCTCAGAGGAAGCGACGCAGGCCGTTACCGGCCTCTACACGGAGCGAATCAGATGTATCTGATATTGGGCAGAGTTCCCCTTTAAATTCGGATGGAGAAATATCCGATTCAGATACGGACGAGCCGCAGGGGCGTTTCTCTATGACGAAGCGTACGGAGGCATTAATTGAAGCCATGAGAGATATACTACAGTTACCGGAGGAGGTAACTAGTCGTCCTGGTAAATCAGCACGCATTTTCCAGGAGTCCCGTGCTTCGCGCACAACATTGCCAGCTCTGGATGAGCTTAATGGTGTAATAGAGGAGGAACGTCTATGTCCAGATAAGCGTTTTCATGGAACGCATTTCTTTGATACACTTTATCCTTGCTCTACGGAGTTAAAGGCTAATTGGACTTCTGCTCCTGAAGTGGATGTGTCTTTGTCTCAGCTTAGTAAATCCTCTCTACTCCCTATTAAGGGAAAAGCGAGCTTACAGGAGCCTTTGGATAGAAAGGCAGAATTGGCGGCAAAAGCAAGCTATGAGGCTGCGGGTCATGGATTTCGAGCAGTGCTAGGATCCATGTGTGCTGCTAGAGCTTCTCTAAGCTGGTTGGCACGTCTGAAGACGGAGTTGCAAAATGAATCTCCGTTATCTGAGATACGGGAAACTTGTGAATGGTTAGAAATGGCAGCCTGTTATATCTTTGATGCCGGTCTGGATACGGCATCTCTGCTGGCCAAAGCGCAAGCTTCAGCGGTCACAGTCAGAAGAGCTTTATGGCTCAGACAGTGGGCCGGGGACGCAGTTTCCAAACAAGGGTTGTTGGCCTTACCTTACAAGGGTGGCCATCTTTTTGGATCCGACCTCACAGAGCTGATTTCCAAGGCTAAGGCGAAGGAATCAGCATTACCACAGCGAAGGGCCATGGCCTCGGTGTCCAGTAAGCCTGGTGTTTATAGTGGTCGGCGGTCCTTTCGGGGCCGAGGACGATCTAGTCACTCCTCGTGGGGATCGGGTCGTCCTTCTTTCTCAGGAAAGAAATCCTCTCAGAAAACTCGTACTCCCTGGAAGCAGAGTTTCCGCCAGAACAAGCGGGAACTTGACAAGAAAACCGCAAAGTCGGATTGACGCCAGGGGTCCACTCGAGGATTCTCGAGTGGGGGGTCGCCTGCTTCTTTTCAAGGAGACTTGGATGGCTCGCGTTCCAGATTCCTGGGTAACGCGAATAGTGTCGGCAGGCTATTTCATAGAGTTTGCTTCTCGACCCCCAAATGTTTTTTGTCATCTCGCGTTCCGTCGAACCCGAGCTTGTTGTCGCTCTACAGCGAGAGATCGAATCGCTACTACAAAAGGGTGTAGTGATACCGGTTCCGTCAGAGGACCGAGGGAAAGGTTTTTATTCCAACCTTTTTATAGTTCCCAAAAAGGAGAACAAATTTCGCCCGATTCTGGATCTCAAGCGATTAAACCGGCATGTCCATGCCCGGAAATTTCGCATGGAGTCGCTTCGTTCCGTTGTGGCAGCTCTGTCACAGAACGATTTTCTGGTGTCAATCGACATTCGCGACGCCTATTTGCATATTCCCATCGGAAAGGCTCATCAGCGCTTTCTTCGATTTGCCATAGGTCAGAATCATTACCAGTTCGTGGCTCTGCCGTTCGGCTTAGCCTCAGCGCCAAGGGTCTTTACAAAAATTCTGGCGCCCCTCATGGCACCCCTTCGAAGACAGGGGATTACGATTCTCCCTTATCTGGACGATCTTTTGATCGTGGCTTCCTCGGAGGAGGAGGCGTTGACGGCTCGGGATTTGTCTCTTCAGTTTCTGAAAGACTTCGGTTGGCTGGTCAATTGGGAGAAGTCGTCCCTGGAACCATCGAGGACAATTCTCTTTTTGGGAATGCATCTCGACACGTTTCGGTCGGTAGTTTCCCTACCACCAGACAAACAGTCATGTCTTCTTCGACATGTACAGATTATGACATCCTCAACGGCAATGTCCCTACGGAAGTGTATGCGTCTTCTGGGACTGATGGTGGCGTCCATGGAGGCAATTCCTTTTGCCCAGTTCCACTCCAGGACTCTTCAAAGTTCATCTTGAGTCGATGGAATCAGTCGCAATCGCTGGATTGCAGTGTCACCATTTCTCGCGCGGTGCGGGATTCTCTAGAATGGTGGTTACGTCCAGGGGCATTCTCCCTGGGGAAGTCTTTCCTCCCTCTGAAGTGGTCAGTCATAACCACCGATGCCAGCCTGACGGGCTGGGGGGTGTTTGGAACAATCTCTGGATTCAGGGGGTATGGTCACCGGAAGAGTCTGTGCTTCCGATCAATCATCCTGGAATTGAGGGCGATTTTCCTTTGCCTCCAACATTGGACGGTCCCTTTGAGCGGTCTGCCAGTCCGTGTGCAGACAGACAATGCGACGGCTGTCGCGTATATCAATCACCAAGGTGGGACAAGGAGTTCCAGTCTCATGGTAGAGGTGTCCCGAATTCTGATTTGGGCAGAGGCCAATGTACCAGCCATTTCGGCGATTCACATTCCAGGGGTTCAGAATATTACAGCGGACTTTCTCAGTCGCAGAAGGATGGATCCCGGGGAATGGAGCCTCCACCCGGAAGTCTTTGCACTACTGTGCTCTCGCTGGGGAACCCCCCAAGTGGATTTGATGGCTTTCCGGTCCAATGCCAAGTTACCGACATTCATGTCCAGGTACAAGGACCCGAAGGCGGTGGCGGTGGATGCTCTAGTGGCTCAGTGGGATCAGTTCGAGCTGATCTATGTATTCCCGCCGATATCCTTACTTCCTCTAGTGCTGCGTCGGATCAGACTAGAGAGAATTCCAGCTATTCTGATAGCTCCAGACTGGCCAAGAAGGGTGTGGTTCTCGTCAATAATGTCGCTGTTGGCGGCACCTCCGTTTCCACTCCCTCTTCAACCGGACTTGTTGACTCAGGGGCCCATTTGTCATCCGGACTTGATGTCCCTGCGTTTGACGGCGTGGCTCTTGAGACCGAAATCTTGACCCGTAGAGGTTTTTCAGCCGAGGTCATTGCTACCCTTCGTGCTGCAAGATGTCCGGCTACTTCTAGGATTTACCACAAAATTTGGGAAACCTTCTTTTCGTGGTGTTTGGGGTCTTCTCGGAACCCGAGAAAATTTTCCATTCCCAACCTGTTGGCTTTTCTGCAGCATGGGCTAGACAAGGGTTTGGCAGTTAGCACTCTGAAAGGTCAGATTTCTGCTCTGTCCTTATTGTTCCGGAGAACCATTGCTTCGAATAGAGACGTGATCTCTTTTTTCCGAGGTATCTCTCGTAAGTTTCCGCCACGGAAGGCACCCGTGTCTCCTTGGCGGCTCAACCTTGTTTTGGAGGCTCTTCAGCATAAACCTTTTGAACCTATGGTTTCTGCTAGCCTTTCTTTACTTTCTTGGAAGGTGGCTTTCCTTGTTGCAGTCACTTCCTTGAGGAGAGTTTCTGATTTGGCAGCTCTTTCTTGCTCGCCTCCTTTTCTGGAGTTTTTTCCGGATCGTGTAGTGCTTCGCACTCGAGGTGATTTTTTGCCTAAAGTGGTGTCACAATTTCATGTTAACCAGGATATTGTGTTGCCTTCACTCTGTCCGGATCCGAAGAATACGAAAGAGCGAGATTTACACACATTGGATTTAGTGCGGGCCTTGAAGTTTTATCTATCTATTACTCAAGGTTTTCGTAAGACGGACTCCCTGTTTGTGGTTCCGGCAGGTCGTCGGCGTGGTCAACGAGCTTCCAAGGGTTCTATAGCTCGTTGGATCCGGTCAGCTATTTTGGAAGCTTACCGTCTTCGGGGTGAATCTTGCCCAATTAAGATTCGAGCCCATTCCAGAGAGCTGTGGCTTCATCGTGGGCTTTTCATCAAGGTGCTTCGGCAGTGCAGCTTTGCCGAGCGGCGACTTGGCGCTCTGTCCACACGTTTACAAGATTTTATAAAGTGGACGTCAGTGCTTCCGCTGATGCAGCCCTCGGACGTAGGGTCCTGCAGGCAGCTGTAGTTTAAAGTTCTGGATGAACTTGTGTTTAGCGCTGGTTGCGCTTTGTTGTTAAGGTTGTTGGGTTTCTGCCTTTTGTTGGTTTTTTCCCACCCTTATTTTTGAACTGCTTTGGGACGTCCCATCAGTAATGAATACTGTGGCTCTCTTCCTTCATCTGCAGCTGAAACACGGATTTTGGTAAAGACTTACCTGTAAAATCCTTTTCAGCGAAGGAAGGAAGAGAGACACAGCACCCTCCCACGGCAGAAGTGTGTTGATGTTTTCAGATGCAGCGCGACCCTTATCTGATAGCGATTATCTGGGCTGAGGTCAGCGCGCTAAGGCTCTGTTCCAGCATCGCCAGCTCATCGCAGTAGTCAGGTTCCGTGAGTAGTACCTGGAACTCTGTGGTTTTTGGCTTTCTTTGCATGCATAACCTGTATCCTTGTGTTTTTTCTCTGAAGTTCCTTCAGAAGGGGTTATGTTGCTCCGCTGGTGATCTTGGCTCTTTTCCTAAAAGCTTTGATACGACTGGAGCTGAGTAGGAGGAGCCCGAGCTGGAGGGGCCAGCCAGTCATCACTCTTTTGATCTGAGGTAACATCCTGATCTGGGGCTCCGCCTACCCATCAGTAATGAATACTGTGTCTCTCTTCCTTCCTTCGCTGAAAAGGATTTTACAGGTAAGTCTTTACCAAAATCCGTGTTTTTGTGGGAAAAAATTAGGATTTTTTATTTTCATGCCCGGTCATTATAAACTTGTGTGAAGCACTTAGGGGTTCAAAGTGCTCACCACAGATCTAGATAAGTTCCTTAGAGGGTCTAGTTTCCAAAATAGGGTCACTTGTGGGGTTTTCACTGTTTAGGCACATCTGGGGCACTGCAAACGGAACATGACCCATCAACGTCTGCATTCCAAAACGTTATTACTTCCTTTCCAAGCCCTGCCGTGTGCCCAAACAGTTCCCCCCCACATATTTGGTATCGGCGTACTCAGGACAAATTGGACAACAACTTTTGGGGTCCAATTCCCTTGGGAAAAATCAAAAATTTGGGACTAAAAAATCATTTTGTGGAAAATTGTTTTTTTTTTTTCACACCCAGGCATTATAAACTTTTGTGAAACACTTGGGGGTTCAAAGTGCTCACAACAGATGTAGATAATTTCCATAGGGGGTCTAGTTTCCAAAATGGTGTTACTTGTGGGGGGTTTCCACTGTTTAGGCGCATCAGGGGCTCTCCAAACGCGACATAGCATCCAATCTCAATTCCAGCCAATTTTGGTTTGAAAAAGTCAAACGGCGCTCCTTCCCTTACGAGCCCTGCCGTGTGCCCAAACAGTGGTTTTCCCCCACATATGGGGTATTGGCGTACTCAGGAGAAATTGCACAACAACTTTATCTGTCCATTTTCTCCTTTTACCCTTGTGAAAATAAAAAAAAGTTTGTAAAAGATCATTTTTGTGACTAAAAAGTTAAATATTAATTTTTTCCTTCCAAGTTGCTTCAGCTCTTGTGAAGCACCTGAAGGGTTAATAAACTTATTGAATGTGGTTTTGAGTACCTTGAGGGGTGCAGTTTTTAGAATGGTGTCGCTTTTGGGTATTTTTTGCCATATAGACCCCTCAAAGTGACTTCAAATGTGAGGTGGTCCCTAAAAAAAAATGGATTTGTAAATTTTGTTGTAAAAATGAGAAATCGCTGGTCAACTTTTAACCCTTATAATTTCCTAACAAAAAAAATTTTGGTTCCAAAATTGTGCGGCTGTAAAGTAGACATGTGGGAAATGTTATTTATTAACTATTTTGTGTGACATATTTCTCTGTTTTAAGGGACTAAAAATTCAAAGTTTGAAAATTGCACAATTTTCAAAATTTTCACCATATTTGTGTTTTTTTAAAATATGAACGCGTTATATTGAATAAATTTTACCACTAACGTGAAGTACAATATGTCACGAGAAAACAGTCTAAGAATCGCGAAGATCTGTTGAAGTGTTCCAGAGTTATAACCTCATAAATAGACAGTGGTCAGAATTGTAAAAATTGGCCGGTCATTAACGTGCAAACCACCCTTGGGGGGTTAAGGGGTTAATGATCTTATTTTTTTTTCTTTGGTGCACTCTTGCCTTATAAAGAAAGTAATGATCATTATACATTTATATTGTCACATTTCGTTTTCTTTTGTTTCCTATTGTTAAGGTTGGAGCAAACATTAAAATGAGCAGTTTTAATCTTACAAGGATTGTTACATTGACACCATTCTATACCCTTGTCAACAAGTGTGGATTGGAGCTTGAGGTGGGAGAAATTGAAGCAGACGGTTCTTTGCCAGATATGAAGTGGCATTACGTTGCTTCATCTGAGGTATCATGATTATTTCACAAATCTACCATTTTTGAGCCCATCTATAAAATGTGTTTTCTCAATAGCATAGTAGTTAGTAGTTCTCTAGTCTGCTCAGAAACCATTTTTCACCACTAAGCACAAGAATTATTTTAACTTCGTTCTACATAATAATTGTCATCAGGCGTCTACAGTGTACATGTTTGGCAATTCTCCTTTGATGCCAGGTTCTTGTTATTATTCTTTTACTACGAGAAGATGTGGTTAAAAGATGAAAAATAAACTATATGCAGCTGAATACTTCTGTATGATTTATTATTCTGATTTGCTATGGTTAATTAGAAAAAAAACAATGAAAGACGGGACGATATGATGTGATGATGTTGCTAAGTGACTAATAATTACATTGGATAGTGATTTTGTTTTATGCTTGTTTCATTTTTACTGCAGTGTGCTCCATTCTGGCCAGAAAATGTTTCTGGAAAGCTGTGTGTCCGCATAATCGGCTGTGCGGGAACATCCAAACCCTTTTTCTTCAATAAACAGGATAATGGCACTTTATTGGTTATTGACAGCATGGTAAGTTGAGTATGGCGTACCGCACATACAGGTTTAAAGGAAACCTGTCAGCAGGATTGTGCACAGTAACCTACACACAGTGTCAGGTGGGCGCCGTTATACTGATTAACATGATACCTTGGTTGATTAAATCAGTCTTATGGTTGTTTCTTAATCTTTATTTTCAATTTGTAGTTAATGAGATTCTCGTGCCCGGCCCCTAAGGCGGGGTTGGTGTATGTGGTGCTCTGATTGGATATTCATAATGCAGACTGCTGACAGGTCACTGATCCCTCACTGACCTGCCCCCTAGTTTGCATTATGAATATATGTATATACTTAGAAAAACAAAAAAATGCTTCTGCAGGCAGGTGCCAGCCATGGCACCTGCTCTGCAGCAAAATCACATGTTTTGTGTGCCGATAATACCTTTTATTCAGCTAGGGGAAAAAAAAATATTTGAAAATGGCGCTATGGCTGCTATCGGTGTTGAGCTGTGATCCGATAGCTACTACTGTGCATGCGCCGGTGGCGCCATCTTACTGGAGAAGAAAAAAAATCCTCCTCCAAGATAGCGCTGCCTGCGACTGCGCAGTAGCAGCTCTTAGATAGCCGAGAGCTACTGCGTGGGCGCCATTTTCATATTAATTTTTTTTTTTCCCCTAGCTGAATAACCTGAATAAAAGGTATTATTGGCACACAAAACATTCGATTTTTGCTGCATAGCAGGTGCAACGGCTGGCACCTGCCTGCAGAATTGTATTTTTTAAGTATATACAGATATTCATTATGCAAACTAAGGGGAAGGTCATTGAGGGATCAATGACCTGTCAGCAGTCCTGCATTATGAATACCTAATCAGAGCACCACATACACCAACCCCACCTAGGGCACGAGAATCTCATTAACACAGAACTGAAAATAAAGATTAAAGAACAATCACAAGACAGATTTCATCAACCAAGGTATCAGTATAACGGCGCCGACCTGACACTGTGTGTAGGTTACTGTGGGCAATCCTGCTGACAAGTTCGCTTTAAGTACACTATATGGTGATGAATATGTGGACACCTGATCATTATGAATCTATGGATTTTAAAATTATGGTAGGCCACCTTTTCACCTATCACAATCTCCACTCTTTACATCCCTTCACTATGGGGCCAATTTCCGTTTTCGCATTTTCATTTTTTCCCTCCACTTCTTCCAGAGTCATCACTCTTTTATCTTTCTGACCACATAGACATATGAGGGCTTGTTTTTTGCAGGAGTTGAGCTATTGAATTACAGCATTAATTTTACCACATAATACTGGAAAACAGAAAAAAATTCCAAGTGTGCAGAAATTGTGAAAAAAATGCAATTCTGATAGTTTTTGGGAATTGTTTTTACAGTATACATTTTCTGGTAAAAATAACTTTGCAATATGATTCTGTTCATCTGTATGATTACGGCAATACCAAACATGACCAGTTTTATAATTACTTTAGTGGTGGTTTAAAAAAAACTTTGAGTTGTCGCCATTTTCCAAGACACATAACATTTTTATTTTTTGGTTGTGTGACAGCTTATTTTTTTACAGGACGAATGATTTTTTTATTGATACCATTTTGGAATAGATGTGAAGTCTTGATTGCAGCAACCAAATAAACATAATAAGTAATTCTTGTGTCCCTGTGGGTTTTTTTGGTTTTTGTTATTTGACCCTGGGGCAAAAGGGGGGGGTGATTTGAACTTTTCTCCTTCGTCTCATTGGGGGACACAGGACTGTGGGTGTATGCTACTGCCGCTAGGAGGCTGACACTAAGTAAACATAAAAAAAAGGTTAGCTCCTCCTCCGCCGTATACACCTCAGCACTGGCCGCAGGCAAATCCAGTTATTGCTTAGTGTCTGATGGAGGCACACGTCTGGTTCTTTTTCCAGACCATTTTTTTTTTTTTTTTTTTCTTTCCCACGAAGATGAGATAGGGGCGACGGATCCTATTGAAAGGGTCCGATCTCCCCAAACCATCAACGGGCGAGCACGTGGAGTAAAGCCTCCAACGTATCCTCTCCCGCAACGTGGGACATAAATGCCGGACTCAGCCCTGACCACCCTAAGGTATTGAAGCCCTAGGCTGTACAGAGGCAGGAGTTAGTCCGTGCGGCCCCACTGCACCACCAATGCTAGACTGCGGTGCTGCAAGGTGGCGGACGGTCCCTCTCCTCATCCCCTGAAGGGGTGATGGAGTTAGGGTGCCTGCACCGTCCCTCCTTTTTTTGCTGCAAGCCCCCCTCTAAAAGACGGGAGACGCTGGACTAATGTCTGGGAGAGCCGCAAGTCCACTGCAGCAAGGAAGACCCACCATTAGAGAACATGGAGCTGGAGCCTGCACCGTTCCCCATTTTTTTGGTAGAAGACTGCAAGCAGGAGAACCCACCTTCAAAGCTCCGGAGAACAGTGTCGGACGTCAGGTAGCGTCTGGGGCGGTCGAGATTCGGTGGGAGCGGTCCGCGAGGCTGTCTGTGAAACCCCCGGAGAGCGCCATCCCCTCTCTGCGTGTGACGGTCCGCCTGGCTTCTAGGCGGCCGCCGCCAAAAATCTAGCTCCCGGCTTCGGCCGGTGCTAGGCCGCGGGCTGAAATTTAGTCCCCGGCTTCAGCCGGGAACCAGGCCGCATGTCTAATTTTGCTCCCGGCGTCGGCCGGAAGATAGGCCGTGTTCCGCCCCCGGCAGCGTCACTTCCGGCGGGCCCGCCCCCTGTTTTTCGGGCGGCCACCGCCAAAAATTTAGGCCGAGGCTTCGGCCGGCGCTAGCCGCGGCCGGAAATTTAGTCCCGGCTTCGGCCGGAGACTAGGCCGCGGCCGGAAGTGGCGTCTCCGGCATCTGACGGCGCTAGGCCGCGCCTCTCGACCCCGGCCCCTGTGATCAGCTATATGAGCCACGCCTCCCTGACAGGGAGCGCTCTTTTTGAAAGTCTGGAGCCTTTGCTCTTTTCCTTTTGCGCTGTCAACGCTGCTTAAGGACGTCCGGGGATACAGGACTGGGGTAAGTGCTGCTACCGCCAGCCCGGCTCCACTTCGCTGCGCCCCGCTACCATACCTCCGCATCGTCACAGGGCTCTGAACAGATACAGTATGTCCAGAAGAACTAAGGCTCACACGGTGCTGTATACCGCATGCATTGCCTGTAAATCCCCTTTTCCGCATGCCCAGACTAATCGGGTCTGCGAAGCCTTTGACTCTGAACGGGCTCAGGAGCCCTCACCTATAGCCCAGCCCAGTGCGTCAGGTCCCCCGGAATGGGCCCTGTCTCTGTCTCAATCTGTGGCATCATTAACAAGAGCAATCGAGTCCCTTCAAGCTCCTGATAGGAGCAGGGACAGTGGTTCACCCGTCTTGGCGATGTCTCAGGAACCTCCGGCCTGCAGGGGCCGTGCTCTCACCAGGCAGACGCAGGGGAAGCGAACCCACACTGCGTCGCCTATGCCGTCCAGGGCTTCGGCATCCTTCAGCTCAGCTTCTCGCTCTCCCTCACCTTTAGAGGCAAGTGATCAATATTCGGATTACGATACTGAAGGGTCCCTCAATTTGGAAGCTCCAGGTTGTCAGGAGACAATTGACAGTCTGATCGAAGCTGTCAATCAATCTCTGGGGGTAGACGATGAATCCACCTTGGCCTCTGGTCATAAGGTGTCTTTCAAACGAGCCAGACAGACCCATAAGGTTTTTGGTGCTCATCCTGAGTTTGAGGAGCTTGTGCAGCGCCACAGAGAAAAAACGGATAAGCGCTTTACAAGACAGAAGGCCCTCAATACCAGGTATCCTTTTGCTCCTGAACTTCTTAAGAAGTGGGCGGAATCCCCAGTGGTCGATCCTCCGGTGTCACGCTTGGCATCTAAGACGCTTCTCTCCCTTCCTGATGGTTCCTCGATTAAGGATCCAACGGATCGTCTGATTGAAAGCCTGGCTCGCTCGGTGTTTGAAGCATCTGGGTCATCTCTCTCTCCTTCCTTTGCAGCGACTTGGGTTGCTAAAGCCATGATTTCCTGGTCGGAGTCTCTGAACAGAGCTCTTCACGGTGTAGAAGTGCCACCTGAGGTTTTGGAGATATCTAATCAGATGGCTCTCGCAGGTGATTTTTTGATCAACGCTTCTATGGATGCGGCAAATTGCGCAGCATTAGCTGCTGCCAATGCGATTGCCATTAGGAGATCCTTGTGGTTGAGGACTTGGCGAGCAGACTCGACTTCAAAGAAGTCACTTACGTCCTTGCCTTATCAAAGCGGTCGTTTATTTGGTGAAAAACTGGATCAGCTTATATCTGATGCGACAGGAGGGAAGAGTTCTTTTTTGCCTCAGCAGAAGGTCAAACAGCCCTTTCGCCGACAGCCTCAGCCTCGCTTTAGAGCCTTTCGCAACCCAGGTTGGGCTGCAACAGCCAGTTCCAGCGGCTCAGGTCGACCTAATCAGGCCAGAGATCGTCAGGCCTCTTACAAGACCAACCCGTTGGGAAGAATGCGGTCTCAACAACCGAAATCTAGAGGGTCTAGGCCCCAAAGATTTTCGGATAAATGACTGGAGGCAGAATCCGGTCGATTCATCCAGAGTAGGCGGCCGTCTACTCTGGTTTCGTCCCACTTGGCTATCAATTACTCAAGACGAATGGGTCAGAGAATTAGTCACCTCGGGGTACAAGATAGAATTTACCAGCCTTCCCTCAAATCGTTCCTTTCCCTCGCGCCTTCCCAAGGAGGAGTCTCGGGTTCTCGCCTTATTCAAGGCGGTCGAGTCTCTTCGACACAGCGGGGTTGTCGTACCTGTACCAGAGGTCGAAAGAGGTCGGGGGTTTTATTCCAATCTGTTCATTGTACCCAAAAAGGACGGTACCGTAAGGCCCATTCTGGATCTAAAAAGACTGAATCGGTTCGTCAAAATTCGACATTTTCGAATGGAGTCTCTCCGCTCGGTCATTGCTGCCATGGAAAAAGGGGAATTTCTAGCATCAATAGACATCCAGGATGCCTATCTTCACATCCCCATATTTCCCCCTCATCAAAGGTTTCTTCGGTTTGCCATCGGCAAACTTCACTTTCAGTTCGCTGCCTTGCCATTCGGGCTAGCCACAGCTCCCAGAGTGTTCACAAAGGTCATGGCTACTGTTGTATCCATTCTACACTCCAGGGGGATAGTCATCTTGCCTTACCTAGACGACCTTCTCATCAAGGGTCCGTCTTTCCAAACATGCGAGGAAAGCGTCAGCATTACCCTAGACACTCTTGTTCGCCTGGGGTGGCTGGTGAATATGAAGAAGTCATCTCCCGTGCCATCTCGAAAGATCACCTTCTTAGGGATGGATTTCGACACCGCTCAAGGGTTGATAATCCTTCCTCAGGACAAGGCCTTAGTTCTCCGTCAAGAGGTACGGATCCTTCACAAACCGATTCCTCATACCATCCGGTTTTGCATGAGGGTTCTAGGAAGGATGGTGGCAACGATCGAGGCGATTCCATTTGCCCAGTTTCATCTTCGCCCCCTTCAGCATGCACTCTTGGCAGTATGGGACGGGAGCCTTTATTCCCTCAATCTTCGGTGCCGTCTGTCCCTGCAGGTCAGACAGACACTTATGTGGTGGACGAGGAGTTCCACTCTTCAACAGGGCCGTTTGTTTCCTCCGAATATCTGGATGGTAGTCACAACGGATGCCAGCCTGCTCGGATGGGGAGCAGTGTTTCGTCACCACACAGCCCAGGGGACTTGGTCTCAGCAGGAGTCGATCCTCCCGATAAATATTTTAGAGATCCGAGCTATTTGGCTGGCTCTGAGGCATTTTCACCAACATCTGGCAGGCCGCCCAGTCCGAATTCAGTCAGACAATGCCACGTCGGTGGCATACATAAACCATCAGGGAGGTACCCGCAGCCGGGCGGCTATGCACGAGGTAAAACAGATTCTGTCCTGGGCAGAGGTAAATCACTCCGTGATTTCAGCAGTCCACATTCCGGGCGAGGAAAACTGGGCAGCGGATTTTCTCAGCCGTCACGGCATAGCTTCAGGGGAATGGTCACTACATCCCGAGATTTTTCAGCAGATATGTCGACGCTGGGGAACCCCAGATGTGGACCTGATGGCTTCCAGGATGAATGCCAAGGTGCCCAACTTCGTCTCCCGGTACCGGGATCCGCAGGCAATTGCGGTGGACGCCCTGGTTCTACCGTGGAATCAGTTCCATCTTCCATACTTATTTCCTCCAATAGCTCTTCTCCCAAGGGTGATCAGAAAGATTAGGATAGAGGGGGTTCCAGCGATATTAATCGCTCCGGATTGGCCGCGTCGCTCTTGGTACGCGGAGCTGGTACAGTTGCTCTGCGACGCACCCTGGCGACTGCCAGAGCGCGCGGACCTTCTCTCCCAGGGCCCAGTTTACCACCAGAACTCAGCGGTCCTGTGTTTGACGGCCTGGCCGTTGAATCTTGGATCCTGACCAGGGCTGGATTCTCTAAAAAGTTCGCCGCGACGATGGCTAGCGCCCGAAAGCCCGTCTCGGCTCGCATCTACCACGGTACTTGGAAGATCTTTTTTGCTTGGTGCAGGGAACATGGTTGTTCCCCGCTTAGGTTTTCAATTCCAAACATTCTGTCATTTCTCCAGGCAGGCCTAGATTCAGGTCTAGCGCCAAGTACGCTTAGACGGCAGATATCAGCCTTGTCTGTGCTTTTTTCAGCGAAGGATCGCGTCTAATTTTCAGGTTAGGACCTTTATTCAGGGGGTTGTCCATATAGTTCCTCCCTACAAGACTCCTTTAGAGGTTTGGGACCTCAATCTTGTCCTGGGAGTTCTGCAAGAGTCTCCTTTTGAACCTTTGCAGGAGGTTTCTCTGTCGTTTCTTTCCTGGAAAGTGGTGTTTTTGGTAGCCATAACATCCATAAGGCGGGTTTCGGAGCTGGCTGCACTGTCTTGTCGAGCTCCGTACTTGCTTTTCCATCAGGATAAGGTGGTGCTCAGACCTACTCCACCTTTTTTTGCCTAAAGTCGTGTCCTCATTTCATATTAATGAGGACATTGTTTTGCCCTCATTTTGCCCAGCTCCGACGCACCGAGTGGAGAAGGCTCTCCATACGCTGGATCTGGTGAGAGCACTCAGGAGATATGTATCTCGGACGGCGTCCTTTCGACAGACGGACACGCTGTTTGTCCTCCCTGAAGGTCGCAGGAAGGGACTCGCTGCCTCTAAATCAACCTTGGCTAGGTGGATTCGGTTAGCCATTCAGGAGGCTTACCGCATCAGAGGCGCGGTGGTTCCTGCAGGGATCAAGGCTCACTCCACCAGAGCGGTGGGTGCCTCCTGGGCCCTTCGGCATCAGGCTTCAGTGGAACAGGTTTGTAAAGCAGCAACCTGGTCTAGTCTGCATACCTTTTCCAAGCATTATAATGTCCATACCCAGGCTTCTGCGGATGCCAGTCTGGGTAGAAGGATTCTTCAGGGCGCGGTTGCGCACCTATAAGCAATGCTTGATTATAAATTACACTGTGGAGTCGGTTTCCCACCCAAGGGACTGCTTTGGGACGTCCCACAGTCCTGTGTCCCCCAATGAGACGAAGGAGAAATACGGATTTTTGTGTTACTCACCGTAAAATCCTTTTCTCCGAGACGCTCATTGGGGACACAGCTCCCTCCCTATTAGCCGGATGGCTTCGATTTCTAAGTTAATTTTATTTGCTTGGGTCTATATCAGTAGATTTACTTCTGGATATATTGTACCTGTATTAACATTAATTTATTCTTTAGCCTCCTACTGCTTTTTGCACTAAACTGGATTTGCCTGCGGCCAGTGCTGAGGTGTATACGGCGGAGGAGGAGCTAACCTTTTTTTTATGTTTACTTAGTGTCAGCCTCCTAGCGGCAGTAGCATACACCCACAGTCCTGTGTCCCCCAATGAGCGTCTCGGAGAAAAGGATTTTACGGTGAGTAACACAAAAATCCGTATTTTCTGATTATTTTATTTATTTATTTATTTTTTTCATACTTATCACTGTTTTTAATAATCCCTTTAGGGGATGTGAAGCTGCGATTGTCTAATCGATTGTGCTATATTCACACACAGTGGCTTGCGGAAGTATTCGTCCCCTTGGTTCCTTAGTTTTTTACCTGTGTTTAAATATTTTTGTAATACGATTTGTGTGTGATGCATCAGAACCAAATAGTCTAAGTTGGTGAAGTAAGAAAAGTATAGGCTTAAGTTAAATTTATGGGATCAAATGACTAAAAATTGTCATGTGCATATGTATTCACCCCTCTTGCCATGACCCTTCTAAAAATTTATAGTGCAAGCTCTTACCTTCATAAATCACATGCTTGGTGAAAGGAAGTCCACCTGTGTACAATGTAAGTGTCACATGATTTGTCAGTATATACACACCTTTTCTGAAAGGACACAGAGGCTGCAACAACATTAAGCAAGAGGCACCACTAAGCAGACAACACCATGAAGATCAAGGAGATCTCCAAACAAGTCAAGGACAAAGTTGTTAAAACGTACAAGAAAGGTGTCAGGAGTCGAACCCAGTACCTCTTGTCCACTGGCCAGCAGCTCTACCATCTGAGCTATTCTGCTGGCTGCAAAGTTCCTTGCTGAACCCAGATACCATTGACTGTTCTTCCTGATTGGCTACACCTAGTGCTCTTTTGATTGGGCCTCTGATTGCCAATTACACACCCTATATAAACCTGGCCCTGTGGGTGTGTCATTGCGAGATTATTGAGCTCCAAGCCTTTAGTCAAGCGTTTCCTGCTGATCCATTGCTACAAACACTGCTCTCCTGTGAACCGACCTCGGCCTGCCTTCTGACTACGCTCTCCGCCTGATCCATTGCTACAAACACTGCTCTCCTGTGTACCGACCTCCGACTGCCACCTGACTACGTTATCTGCCTGGTCCTCTGTTACCGAACTGCCTTTCCTGTGTACCGACCTCCGACTGCCATCTGACTACGCTACCTGCCTCTGCTTCCCTAGTGTTTGCAGTAACATCGGCTCCAACCCAGACGGGATCTTGACAGAATAATCTCGCGCCAAAATGGAGTCCGCTGTGAACACCCTGAGACGGCAAGTTACGGAACTTCAAAGTTTTTGTACGGACTCTCAAGGAAAATATGCCAAGTTACAAACTGATTTCACGGCGATACAACAGGAAGTAATTGAGCTACAAAAACAACTTCTGGACGTGCGCAATTCAGGGTCCGAATCAAACGCGCGGCTGCCGCTGCCTGCAAAGTTCAGTGGGGATCGCAAGCAGTACCGAGGATTCCTCAATCAATGCCGCATATACTTCCAGATGCAACCTGCTCCCTTTACCAGTGAGAGGAAGAAAGTTTTTTTCATGATAAATCTCCTGACGGATGAAGCTCTTGCTTGGGCTTCACCTTATGTAGAAAAGGACTATGACCTCCTTAATGACCTGGAAGCCTTCACCGCAGCTATGAATCAAGTTTTTGATGACCCAAACCGCTGTGCCACAGCAGAAACCAAATTACATAATTTGCGCCAAGGACGTCGCTCTGTTGCGGAATACACATCGGAGTTCCGTCGCTGGGTGGCCGACACCACCTGGAATCCAGCAGCCCAGAGAAGTCAATTTCGACGAGGGTTATCAGAACCAGTGAAAGACGAGCTTGCCAGGGTTGAGACCCCTGACCAGTTGGAGGACTTTATTCAACTATGTATCCGGATTGACCAGAGACTTACTGAAAGGAGAGACTGCGAGCACTTGGGAATAGCCCTGGCTTCTCATTTTCAGCATCGGACCACCAAGAAAAGACGCAAGGCGTGTCTGAACCGATGCAGATCGACGTCATCCGAAGACCACTCTCTGCACAGGAGAAGGAGAGGCGACGTGCAGAACATCTCTGCCTCTATTGTGGGGACCCTGGACACTATGCCATCAACTGTCCTAACAAAAGGACTATAGCCTTTACCAACAACAGGTCTGCCAGCAATATGGACCTTTCTCAGCAGTCGGATTCCATCTTGCAGACTATCTCATCAGTAACGCCAGAAATAGACAAAATACATACTACATCATCTCATTTTGTAATCCCCATTCAGGTTGTAATGGGCACCCAAAAAATACAATGCTCTGCCCTGTTGGATTCGGGAGCAGGAGGGAATTTTATGGACTTAAAATTTACACGTGATAAATATTTCCAGTAGGACCAAATCCACACCAATTGAAATGGAAACTGTGGATGGATCACCCTTGTCTTCTGGACCTGTCACGCATGAGACAATCGAACTGGAGATTTGTATCGAACCGGATCATCATGAAGCTGTCAGTTTCCACCTTATCTCATCTCCGAAATTTCCGGTTATTCTAGGGATCCCCTGGTTTTCAGTCCATAACCCTTCTATCAACTGGGCATCAAGGACCATCACCTTTCCATCTGACTACTGTAAGAATAATTGTCATAAGGAACCCCCTGTTCTCCAACAAGTCCAAATCTCTGAGATTTCGCATGAGAAGGAAGAGAAACTACCACCTCAATATCAGCAGTTCTCTGATGTCTGCAGTAAGAAGAAAGCAGATCAATTACCTCCTCACCGTCCTTACGACTGTCCCATTGAATTGCTGCCAGGAGCAACCATTCCATTTGGACGGATTTACAATCTTTCCGAACCTGAATTGAAGGTATTAAGAAAGTTCCTGGATGAAAATTTAGAGAAAGGCTTTATTCGACCTTCCACATCTCCAGCTGGGGCACCCCTGTTCTTTGTTGAAAAGAAAGACTCCACTCTGCGGCCATGTATTGACTACAGAGAGATGAATAATATCACTGTCAAGAATCGCTACCCGCTACCCTTGATTCCTGAACTATTTGAGAGACTCCGTTCTGCGAAAATCTTTACGAAGCTGGATCTTAGAGGGGCTTACAACCTCATACGGATTCGCCCAGGAGATGAGTGGAAGACCGCCTTCAGAACGAGATATGGACATTTTGAATCTCTGGTTATGACCTTTGGTCTTAGCAATGCCCCAGCCACCTTTCAACATTTTATTAATGATGTATTTCGAGATTTCTTGGACCAATTCGTTGTGGCTTATCTCGATGACATTCTTATATTTTCAGACACCTTGGAAGAGCATCGCAGGCACGTCCAGTTAGTCTTGGAACGACTACAGGAGAACCATCTTTACATTAAACTTGAAAAATGTGAGTTTGAACAAACCAGTATCCAATTTCTGGGATATATCATCTCCCCAGAAGGTCTGAGCATGGATCCCGGCAAAATCAATGCTGTAGTGGACTGGCCTGTTCCAAGAAATTTAAAAGACGTCCAGCGTTTCATAGGATTTGCAAATTTTTACCGAAAATTTATAAAGAACTTTTCACGGATCATACTACCAATTACTACACTAACAAAAAAGACCAAAGCATTTTTCTGGTCTCCGGAGGCACAGGAGGCTTTTGACAAATTGAAAACTCTTTTTACGTCTGCTCCATTGTTAGTACACCCAAATCCTGAATTGCCATTTACTGTCGAAGTGGACGCCTCGGACTCTGCAGTGGGAGCCATTCTGTCTCAGCGAGTTGGGGACAAAATGCAACTTCACCCATGTGCGTTTCTTTCCCACACCATGTCATCTGCAGAAAAGAACTACGACATCGGTAATAAAGAACTGTTAGCCATTAAAGTTGCCTTCTCCGAATGGAGACATCTTTTGGAAGGTGCCAATCACCCTGTGACTGTCCTCACGGACCACAAGAATCTTGAATTCCTCCGTACAGCAAAAAGATTGTCTGCAAGACAAGCACGATGGGCCTTATTTTTCTCAAGATTCAATTTTATAATTTCTTACCGGCCTGGTTCAAGAAATGGCAAGGCTGACGCCCTGTCCAGGATGTGTTCGGAACCTCAGGAGAGGTCTAGTAATGACGATACAATTCTAGGCCCTAAAAATTTTTTGGGAATATTGCACTCTAGAGGACTATGTAATAGAATTAAAGATGGATATCAAGAGGACTCTTTCCTTAACCATCCTTCGGAAGACGTCGATCTTTCATTCAAAGAGGGGTTTTGGATGCAGAAACACAAAATATATGTACCTGAATCTTCTCGCCTTGAAGTCCTCAAAAGTGTCCATGATTCTAAACTGGCAGGACATCCTGGAGTTGCAAAAACACAAGACTTACTACTTCGTTTCTTTTGGTGGCCTAATTGTAGGAAGGACGTGAGGAAATATGTTTCAACCTGTTTAACATGCGCACGAAACAAGACCCCACGATCGTCTCCTCTAGGACTCTTGCAACCACTTCCAGTTCCATCCAGGCCTTGGGGATCTATTTCCATGGATTTTATTGTGGAACTACCCCCTTCCAAACAGATGACCGTCATCCTTGTCATAGTGGACCGACTCACAAAAATGGCCCACTTTATTCCAACTGAAGGAATTCCTACTGCTGAAAAAACTGCAGAACTGATAATCAAAGAGGTATTCAGGTTACATGGAATTCCTGACAGCGTGGTGTCTGACAGAGGCGTTCAGTTTACGTCAAAATTTTGGAAGAGTTTCTGTACAGCCTTGGGAGTCACGGTGAATCTTTCTACCGCTTTCCATCCTCAGTCCAATGGCCAGACGGAGAGAACGAACCAGACTTTGGAGCAATACCTCCGTTGCTTCATTTCCTATCTTCAGGATGACTGGGTGGACTATTTACCAACAGCAGAGTTTTCCTACAACAACTCCATACATAGCGCTACATCTCAAACCCCATTTTTTGCTAATTATGGAGTACATCCAGTATTTATCCCTAATCTGCCAGTGAACACTCCCATTCCTGCTGTAAATGACAGGCTTGCAAAATTACAGGAATCCCAGAAGGAATTATCAGAGATATTACTCAAGACCCAGGAAGTATATAAGAAAGCAGCAGATAAACATCGGAGAGTGCCCCCTGCTCTTCAGGTTGGAGACAAAGTTTGGCTGTCCACTAAAAACCTTAAGACACATGTGCCATCCTCCAAATTGGGTCAGAAATTCATTGGACCTTTTCAAATTTCTGCAAAAATTAACCAGGTTGCTTTTCGTTTGGAACTTCCCAACAATCTAAAGATTCATCCAGTGTTTCACATATCCTTGCTCAAACCCTTCTGTGAAAACCCGTTTCCAGGAAGAATTCAGCCACCTCCTCCACCAGAAAGGATCCGTGGTGAAGAAGAATACATTGTGGATAAGATTCTGGACTCCCGAAAATTCAGAGGTAAACTGCAGTATCTGGTGCAGTGGAAGGGTTACGGACCAGAGGAAAATTCATGGGAACCAAGGGACAACGTCCATGCTCCTAGACTAACAAGAGCCTTTCATCAGAGGTACCCGGATAAGCCAGCTCCTGAGATGTCCAGAGGCCATCCTGGAAGGAGGGGAGTACTGTCAGGAGTCGAACCCAGTACCTGTTGTCCACTGGCCAGCAGCTCTACCATCTGAGCTATTCTGCTGGCTGCAAAGTTCCTTGCTGAACCCAGATACCATTGACTGTTCTTCCTGATTGGCTACACCTAGTGCTCTTTTGATTGGGCCTCTGATTGCCAATTACACACCCTATATAAACCTGGCCCTGTGGGTGTGTCATTGCGAGATTATTGAGCTCCAAGCCTTTAGTCAAGCGTTTCCTGCTGATCCATTGCTACAAACACTGCTCTCCTGTGAACCGACCTCGGCCTGCCTTCTGACTACGCTCTCCGCCTGATCCATTGCTACAAACACTGCTCTCCTGTGTACCGACCTCCGACTGCCACCTGACTACGTTATCTGCCTGGTCCTCTGTTACCGAACTGCCTTTCCTGTGTACCGACCTCCGACTGCCATCTGACTACGCTACCTGCCTCTGCTTCCCCTAGTGTTTGCAGTAACATCGGCTCCAACCCAGACGGGATCTTGACAAAAGGGTTGGGTTACAAAACAAAAAAAAATCCCAATCTCTAATGATCCCCCGGAGAACAATCAATTCCATTATCATCAGATGAAAAGAACATGGTATCACAACAAACCTGCCAAGAGAGGGCTGCTCATCAAAACTCTCGGCAAGGAGGGCATTAATCAGCGAGGCAGCACAGAGATCAAAGGTAACCCTGAAGATGCTGCAGAGTTCCCAAGTAGAGACGAGTATTTCCCCTTACGACCACAATAAGCCATGAACGCCATAGAGGTAGCCTTTATGGACGCGTGAGTAGAAAAAAGCCTTTACTTACACAAATTGTAAGGCATGTTTTGATTTAGCCAGAAGACATGTAGGAGACTCCCCAAATGTATGGAGGAAGATGATGTGGTCAGATGAAACCAAATTGAACTTTTTGTCCATCAAGTTAAACTCCTATGTCTGGCGCCAAACCAACAGAGCTCATCACCCCAAGAACGCCATCCCCACAGTGAAACGTGGTGGCAGCATCATGTTGTGGGGATGTTTTTCTGCAGCAGGATCAGGGGAAATGGTCCAAGAAGAAGGCAAGATGGATGGTGCGAAATACAAGTATATTCTTCAGCAAAACCTGTTTCCGTCTTTCAGTGATTTGAGACTAAGATGAATGTTCACCTTCCAACAAGGCAATAACCCAAAGCATACTGCTAAAGTAACACTCGAGTGTTTTAAAGGGAAACGTGTAAATCTTTTGGAGTGGCCTAGTCAATACCCATGCTTGAAGATTTCAGACTGGACGATTTCTGTTCACCAGAGGAAACCATCTACGTTGAAGGAGCTGGAGCAGTTTTGCCTTGAGGAATGAGCAAAAATCCGAGTGGCAACATGTGGAAAGCTCATAGAGACTTGGCCAAAGTGACTTGCAGCTGTAATTGCTGCAAAAGGAGGCTCTACAAAGGACTGACTTAAGGGTGGTGAATAGTTATGCAAAGTGAATTTTTCAGTAATATTTTTCTTTTGTGGTTTGCTTCACAATAAAAAGAAAACCAAATGTTCACAGTTGTAGGCATATTCTTTACATGAATGATGTAAACTCTAAAAAAAAAAATGAAATTCCAGGTTGTGAGGTAGCAAAAAAATGATCTCAAAGGTGCCAATACTTTCTGCCATGACTGTATGTGTGTGTATATGTATATGTACACCGCTCAAAAAATAAAGGGAACACTAAAATACCACATCCTAGATATCACTGAATGAAATATTCCAGTTGCAAATCTTTATTCATTACTTAGTGGTATGCGTTGAGGACAATTAAACCTAAAAAAGATCAATATAATTCAAAATTAATATCCCATGGATTGATACTCAAAATCAAAGTGGAAAATCAAATTACAGGCTGATCCAATTTCAGTGGAATTGCCTCAAGACAAGGAAAGGATGCTCAGTAGTGTGTGTTGCCTCCACATGCCTGTATGCCTTAACTACAACGCCTGTATATGGTCCTGATGAGGCGACGGATGTTCTCCTGAAGGATCCCCTCCCAGACTTGTGTTAAAGCATTAGTCAACTCCTAGACAGTCTGAGGTGCTTGATTGGATTCAGGTCTGAGGAGCAGGCAGGACAGTCCTAAGGACCAATGCCTTCATCATGCAGGAACTGCTGACTCACTTCAGCTGCATGAGTCCTAGCATTGGCATGCATCAGAAGGAACCCAGTGCCCAGTACACCTGCATATGGTCTCACTATGGCTCTGAGGATCTTATCCCGCTACCTAATGGCAGTCAGGGTACCTCTGGCTAGCAGATGGAGGCCTGTGCAGCCCTCCAAAGAAATGCCTCCCCAAACCAATACTGACCCACTGCTAAACCGGTTATGCTGGAGGATGTTGCAGGCAGCAGAACATTATCCATGGAGTCTCCACACTCTCACATGTGCTCAGTGTGAACCTGCTTTTATCTGAAAAGAGCCAATGTCGAATCTGTCAATCTTAGTGTTTTCTGGAAAATGCCAATTGCCCTGCACGGTGTTGGACTGTAAGCACAACACCCATTTGTGGATGTCGGACCCTCATACCACCCTCATGGAGTGTGTTTCTCACAGCTTGAGCACACAAATGAATGTTAGTGGCCTGATGGAGGTTATTTTGCAGGGCTCTTCCTGTTCCACCTTGCACAAAGGAGGAGGTAGCTGTCCTTCTGCTGGGGTTGTTGCACTCCAACGGCCCCCTCCACATCTCCTGGTGTACAGGCCTGTCTCTTGGTATCTGCTCCATGCTCTGGACACTGTGCTGACAGACACAGGTACCTTTCTTGCCACAGCTTGCATTGATGTGCCATCCTGGATGAGCTGCACTACCTGAGCAACTTCTGTTTATAGTATACACCACCTCATGATTCTGTACCTCTAGGGGTGAGAGCAATGACAAAATACAAAAGTGACCAAAACGAATGAGAACAGAGAAATGGTCTGTGGTTGCCTCCTGCTGAACCACTCCTTTTATAAGGGTTGTCTTGCTAATTTCCTTTAATTTCTTTCAAATGTTTTTATTGAATTTATCAAATTTTTAACAAGGGAAAAAAAGGGGGTTTCAAAGGGAAAGTGGGGAATACATTAAAATTTATAGAGTACTCCATTCTTTAACATTAGAATGAGAAAAACACATTACTCTGTTACAGATATTTTTACAATACCAGTTATTTACAGCATTAAATGAACTGACTACTTCTACTAATCCAGATTATAAGTTTATCTCTAATCCTACAGGAACCTAAAAGCTTTTTATTGCAATAATGAAAATTTTGTATTCCAAGTGCCCCATTTCATGTGTTATTTAGTCAGAGAGTTATTATTAAAAGCTAATCTTCTTTCCATTGAACTATGAATGCGCAATTTGTCTAAGATATCTTTAAAGTCAGGGACGTTAGATTTTTTCCGCCAATGTGCTAATGACATTTTTACCACTAGGAAGATGTGAATCAATATATATTTAATCGAAGGGTTGGTGCTTTCGAGGTCTAGTGAAAGGAGCGCCATCTGAGGAGTGATAATAATTCTATTGTCAGTTAAAGTATTAATATGAAATTTAACTTCCTTCCAAAGTTTTTTAGGATAGGGCAGCTCCAAAATATATGGTACAAATTCCCCGCATTCCCACGACCTCTCCAGCATTCAGAGGAGATCTCAGAATTAATATGGGATAATCTCGCTGGGGTATAATACCACCTGTTAAGAATCTTATAGAAGGACTCCTGTAAGGCCATAGAAATAGTGGCTTTATATATGAGTGCTTAATAGCATGTTCCTATTGCTCTGGCTGAATTTCAATATGTAAGTCTGATTCCCATCGTCTCATGTAATTGTTTTTGAAGTGCGAATATATATTTTTAATACTCCATTTAATCCTATGGTTAGGATTGGTTAGTAAAGAAGAGACAATTTCTAAATTAAAAGCTCTACTTTGTAGTAGTCTTTGGATATTTTCCTTACAGATAAAAAATGAAAAAATGTCTGAAGAGGGTAGTTGATATTTATTTTTAATCTCCTTGAAAGGCATGACCGTCTGACCATCGCACAGGTCTCCTACTTTCTTTATGTTTGCCTCAGACCAGGTGCTCGGGACTGAAAATTTGTACATTTCAGCTAGTAAAGAGAGGGGAAAAGCTCTTATGTCCCTCCTGTTGTTTCCTTTATTTATTTTTGTCAAATTTTTCCAGGCCGCAAAAACGGCCTGAAAAATTGGATTAGGATGTTCCCTCCGCTGGGTCCCCAGTAAGTGACTTAAAAAAACTGTCTGTATGGATTCACATCTCATTTGTGCCTTTTCTAGGTCTAACCACGCTGCAGGCGAACTCTCTTTAAACCAAATTTGGTTGAGTTTAATAAGTGTCGCTTGATAGTATGCCCAAATATTGGGTAAAGCTAGTCCACCATTCCTTTTTGTCTTATATAATATATCCGCTGCAACCCTTGCTTTTTTAGTCTTCCACACAAATAGTTTAACCCCTTACTGCCATCGGACGTACTATCCCGTTCATGGTACCTGGGCCCGTATGACCATGGACGGGATAGTACGTCTCGTGCGATCGGACGCGCTCCCGGGGGGAGCGCAGCCGATCGCGGCCGGGTGTCAGCTGATTATCACAGCTGACACCCATGACTGTGTGTCAGGAGCGGTCACGGACCGCTCCCGGCACATTAACCCCTTGCACACCGCGATCAAACATGATCGCGGTGTACTGGGGGCACAGGGGAGGATCGCGCAGGGTGGGGGCTCCCTGCGCGCCCCCCTGAGACCCTCAGAGCAGCGCGATGTGATCGCGCTGTTCTGAGGGCTTCCTCCCTCCCAGGACCCGGATCCAAGATGGCGCCGGGGTCCTGGAGGGAGGCGGCTACCTCAGTGCCTGCCGAGAGCAGGCACTGAGAAACCTGCTGCACTGCCTGAGCGATCGCTGGTGTGACAGAGTGCTGTGCACACTGTCACACCAGCGATCTGACAAAATACAGTGATGTCCCACCCTGGGACAAAGTAAAAAAGTTAAAAAAATAAAAATAAACATGTTTTAAAAAAAAATCCAAAATAAATAAAAAAAAAAAAAAAAAATTCCCCAATAAATTCACTTCTTCCTGTAAATAAAAAAAAAAGCAATAAAAGTACACATATTTGGTATCGCCGCGTCCGTAACGACCCCCCCTATAAAATTGTCCCACTAGTTAACCCCTTTAGTGAACCCCTTAAAAAAAAAAAAAAAAAAAAAAAATGAAGCAAAAAATCAATGCTTTATCATCATACCGCCGAACAAAAAGTGGAATAACTCGCGATCAAAAAGACCGATACAAAAAAACATGGTACCGCTGAAAACGTCATCTTGTCCCGCAAAAAACGAGCCATCATACAGCATCATCAGCGAAAAAATAAAAAAGTTATAGCTCGCAGAATAAAGCGATGCAAAAATAATTATTTTTTATATAAAATTGTTTTTATTCTATAAAAGCGCCAAAACATGAAAAAATGATATAAATGAGGTATCGCCGTAATCGTACTGACCCGAAGAATAAAACTGCTTTATTAATTTTACCACACGCGGAACAGTATAAACGCCTCCCCCAAAAGAAATTCATGAATTGCTGATTTTTGTTCATTCTAACCTCCCAAAAATCGAAATAAAAAGCGATCAAAAAACGTCACGTGCTCAAAAATGGTACCAATAAAAACGTCAACTCGTCCCGCAAAAAATAAGACCTCACATGACTCTGTGGGCCAAAATATGCAAAAATTATAGCTCTCAAAATGTGATGATGCAAAAACTATTTTTGCAATAAAAAGCGTCTTTTAGCGTGACAGCTGCCAATCATAAAAACCCGCTATAAATAGTAAATCAAACCCCCCTTTATCACCCCCTTAGTAAGGGAAAAATAATAAAATTAAAAAAAAGTATTTATTTCCATTTTCCCATTAGGGTTAGGGTTAGGGTTGCGGCTAAAGTTAGGGTTAGTGTTGGCGCTAAAGTTAGGATTAGGGTTAGGGTTGGGATTAGGGGTGTGTTAGGGTTAGGTTTGTGGTTAGGGTTGGGACTAGGGTTAGGGGTGTGTTGGGGTTAGGGTTGGAGTTAGAATTGGGGGGTTTCCGCTGTTTAGGCACATCAGGGGCTCTCCAAATGTGACATGGCATCTGATCTCAATTCCAGCCAATTCTGCGTTGAAAAAGTCAAACGGTGCTCCTTCACTTCTCAGCTCTGCCATGCGTCCAAACAGTAGTTTATCCCCACATATGGGGTATCAGCGTACTCTGGACCCCAAGAGTTATTGTGCAATTTGTCCTATTTCTTCTGTTACCCTTGGGAAAATAAAAAACTGGGGGCGAAAATATCATTTTTGTACAAAAAAAATTATTTTTTTTGTTTTTACGGCTGTACATTATAAACTTCTGTGAAGCACTTGGGGCTTCATAGCGCTCACCACACATCTAGATAAGTTCCTTGTGGGGTCTATTTTCCAAAATGGGGTCACTTGTTGGGGATTTCCACTGTTTAGGCGCATCAGGGGCTCTCCAAATGCGACATGACGCCCCCAGACCATTCCATCAAAGTCTGCAATCCAAAACGTCACTACTTCCCTTCCGAGCCCCAACGTGTACCCATACAGTAGTTTTCTCCCACATATTGGATATCAGCGTACTCAGGACAAATTGGACAACAACTTTTGGGGTCCAATTTCTCCTGTTACCCTTGTAAAAATAAAATATTGGGGCAAAAAAATCATTTTTGCAAAAAAAAAAAAAAGATTTTTTATTTTTACGGCTGTGCGTTATAAACTTCTGTGAAGCACTTCGGGGTTCAAAGTGCTCACCACACATCTAGACAAGTTCCTTGTGGGGTCTATTTTCCAAAATGGGGTCACTTGGGGGGTTTCAACTGTTTAGGCGCATCAGGGGCTCTCCAAATGCGACATGACGCCCTCAGACCATTCCATCAAAGTCTGCAATCCAAAACGTCACTACTTCCCTTCCGAGCCCTGACGTGCGCCCATACAGTAGTTTTCTCCCACATATTGGGTATCAGCGTACTCAGGACAAATTGGACAACAACTTTTGGGGTCCAATTTCTCCTGTTACCCTTGTGAAAATAAAATATTGGGGGCGAAAAAATCATTTTTGTAAAAAAAAAAAGATTTTTTTATTTTTACGGCTGTACGTTATAAACTTCTGTGAAGCACTTCGGGGTTCAAAGTGCTCACCACACATCTAGATAAGTTCCTTGTGGGGTCTATTTGCCAACATGGGGTCACTTGTGGGGGTTTCCACTGTATAGGTGCATCAGGGTTCTCCAAATGTGACATGACGCCCCCAGACCATTCCATCAAAGTCTGCAATCCAAAACGTCACTACTTCCCTTCCGAGCCCTGACGTGCGCCCATACAGTAGTTTTCTCCCACATATTGGGTATCAGCGTACTCAGGACAAATTGGACAACAACTTTTGGGTTCCAATTTCTTCTGTTACCCTTGTGAAAATAAAATATTGGGGGCGAAAAAATCATTTTTGTAAAAAAAAAAAAAGATTTTTTATTTTACGGCTGTACGTTATAAACTTTAGTGAAACACCTGGGGTTAAAAGTTCTCACCACACATCTAGATAAGTTCCTTGAGGGTCTAGTTTCCAAAATGGTGTCATTTATGGGGTTTCCACTGTTTAGGCAGATCAGGAGCTCTCCAAACACGACATGGCGTCCAGCCAATTCTGCGTTGAAAAAGTCAGACGGCGCTCCTTCCCTTCCAAACTCTGCCATGCACCCAAACAGTGGTTTACCCCCACATATGGGGTATCAGCGCACTCAGGACAAATTGCACAATAACTTTTGGAGTCTTGTTACCCTTGGAAAAATAAAAATTGGGGTGAAAAGATCATTTTTGTGGAAAAAATATGATTTTTAAATTTTACGGCTCTACATTATAAACTTGTGTGAAGCACTTGGGGGTTCAAATTGCTCACCAAAGATCTAGAAAAGTTCCTTAGGGGGTCTAGTTTCCCAAATGGGGTCATTTGTGGGGGATTTCCACTGTTTAGGCACATCAGGGCTCTCCAAATGCAACATGGCATCCAATCTCAATTCCAGCCAATTTTGGTTGGAAAAAGTCAAATGGTGCTCCTTCCATTCCGAGCTCTGCCGTGAGCCCAAACAGTGCTTCCCCCCCACATATGGGGTATCAGCGTACTCAGGACAAATTGGACAACAACTTATGTGGTCCAATTTCTCCTGTTACCCTTGGGAAAATAAAAAATTAGTGACTAAAAGATAATTTTTGTGGGAAAAAAATAGGATTTTTTATTTTCATGCCCGGGCATTATAAACTTGTGTGAAGCACTTGGGGGTTCAAAGTGCTCACCAAAGATCTAGATAAGTTCCTTAGGGGGTCTAGTTTCCAAAATGGGGTCACTTGTGGGAGGTTTCCACTATTTAGGCTCATCTGGGGCACTGCAAACGGAACATGACCCCCATCAACGTCTGCATTCCAAAATGTTACTACTTCCTTTCCAAGCCCTGCCGTGCACCCAAACAGTTTCCCCCCCCCACATATGGGGTATCAGCGTACTCAGGACAAATTGGACAACAACTTTTGGGGTCCAATTTCCTTGGGAAAATTCAAAAATTTGGGACTAAAAAATCATTTTTGTGGAAAATTGTTTTTTTTTTTTTTTCACACCCAGGCATTATAAGCTTTTGTGAAACACTTGGGGTTTAAAGTGCTCACAACAGATCTAGATAAGTACCTTAGGGGGTCTAGTTTCCAAAATGGTGTCACTTGTGGGGGTTTCCACTGTTTAGGCGCATCAGGGGCTCTCCAAACACGACATGGCGTCCAATCTCAATTCCAGCCAATTTTAGTTTGAAAAAGTCAAACGGCGCTCCTTCCCTTACGAGCTCTGCCGTGTGCCCAAACAGTGGTTTTCCCCCACATATTGGGTATTGGCGTACTCAGGAGAAATTGCATAACAACCTTATCTGTCCATTTTCTCCTTTTACCCTTGTGAAAATAAAAAAAAAGTTTGTAAAAGATCATTTTTGTGGCTAAAAAGTTAAATATTCATTTTTTCCTTCCACGTTGCTTTAGTTCCTGTGAAGCACCTGAAGGGTTAATAATCTTCTTGAATGTGGTTTTGAGTACCTTGAGGGGTGCAGTTTTTAGAATGGTGTCACTTTTGGGTATTTTCTGCCATATAGACCCCTCAAAGTGACTTCAAATGAGAGGTGGTCCCTAAAAAAAATGGCTTTGTAAATTTTGTTGTAAAAATGAGAAATCGCTGGTCAACTTTTAACCCTTATAACTTCCTAACAAAAAAAAATTTTGGTTCCAAAATTGTGCTGATGTAAAGTAGACATGTGGGAAATGTTATTTCTTAACTATTTTATGTGACATATTTCTCTGTTTTAAGGGAATAAAAATTCAAAGTTTGAAAATTGCAAAATTTTAAAAATTTTCGCCATATTTGCGTTTTTTTCAAAAATAAACGCAAGTTATATGGAAGAAATTTTACCACTAACGTGAAGTACAATATGTCACGAGAAAACAATCTCAGAATCGCGAAGATCCGTTGACGCATTCCAGAGTTATAACCTCATAAAGAGACAGTGGTCAGAATTGTAAAAATTGGCCCGGTCATTAACGTGCAAACCACCCTTGGGGGTTAAGGGGTTAATCAAATTCTGGATTTTCGTTATCAAAGAGATATGTATATTTAGGGGTATCGTTCTAAATAGATAGAGTATTTTAGGTAAAATGAAGACTTTTACCACTAAAATTTTCCCCATTAGCATCAAGTCTAGTGTTTTGAATCTAAGGAAGTCTTTGGTAATGTCTCTAATAAGGTTATCTATATTAACAGGGATAATTGATTGCAACTTATTAGTAAGAGTAATGCCTAAATAAGTGATCTCTTTTTCTTCACATATGAATTTTGTTTGTTTTTTTTATTTCTGCTATCATTTCACTATACTTAGATTAAATTGCAAAATTTTGGATTTATTGGCATTAACTTTAAAGTAGGAAACTGTTGAGAATTGGTCCAGAATCAATGTCAAGGCCTTAAAGGGAATCTGTCACCCCATTTTGGCTATATCAGATAAAGATATGCCTGAATAGTGCGTCCCATAAGTAACCTATCGGTATTTATCATATATCCTGACACCCCCGTTTTCATGCCCAAATACCTTTGTAAAGTTCGGCTTTCTGTATGCTAATCTGGGCGGTCCGGTCCGAAGGGCGGTGTTTTTTGCTTCCTCCCCCCCTTGCTCCTCGGCTTCTCTTGCGTAGTGTTCCCGCAATTGCGCGTTTTAAAATCCCCCGCGCCTGCGCAGTGTGCTTTGCCCAACAGTGGGCAAAGCATAAAATCATTACAACGCATGTGCAACTATTTTCGATCACTTTCCTTGCCCCGGAAGTCGTCCAAGGCAAGCAGTCATTTCCGAGGCAACAATTGTGGAATTGCACTTTTTTTGCAATTTCAATGAACTTTACATTTTTTACCGCTTTCCAGTGCATTACATGATAAAATTAACGGTGTCATTCAAAAGTACCACTCGTCCCACGCTAAACAAGCCATCATACTGCTATGTGGATGGAAAAATAACAACGTTATGGCTCTTGGACTAAGGGGGAGCGCAAAAACTAAAAATCACAAGGTCGTAAAGGGGTTGAAGTAATGAAACCGACAATGGTCACTGAAGAAACTTGATACTGACAAAGGTAATTTCCAATTTAAATTTACTGGATTTTAACTAATGAGAATCAGACCTTGTTTTTGAATTGTGGTTCAATAGAACTAAAACAAAAAAAAACTAATGACAATAGCCTGGATAAAATGATGGTACTTCTAGAAAAGATTAAAAATAATTTGACTATAGGGACATGTTAGACTAAGGTGTGTATTCTAATTAGCATCACAGGTGTCTACTTCTAACTTGTAATCAGTCAGTCTGCCTGTGTAAGGGGTGAGAATTAATCACTGTGCTGTTTATCATGGTGTGTACCACACTGAACAAAGACCAACGAAACTAATGATAAAGTTGTCTTAGGAAATTAGAAAAAAAAATGTAGACAAATATGTTAAACATAAAGGCTATAAGATCATCTCCAAATAGCTTACCACAGTTACACATACTATTTAGAAGTGTAAGTTCTGTAGAACTGTAGTGAACCTCCCTGGAAGTGGCTGCAAGAGGAAAATTGATGCCACATTGAAGAGACTGATAATACGAATGGTAACCAAACAGCCTAAAACAACTTCCGGAGATGAACTCCAATGTCAAGATGCCCCAGTGTCTGATCGTACCATGTGTCGCTGTCTTGGCCAAAGTAGACTTCATGAAAGCAAAGCATAAAAAACGAGACTGGAATTTACAAGCCAAAAAGGTTCTGAGAGATTCTCCTTTGGACAGAGACAAAACTGTAGCTTTTTGACAAGTCTCATCAGCTCTGTATTCACAGACTGAAAACTGAAGCGTACAAAGAAAAGAACATTGTACCTACTGTGAAATATGGACTTGGCTTGGTTATGCTTTTGGGTTGCTTTGCTTCATCTGGCACAGGGTCTTAAATCTGTGCAGTGTACAATTAAATCATTCTGGAGCAAAATGTTCTAAAGAATATCAAAAAGCTTGATCTGATTTGCAGGTCATGGGTCCAACAGGATTATAGCCCAAAACACCAAGCTAAAAACATCCAAGAATGGCTAAGATCAAAGCATTGGACTATTCTGAAGTGGCCTTCTATGCCCTGGTCTAAAGTCTATCGAATATATGTGGAAGCAGCTGAAACTTGCAGTCTGGAGAAGGCACCCTTCAAACCTGATACAGCTGGAGCAGTTTGCATGGAAGGTGGGACAAAATACCAGTGGACAGGTGCAGAAGTGTCATTGAGAGTTACAGAAAATCATTTGTTTGCAGTGATTGTTTTAACAGATTGTGCAACAAAATATTAAGTTAAAGGCTCCCATCATTTTTGTCAAGGCAGTTTCATTGCATTTTTTTCCGTTGAATCTCAATTCTAAATCATTGTCTGATTTTCGTTATTTGATTTTCAATAAATTTAAATTGAAAATTAGTTTTGTCAGTTTCAGGTTATTCCAGTGACCATTGTGGCTTTTTTTTTAATTATTTTATGCAGAAAGGTATGAGTTGAACTGAAAATCTACAATTCGAGTTAATTTCTTCTTGTGCTAAAATATTGTGACTAAAATGCTCTTACTTAAGGGGGTTGTCTGAAACTAACAGTGAATTTCATACTATATTTCTAGCTATTTAATTTTATAATCTAACCACTTCTCCCATGTACTTCAATTTTAGAAAAATCCCTACCCTTCCCTCTCTAGTCTAACTTCATTTGTGTTTTGTTTTTTTCTTATGACGATTCTTTGGAGTCTCCCAGCATTCATTGAGAATTCTCAAATGAATATTCATCAAGGGGCTGGGGCTACTGTCGCTCCCACTGCTTCCTTTGCCGTCCTGAAACGAAAAGTCATCAGGGGTCGGCGCTGCTGTCACTTATCATAGCTTCTTTGCGATGATGGTTTTATTATGCCACCACACTTCTGTCCCCGCTATCCCACATCCTCAGTCTCCACTGCCACACTGCTTCTGTTCCCGCAGCCTTGTTCACTGAAATGAGATGTCATCACTGAGCTGTGACAGAAGCAGGGTACTATCACTCACCCTGCTTCTATTACCGTCCCCTGATGACATCTTCTTTTCAGTGAACAAAGCAATGTTGACCGAAGATGTAAAGTGGTGGAGACCGAAGAAGTGTGGTTGCGTGATAGTTGTTCCTTACTATAGACTAAAACAAAAAGTCACTGGGGAATGGCGGTTAAAGGACCTGTTGTAAGTGGCAGATGAACCTTCATTTCAGGGCAGAAAAGGAAGCAGTGGGAGCATTAGCAACCCCAGCACCTTGATGATCGTTTTGAAAATACTAAGTGCATGCTGGGAGACTCAAAATGATTTGTCACAGGAAGTAAGAAAAAAAAACGAAGACTGGAAGATAGGGAGCAGTAGGGATCTTGTAATTGAAGTAACTCAGAAAAGTGGTTAGATTATTATATAATTAGACATGTATGAAATTTGCTTTTAGTCTTGGAGAACCCGTTTTAAAATACATTTAATTACATTGGCCTTTTATTGTTCCTGTTTAAGTTACCATTTATTATTAGTAGAGATTAACCCTTATAAAACGTAGTGTTATGCATTTAAATGGAAACTTAGCTATCAATGTACCCTTTGTGCACAGATGTATTTTTTTTCTTTGTGTGGCTATGTTCATATGTATTCGAATGTATATCATAGGGAATCTGTCAGCATTGAGTGACTGTTAAAACCAAGTACAGGCGCTTAGTACACACTTCATGGATCTATAAAATCAGAGATTTCAATAAAAAATAGAGAGAAGGGTGGAGGTAAATATGAGACAAGTAAATGTGACTGACACTGAACTGGTTGGCCAGGCCAAGAGTGCACCGAGAGCCTGTACTTGGTTTGAACAGTCATTCTGTGCCCACAGGCTCCCTTTAACTATTATCTGTTGTTGTATTTTCAGAGCACAGGACTCCTGGTGGATGTCAGTATCTCAGATCACTCAATAGTAATTAAATTTTCAGATTACTATGAAGGAGCTGCACCTGCATTGATCATGAATCATACACCTCGATCTAAATTGACGTATAGTCAGAGGTAGGACAAGAAAATGACATGCTGTGTTGATTTATTATGTGGATTTTGTTGAGTGGGGGTTTACACACAGGGCCCGATTCATCAATACCTGCATTGTTCATGCTTGTTTTGATGAGGAAAAGTGCTATAGTCAGACACTTCTGATTCCTGTAGAGTCTTTAGCCTCATCATAAATCAGGAGCTTAAGACTAGTGGTGTGCCCCTCCCCACAAATCCTACTCCAGTCCCTGCTGAAATAAGATTTGTGGCATACAGAACACCAATGCTTATCATGCCCCTGCCCTGCCCCAGCTCCGCCTGCTTTGTTGGGGCAGGGCGAAGATTGCTTGAGAATGCTAAAAGTCGCCAAATATTGGCGCAGCCTTGAGTTGCAACAAAATTTTTTTACTTTTTCAAAGCTTTTCACACAAGAATACTGTCATAAAAGCTTTCATGAAGTTAGCCTAATGTGCAGAATTGTTCATTTTTTGCAAAAAATGGCTTGTATCAATACACCCATAAAGTTTTTCTTGCACCCTGCACATCTAATTGTACATTTTTTTTTGTTAAAATAATAAAAAATGCAGAATTAAACTACACGTTAAAATACTGAATTCCTTACAGTGGCATTGAAGAGGAGACTGTACTTATGCCTGGAGAAACCAAACTGTTTGCCTGGGCTGATCCTACAGGAACCAAAAAACTAATGTGGACATATAGCCAGAACAAGGGGGAGCTTGACCTGTTAAAGGTAAACTAGCCAATACAAGGGTATACTAGTGGGTGCTATTCTCTGTTTTCCTCTTTCTTGCATCAATGCTCTTTCTTATATGGATTTTTACAAGACTAAAATATATTTTTATAGGATGCCTGCAACCATTTTACTTTGTATTTGTCATGGGGATACCGTAACAGAGAAAGGCCAGGAGATTGCAGCATCTGGTTATCTGAACTACTGCACTGGTTAGAACTTCTTCACCATCATACTATACTGTGCAGGTTTTCTTTGCTGTCCCATTGCTAGGGTTTATCAGTTCAGTTGATCTCTTTGAGCTCTCCATTATGGATTTCCTCAGCTGTTCTGTGTTGGACACTCCCCTCTTGTATATACAGTGCCTTGCGAAAGTATTCGGCCCCCTGGAACTTTTCAACCTATTCCCATATATCATGCTTCAAACATAAAGATACCAAATGTAATTTTTTGGTGAAGAATCAACAACATGTGGGACACAATTGTGAAGTTGAACGAAATTTATTGGTTATTTTAAATTTTTGTGGAAATACAAAAGTTGAAAAGTGGGGTGTGCAATATTATTCGGCCCCTTTACTTTCAGTGTAGCAAACTCACTCCAGAAGTTCATTGTGGATCTCTAAATGATCCAATGTTGTCCTAAATGACTAATGATGATAAATATAATCCACCTGTGTGTAATCAAGTCTCCTTATAAATGCACCAGGGTTCTGTTTGAAGCACAGAGAGCATCATGAAGACCAAGGAACACAACAGGCAGGTCCGTGATACTGTTGTGGAGAAGTTTAAAGCCGGATTTGGATACAAAATGATTTCCAAAACTTTAAACATCTCAAGGAGCACTGTGCAAGCGATCATATTGAAATGGAAGGAGTATCATACCACTGCAAATCTACCAAGACACGGCCATCCCTCTAAACTTTCATCTCAAACAAGGAGAAGACGCAGCCAAGAGGCCCATGATCACTCTGGATGAACAGCAGAGATCTACAGCTGAGGTGGGACAGTCTGTCCATAGGACAACAATCAGTCGTACAGTGCACAAATCTGGCCTTTATGGAAGAGTGGCAAGAAGAAAGACATTTCTCAAAGATATCCATAAAAAGTGTCGTTTAAAGTTTGCAACAAGCCACCTGGGAGACACACCAAACATGTGAAAGAAGGTGCTGTGGTCAGATGAAACCAAAATCGAACTTTTTGGCAACAATGCCCAACGATATGTTTGGCGTAAAGGCAACACAACTCATCACCCTGAACACACCATCTCCACTGTCAGACATGGTGGTGGCAGCATCATGGTTTGGGCCTGCTTTTCTTCAGCAGGGACAGGGAATATGGTTAAAATTGATGGGAAGAAGGATGGAGCCGAATACAGGACCATTCTTAAAGAAAACCTGTTGGAGTCTGCAAAAGACCTGAGACTGGGACTGAGATTTGTCTTCCAACAAGACAATGATCCCAAACATAAAGCCAAATCTACAATGGAATGGTTAACAAATAAACGTATCCAGGTGTTAGAATGGCCAAGTCAAAGTCTAGACCTGAATCCAATAGAGAATCTGTGGACAGAGCTGAAAACTGCTGTTTACATACGCTCTCCATCCAACCTCACTGAGCTCGAGCTGTTTGCCAAGGAAGAATGGGCAAGAATTTCAGTCTCTCGATGTACAAAACTGATAGAGACATACCCCAAGTGACTTGCAGCTGTAATTGCAGCAAAAGGTGGTGCAACAAAGTATTAAGTTAAAGGGGCCGAATAATATTGCACGCCCCACTTTTCAGTTTTTGTATTTCCACAAAAATTTAAAATAACCAACAAATTTCGTTCAACTTCACAATTGTGTCCCACTTGTTGTTGATTCTTCACCAAAATTTTACATTTGGTATCTATGTGTTTGAAGCATGATATGTGGGAAAAGGTTGAAAAGTTCCAGGGGGCCGAATACTTTCGCAAGGCACTGTATGCTTGTCACTGGCATTTGGGAATTGCTAGTGATAGTTCATTCTGCCAAGTTGGAGAAGTTGTTTGGTGTTTATACTTGGAGTTTGGAGAGTTCTGGTGATTTCTGCATGGAGTTTGTTTGCATGTTCATCCTCATCCTCTCACATTTGATTTCACCTACCTTACCCTCCTCTCTGTTCCACTCTGTTGTTTGTTGAGTATGTTTTGTATAATTGTAGTTTTCATTTATCCCTGTTTGTCATTCATTGTCTGTCTGGTTAGTGTAATCCTATATAATTCGGCCCCACAACTGTAAGGATAAGTCAGGAGCATAGCAAGGCATATGTGACCCTGGTGTCTCCACCTTCCAGGGTAATCCGAGTTACAGGTATAGACTAGGGCGCCCCCTAATGTGAGGGATAGGGAAGGAACCCCTTTCCCTGTGAGAACCTGGAACAGTACCGTGACCATATTACCACGTATGAAGATTTGTTCCTTAACTTCTTTGCACGGTAGTCTAATGGCCTGTTCTGATGTAACATGTATGTGTGAAATTATGAATTGCTTTATGACTTTTGCTTAGATTTGCAAGTATCAACAGCTTTTTTTTAGATACCATTTGATATATACATATAATAAGAAATCTATTTGTAGCAGGTCCATTTTTTTTTTGTCAGAAAAAAAAACTTATTTTCTCACCTAAATAAATTATCCTAAATAAATTATTTTCACACTGAATTACTTAATTTTTTTCAGGATGAAAGTGGTCAGTTTGCTTACAATCATGAAATTCAGATTCACTGGGTGTCATTCCTTGATGGGCGTCAGAGAGTATTGCTTTTCACTGAAGATGTGGCTTTAGTGACAAAGGCACGTCAAGCTGAAGAAATGGAGCAGCCAGATCAGGAAATATGTATATCCATTCACAGTTTGGGGCTTTCTCTAATTAACAACGAGACCAAACAAGAGATTTCTTACGTAGGAATCACAAGGTAAGAGTTAATTAAACTTTTTCATCTAATCGCTGTTATAGCTTGGAAGAATGTAAGTGATTTGTATTACCAGCTTTTTTCCAAAATCTAAATGCAAACATTTTCCTTGTTGCCTTTGCTCTTCTCTCAGGTTTATTAGGGTGTACATACTGTTCGGTTAATTAAAGTAAATCTCTTGCCAAGACAAACAGGAAGACGAAAGTTCTAGATTTAGGGCCCCGTCGCACATAGCGACGCACCAGCGATCCCGACAACGATATGAACTTGTCAGGATCGCTGGTATGTCGCTACATGATCGCTGCTGAGCTGCCACATAGGCAGCTCAGGCAGCGATCAGGACAGCGACTATGCGGGTAACAAGCGACGCATCAGCGATTCCCGACAACGATATGAACTTGTCAGGATCGCTGGTGTGTCGCTACATGATCGCTGCTGAGCTGCCAAACAGGCGTTCTGGCCAGCGGGAGACCAGCGATCAAAAAAAAAGTCCAGGCATTTCTGACACCCAGCGATTCACAGCAGGGGCCTGATCGCTGGTACGTGTCAGACATAGCGAGATCGCTGCTGAGATCGCTGTTGCGTCACAAAACTTGTGACTCAGCAGCAATCTCGCTATGTGAGACGGGGCCCTTACAGTACTAGAATGAAAGTGATGGTGTAGGAGACTTCTGTTGTGAATACTCTGGAGGCGACTTCTGAGCTGGGGCTCCCTCCGGTGGTTGCTGAGGGTAATGAACTAATTGCTGAATGGCCTGCTGGCTCTGAATGGTCTGATATAAGTGACCTGAATTCCCTTCAGCCTTGCCGGTAATCAATTGTTCTTCCACGTCTTGCTTGGAGCTCAGCTTGCATTCCTGCTCTCATTCAGATAAGTGATTTGCTGTTTTTTTTTTCCTCTGGTTGGATTTTCCTTGCTTGTTTGCTGCTTGCAGTAGACTTCAGCCTGGTCCCCTTTTGGGGCCTCGCGCTGCAATTGTGCTCAGTTTGTGTTTGCACTTTTGCTCTGTTCCTATGTCACTTTTTATTTGCTGAATTGCTGTGTGTTACACCAGAGATCTGATTTAGGTAGTAGAGATCGTGTGATCTCAGGTTTTTTGTTAATCAGAAGTGTTGGTATTTTTGTCAGGGTTTTTTTGGGTTGCAGTCAGAATTCTTTCCTATACTTTTCTATGTAGACAGATTGGGCCCCAGCGTTTGCTCATTCTATTTTCTGTCTGTGTTCGTATTTTCTTCTGGTCTAATCGCCATTACATGTTTGGGGGCTTCCTATTTCTTTGGGATTCTGCTCCGGGGCAGATAGCATTCATCTTTCTGCCTTTAGGTGTAGCTATCTCTCCAGCTGTGACGAGGCGTCTAGGATCACCGTAGGTATGCTCCACGGCTACTTCTAGTGTTGCGGTTAGTTTAGGGTCCTGCAATCCAATAGTTTCCAGCCTCTCTGGTGTATTGCTTCTTTGGCTATTTTTGCAATTTCTCCTCAGCTACCGAAACATAACAGACTTCCTTTTTTGGGATATTGCATCTTAAGTGTTCTATTTCTAGGGGATGTTTCATGCAAGTCACCTCTTAAAAATCTTAAAGGGAGTCTGTCAGTAGGACTTCAACCCCCAAGCTATTTATATTCTTTACATGGCCAATCTGCTCCTGCATTACTGAGAAATCAGTGTTTGAATTGATATGAAAATTAGGGTGTAGATCTGAAACCTCTGTGACTCCAGCTCTATTGCTCATCCAACGTTGGCTCCTTACTGATAGGCAGAGACTTCAAGTCAGAAATAGATCTTCAACCTCGCTTTCATGTGAATTCAAATCCTGATTTCTCAGGGACGCAGGAACCGACTGGTCATGTGAAGGTATTGCTGAATATGTCTTTGAAATTGCTACATACACACACAAATAGTTTGGGCTGTGAAAATTATGCTGACCAATTCCCTTTAGGTAATGATATATTTTCCTGAAACAGATAACTGTTCGATTTTTGCTTGCAGCTCAGGTGTTATCTGGGAGCTAATGCCAAAACGGAAGTGGAAGCCCTTTAACCAGAAACAGATTCTTCAACTAGAACAAGCCTATGAGAAATATCTCACTGGGGAACAGTGCAGATGGACAAAATTAGATGACAAATTTGAGGTGTGTATGGGTTACTTGTGTGGGCTGATCTTACTAAAGTCTATCTATCAGTCTACTAGTTTTTTTTTATTATTAAAGTGAACCTGTCAGCAGGATTGTGCTCAGTAACCTACAGACAGTGTCAGGTCGGCGCCGTTATACTGATTAAAATGATACCTTGGTTGATGAAATCCGTCTTGTGGTTGTTGAGTAATCTGTATTTTCAGTTTTTCGTGCTCCGGGGCGACCTGCGGGGGGTCTGTATGTGGTGCCCTGATTAGGTATTCATCTGTATGGCTTCTGACAGGTCACTGATCCCCCAGTGACCTGCCCCCTATTTTACATACTGCATAGATTTATGGTTTGAAAAAAAAAAAAAAAAACGTTATTCATGCAGGCGGCGGCGCCTGTGCAGGTTCCTGACAGGTTCCTTTTAACGATTGTGATATGAAGAAAAATACATTGCCAAAAATGTTATAAAAATATATGTAATGCAGAATCCTTATTTACAAAATAGGTTGTTTATCTGACCATCATTTCCCTTTAAAGCCCATTGTCTTTAATCTGTATCTTAATCATATGTAGGTCAGCTTCAGTTGTATGGAAATGCGCTCACCAGTTAAATGCAAAATCAGAAGAAGCTTCCTCTCTGGTATCCATATAGAACTGAAACAGTCTCCACATCAAAGAAGTTTACGGGCTCAATTATACTGGCTACAGGTGAAGTAAAGTTTATACACAAAATGGATTAAAATACTGTATTTCACTTTTAGCAAAAAGTTACTTATATTTGAAATGTTTTCTACAAATAATCTTTAATATCTGTTGACGCATAAACCTGCTCTGTTATGTTGCTTGATTGCAATCAATTTTGGATTGAATAGTTAAACCCTTGGATGATTTTCCAATTTTTTTTGTCTTGTTTTTTCCTTCCCTTCCTCCAAGAGCCATCATTTTTTTAAATTTTTTATTTCTCCATCCACATATCCGTATGATGGCTAGTTTTTTACGGAACGAGTTGTACTTTTTAATGACCCGTTTCATTTTATCATATGATGTACTGGAGAGTGGGAAATAATTTCTAAGTGCTTTGAAATTGCAAAAAAAAGTATAATTCCGCAATTTATTTTTTAAGGTTCTTTATTTTACGTTGTAAAACTGACCTGGCAATATGATTCTCCAGGTCAGTACATGTACACAGATGCCAAACATATATACTGTATTTTTCAGACTGTAAGACGCAGCGGACCATAAGACGCACCCCAAATTTTCAGAAGGAAAATAGGGAAAAAAGATTAATGTGTCAAATGGGGGTCCATCTTACATTCCGAATTCAGCTACCCCGGGGGGAGCCGGGTCACAGGAGATGTTCGGTGGTCCGGCGCTATGACTCCCATCCCAGGCTAATGCGGCAGGTTCGGCGGTGGTGCTTGGGGCTCCGCTGGCATCTTGTGAAAGCCCGGAGGCACCGCATATCCATTGCTGCGATGCGGTGGCCTTCGGGAAAATGGCCGCTGAGGGCGGCGCATGCTCAGATTGAGATCTCAGCAGTGAGATTTCGTCTTGAGCTTAGGTTTTTACTGATACCATTTTGGGGTAGATATGATAATTTGATCGCCTCTTATAGCAGGGTTGCAGCGGCCGAAAAAACCAGTAATTCTGGCTTATTTTTGTTTTTTCTTTTCATTAAGCTGTTTGGATACATTTTTTATTTTATGTTTTGATAGATAGGACTTTTCCCGAACACAGCAATGTGTGTATATTTATTTAATGTTGAATAGTACTAAATAAATATGCAGTGAAATAGAAAGTAAAATGGACTATAATGTTCAAGTAAAAGGATCCATTTCATCAACCAATCAACTGAATGTGATTGGTTTAGTTCCTCAATGAAAATGCTGAATAATCTGGAACTGTTTAGCTCTCTTGTGTAACCAGCGTAATTATCCTTGTACCACCAATATTATAAAGATCATCAGTCACACTTTACAATTAAAGGGAATATGTCAGCAGCATGACATAGGGACAGAGAGCCTGATTCCAGTGATGTATCACTGTTTACGGAGTGCAGCAGTTATGATAGAATTGCAGTATTCTCTGTTGCAGATATAGCAGTGTTGAGCTGTGTATAATCCCATCCACACCACAGCTTTCTGTGTACATTGTGTAGTAACAGAGCTGCTAATCCGTGCCGGGGGCATTGTTGGACCAGGATGCATTGGACCAGTTGTCTTGTAGTTATAATCTCCTGCTGATAAAGCACTGATTGTATTGAAACATGAAAACATAGCACAGTAAGTGACATATTGTAATCATTGTCTGTGCTACTTCATTATTGTTGTCTCTGGTTACATAGCAAAAACCTGGTGACAGATTCCCTTTAAAGTGTCAGGATATCTCATGGTGGAGTCGAGTCCTTTGAAGAAGGCTTCACTCTTAAAATGCTTTCATATGATTATTGGGGACAAGGGTGACTGAGTAGGAATGTTCTTTTCCTGATAATCATTCCGTGTGAACAGGGTGCCAATCACTTAACAAAGAGCAAAACGCTTGTTAGTCCGGTGAAATGATCTTTCGGCTAACTGAAAAGATCATTGTTCTCAGTAATACCTTGTCCTGTGTAAACAGAACATGTGCTGCCGAAAACAATAGCAGCCAGTGGTCACAGAACAATCTTTGCCTGATCGTTCTGCGCACATCTAAGGAGCGGTCAAACTGTTTAACTAGGATATTCAGCGTCCACCAATTGGAAAACGTTGCTGATTGGAGATAATTTAACTCTTGACTGTTGGCTGGTGTAAACCAAGTTTAGAGACTCAGCTGCTCCACTTTCAGCACAAACATGTAAAGTTTTGTTTTGATGGGATAGCCTTTTGAACACACTTTTATTCCAAAAATATTTTTCATTCCAAAATAAAGAAAAACCTCACAGAATGTTAAGAATAAAGCCATGAGTAAAGCTTATCCATATGACGTCCCTCCTTCATGTGATGCAGTTGGGTTTGTACACCCATCTGTGCTGCTTCTGTGCATATAACAACCTAAGGACAATTTAGTCAAATAATTGTATACCATGACCCCACAGTAATAATGTGATATGGATGAGCTTTCCTTGCAGTCATGTTTCGTGCTTCCTCAGTGATTTAGTGGATTATGCTATTCCCCAGCCTCCCCCCTATGCCAAGCCCTTCACTGGCTTCCTATTGCCCAGAGGCTCCAGTTCAAAACCTTAACCATGACATACAAAGCCATCCACAACCTTTCTCCTCCATACATCTGTGACATGGTCTCCCGCTACCTACCCACACGCAACCTTCGATCCTCTCAAGATCTCCTTCTCGACTCCCCCCTCATCCCACAACCGCATACAAGACTTCTCCCGGGCTTCCCCCATACTCTGGAACTCCCTGCCGCAAAACATCAGACTTTCACCAACAACGGATACCTTCAAGAAAAACCTGAAGACCCACCTGTTCCGACAAGCCTACAACCTGCAGTGATCCTCAGTCTACTGAACCATCGCACGACCAGCTCTACCCTTTCCTAGTGTATTCTCACTCATCCCTGTAGACTGTGAGCCCTCGCGGGCAGGGTCCTCTCTCCTTCTGTACTTGTGTGTCCCTTGTCTAGCACATGTTTATTGTACCTGTCTATATTTTTCCCTTTTCATATGTAAAGCGCCATGGAATAAATGGCGCTATATAAATGTATAATAATAATAATAATTATGTTGTTTTCCTTGGCAGGTGGATAACCAGCTTCCTGGTTCGATGTTTCCTGCCGTCTTCCATCCAGTTGCACCTCCCAAATCCATTGCTTTAGACTCTGGTAAAAATCGTTATTTTCTAATGTGGAGTTGTTCGATGTCTTTACCTGCACCAGCACGCCACCTTATATATAAATATAGTAAAGCTATGTTCACACATTGCAGAAAATTTCCACTGCTGATTTGGTTACAAATCCGCAAGGTATCTGCATTGAATCCACAGACAGAATCCACATCTGATACTTACAAATTTCACCCTACTCCATTTACTATGCATTAAATAGGATGAAAATTGCAATGAAAATCCACATACCGAGCATGCTATAGATTTGAAATCTATATCAAGCTTTCATTTTTGTTCTATCTTATTTCCGCAACATGTGACTTGAATTTTGTGGAAACCCATTTACTTACATTATACTGGAAATTGCTGCAGATTGGCGTTGAGGAATCCGCAACTAATTCGAGATGTGTGAACTGGGCCTAAGACATAATTTTTTGTTTGTTTACTTTGTTGTATTTTATTATTTTGCACAAAACTGTGTACCATAATCTTAAGCAGCACAAAACGAACTACAAGTATGTAAATATTAATAATTATTTATTGTATGGGTCAAGAATATACAAAAAGCATATATTGTACATCAATAGTACATGTAGTGTACTGTTTGCATGGACATTGGAAAGTGTTAAGATGGCCATACACTTTAGATGGTTGTCAGCCAAATGATTGTTCGGCCGATAACCATCTCTCATACACAGGAGCGTTTGTTCGGCTGAACACTCCTATGTTCTCTATGAGAAAGGCTCCAACTGACACGTCAACTGGCAGCTAATCTCCGGGAGAACAATACGATTGGCTTTCTGAAATTGGACGTGCACGATCGACATTTCTTCAGCCATCAGTGGGCCTCAATATACATTAGACTGATGGCCCAATCCATCAATAATGGCGGGTTCGACAGGCATTAGTCTAACATGTATGGGGTTCCTTTACTATCAGAATTATTAGATTTCTTTCTTTTTTTTAGGCTGAAGTAAGCATTCTGTCTTGTATTGTATTGTCCGTTGATATGAATGGAACTGATAAAATCGGTCATTTATGCATGTGTTTTTCAAGGATGCAATTTCTTCAAATTCTTTTTTGTCTTGGCAGAACCAAAGCCATTTATTGATATCAGCATCATAACAAGATTTAATGAATTTAGTAAAGTAATGCAGTTTAAGTAAGTACATAACCTGGGAAAAATGTGTGACGTGGGTTTACAACAGTAACTTGTTTTTCATTGCAAATTATTTTGGTACAAATCGATTTTCAGCTTTCTTATTTATGTTGACATGTTTCCATAAAGGTACTTCATGGTCCTTATCCAGTGTATGGCTCTGAAGATTGACCAAGGCTTTCTGGCAGAAATCATAGGGTTGTTCACTCCTTCCAGCCTTCCAGAAGTTGAAAAACAACGGGTAAGTCAGGGGTCTCAAACTCAGCTGAGTACAGTATATGGGCCGCACATGGAAAATAATAAATTTTGAAGGCCACATTCTTTGCAGGATGAGATGACATTTTAGCGATATCATATATTTTGTTATATATACCTTTTGATCATTTTTTAACATTTTTGGCATGTTTATTTTATTCTTTTAAATGGCATTCATCTTATGGGTTAAGGTACAGTTTTATAGCTTGGGTCATCACGGATGTGGTGATAACAAATGTGCACTTTTTTATGTTCTTTAGTTTATACATAAAACAGTGCCAAAATACTTTATTTTTATTTTTTTTTTACATTTTTACCATTTTTTTCCTTTTTGTGGTCCTCAATTACTTGCATGTTTTTACAATTAATGTTTTACAATTAGTACCATATAGTAATTCTGACCAACATCTTCTACTAATGTCCCCATCTTGGTTCTCAACTTAAATAGAAAGAGAACACTGAGTCCATGCTACAAGTAAAAACAAGTAATTTTATTGAGAAAAACTCAAACAATAAAATACATGAATGGTGGGAAAGGGTACAAGATGAGGGCAAGACGGTGACAATTAACCCAGAAATGGAGAGGCCGGAAGCGCTACATTACAGGTAATGAGCAATGGGTACTGGAAAGTGATTCAGTAAAGAAAAAATATGTATCAACTATAATAATCCTAAAGAGAAATTATATTAAATATCCAGTTAGAGTTAGATATAGACTGCATAAATGATGGGTCCGTAAAGTATGGTGTGAGTTTGTGGCTAATGGATCTCCAAAAATCCCTGCACTGTGGCAAAAGTATAGCAGAGCTCCATGTCTATATAAAAACCGCACACTTAGAAAGCAGTATATGCGGTACTCAGCCCTCCTAAATATGCAGACATATGCCTCAAAACCAGCAACTGGAGTAAAGGATGATAATGTGAGTAGAAAGGATGGATTAGTAATTACACATGGCTGTAATTGGCTGTTAATATCTAAATGCTTTGGAGTGTAGTCAAAGCCCAGATCTTAATCCAATTGAGAATCTGCGCTCAGACTTGAAGATTGCTGTTCACCAGAGGAATCCATCTAAGGCCGGTTTCACGCGTCCGTTTATTTCCGGTACCGGAACAGTGTGCCGCTTCAGTACTACACGGACAGCTGGCAGGGAAGAAGCATTACAGTAAGCGCTGTTCCCCGGCGGCGGGTGCTGAAGACAGCTCTCCTCATTCTCCCCTGCTCTGCCGGCGATCGGCGCGAGCAGTGTAGAATGATCAGAGTTATATTAAAGTCAGAACGATGACAGCATGTAGGAGCTTTTGGGACTGTTACTACCATCAACCTACACCTGCTTCCGCTAAAAGCAGTGACAGCAGGAGCGGATGATGGGATATTCCAGCGACGTCACTGAGGCTTCGCTCACAGCATCTCATTCACCAGTGGTTCTCAGCCTGGACGGTCGCATCTTGGCACTGTCCAGGTTGAAAACTAATTCTCCCCCAGACATGGATTACGGCGTGGGACAGAACGACTGACAGGTATGGTATGTTGTTTTTTTATTTTAGTTTTTTTTACAGGAGATTGAGGGCTTCGGTGGAATTAGGCGAGGTCGTAAGTAAGGTTTAATTGAGATTATTAAAGGAGTCTGTGTAATTTTTTTCAATTAACCTCTTACTGCCATCAGACGTACTATCCCGTCCATGGTACCTGGGCCCGTATGACCATGGACGGGATAGTACGTCCCGTGCGATCGGACGCGCACCCAGCACTATGTGTCAGGAGCGGTCACGGACCGCTCCCGGCATATTAACCCCTGGCACACCGCGATCAAACATGATCGCGCTGTACCAGGGGGCACAGGGGAGGATCGCGCAGGCAGGGGGGCTCCCTGCGCGCTCCCCTGAGACCCTCAGAGCAGCGCGATGTGTCGCGCTGTTCCGAGGGTCCGTCCTCCCTCCAGGTCCCCGGATCCAAGATGGCGCCGGGGTCCTGCAGGGAGGCGGCTTCCTCAGTGCCTGCTGAGAGCAGGCACTGAGAAGCCTGCAGCACTGCCAGAGCGATCGCTGGTGTGACAGAGTGCTGTGCACACTGTCACACCAGCGATCTGCTAAAATACTGTGATGTCCCACCCTGGGACAAAGTAAAAAAGTAAAAAAAAAATGAAAATAAAAAGTGGTAAAAAAAATCATAAAAAAAAAAAAAATATTCCCCAATAAATTCATTTCTTCCTGTAAATAAAAAAAACAAAACAATAAAAGTACACATATTTGGTATCGCCGCGTCCGTAACGACCCCCCCTATAAAACTATCCCACTAGTTAACCCCTTTAGTTAACCCCTTAAAAAAAAAAACTAAGCAAAAAATCAATGCTTTATCATCATACCGCCGAACAAAAAGTGGAATAACACGCGATCAAAAAGACCGATATAAATAAACATGGTACCGCTGAAAACGTCATCTTGTCCCGCAAAAAACGAGCCATCCTGCAGCATCATCAGCGAAAAAATAAAAAAGTTATAGCTCGCAGAATAAAGCGATGCAAAAATAATAATTTTTTAGATAAAATTGCTTTTATTCTATAACAGCCCAAAACATAAAAAAATGATATAAATGAGGTATCGCCGTAATCGTACTGACCCGAAGAATAAAACTGCTTTATCAATTTTACCACACGCGAAACGGTATAAACGCCTCCCCCAAAAGAAATTCATGAATTGCTGATTTTTGTTCATTCTAACCTCCCAAAAATCGAAATAAAAAGCGATCAAAAAATGTAATGTGCTCAAAAATGGTACCAATAAAAACGTCACCTCGTCCCGCAAAAAATAAGACCTCAAATGACTCTATGGGCCAAAATATGCAAAAATTATAGCTCTCAAAATGTGGTGATGCAAAAAACTACTTTTTGCAATAAAAAGCGTTTTTAGCGTGACAGCTGCCAATCACAAAAACCCGCTATAAATAGTAAATCAAACCCCCTTTATCACCCCCTTAGTTAGGGAAAAATAATAAATTTAAAAAAATTTATTTCCATTTTTCCATTAGGGTTAGGGTTGCAGCTAAAGTTAGGGTTAGGGTTGGCGCTAACGTTAGGATTAGGGTTAGGGTTGGGATTATGGTTAGGGGTGTGTTAGGGTTAGGTTTGTGGTTAGGGTTGGGACTAGGGTTAGGGGTGTGTTGGGGTTAGGGTTGGAGTTAGAATTGGGGGTTTCTGCTGTTTAGGCACATCAGGGGCTCTCCAAATGTGACATGGCGTCTGATCTCAATTCCAGCAAATTCTGCGTTGAAAAAGTCAAACGGTGCTCCTTCACTTCTGAGCTCTGCCATGCGCCCAAACAGTAGTTTACCCCCACATATGGGGTATCAGCGTACTCTGTACCCCAAGAGTTATTGTGCAATTTGTCCTATTTCTTCTGTTACCCTTGGAAAAATAAAAAACTGGGGGCGAAAATATCATTTTTGTAAAAAAAAAATGATTTTTTTTGTTTTTACGGCTGTATGTTATAAACTTCTGTGAAGCACTTGGGGCTTCATAGCGCTCACCACACATCTAGATAAGTTCCTTGTGGGGTCTATTTTCCAAAATGGGGTCACTTGTGGGGGGTTTCCACTGTTTAGGCGCATCAGGGCTCTCCAAATGCGACATGACGCCCCCAGACCAATCCATCAAAGTCTGCAATCCAAAACGTCACTACTTCCCTTCCGAGCCCTGACGTGCGCCCATACAGTAGTTTACTCCCACATATTGGGTATCAGCGTACTCAGGATAAATTGGACAACAACTTTTGGGGTCCAATTTCTCCTGTTACCCTTGTGAAAATAAAATATTGGGGGCAAAAAAATAATTTTTGTAAAAAAAAAAAGATTTTTTATTTTACGGCTGTACGTTATAAACTTATGTGAAGCACTTGGGGGTTCAAAGTGCTCACCACACATCTAGATAAGTTCCTTGAGGGGTCTAGTTTCCAAAATGGTGTCATTTGTGGGGGGTTTCCACTGTTTAGGCAGATCAGGAGCTCTCCAAACACGACATGGCATCCAGCCAATTCTGCGTTGAAAAAGTCAAACGGCGCTCCTTCCCTTCCAAACTCTGCCATGCACCCAAACAGTGGTTTACCCCCACATATGGGGTATCAGCGTACTCAGGACAAATTGCAAAATAACTTTTGGAGTCTTGTTACCCTTGGGAAAATAAAAATTGGGGTGAAAAGATCAATTTTGTGGAAAAAATATGATTTTTTAATTTTACGGCTCTACGTTATAAACTTGTGTGAAGCACTTGGGGGTTCAAATTGCTCACCAAAGATCTAGATAAGTTCCTTAGGGGGTCTAGTTTCCCAAATGGGGTCACTTGTGGGGGGTTTCCACTGTTTAGGCACATCAAGGACTCTCCAAATGCAACATGGCGTCTAATCTCAATTCCAGCCAATTTGGTTGGAAAAAGTCAAATGGTGCTCCTTCCCTTCCGAGCTCTGCCGTACGCCCAAAAAGTGATTCCCCCCCACATATGGGGTATCAGCGTACTCAGGACAAATTGGACAACAACTTTTGAGGTCCAATTTCTCCTGTTACCTATGGGAAAATAAAAAATTAGTGACTAAGAGATAATTTTTGTGGGAAAAAAATAGGATTTTTTATTTTCATGCCCGGGCATTATAAACTTGTGTGAAGCACTTGGGGGTTCAAAGTGCTCACCAAAGATCTAGATAAGTTCCTTAGGGGTCTAGCTTCCAAAATGGGGTCACTTGTGGGGGGGTTTCCACTGTTTAGGCTCATCTGGGGCACTACAAGCGGAACATGACCCCCATCAATGTTTGCATTCCAAAACGTTACTGCTTCCTTTCCAAGCCCTGCCATGCGCCCAAACAGTTTCCCCCCCCCCACATATGGGGTATCAGCGTACTCAGGACAAATTGGACAACAACTTTTGGGGTCCAATTTCCTTGGGAAAAATCAAAAATTTGGGACTAAAAAATCATTTTTGTGGAAAATTGTTTTTTTTTTTTTTTCACACCCAGGCATTATAAACTTTTGTGAAACACTTGGGGTTCAAAGTGCTCACAACAGATCTAGATAAGTTCCTTAGGGGTCTAGTTTCCAAAATGGTGTCACTTGTGGGGGTTTCCACTGTTTAGGCGCATCAGGGGCTCTCCAAACACGACATGGCGTCCAATCTCAACTCCAGCCAATTTTAGTTTGAAAAAGTCAAACGGCGCTCCTTCCCTTACGAGCTCTGCCGTGTGCCCAAACAGTGGTTTTCCCCCACATATGGGGTATTGGCGTACTCAGGAGAAATTGCACAACAACTTTATCTGCCCATTTTCTCCTTTTACCCTTGTGAAAATAAAAAAAAGTTTGTAAAAGTTCATTTTTGTGGCTAAAAAGTTAAATATTCATTTTTTCGTTCCACGTTGCTTCAGCTCCTGTGAAGCACCTGAAGGGTTAATAAAATTCTTGAATGTGGTTTTGAGTACCTTGAGGGGTGCAGTTTTTAGAATGGTGTCACTTTTGGGTATTTTCTGCTATATAGACCCGTCAAAGTGACTTCAAACGTGAGGTGGTCCCTAAAAAAATGGCTTTGTAAATTTTGTTGTAAAAATGAGAAATCACTGGTCAACTTTTAACCCTTATAATTTCCTAACAAAAAAAAATTTTGGTTCCAAAATTGTGCTGATGTAAAGTAGACATGTGGGAAATGTTATTTCTTAACTATTTTTTGTGACATATTTCTCTGTTTTAAGGGAAAAAAAATTCAAATTTTCGCCATATTTGCATTTTTTTAAAAAATAAACGCAAGGTATATCGAAGAAATTTTACCATAACGTGAAGTACAATATGTCACGAGAAAACATTCTCAGAATCGCGAAGATCCGTTGAAGCGTTCCAGAGTTATAACCTCATAAAGAGACTGGTCAGAATTGTAAAAATTGGCCCGGTCATTAACGTGCAAACCACCCTTGGGGGTGAAGCGGTTAAAATACTTTATTCTGGGTGTCTGTGATTTCTTACAATGTGACTATGGGATTAGTATTGGGGTCGTCTTATTGACGCCTCTCCATTACTAACCTCGGGGCTTGATGTCACCTGACAATACAAAGGTGACATCAACCCCCCCAACTATCACCCCACTTGCCACCGCTACAGGGCAAGTGGGAAGAGCCGGGCCAAGTGCCAGAATTGACACATCTAATAGTCGGGGGGGGGCTATATCAATGGCCCTTTACCAGCCTGAGATTACCAGCCCCTAGCTGTGAGCTTTAGCAAAGCTTGTTGTCAAAAATGGAGGTACCCCACGCCGTTTTTTAAAAATTATTTATGTAAATATTTTAAAATAACAGCGTGGGGACCCTTCTATTCTTGATAATCAACCTTGCTGAAGCTGACAGCTGATTGTCACAGCCCCCAGCTGTGAGTTTTGTCTGGCAGGTTATAGAAAATAGGGGGAACCTACACTGGGTTTTTCATTCATTTATTTAGTTATAGTTCAGGCGGCGGGTGATGAATACCCCCATCATCCGCTCCTGCTGTCATTGTTCTTAGCGACAGCAGGTGTAGGTTGATGGGATTAATAGTCCTAAAAGCCCCCACCTGCTGTCATCATTCTGACTTTAATATAACTCTTATCATTCTCCCCTGCTCGCGCCGATCCCCGGCAGAGCAGGGGAGAATAAGAGATGTCTTCAGCACCTGCGGCCGGGGAACAGCACTCACTGTAGCACTTCTTCCTCTGTTCCGATGCGCGTCACACGGATGACATCCATGTGTGTTCTCCTTGTGCACATGTGCGGGACGTTTTGCGGCCCATGGTGACGGTAAAAAACGGACATGGCGTGTTTTGCCCACGGACACATGGTCTGTGGAAGCACACTGACATGTACACAGAGAATGGGTCTACGTGTGTCAGTATCTCCGGTACGTGTGAAAACTGTCACCACACATACCGGAGACATGGATGTGTAAAAGAGTCCTAACTTGAAGGAGCTGGAGCAGTTTTACATTGAATGGGCAAAAATTCCAGTAGCAAGATGGGGAAAGCTCATAGAGACTTATCCAAAGCGACTTGCAGGTGTAATTGTTGCAAAAGGAGGCTCTACAAAGTACTGACTTTAGGGGGAGTCAATAGTTAATCACACTAAAATTTTCAGTTATTTTGTCCTAGTTGTTTGCTTCACAACTAAAAATAAAACAAAATGTTCACATTTGTAGGCATGTTCTGTACATAAACTCATGTAAACCCTCAAAAAAAAAGTAAATTTCCAGTTTGTGAAGTAAAAGAACATGAGAAATGCCAAGGGGGTGAATACTTTTGCAAGTTACTGTATGTGGATGTGTGTGTATATATGTATGTGTATAATGTGAGCCTTCTCACCTGGCCTCACTCCCTCGGCGAATAGCGCCCTCTTCTCCTCCACAGGTGGAGCAGTGCATGGCAGTGTCCTCATACGCTGCCTGTGCTGAAATGCTGACGTCAGCTGCCAGCCTCTGATTGACCGGTGACTGGTATTGAAGCACAGATAGCTAGTCTCTGTGCTACAGTACATCTCAATTGAATGTGTGCTCAAGGACGCACATTCAACTGAAAAGTAGCGAAGTAGCGCAGACATTAGCGGCCCCCTGGACCAGGCCACATCATCACAGGGAACTCTGGTTCCTGCGGGTCGCATGAAGCAGCCGCAGGTGCCACTTGCAGCCTGGGGGCCACGTGTTTGAGACCCCTGGTGTAAGTAATCACAATATCATATGTTTTTACTACATTTAAAACAGTTTTATGTTTTTTGCTTTGTGTGAAGCTTTTTAATTTTGCAATGTGATTGAAACCATAACTTTTTTTTACTTTGTCATTGAGTGTAGATATAACGTCTTTCAGAAAGCTGTTAGTAATTCCATTTAGCATTCATCGGGCTCCCTGCTCCCAGGGTATGTTAAGCGTGTCTTTTACCATCTACCAGGCAGGTGTACATTGTTTTTTTTTTTTTTGGTGCATAGAGATTCTGACTCCCTGGATTCTCTATATGCAGGAAGGGAGACCCAGTAAACTGAGCAGGGAGCGCCATAATACTACCAGACATGTCTTAAAGTCCTGCTTGCTTCCGCTGTCATGTATGCAGTAGATCTTCATTTTGGAACATTTGCTATATATTACTTTACCAAGATTGTAGATGAGATTTTCCATTTCTCATCTACGTTGTGGAGGAAAAGTACAGTGTAAATTGAGTATGTCAATTTATGTTGTGGATTTTAACTCTAAATTTCATCATTTACTTTCCATTGAATGGGCTACAGCACTCAGCAATGTTTTTTTTTTTTACAATACAATCCATTTCTAATATAATTTTAGATTTATCTGCAGTTATGTGGGATTATTAGTGATTTACCTTGTTACATGAAAATTGTTTGGTATGTAATGATCATAAGTCTGTATGTGTTTTCTCTTGTTAAAATGCAGACAAAGCTAATTCAGAAAGATATAGATGCCTTAAACACAGAATTGATGGAATCTTCCATGACCGATATTAGCACCCAAGCTTCTTTGAACACTTCCACATATCTCCTGTGAAGGTAGGCCTGTGAATATTAGCATTTCTTCTTTGGTATTGATGCAAAATTTCTTTCAAAATAAATTTTTTCTGTTTCTCTGTCTTATTTTTGAGTATTTCTTATTAGCAGTTATTGAGAAAGATGGGTGGCAACCAAATGGTTTCCGATTAGATTCCACAGAGGTTTTCACCCAAAATTGTGCAATGATTTATTCATAAATCAAAGTGTTTCAAATCAAATCTGATTGCTTTTCTCTGTGGATACTGATGATACTTTTAATGACGTATTTAAACTTAATGGTAATCGTGTTTTCAATAAGCTGCATAAATCAATACAAGTGAATATACGGTAATAAACTTTGTAATGTGCCTTATCAGAGAAATATGCTTCTTTCTCGACTGAGCTACCTCTTCCTCACCCCTCTGCCTCCTGAACTCTCCATCCTTTATGAAAAAAACAACTGAAATCTGTCAATATAGACTGCTGACACAGTGAGGTGTCACACAACTCATTATTCTCTATGGAGAAAGTATTCAGTACAATGAGAAACCTGGAGACACTGGCAGATTGTGCTGCCTTTATCAGAAAATGTATTTCACCCTAGTGCTGTATTCACAGTAGCACAGCTCAGTACTGCTGGCTAATGTCTTCCATGGTGTTGCTACTTTTGAACATCTTCTACAGAAAAAGATCAGGAATCTCTCTGTTTCTTTGTACTGTGTATCGGAGACATCATAGCAGCTGGTCTCTTTTTACTAACTCGGAGAGAATTGAAAACTGGAGATGAAAAATGGATTAAAAATGCACAATGCAGATTATATAATGGACAGAAGTGATGTTATTCCTCATGTATATACACATGACTGCTTATTACGCGTCTTATGATTTGTTTGCATCTCTTCCATTTGTTTGTAGTTACATTTGAGCCTGTCTTTGGGATCCGGAGGGGAACAGTCAAGCAAAGAGGAAAATGAAATTGTTGCCATCGGTTCTATCAACCTCCTTTTGAAGAGCATTGGAGCTACACTTACTGATGTGGATGATCTCGTTTTCAAGTAAATCTCCTTTTATTTTTTTAGTTATAATCTGATGGGAGGCGAACATTGGTTGAATTAGTAAGCATCTGATTGTGTTGGACAAAGGCCAGTTTTGCATAAGCTTATTTTTGCCCCATATTAACACTGTGTAATAAAGGTGCAATAGTTCTCATGTGTAGCTGGCCCTATTCACTATTTGCTTCTTAAAATAATGAATTCAGCAAAACTCTAAAACCAAGTTATGCTGCTCGAAGAATTGGTGCTTAAATCTGATGATTGCCATGTGCAACTGATCCACTCTTATCTTGCATTAATCTAGATATCTTACCCCCTTATTACCGTACTTTGGATCTGTAATTGGTAAGGCCACTGGTGGGAGTGCATTATCACATACACTAAAAAGAAACAATATATTGTTTTTGTCCTCTTATGCTTGAAAACGTTTGAAATCTGGTTGCTTTACAGCATTATTAGTGCAACTTATGCTGCCGCACAGGGAGCAAGGGGTATTGTGGCCCACTTCTAATTCCACAGCAAAGACACATAAAGAGGTGCATTATGCTGAGCTATTAAACTGCAAAAGGCACCGATTCTCTTCTTGCACTGGGGCCCTCTTCTGTCTGAGTTCATCTTTGCTGCAGACCTAGTATTATAAATGTGAGAGGTAAAAAATAACACAGAAGTACAGGTGATCTGTGTATGTGAAGGCACATAGATACAAAACCATGTACCTTTATAAAGTGTTCTATTTGTAATAAAGGTGTTATGTCTTGACAAAGAATAGACGTTAATAGAATAGAAAGGCTAATTAAGTCTGTCTGATTTTTTTAATCAATGTGTTTTACTATTATTATATAGCACCATTAATTCCATGGTGCAGTACATGAGAAGAGGTTACATCAAAATACAAATATTTTGTAGGTAAGGAAGATATGCGAGATGGAGGAAAGATAATTAGTTCAGATTTGTCCATACTGAGCTTGAGGAAGGGAGAGGAGAAGAAGGAGGATATGGCTGATAGACACTCTGATATTCTGGACAGCAGAGAGGTGACCTCTGGACCAGAGAGGTAGATCTGAGTGTCATCAGCATATAGATGGTACTGGAAGCCATTAGGACTTTGAGTTGTCCCAGGCCAAGGGTATTGCTTGAGAAGAGAAGGGGTCTAGGACAGAGCTTTGAGGGACACGAACAGAGAGAGGGCGAGATGAGGAGGTAGTGTGGGAGTACGAAACACAAAATGTGCAGTTGGTAAGGTATGAGGAGATCCAGGATAGGGCAAGGTCTTTGACACCAAAGGAAGAAGAGGATCTGTAGTAGGAGGCAGTGGTCAACTGTGTCAAAGGCAGAGGACAGGTCTAGAAGGAGGAGTATAGAGAATTGTCTGTTATCTTTGGCTGTAAGTAAGTCGTTAGTAAGTTTGGTCAGGGCAGTCTCAGTGGAATGGTGGGGACGGAAGCCAGATTGTAGGTTGTCGAAGAGCGAGTTAGATGCAGAGTGAGAGGAAAGTTCAGCGTGGACGTGCTGCTCAAAGAGTTTGGGAGCAAAGATATGGGGCAATAGCTGAATATAGCGCTCGGGTCAAGGGATGGCTTTTGAGGATAGGTGTGATTGTGGCATGTTTGAAAGCAGAGGAGAAGGTACCAGGTAATATTGAGAACTCTGATGCCATGAAGGTACAAGAACTCCGCACAACAACCATAAATCCCATAACAAAATGAGCAATGAAGCTGAACTGAGATGAGTGTTGTGCAGCATTATACATGGCTTCATTAGGAATAGTAAACATGAGCCACTGTTAAATAGACTTACGACACTAGGTGGCGATCCTGCCCTTCAATTAAACAGTTAATATGCCTGACAAAGGAGGGTCAATACTGCAAAGCTTTAATATCAGTTAGATTTTTTCCTTTCTTAATAGGTTTTATAGGTATTCTTCTCTGTTCTGATATTGTGATGGAGTTTTTAGCCTCTGGCAATAATCTTGGAATTATTTTTTTTTAAGTAATAATACACAAAGTCCAAAATGATTTTTTTAATTTTTGACTGTCTCTTCCCTGTTAACAGTAAAGATGTATATCTTTGTACCGTGTTAGCCAGTAGATAAAAAAATATTTAGAGTTGAGAGTCCTCAGTGGTTGATACCTTTTAATGGTTAACTGAAAAGATGGTAACAAATTGCAAGCTTTCGAGACTACTCAGGTCTCTTCATCAGGCAAAGACTAATACAAAATCTGAAGAATCAAATATTTGAAAAAAATGTCGCTGTCCATTTGTGCGCGTTTCTTCAGAAGTGGTTTTGGTTCCATAAAGATGCGGTACATTCTGGTATCCTGCATTTTGATACAGTAAAGATGTATATCTTTGTACCGTGTTTACAGCTGGAGATTCATGTGTCTTTTACATGCTCTTAAACTCTTTAAGTGACTATATTAACTTTTCCACATTTTCACATGTTAGCGAGTGGTATTCATGGAAAAAGTAATTTAAAAATAATTGCCGATAATTTTTCCCTATAATATGACATGCAAAAAACACACAATCCAAAAGCATTTAGAGTAAAACAGTAACGATATATACCACTTCTATCAACCAAGATAATTATCATCCAAAAGAAATGGAATCTACACTTCAACTCTCTATCTTAAAACATTGCTTAAGCACAGGTATAAAGACATCACAGGGCACTGACACACGAGGATGGGTCACTGACACACGAGGATGAGTAGGTAAAAAACCAAACTTATTCCAGTTATCTGACCTGTATCACTTTTTGCAACTACAATCTTTAAAGGTCTCATTGAACCCAATGTGTGTCCCATAAAGTCCACACCACCCCATAACGTTCCATTGTGTTATTTAGCAAAGCCGTAAGGTATTCCATATCTCTAACATCTTGTATTCATAGTTTAAGTTCGTTAATTGAAGTGGAATGAGTAGATTTCCCCTTACAGGCAATCAGACACCTACCAGCTGTCGCCATGTGCCTTTAGAAGTTGTTTAATTATACTGCCCAATTGAAACGGTGGGATGTTAAGTAGATAAAATTTTTGCATCCAAAGTGATCCACAGGCCAGTGTCTTACAATTAAGGGCCTTACTATTTTCCCAGTAACCTTGGAGAATTGGGCATGACCAGAACATATGGGTAGGTCACCTTCTGTTGTTCCACACCTCCAGCAGCAGCAAGGGTTGGTGGGATTAAATTTTTGCAAGAGGGAGTATGATACAAAACGTAAGTAGCTTATATTGGTTTTCGCTGTAAGTATAACATGTAGATATCTTGGTTGCATTTCTCTATATCTGTTGCCAGGCACAGGGAGAAAGATGTTCTTCTAAAAAATGTTCCCACCTATTCATGAAAGAATAATTCTAGTAGTCATCTGGATTGGGATTAAGTAAAACCTGGCAGATGTCCAATATCAGACCCTTGGTTAAAAACCAGCTCTACACAATCTTTCAAAAAGATTAGGGAGAGATAACCTGAGGGTTGAAAAAAGGGAGTACATAAAGTGTCTGATTTGCATATATCTTTAGCGAAAATTGACAAAGACTATTGGGCCCAGCATATGCAAATCTAGTTTGTTACAAGAGGTCCCCCCCGAGTTAAGAGGTAGGATAAGGGGAGGTTTCAAACGAGTAGAGAAGCTTCTGGAGTAAGGTCATTTTGACCGTTGAGATTAATACTCCAATGACCTGTTTTTGTCTGAGTGAATGTTTGATTTATGGTAAGCGTCACGGGTGTGTGGTCCGACCATTAAATCACACCCATATCAACGTCTTTTGTCAATCTAAGTGTTTGAATATTTCCAAAGAAATAATCAATCCTGGTGTGTGTTCCATGTGGGGGAGAGAAAAAAGGAAAGTTTTTTTCTGTGGGGTGATTAATATACCAAAGGTCTTGCATATTGTTTTCCTAAAATTAGCTGTTAGTCTGCTTCGAGACCCATTTGGTATGGAACCACTGTGAATCTGAAAAGATAAAAGATAAAGTTTCCTGCAATTATCCAGGCAGATGGAGGGAGGCGTGAGAGTTTTAAGAATACCTGATTTCTCCATCGCCTCATTGGGGGACACAAGACCATGGGTGTTATGCTGCTGCCACTAGGAGGACACTAAGCAAGACACAAAAAAAAGGTTAACTCCTCCTCCTGCAGTATGCACCCTTTGTTGGCTCAATCCTGAACCAGTTCTTGCTTAGTGTCTGTAGGAGGCACTAGGGTCCAATTTTATTTTTATTTTTTTCCAATTTTATTTTTATTATTTTTCTCCACGATTTGGAAGGGCGACGGGTCTTGCAGAAAAGTCCCGATCTCCCACAACCATCAACAGGCGGGAACGCGGAGTGTCGCCTCCACGTACCCCTCCTGCAACGTTACCATCGGGCGACGGTTCCCTTCAATGGGCCCGCTCTCCCCATGCCACCGACGGTTGGAAACATGCTCCGGATACGGAACTTCTTTTTGGAGCAACAACCCCTCACCACCACTACTGAAAGCGGCTGGTGCTAGGAGGGAGGGAAGAAGCCCTCTCCACCTCCCTATCAAAGGGATGGTGGATTGAGGAGGTACGGCCGCGCCGGTCGTAGTGCCTGAGAGCCGGGCTCTCCAGCATCAGGGGCCCCGCAGTGAGTATTTCTACCCTTGGCACGCAGCTGCGACTCTGGGCCCCCTCTTCTCCATCCTCACCCTCCCCGGTACATTACCGGTCACTGAGCGGTTGCTACTGCGATCTCATCGGCGCCGTATTGCGGCTCCCCTTCTTCCTTTCCCACCGCCGTGGCCGCTGCTGCGACCTCAATCGCGTTCTCAGCGGCCGTCGCCGCAAATTTAGTCCCGGCTTCTGGCCGGGGTAGGCCTCGGAAAGGAGGGCTTTCTTGCCACCCACTCGTCTAGCTCCGCCCACATCGCGCGCTGTCTACAGGCCCGGGCATTGGCAGGGAGCGGCTGCCTCCTCCCTGGTCTCTCCTCCACTTCCCTCTCACAATTTCTGGCGCTTCTCGTGTCCACGAGAAGCGCAGATCCTAGTCTCGGACGCCATTTTCTCTGAAGACAGAACACTACAGTACTACGGTGGCCGTCACCTGAGCAACTTAGTCTTCAGGCCTCATCTTCCTCTCGTGGGCTCGGACACAATACCTGGATAAGCTTACACAGCGCTTAACCCTTCTCCTGCAGCAGGCTCACAGGTGCCAAATGTCACAATCAAAGGGCTCTAAAAAGCCTGACAAAAAACCACACTGTGGTGTATGCCGCCTGTGCCTCATGCAACGCTTCCCTGCCATCAAACCATGGTTCCGCACTCTGTGCAACATGTGCCCAAGAGCCCCCTGTTTTTACGCTCAGGAGCCCCATCTACCGCTCAGGAGCCCTAGCTACTCTCTGATCCTAGTGAGCTTACCACTTCCGGGTGGACTGCGTTCCTGGCACGGTCCATGGATTCTCTGACTAAGGCCTTGGAATCTTTCCGTGGTTCCTCCTCTAGCCAGGGCGTCCCTTTTCCAGAAAGGGGCCCTTAAGTCTCCAGAGAGCCTTCATCAGACAGGGGCCGACCCGCGGCATCAGCGAAGCGGCCGTTCTAGGAACGTCCTCATAATTTTCATCTCTAAGCCCTCTAGCGGTTCGGCATCCGCAAGCTCAGGTTCCCGCTCCCCTCTCCAGGAGCTCTTAGCGAACATGATTCTGAATACGAGTCGGATTTTGTAGATGACCCAAACTCGCCAGAGTTTCAAGAGTCCCTAGATTCTCTCATAGAGGCAGTTAATAAAGCCCTGAGAGTAGATGAAGAACCCGGTTCTAATCCGGACCACGCTATTTCTTTCAAAAGAAACTAAGCGCCCTCACAAATTTTTCGGTAACCACCCGGAGTTTACGGACACTGTTCAGGGACATAGAAGTCGGCCAGATAAACGTTTTTCAGGACAGAAATCTCTAAAGCGCAATATCCATTTTCTGCAACATTGTCAACGAGTGGACCGAATCTCCGGTAGTAGATCCGCCCTTATCTCGCTTGGCTTCCAAACCCTCCTGTCCCTTTCGAATGGCTCATCTATTAAAAATCCCTCCGATCGACAGGTCAACAACCTTGCTAGATCGGTCTTTGAGGCTGCCAGAGCATCGCTTTCATTTCTTTTGCCGCCACCTGGGTGCAAGGGCCATGGTGGCCTGGGCTGAGGATCTAGTTAAATTTAGTCGCGACAACCCCTTTCCCCCGAGGCACTTAATCTTGCCTATCAGATTACTCGGGCAGGCGACTAGTCCACGCATCCTTAGATGCAGCTAACTGCGCTGCGCTCACAGCTGCAAATGCCATCGCCATTAGAAGATCTCTTTGGCTCGAGAGTGGTGCGCAGATTCTGCTTCAAAGAGGTCTTTAATTTCTCTGCCATATCAAACGGGCGTCTCTTTGGAGATCGTCTTGATCAGATTATTTGACGCTACTGGAGGCAAAAGCAAATTTCTTCCGCAGCGCAGGCTCAGCCGGCCCTTTCGGTCCCAGTACCATTTCGCAGCTCTTTTAACTGGTCTCTCACCTCGTCCCGTGCGCCCCATCCTCCGCGCAGAGACAGGGGTCCTCAACCATCGTTCAAGCCCTCTCAGTCTGGAGAAACAGATTCTCACAGTCGGGACACAAGAGCTCTTCTTCTCGAAAATCATCACTCCAATGACTCCTTGCTGGGTCCGGAGGAGCCAAACAGGGTAGGCGGCCGCCTACTCTTGTTTCGCCAGGTCTGGTGGTCGGTCGTTCCCGACCGGTGGGTCCGAGATCTCGTAGACTCTGGCTACAAGATCGAATTCTTGTCTCCTCCCCCAAGGCGTTTCTTACAGTCTCGCCTTCCAAGGTCCAAGGCTCTCGCACATCCCTTTCATCAGGCCTTAGATGCTCTCCGCAGCAGCAGGGTTATCGTCCCAGTTCCTCACGAGGAAAGGTTCAAATGGTTTTATTCAAACCTATTTGTGGTCCCAAGAAGGACGGCTCCATGCGTCCTATCCTGGACCTAACCTGCTGAACAAATTCATCAGGGTGCGCCATTTCGAATGGAATCTCTCCGTTCCGTTATCGCGTCTTCAGAAAGAAGGGAATACCTAGCGTCGGTCGACATCAAGGACGCATATCTCCACATTCCAATTTTCAAGGGCCACAAAGGTTTCTGCGTTTTGCAATCGGAGACGATCATTTTCAATTCGCCGCTCTGCCCTTCGGTCTCGCCACCGCCCCAGAGTGTTCACAAAGGTCATGGCGGCCGTCATGCCAGTTTTACACTCTCGGGGTGTGGTGGTCCTTCCATTACCTAGACGACTTGTCATCAAAGGGCCGACTTTCGGGCCTGCGCAGAGAGTGTCGAGGTCACTGTCGACACCCTCTCTCGCCTTGGTTGGCAGTGATCTGGACAATTCCTCTCCCATTCCCTCTCAGAAGATTTCTTTTCTGGGAATGATTCTGGACACTTCCAAGGGTTGGTATCTCTCCCTCAGAGAAGGTTGCCTCCCTAAAGCGGGGAGCGCTCCTGTTGTCTCTAGGCGCTCCCACTCTCTACGGTTCGCCTTGCAGGCCCTGGGGAGATGGTAGCCTCCATCGAGGCAGTACCGTTTGCTCAATTCCATCTCGACCTCAACAGGAATTAATATCTGTCTGGGACAGGAACCCAGCGTCCTTAGGTCGCCGCTTTCGTTTCTCTCTGAGTCAAGCGCTCGCTGAAATGGTGGACAAGCGTTTCATCATTGAATCAGGGAAAATCCTTTCTGCCTGTCCATTGGCTGGTGGTGTCAATTTCGCCTCCTTACTCTTTCCGCCTCTGCCGTTAATTCCCAGGGTAATCGAAAGATCAAGGTGGAAGGCGTTCCTCTCATTCTTGTCGCTCCAGACTGGCCTCGCCGACCGTGGTATGCGGAACTAATCCATCTGGTCGCAGACTTACCCTGCAGGTTACCGGATGTCCCGGACCTTCTCTCTCAGGGTCCAATTTACCATCACAATTCGAAGGCGCTAAATTTGACGGTATGGCCATCGAATCCTGGATTCTAAACCCAGGCTGAGTTGTCTCAAAGAGTTGTCTCTACAATGATCAATGCCAGGAAGCCTGTTTCCACGCGCATTTATCATCGTGTTTGGAAAACGTTCTTTTCCTGGTGTAAGGATAAAGATCATTCCCCTTTGGCCTTTTCTATCCCTTTCCATTCTGGAATTCCTCCAAACAGGATTGGACTCGGGGTTAGCACTCTCCTCCCTGAAGGGGCAGATTTCCGCCTTGGGCCGTACTTTCCAACGACGGATTGCATCTAAGTCTCAGGTTAGGACTTTTATTCAAGGAGTGTCACATCTGTTCCACACCTACATGAGCCTTTGGAACCTTGGGATCTTAATTTGGTCCTCAGTGCCTTACAGGAATCCCTTCGAGCCTTTGCCAGACCTGGCTTTATCTCTTCTTTCTTGGAAGGTTGTTTTTCTAGTCGCAATAACCTCCATCAGGCGGGTCACGGAATTGGCGCCTTGTCTTGGGAAACCTCCTTTTCTGATTTTTCACCAGGACAAGGTGGTCCTTTGGACCTCTCCTTCTTTCTTGCCCAAAGTCGTTTTGGCTTTTCATATCAATGAAGATATAGTCCTGCCCTCGTTCTGTCGGCGCCGGGTCTCCGTACTGGAAAGTCTCTTCACTAGGGTTGAGCATTCCGATACTTCCGATACCTGAAATCCAATGTAAGTCTATGGGAACAAAATATCGGAAGTACCGATATTTTGTTCCCATAGTACTTACATTGGATTTTCAGGTATCGGAAGTATCGGAATGCTCAACCTACTCTTCACACTTAGGCTTGGTGAGGGCTCTCCGAAGGACATTTTCTAGAACTGCTTCTTCGTAATCGGACGCCCTTTTGTGATTCGGTAGGACACCAGACAGGGTTTCTGCTTCTAAGGCCACGTTAGCCAGATGGATCCGTTTGGCGATCCAAGAGGCTTACCGTGTCAAAGGTCGCCCTATCCCGGCTGGGATTAAGGCACACTCCACTCGGTCTGTGGGGGCCTCCTGGGCCATTCGGCACCAGGCTTCGAGGCCAACAACAAGTGCGCAAAAGGCTGCGACTTGGTCCCCCCAGTCTTCATACTTTTGTCAAGCATTCAAAATCCATGCTCAGTTTCTTCAGATGCGGCACTTGGCAGACAGATTCTGCAATCAGCTGTTTGCACATCTGTATAGTCTTCTGTTGACTGTTTAAGGTTTTATGCATTTGGCTCACGAGGCTTCATCGTTGTCATGGCTTCCCACCCAGAGACTGCTTTGGGACGTCCCATGGTCTTGTGTCCCCCCCCCATGAGGTGTGATGGGTTAATAGGGATTTTTTTTGTGTGTACTCACTGTAAATCCTTTTCTCCGAGCCAATCATTGGGGGACACAGCTTCCCACCCTGGTTTAGTCAGTAGCCCTCGTGTTCTTTGGTTTTGACATATTGCATTCTGTTTATGAGCTCCTACTGCTTTGGCACCGAACTGGTTTCAGGATTGATGCCAACAGGGGGTTGTTACTGCAGGAGGAGGATTAACTTTTTTTTATGGATTTGCTTGTATCCCCTTAGTGGCAGCGCATAACACCCGCGGTTCTGTTGTCCCCCAATGATTGGTCGGAGAAAAGGGATTTAACAGTGAGTACACACAAAATTCCTAAATTTTTATGAAGCACAAAACATTGCACTATGATTACATAGTAAATTTAACCAACTCTTAACTGTAATCTCTGGGACATTTAACAGAGCATGATCTGCAAAGGACTTTGCAGAGAAAAAACAATTCTATCAATATGTAAAATGTGCCACAAGGGACGCAGTTTACTGGATCCCCTCAGCGAATTAATTAGATGCTTTTCATCGTTGCATTACCCCCTCTTGGGAATCAAACCACAACCTCATACTATTGTCTCCATCATACCAACCTTTTGTCAGTAAACAACCAGTGACAATAAAATAATTAGAAGTGATTCTGGTAGGCTCTACGAGACTGCTTTGACTCCAGACTGGAGGTGAATAACGACAGTGGCAAGCATATGAAGGATAATGATATTTCGGGCGGTAACGGATTATAAAAGAGTTTGTACTGACACTGTTGTACCAGCTAAAAGTATTCGATGATTATGCAAAACAAGCTTGGATTCAAAAATTGCAACACTTACTAAAGAATTTAAAACTGGCATTTAAAATGATAGGTATACTAAGAAACTGTAAATTTTGTATACAAAGGGACTTAAAGGGGAAATTGAGAATGCCCGTGAGGCGTTCCGAATTAAAATTAAAAATAAATGCATGAAGAATTCCATGGAGGTGTGGAATCGGTACATGAAAAGTAACTGGGTTAGGCAAAGTCAGAGCATGGGGAAGTGGATCCTGGGTGAGATGAATGAGTTTTTCAACAGATTCACCAAACACAAGCACAGCGTCATCAGAATGGGGATGGTATCCATGGATTTAAAACTCAGCATCGACATGGGGGATAAAACTGCTTGGTTCACTGATCTCCCAAAGCGACGTGTGAAAAACAGTTTAGAGACTTGATTATTGGTCAAAGCAGCTTGTCCTGATGGCCTTCAGCCACGTGTCATAGATGTGCAAACCAACTGTGTACTGTCTTCCAGCCCTTTTAACTGGAGCCTTCATCAATGGGGGTACCGAACTGTGGAAGACCACCTGCCTATGTGCCGGTTCCTAAGACTCTTTTCCAATTCCCTACAGACTAAGTCATGTGCTTAACATCACATGCTATGAAGTCCTTGGAGGTGAAATAAATACTCACCTAATGGTCCGAGGGTGAGGGGCCCTACACTGACCCCTGCAGTATTGCGTACAGCGCCCAGAGAGATTGGGGTGGATGTATGCCCCACTCCTGTTGCGTCTCTTCTGGGCATACAATGCATTCGTTCGTTGGGGACAATGATGGCCACTGCAGTTGCGGCCATGGTTGTTTTTTTTTGTGACTTCTACAAGTGTGCTGCTATTCCTTACAGCCTCCCCTTTACTACGTAAAAAGTTTACTGCTATGGCGGAGATGTGGGGATGGTGAACGGATAAGATAAGGAAGTGAAAGGTGACTACCTGTAGGGACAGGCCGCCGCCACAGCCCAAAGGTTAAAGCAAAGTGAAGATTAATTAGTTACATTACCAGGATTCAGTTTGTAAAGAGAGGATGGGGGAGGTGGGTTATTTTTTGGCAGTTTGTAAAGAGAGGAGCAGTGTTGGAGCCCCTCAAGGGGGGGGGATAACAGTGTCTTTGTCACCACTTCCTCGTAACTTTGTATACAGCTGACTTTCTGTATTAAATCTGATTTTTGGAACCCTCCAAAAAATTCTCAGAGGACTCCGTTGATTGTCAGGGTGCATTGTGGAGGGGGTCGGGTGGGAGGAGGAATATAGAAAGGGGGGGAGGTCAGGGTGGTTGTTATGACTTTGTGGATTGGTGTCAGGACTAACTGTATCTAAGATACTAAGGTATACGTAATCCTAGGAGATGATGGTGTGTTTATAGAAGGTAATATGGTGTGGTTGGTTCCTATCATTATGCGGGCCTGAGGGGGTGATGGGGGTGTGTTGTGTGACGTGGTGGGGGGGTACGGGGGGGGTGGGGGGGGGGGTGGTATTGTTATTTGTATTTTTTATTTTTTTTTTTTTTTTTTTTTTATTTTTTTTTTTTTTTTTTTTTTTACATAATTTGGGGGTTCCACAACCCTTGACAGTAAATCTTGATTGGTTGGTGTCATACTGGAAAATGGTTTTACAAGAAGGAATGTGCAGACTGTACTTTGCCTGAGGAAGCTTTCAGGTTAGTCAATAATTTTATGTGTGCAGCACAAAATTGATTTTGGTTTGTTGTGGTAATCTTCTTCCAGTCAGGGTTTTGTTTCTTTTTTTTGTTGTTCTTTGTGTTTTTTTTTCGTTTTTTTTTGTGTGTTGGTTTTTTTTTATTTTTTTTTTTTTTTTTTTTTTTTTTGGCTTTTTGTTTTTTTTGTTGCAAGCGCCTTCATTTTTTGCTATAATTTTTTGCGGGGGCAGTAGTAGTACGAGTAGCTGGACGGTTTAATAAGCTCAACAAACTTATCAAGAAGGCAAGTGCAGCTGTTGGCCTCCCATCCCCCCCAATAAGTCTGGAATCTTTTGTGGAAGTTTTGGAGGATAGAATTCAAGAAGAAGTGGAGAATGGGTGTGTTAGGGTTTATAATGAACAATAATACACACCCCCTTTACGAGCTGTTCTTGATGCAGAAGAGAACATTCAGCTGCCGTTCTTAATACTTATTAAGGTGCATGAAGGAGATGAAGAGAAATTCAGGTAATATCGGGTGGGGTTCGACACACCACCCCCACTCCCCCCCCACACCACCACCCCACACTACTCCCCTTCACTACTGAGAGTGTGGGTGGTTGGATTTGTAGTGACCTTAGGGTGGGTTTGTAAATATGGACTGATGGCGGGTGGTTCTATGGGGCACATTTTACAATTGACTTTTATACACCTGAGCTACCCTCTTTTATTTATGTAATCTAGTTGGTATTCCTGGTGCAATGGATTTGTGTCACTAATATTTTATGTTCTGCTGTTTGTATTGTGCTGTTTTACCGTAATTTCCCCCGGGATCAATAAAGTGTATGTATGTTATCGTTAATGTGGATTTCAACTGTATGTCTCCTTGAAGTTTTTTTTTCTGATAGCTTCCCGTAGGGGTTCAGTAATTGCGGTGTATATTATTTTATTCAAGAATGGTCCTGAGTTCACAGAGTAGTGGAGGCCTGTACTGCTTCGCCCGCCGGGTGGGGGGGGTGGTTAACTAGGGTGGCGTTGCGATAGACGTGTAGGGGGGGTTTTTAAAATGTTTTGCTATTGGGGTGGGACACAACCCACGGTATGGGGGGGGGGGGGGGGAGTCTTTGGGGGGGTTTGTTGTATTTCTTTGGATGGGGTGATGTATAGTATTAGTATTTTGTGTGTGTGTGGAAACAATATAATAATATTATTAATATATAAATATTTTTATATTATTAATATATAAATAATTAAAAAAAATTTTTATTACAATTTTTTTTTTTTTTTTGTTAAAACAAGTGGATACAAAAAAATAAATTTTCATAGGGTTAATTTAAATTATTTACAATTGAAAAAAAACAAAAGTTGTAATGGTAAAATTTAGCTTTAATAAAAAAAATTAAGTATTAATAATGGGTTTTTCCCTTTATGGAACCAAAAAAGGGGGGGGGGGGGTAAAATGGCGGGGTTGGGGGGGGGGAGATTTACAGGTTCGGCTAGATTAATAAAACCCTACTTTTTTGTAAAAAATCTTTGGAAAAAATGATTTCCCACCTTTAAATGCCCCAAATCATTTAAAAAATCCACAAATATCAGAAAATTAAAAAGACAAAAAAGGGGGGAAAAGGGGGAAATGGCAAAACCCAAAAATAAAATTAAAAAATTTTAAGAGAAAAATTTCCCCCCCAAATTAAAATATAAAAAAAAACCCCCCCCCTTTCCCCCCCCTTTTTCCCCCCCTTCATCCAGTTTACCAGGGGGATTTTCCAACTATCTCACCTTTATTTTTTCCACAAAAGTTTTACCAAACAAAAAAAGGGTTTTTTTTTTTTTTTTTTTTTTTTTTTTTTTTTTTTTTTTTTTTTTTAAAAACAAAAAGGGGGGGGAAGACCAAGGAAAAAAAAAGAAAAAAAAAAAAAAAAAAAAAAACGAACTAAGTGATCCCGGGGTTATTTTTTCCCGGAAAAAAAAAAAAAAGAAAAATAAAAAAAAGGGTACAGGGCCCCCAAAACGGGGTTTTTTTAAACTAACCCCCAAATTCCTGCGGGGGGCAAGTAACCCCCCCGAAAAAAAAAAAAATCCCGGGGGAAAGGGGGCCCCCCCCCAGAACGACCCGAACCGGTGGGGGGGAAAAAGAAAAAAAAAAAAGGAAAAAAAAGAAAAAAAAGGGAAAAAACCCTTTCCAATAGCCCGAGCGGGCCCTCAAAATTTAGAAATCATTGGTTTAGTCCACAAATTTTTAAAAGCGCATCACCAAACGGGAATTTATTGAAATTTTTATTTTTCCCGGGAACGAATTTGGGTGTACACGCGGGTTTGATAAAAAAACCATCTATGTTTTTTTGAGATTTTGACTAATAATTAAACCCCTTTAAAAAAAAAAAAATTTAGCTCAAAGATTCTATTAGAAGGCAGTCTCTTTTACCACCCTTTCACCGGGATTCCCCATCCTTTTCTCTTCTGGGGGTTTTTTCGACAAAGGGTGGTGGTGTTTCCCAAACCAAATTTAAAGGAAACCCTCCCAATCCTCAATCTTGGGGGCCCCGAAGTTAATAGCTTTTAACAAAAAAAGGGGGGAGGCTCTCCACCTGTTCCCCTCAGTGCGCAAACTTCCTTGCACTTTTTTATTCTCCTCATTCACGCGGCAAGATTGGTGCCCCCTCACGCCTTGGGAAGGGAAGGGGCATCCAGAGATGGTTGGGGGGGGGGGGGTTGGGGAAGGAACCTCCCTTTTTTTTTTTCGGGGGTTTTTTTTTCCCTTTTTCGGGACCCCCCTCGTTGGAAATAAAAAATAGAGCTGGTACGGGGACTCAAAGATGCTATTAGGGGGCTGGCATAGCTCCTAACACATCCATAGCCGCACGCCGTCCGACAGGTTTAAGTGAGTTCCTTAGGAAAACTATGTTGCACGGTTTTGTGCATATTTGTTGAGTTTTGAAATCCTTTAATGTTTGATTGAGCCCCCTTTAAAATTTAAAATTAAAAAATTTAACCATCACTCGATAAGTAATTGAAGCATAGAAAAATTTACCTATAATGTTTTTCATTTGAGTACAGGCCCAAAATGAGCCAAGTCCCATCTTAAAGTTAGGGACTGAACATAGGGTTGAGCATTCGGGTACCCAAACGCGGGGGCGTTAACCCGAAAAACCAATGTACGGTCCTTCTAAAAAATTACAAGTGCTAATTTCATTATTTACCATATGTAATGTTTTTATTAAACTTTCATATATTTTTATATTTACACACAACTGAAATTTTTCAGGTCTTTATTGTTTATTTCTGAATTTGGCATACAACTCCCTTGGGGGTAACCAAAAAACCTTTTTTTCTCAAAAAAAATTGCAATCAAAAAAAGGTTCTCTAAACGACCATTACCCTAACTTTTGACAACTAATTAACCTAAACACATGCAAAGATTCTGAGGCTTTTTAAAAATCCCTGCCTGGTTCATTTCTTAAAACCCCCATCATGGGTAAGACTACGACCCGACTGATGTCAGAAGGCCTTTATTTTACACCCTCAGCAGGGGTAAAAACCCCCGAAAGAAAAATTTTTCAACAATAGGGTGTTCAGAGTTCTGTATCAAGGGAACTCAAAGGGAGGGCTGTTGGGGGGAAGCAATGTGCAGAAAACGCTTTTACAACGAGAAATGACCGGGCCCTGAGGAAGATTTTGGAGAAGGGGCCGATTTCCCAGGGCTTGGGGGGACTGAGGAGCGTGGACTGAGTTGGTTTTAAAAAACCAAGCCACCGTACACAGGCGGGGCAGGGAAAAGGGCACAGGTGCGCATTCCCAAATTTTTGCCACTTTTGAAAAACCATAAACACGGCCCGAAAACGCCTGACGGGCTACAGAGAGCAGAAATGGATGTTGCTAGGGTCCCAAGTACTTTTCTGATGGGAAAACAATTTTGCATGTCATTCGGAATCAAGGGCCTAGTTGGAGGGAAAACTGGGGGGAAGGAAATGCCAAAATGCCTGAATCAGTGTCAAGTACCCCAGTCTGTGGTGGGGGTGCCATTTCAGCTGCGGGTTGGTCCTGGGTGTTTCATCAAGGGCAGGGTCAATCCCAGCTAGCTATCAGGAGTTTTTGGGCACTTCATGCCCCATGGGCTGAAATGCTTTATGGGAAGAAGTTTTCATTTTTCAGCACTACGGGGCACCTGCTCACAGTCCCAAAAACCCCGGGTAAAGGGTTTTCTGCCAAAAGGATACGGTGCTCAATTTGGCCTCCCAAAACTCTGACCTGAACCCATAGAGAATCGGGGGATATGGTGAGAAAGTTGAGAGGCAAGCCCCAAAACACTTGATGATTTTTAAGGGCCCGTATCAAGATCTGGGCCCCCAAAATAACACTCAGCGTGCACAGGCGTTTTCCATGCCACGCCCATTGAAAGCATTTCATTTCTCCCAAAGGATCCCGACCAGTAGATGCATAACGGGAACATTATTATTTGATGGTTTTTTTTTTTGTTTTGAAAAAACACTTTATTTTTTGGACGGTTGAAATATTTTAATTTTTTGGGGACAGGTTTTTTGGGGTTATCAGGGGGTGTATGCCAAAATCACAGTATTTAAAACATAAAAGACTGAAAAATTTTCATTTGGGTGTGTAAGAATCAAAAATTTATTAAAAAGTTTAATTTTTATCTTTTAATTATGGTAAATAATGAAATTAGCATATATGAATTTTTTGAGGGGGGACTGTAAGTCTAGGGGAACAAAATTTGGGAATTAAAAATTTCCGAGTTTTGTTCCCAAATTACATTGGATTTCAGGTATCAGAAAGGGGGTTTGTATCGAAGCTCAACCCTCCCTGACCTTTAAATTAAAATAAAATTCTGAATCCTGTTTGCTGGTTTAAAAGGAGGGAAGGGGAAGACAGGACACACAAAATATAAGAAAAAAATATGTACACATCGATGAGTTACATGGGAAAAGGACAGTAGAAATAGTCTTTTTATTTTTTTTTTTTTCAAAAAAAAAATTTGTACATAGAAAATGAGCAACTATGTAAAATATTTTAGTAGAGAAAACTATTCTTCTCGTCTTCTGGGGCTGATGGTCTCAGAATTCTCAAATTTATGGGTAAAATCTTTCAGTAAATATTCACTCTCACTACTGAGGGTTGGGGGCAATAATTCTATGGAAAACTGCAGTTGTCATTTTAAAAGAACTTGCAGGAATAGCAGGTTTTGCCTCTGGCTCTTTACTCTTCCTCCCCTTTTTTAGAATTTTAAAAGCACCAAATGCACTCCTATCTCCATAATGGGAAAAAAAGTCTTCACTGAAATTTTCTTTTTTACCATGAATTGAGAGTGAAGATCACTTTCAGCTGCACATCTTTTCCAAAAAAGGTAGAATGGATCAGAGGCACGAGATAAGCAATGGCTTAAATAGAAAGCAAAGTTCCATTCCATTAAGATCCATATTGCTAGGACATTTTTGACCAATCCCACTAGATGTAATAATATTCAGCTTGCCCAGGAAGATCGAACAGTCATATAAACTCTGGCTCCCCTCTCTCGCCACTAACAAAATTTCTGATTTTTCTTGAAATCACATCCCTTCCAGCTCAAAAATCCCGATTGAACAACTCCTTGAGGAGGACCTTCTTTTCCCCCTCCAGGAAAAAAACGCAATTTCCCGGGCTGGTTTCGCCTTCATTTTTTTCAACATAGAAACTTTCCACCTTCTCTTCACAAACACCAATTTGGACAAGAATTACCTTAAACCCTTACATGTTTTTTGCGCTAAAACTAAAACACCCCAAACCCAAACAAAAATCTATCAACTTTACTTAGGTTTATGTCCTTTAACGGCATATTTTTAACAATGGGGAAAAAAGGCTTGGGCTCCTCCCTTTTATGAATCACAAGTAAAACCAAAAAGTATAGAAACACCCATGGTCCCCGGGTTTTTGTAAATCCAAGAGGGAAATCTTTAAAATTATTTTTTAGATGTAATCACTCCAACCGATACTAGGTGGCACCTCCTACAGCGAAAAATTTTTGGGGGGTGGGGGAAAAAACAGGGGAGCATAAACATTTGGTGTTTGTCAGACTCTCCGCTTTCTGGGGGGAAAAATTTTCCCAATTAAAAAAACGTTTCGGGGAAAAGGGAAATTTCCCTAAACAGAAAAAGTTTTACTAAAAAACCCCCTTTGGGCAGGACAATAAAATGCTCAGCTAGGGACAATACTATGGCGGCTTGGGAAGCTTGATTCCTGTTAAATTTGGAACTCTTCATTCCCCAAAAAAATCACAAAATTTATTCTAAAATTGAACAAATCTTCCACATAGAGAATAAACGGTAAGAGTTATCACCGCCTGTTATTTCCAAGACATTTTAAACCTGGATCAATTTTTGTACCGAAACTTTATAAACAAATTTGTCTTAAACTTGTGCATTTGTGGGATTTTATCTTTTAGGGGACTGGCACCCCATGGGAAAATAAAATGTCACAGTATGCAAAATCTTTTTTATGCAAGCTTGAAGCGACTTTCTGTCCTCATGTCCATTCCTGGGCTACTACCTACATTGATGACATTTTAATCATCGGGACGGAGTCTGACAACAGTAAAGACGTCCATGACAGTTCAACCAATTTTATCCCACCATAAAACTTAAAACTAACTACTCAGCACGAAATTAATTTTTTAAAACACCACCATTAAGCTAAAGAACAATGAATAGGGGACATCTTGTATCAGAACCCAAAATGGGACGCAACATACTTAATGGGCCCGTTTCCTTCCAAACACATAAAAAACTTTTGTTTTCAGCCAAGCCATCAAACAACCGTAATTGTTCCAACCCCAGGATAGAATAAAAAATTGGTCCCTCAAAAGACTTTTTGACCAGGCTACACCAAGAACAATTGAAAAAACTTACAAGAGCACCAGAATTCAAGGAATCACCTGCTACATTACAAAGCAAAAGAAAAAACCCTGGTCTTAGTGTTCCCTACACCCAAAATCTGGAAATTTAAGGGGGAGCTGCACGGAAACTAAAACCCTTTTAAACTACAAAAAAAATCCCCGTTTAATCATTTTCAGCCCCCCCCACTAACTGTTTAGGCAGCCCCCAATCTAAGAACATCATTGTCAAAAGCTCTGTCCCCCCAAAACAGCTGCAGGAACCTTTCTTGCAACCGATAAAATTTTAAAACCGCCATTTATAAAAACAGGACAATAAAGATCCCCAACCAAATCAGGACTACAGTCCAGGTACTTTCAGTGCATCACATCAAATTTGGGTGTACCTCATTTATGATAAATGTCCAACGGGGGGCTGTATGTGGGGGAAAACGGGCAAAAACTGAAACAGGATGAATTCTCATCGCCACACAATAAGAAAAAAAGAATGGTTTACCTGTGGCAAAACACTTTTGTATGCCCGCCCTTGCATATGGTATGAATTACTTGTATTAAAACTAATCTAATCTAGAAGAAAAAAGGGGTTTGGGAATATAAACTTAGGAGGGCCTTGCCACTCTTAGTGCGGGAATGAAGTGTCACATGGATTAATGTTTTTTCTATATCAATTAGGATTGCTTCCGACCTTCGGGGGCACACAACACAAACCAGACCCATTAAAGAGGGTAAAAAAATTTTCACCCTTATTAGAACTGTTCCAAAAATTTATGTTCATTCACTCTGCATTTAATTGGGGCAGTTTGTTCACGCACATTCTTACTATTGCAATTATTCTTTTTCCTGCTGTGTTTATAAAATAGTGATTCTTCAGATTTTGTTAAGTAAACCTGATTTAAAGGACCTAGTAAAGGGCTTCTTTTTTTACTTTTTAGTTACCTTTAAAAAAACCCTAGGTCTAAAATTAAAAATTTTTTTTAAATTTTCAAAGTTTCCCTCCCCCCCCCACCCCCCCCCTCCATCCCCCCCTTTTTCCCTCCCCCCCTTTTTTCCTTTTCTTCCCTTCTTTTTATTTTTTGTTTTTTCTTTTTATAATTAAAACAAGTTTTTAAAGTTAGTGTGCGCTTTGCCCAACAGTGGGCAAAGCATAAAATCATTACAGCGCATGCGCAACTATTGGCCTTCACTTTCCTTGCCCCGGAAGTCGTCCAAGGCAAGCAGTCATTTCCGGGGCAACGAAAGAGTTGCGCATGCGCTGTAATGATTTTATGCTTTGCCCACTGCTGGGCAAAGCGCACACTGCGCATGCGCGGGGCAGAATTTGAAAAGCGCAATCGCGGGAACACTACGCCGTCTGTGCGATTCACAGACGGCGATAGCAACAGATGCCGAGGAGTGGGGCGGGGGGAGAAGAGAGAAAACGCCGCCCTCCGACGGACCGCCCTGATTTACAGAAAAAAATCCGAACTTTACAAAGGTATTTTTTCAAAACGGGTGTCAGGATATAAGCTACATACCGATAGGTTGCTTATGGGACGCACTATTCAGTCATATCTTTAGCTGATATGGCTAAAATGAGGTGACAGATACCCTTTAAACCACAAAATTAGTGATTTAGCAATTTTCACACTGTGCACTGTGGCTTCTTTAGCCTCTTAATTCCTGTCCATCCAGGAACACTTTACAGGAGCTCACTTATGAAAAATAGAATTACTATGACCAATAATACCTCTATACACAGCTGATAACACAGGATCCACCTGTCTTGGAAGGTGATGTCAGAGCTGACCTGCTCCTCTTCCTGTCATAATATCCTTTGTACACCCATTAGATGATACAAAAGATAGGGTCAGAGTCTGTTCATTACTGTTAATGTGCATCTGAATTTTCTGAAACAGGAAATTTCAGTTTGTTTATTTTTATTTTTTTAGGAAAATTGTGATATGGGACAAAAAATGTATTTTGTATTTGATAAATTCTGAAAAATACATTTAACACACAACCTGGTTTAAATATAAGTTCACATACCTAGCTTCCCGGTAATATTGGATAAAGGTATTTGACACTTAGTGCGCAATTTAGCTTTATGCAATTTCTTTGTAAGTAAATAGCAATATAGAAGAAGGTTTAATGAATCCGACCTACGCCAGTACTCCATTTATTAGTTAACATGCAATATACACACTAAGGGGAGAGTCACACGACTGTGTAACTCTGACGAGGATCACAACGCAATGCTCAGACTGGCAGTTTGCTCTCCTGACCCAAGCGAGAAAGCTGCATAGAAATACATTTTGTCACGCACCCTTTGGGGAGAGCTTACAGCCAGTCCAAGCATTGTGTTGCGATCCTCCTTATACAGTCGTGTGACTCTGCCCTAACAAGAAGTGCAGCGGTTGGAGAATATGGTGCTGGCTAATGAGCGTTGATGCATAACAAACGAATGCATCAATGAATCTCTCCTATAGTAAAGTATAAATTCAATAACATTTGTTTTAGCCATAAGCAGTAACGTAACTTGAAGCTCATGGTCCCCAATGCAAAATCTCCAACAGGGCACCTAACTATCATGGGTCTGTGAAGTATTGGTCTTCTCATATGGCCAAAAAGGACCGTTTGGGCCCCGTAGGCTCCTATGCTTGGATGCAACTGCAACCCCTACATCTACTGTAGTTATGCCATTGGTCATAAGATTGCTATGTATTATGTGCAACATATATTGTGTTAAACAATATCCATTTTTTGGAGAACAAGCTATTTCTAACCACACATCGTCTAATCGTTGCACATGCAGGGCCCCATAGGGCTGTGTTGTGTCAGTAAGATTAAATTTGGGATTTTTTTTTACAATTTAAAGGTGCATTTGGTGTGTATATATAGAATGTTTACTCCTAACATATAACGCACAAGATTGGGACCTCTCTTCAGTGCGAATACAAAGATGCACTGATAGGTAATGTTTACTCAGATGTCACATACATTAGCAATAAGCATAGGCAACCTACTGTAACCTTGTCCCATATGCTTCCTCTTATACGTATAAAAGTGCTATGCCTCTGGATCTATTGTAAAAAAATATATATATATATACAGTATGTAAGAATATATATAATATATATATATATATATATATATATATACGCACATACTGAACTCATATGCAACATTCGAATCTCTAAGACTTAAACAATTGCTTTTCATTCCTCCAGAGTGGCGGAATCTACAGAAGATGTTTCTCCACTTCGCCCTCCTCGTTTTATTCATGACGACGGGATAATTAGGCCTTACAATCAAAATGAAGCTCAGGGATTGAGCTTGTTTGAGGTAAGTCTTTGTGGAGCTCTGCGGCTGTATTATCAATAGACCCATGTTTATATAGTAGATGTAGGTCCCACGCAAAGATTTCCCTACATGGGTAAAGTTATGAGAATTACGCAGCATACAAATACAGTGTTTACAGTTGATGTTCACTGAAATCAGTGGCCACCGTGTCATGCAGAGTTGTATTTGCCACCATACTAATGGTTCTATAGCTTAGAACTGGTTATTCAGCTCCCCAAACTCTTTCTGAGCAGGATTCATATTCATTTTTCAGTACTCATCAATGAGCCCAACTTAATTTTCATTTCAATTCTGGGTACTAACTATTGAGCAAAACGGAAGTTGACTTATTTGTTTTGCTTAAAAGGAACCTGTCACCTTCAAAAAATGCTGTTCACTTTCAAATATAGTGGTAATCTTCAATGTACATCACATTTAAATCATGTCTAGGAGGCTTACTAGAAGACCGGCTACAGGGAGAAAATTAAGTTATATTCTCCCTGCAGCCACTCTCTTCCAGTCATCGGATCAGTTAGCATGTTTCACCTAAAGTTAATATGTAGGTTGTGCCTCTCGATTTGCTATATATGCAGTCACTCCCGTACACATGGACAGACAGACTGCTCCACATCATGTGTATGTAGAGCAAGCTGTCAATCATTGTGCAAGGGAGTGGTTACAAAGTGCTCATTCTGTAGTGAGCAGTGACCATAACCACCCCCGCTATGACTGGAAGTGAACTGCTACAGGAAGAATATAAGTTCATTTTTCCCTTGTAGAAATAAGTAAGCCTGCCAGACCTAATTTATCTGCAGATTGCCACTATATTTGCAGGTAAATGATGTTTTTGGAAGGGATAGGTTCCCTTTAAATTAAAGTGCTGATTCCATATAGATGTCATATGCCAAGACTGTATGACAGAATGGTGGCCTTTTATGGGAGGCAACAGAATTGTGTAAGTGAAGACATAAATGTACATCTACGCGGCTCTGCTTTTTGTCTGTAGAATTTGTGGAAACACTAAAGTAAGGCCATGTTCAGACAGCTGCTATAATTAGTAGGACAGTCATGTTGGCAGCTCCCTGCGGTCCCCATCACCGGTGGGTGTGGGAACTACCTGCTGTTACATGCACTTTTATTATCCAGAAAATGAACTAATGTGCATTAGTGCATGCTGCAATCATTCCTTACAGACCTCAGGAAAAGATAACTAATACGCATTAGCGCATAGGCCACCATATTTTTTGTTGTTTAGTTGTTGCTTTTTGTCTTTGTTTCTTCAATTTGCAGTTTCTTTTTCTCTCTTTGACTGAAAAAAATAGCCGTGTGAACAAGATCGAAATTTGTTAGAATCTTTCTGTAACTCCAATAGACGTATAGACATGTATAGCCAACTCTCAATTTGTCTCTGATATGCAGCAGCATATAATGATTCCCATGTCCGCCCAGAGGGTGAGGGTGAACCCCTACCTATCAGATATGGCGGTAATACCATGAGCGTTTGTGGGAGTAGCCTTCTTAAATTGTGTTAATTCATAGAAACATTAGGTTCTTACGTTATGGGTACAAACATATGCATGTAGTAGTATGTGTGGCTGTATGTGTTATCTGCAATTCATAAATAATCTTTTTTTATTTTATTTTGAAACTTTATTATTTTATTTAAATTTGGTTTCAGTATTTTGTTTTGCAAAGTGAGTATAATCTTGTCATTCCAGCACATTTCAGGTGTGATAGATCTTACCTATATAATCTTTTCTGTGAATATGTAAGGGTTAAAAATGAAGTTATGTTTAAGCCATAAAACTATGCTGCGATGCATAGTAAAATCATCCATGTTATATTCCACCATAGGAGGAAAGTGTACTACTGCTAGTTTCCGTCTCTACTCCAACCTTCGAAGGTGTATAATGTCCTCCAGTGAATGAATAATAGATTTTCTAACTTTCTTTTCTATGTTCTTTCTTTTTTCTCCTCCCATGCAGCAAGAATTGGAATGAAGGAGAGTAAAATATATTTTTCTTATCTTCATTCTGAACGTCATAATTGAATAAGTTCACAGTTAGGGTACATTTCAGGCCAAGGACTGAGACTCCTCCTTTTCTCAAGCTCCATTACCTCCATCAGCTTTGCACATTTATATTATGTAATATATGAAGTCCTTTGACTGATGAATCTTATCATTTGTGTGTGGCATGTACAGAATAACCCAAGATGTGTGCACTTTGTGGACAGTTGCATATTACCTGTGCCATTTTCAAATTAACAACTTTTTGTTGGAATAGACTTGTCGTATTATGTGCCTTTTTGATTATTTTTTGTATTGATTTGACCTGTCTACTTTGATTCTTGCCATCATTGATACCAATTTGTACACCTGTTTAGTAGTGATGAGCGAGAGTGCTCAGATGAGGTGCCGTCAGAGCATGCTCAAGTGCTATTAGAGTATCTAATACTAATTTCGAGTCCCCGCGCCTGCATGCTTCACAGATTTTCGACATTTGCAACACATGCAGAGATTGCCTAAAGGGTATGCCACACTAAACGAGATCGCTAACGAGATCACTAAAACTTCACTATTTAGCGATCTCGTTGGCGACCTCGTTGTGTGTGGCATGTAGCAACGATGTGGCCCCTGCTGTGATGTCGCTGATCGTTCACTAGCGTTCTGGACCGTTTTTTGATCGTTGGCGTCCCGCTGGTGAGCCTATATCGCTGTGTTTGGCACCTTTTGCGAACGACGAGCGACCTCGTTTGTGACGCATATGACAGCGGCGCAGGCGGGACTAGGGTTTTTAGCGTCACGGAGTGAATCGCAATATCTGTAAGTTCTCTTTTGCGTCACAGAGAGGATCGCAGAAGTTGCAAAGCAGGCTAGCAGGATGCAGAGAGCAGGAGCGATGCTGGAAATTCCTATGAATCAGAAGCGCTCAGTACATGCTAATGACAGATCCTAACGACCACCAAAGTCGTTAAAGAGATCGCTGACCGCTGATGAGTCGTTTATGAGATCTCCTGTTTGGCAGCTACTAGCGACCTAAAAGAGATCACACCAACGATCTCGTTAGCTTGCGTCGTTATCGTGATCGCTAACGAGATCGCTAAGTGTGGCAGTACCTTAACAAACGGGCAATACCTGCATGTGTTGTGGCTTTATAATAGCCGCAAGATATGCAGGCGCTGGGACTTGAAAATAGTATTAGATCATGCCGAAGAAACTCTATTAGCACTCGAGCATGCTCGCTCATCACTACTAATTAGCTATTTTCTTAACTGTTATAACTCCTGAATAATCCAGGTAAATAATGATCATTAAAGGGGTTTGTCTTATAAAGACAGCATGTTTATACATTGGCATGTATAAGCTTGGGCACCTCTGGGCAAAATGACTGTTATTGTGAACAGTTAAGCAAGTTGACAATGAAATGATCTCTAAAAGGCCTAAAGCTAATATCACACATTTTACTTTGTGTTTCAAGCAAAAAATAAATAAAAATGTTGTGTGTGTATATATTACATTGTATTCATTTTCTACATTTTAAAAATTACATAAAGGATAATGGGCCAATGCAGAAGTTTGGGCACCCTTGGAGATTCGTGTGCTCAGATAACTTTGAGCAAGGTTTTAGACCTTAATTAGCCTGTTAAGGGTATGCCACACTAAACAACATCGCTAACGGGATCGCTAAAAAACGTCACTATTTAGCGATCCCGTTAGCGATGTTGTTGTGTGCGGCATGCAGCAACGACGTGGCCCCTGCTGTGATCTCGTCCGTCGTCCTGATCGTTCCGGACCCTATTTTTATCGTCGGCGTCCCGCTGGGTAAGTATATATCGCTGAGTGTGGCACCTTTTTTAGCGATTTAGCGGTACTTTTGTACCGCTAAAGTCGTTAAGGAGATCGCTAACCGCGATAGCGTCCTTAACGACATCGCTAAATGTGGCCGACACTAGCGATATTGTAAACGATCCCGCTAGCGATCTCATTAGTATGCGACGCTAACGAGATCGTTAGCGGGATCGTGTAGTGTGGCAGTACCTTAAGGGTTATGACTTTTTCACGATCATTGTTAGGAAAGGCCAGGTGATGCAAATTTCTCAGCGTTATAAAAACCCAGCCTCCTATAACCTTGTACCAAAAAACAGTAGCCATCAGTGGTTCTAAGCAGCTGTCTAGCTCTCTGAAAATGATGGAGACCCACAAAGCGGAAGAAGACTATATGAAGATGTCAGTGTTTTCAAGTTGCCCTTTCCTCAGTTCGAAATGAAATTAAGAAATGGCAGTTAACAGGAACAGTGGAGGTCAAGATAAGGACTGGAATATCAAGCAAAATGTCAGTGACAGCTGCTTGCAGGATTGCTAAAGAGGCAAATCAGAACCCCAATTAACTGCAAAATGCCTTCAGAAAGATTCAGCAGAGTCTGGAGTTGTGTTATATTGTTCTACTGTTCAGACACACCTTCACAAATATTGCCTTCATCTAAGAGTCATCAGAAGAAAACCTCTCCTTTGTCCGCATCATAAAATTCAGCATCACAAGTATGCAAAAGAACAGCTAAACAAGTCTGATGCTTTTTGTAAACAAGCCCTGTCGACAGATGAGGTTAAAATAGAACTCCTTGGCCACAATGTTTATAAGTATATGTGGAGAAAAAAATGCACAGAATTTGAGGAAAATAACATCTCGCCAACCATTAAGCATGGGGGTGTATCAATCATGCTTTGAGGTTGTGTTGCAGCCAATAGGTTGGGGAATATTTCACGGGTAGAGGGAAGAATTGATTCAATGAAATTTCAACAAATATTTGGTGCAAACATAACACCATCTGTAAAAAAGCTGAAGTTGAAAAGAGGATGGATCCCACAAATGGATAATGATCCTAAACACATGTCAAAATCCACAATAGACTACCTCAAAAAGTGCAAGCTTAATGTTTTACAATCTCCCTCACAGTCCCTGATCTGAACATCATTGAAAATCTGTGGCTAAACCTCAAAATAGCAGTGCATGCAAGATGCCCCAGGAATATCACAGAACTGGAAGAATTTTCCAAGGAAGAATGGATGAAAATCCCTCAAACAAGAATTGAAAGACTCTTGTCTGGCTGCAAAAAAGTGTTTACAAGCTGTGATACTTGCAAAAGGGGTTCTACTGGATACTAACCATGCAGGATGGCCAAACTTTTGCTTAGGCCCATTTTCCTTTTTGTAATTTTTAAATTAACAAAAAAAAGACTATATATATATATATATATATTATATATATATATATATATTTGTGCCTAAGATACAAAGGAAATGTGTCATCTTTAACTTTAGGCCTTTCAGAGATCATTTCAACTTCAATGTGCTTAACTATTCACAATAATAGTAATTGTTACCAGGGGTGCCCAAACTTTTACATGCCACTGTATATGTCTTAATAATTATTAATGTTTCGTACTCTGGCAGATCTGGTCTATTACATAGATATCAGAAAGTTTAGCATGTAATAGTATAGTGTGAATTCATAGGCTAGACCCATAGCTATCACCAAGCTTGCTTTATATATATAAAAAAATTGATCATCCTTTGTAAGCCTCGGCATTGTACTATAAAATAAAACAGAAAAGCATGATTTGCAGTTGCACCACGTAATGGTGTCTGTGGTACAGAATAAGAGGAGGAGACACTTTCCGATAAAACTTTATTATTGAGCAGTAGTTGATGTGGTGTTATGATTGTATGTGACAAACGTAAATGTCCGTTCTAAGAAAGAACGAAGTGTGAATTACCTGTTACAAATATTCCCAATGAAACTGTGTAGAGGCATTCCCCCATTTTCCATATTCATAGGGGAGTTGTTGCTGCCATCCTCAAAAAGAAAATAATATTTTCTCCTAATAGCCAATGGCTAAGATATGGCTACCTTGCTCAAATACATGTATGTTGATCCTATGTGTGAAGAATCGGTTTACAGACACACCATACAATGTAATTTTGTGTTGTGGTTAATTGACATTATTTAACTTATTGCTAGATTCCGTCTTGCATGTCCACCAAATTATATACTACTGTCCATTTCCAAGAGAGGAGAAACGTGCATATTCAGCATGGTTTTGCCACCTCCTTCCCAAACCTTCATCACCAATAGATCACGTTATAACAATGTTACCGTCAAAATCATAACTTGAAGAAACCTATTAGTGCATGGTTAAATATACTTTTGTAAGTCATCATTTAAACCTATCTTCTTAGGATAAGCGTTAAAAAGTCTTTGCAATACTCTGTGCATTTTATACGTTAAATCAAGAAAGTGCCTGTTGTGTTTAAACTGAAAGAAACCCGGCCACCCATCTTAAGCCTAGTTTTATTATAAAGCTCAGGAACTACCTTAACATTTGTAAAGGTTGGTAAAATGGTTACAACAATTGAGCTGGAGATGCTACTATTCTTTTTTTTTTTTCTTGAAGTAGCCACAAATATACCGTTTTAAAGCACAATTGTATACATTTTCAAGCTTTCTTATTCTATTAGAAATCCTCCAGATCATGGGAAAACAAAACGGTGGCACAACGGCCACTGCCACCCTAAAATCAGCTGCAAGCTCCAAATTGCAAGTTAACTTTTGACTCAAAGGGTTAATTGATTTTTTTAAAATTTATAGGTTATCCTAAAGATAAGCCATCAGTATAAGATTGCGAGGGTCCAACTATGAGCAGCACTTCTGATCAGCTTTTTGAGGATGCAACGATTGTGCAAGCGCCACGTTTTCTAATAGCTCATCCTAAGGACTAGCCATCATTCTAAAATGAAAGATGACCCCTTTAACACAGTGAGAGACTTGAGAGAGTCACTTCGTTTTTTGGGGTAGATCTGGGCTCCTCTTTTACTGTTTTGTTTTTTTCTCAGCCTCTACTGTCTGTCTTTGCTCTTGTTGATAGTGAATCAGTTGAAATAATTTTTTTAAACTAAAATTCATTGGTAAAATGGTTATATACTTTATTTTGGTAAACTGTGAACCAGTGTCTTACAAGGCTGCCAATCAACTTTAAGAAAAAAAAAAAGTTTGCTCTATAAGCAATTTTGATTTTTGAGAGCCCCTATAATCACTTTAGATAAGGTGCAAAAGCTCTAAGCTCAGTGTTGTGCCCCCTCACTTATGATAAGCTCAGTGTTGTGCCCTCTTGCTTTTGATAAGCTCTGTGATGTGCCCCTTTGCTTTTGATAAGCTCAATGTTATGCCCCTTTGCTTTTGATAAGCTCACTGTTGTGCCCCTTTGCTTTTGATAAGCTTGGTGTTGAGCCCCTTTGCTTTTGATAAGCTCGGTGTTGTGCCCCTTAGCTTTTGATGAGCTCCGTGTTGTTCCCCTTAGCTTAGCTCCATGTTGTGCCCCTTAGCTTTTGATAAGCTCTGTAAACTTTGTATGAATCCATACTCTGCTCGCTCAGTCACAAGAGCCATGGAGAGATAAGCTGAAAAAGAGAGTCCCAGTGCTCAGTTGAACACTTCTATAGATTACTAATATAGAGGGGCAGTAGTCTCCGCACCAGACACTGGGTCAGCCTTTTAAAATAATATGTACTCTTTAAAAGGTAGTAATGGCTGTTACATGAAAGTTCTACAATATACAAAGATATGTGTTTGTGATCAGTGAAAGAGCATATTGTTCTTTATATTCAATGGTAGCAAAACTGTACATAACTTATCCTGCTGTCGGCTGAGAAGTTTATACAATTGTTTTCCCTTTAGGCGAGATTCTGGGAACTAACCAGCCTGGACTCTAGATTGATAGAATAAATTAGCACATGTTTACTCCTGCACTCAGCAGGAAGGCACATAAAATTGCATTACCGCTAGCCAATGCTCTAAGTCTATGGGCTAAACAGCCGGTAATCTAGACTGATGCATTGTATTCACAGGTTTTGGTCGTATCTCAATGAGTGGGTGAAAAACCCATACGATATATTAAAGGGAACCTGTTCACCAGTTTTAAGGCATAGAAGCTAAAAATATCGCCTTATTAAGCGTCTACTATGCATTCCCTACATCCTTATAGAAACCCCTGACTCCCCTTGTATACTCACAAAAACGGTTTTTAATGTGTCCCGATCTATATGGTACTTTCTCAGTCCGGTCCAGTGGACGTGGTTTCGGGTCTCTACATCACGCCCATCGGCTGTTGTTCGCCGTCATACATCATAGATAATGCCTCTTGCCCCGTGCGACATCTCGTGCTTGCTCACAAATATAGCCTTTTACGCATGCGCAGTATGCTTTGCCCAACTGTGGGCAAAGCCGAAAAACAGAAGTGTGCATGCGCCGACACTCTTACTTCCGGCTCTTGTACCGGAACTACTTTTGCCCGCGCATGCACACTTATGGTTTTCTGCTTTGCCAGCAGTTGGGCGAAGCATACTGCGCAGGCTGCTATATTTGTGAGCAAGCACGAGATGTCGCACGGGGCAAGAGGCGTTATCTATGAGGTATGACGGCGAACAACAGCCGATGGGCGTGAAGTAGAGACCCGAAACCACGTCCATCGGACTGGACTGAGAAATTACCATATAGCGTGGAAACATTAAAAAAACATTTTTGTCAGTATACAAGGAGAGTCAGGGGTTTCTATAAGGAAGTACGGAATGCATAGTAGACGCTTAATAAGGCGATATTTTTAGCTGCTATGCATTAAAACTGGCGACAGGTTTCCTTTAAACTAAGCTGCTTCACATATATTTACACTACGCTAGTGTATAAAGCTTTGACTAAACTGGACACAATTGTATTCTCTCTCCAGTTGAGAGCAGTAGTAGCTATGTACTGGTTTGCTTCTGCATATACCGGTAATCAAGTGTTTTATTCTCTGAAACCAAACTACCGTAAAATCTTGAAAATTATGAGAAGTCAAAACACACAGTGTATTAGAAAATTGTATAAGTTTTATACATATACCCATTATAGTATCTCTTCAAATTGTGAAGAGAGTGGACATGGGAGAAATGTCATATAATAATAATAATAACAATAATAGAGCATGTACAATATATAAGGCCTTGACCATATTTGCCTTTGTAACCTCTATCTAGTACATTATAGTGCACCCTAGTAACGAATACATTAGACTTTGCTACTGCCGTTTCTGCACTGAAGCACAATAATCAGCCTAATTAATAGTATATTGATATTAAAAATTGTCTTTATGATGTTTTATAAGTGTAGTTTTTGAGAATAAAAGATAATGGCCTGTGAGAACTCCTTACAATGCAATTGCTCTATGTAAATAAAGAGAACCTGTTAACATTACCGGGCAACATTAAGCACAGTATAGTATACAATATTGTACTCTGGACTGCTATGGCACTTCAAAAAAAAAATTTCATGCTGCCCTCGTTTTGTACAGCGTGAATCTGCTGACAGATTCTTTGCATCATCACATTTTCCTTATTGATTATCCAAATGTAATTTTTTATTTATTTTTTTTAAGGATAGCCTTATTGAAAATGTTCATTCTTCACAACTGTTATTCCATTAACTTGCTTAGAAACTAATTTATGGATAAATACAGGGAAATAAAGGACCAATTACCATTAATCTTTTTAAATGGTCATAAACATATAAATGTAAGTTGACTTCTGTTGTGAGTATAAGTAACATTGTAACTTTTTATGTGTATTGTAATCCTTTGTGTTTATGGTAATATTGAAATAAGAAATTTGTCTTATGTCTCTCAATGGCACAATAAACAAAATTTCTAAGCTTTTACTTTTTATGGTTCATTTTGTTAGACAAAGTTGTTTAGCGCATCCTGCATGACCAGGATGCAGTTTCATGTCAAGAAAAACAGGGGACTTAAATTTAACGTCTAATTTCCAACTTAATTTGATATTGCAAATCTGTTAAAGGAAGCCTGTCAAAAAACTTTACCCCCCACCGTCCCCAAAATCATTTATATGGCTATGTAGCTCTTGAATAGGTAAGCCAGTTGATCCCTTTATGATTCCAAAGTGCTGCTTCAACGGGGGAAAATGTAATTTTGAAGTTTTATCTGGAAGTGCATTGGGGCGTGATGATGCAGTTCTAGTTTCTCAGCATCAAGCTGTATTTCCTACCTAGCCACACGCCCTGGCTGATTAACAGTTAGTTTGCTGTGGTGCATGGTCACTGACCTGCCCCAATGCGCTTCCAGACACAACTTCAGAATGTGATTTCTCATAGTTGGACCACTGCTTTTGGTCATAAAGAGACCGACTAGCTTATGTTTTAAAAGGCTGAGCAATTGTACTATTGGTTTGTGGGGTAAAAGTCTCTTTCTCTTAACACTTTTAGCACTGTTTTGGCTATTTGCGATATTTTATGGGTTTATCTACAAATACAAGTGTATCCATCTTTTCTAGCAAACTGTTACATTACTGGTATAGAATAATACATTTTAAATGTAAATATTGTTTTAGAATACTTTTTATTAAAAGTAAAGTAGTATCAAAATAATTTTATGGAGAGCATGAACACACTAAATGAGAATACTCCATGTATATGTAGAAGTCCAATAAGGGCAGCACACTACCACCCCATAAGAAAGGCACCAGTAACATTGTAAGTATTTTCTACATGTGGTTTTGGTGAACACCTCTTTCCCCAGTGTCTTCTCTTTTCCATGATTTTTTTCTGGTGCTTCATGTCATCTATTTTCCCACTGAATTAAGATACCAAATAGAATTTACTGAGACTGTCTTACCCAGGCTTAAATTTTGTACCCTCCCTTTGGGTTAGATGCACTGTATAGATTGATTACATGGACTCCTTTCCATATAAATGATTCTCAGCACTTTATTACATTGAATATTGCCATGGATTACCCAGTCTCATTCTGATTCATTAACATTCCCCATAAGGTATATGGTGTACCGTATCTACCTCAACTCAGACTATTTTGAGATATATAGTAAATGTAACTCGGCACTCAATGGAGATTACGAAGAGATGAGGATGATTGCTTATGATTTCTTTATTTGCATCCAAACAAAATAGATTTAATATAGTTGAACGTTTTCGGCCCCACAAATAAGGACCTTCATCAGAACATATTGTGCTAGAACTGAGCAAAAATACTTACTAAAAAAACATCTATTTTGTTATTAGATCCACGAATAATGCACACTGTATAACGCTGGACCCTGGTTCAAAGAGAAAGCGCTGTGAGCTAAATCTATAGCAATGGAGGAACGCTGCTACCAGGAGCTGCGATACATGGAACCATCTGCTGAGAGGACGGTTCCATGTATCGCAGCTCCTGGTAGCAGCGCTCCTCCATTGCTATAGATTTATAGTATTTTTGCTCAGTTCTAGCACAATATGTTCTGATGAAGGTCCTTATTTGTGGGGCCGAAAACGTTCAACTATATTAAATCTATTTTGTTTGGATGCAAATAAAGAAATCATAAGCAATCCTCCTCATCTCTTCGTAATCTCCATTGAGTGCCAAGTTACATTTACTATTGATTGTGGGCTGGAAACCCGATTTGTGCACCAGATACCGCTTCATTGAGTGCCGTGTTATCTATCCATATTTTGAGATATATATCATATAGTGTGTCCCCAGAAAACTAACTTACCTTGTATATGTTTATGTTAAATCAATGTACTTAGTGTCAGCGTACTACGTTTGTCCTCCTGGCTTGAATTTTATTATCATTTTTTACACTTGTCATTCAAAATTCTTTTTTTTTTAGATGAATCATTCAATTGAACCTCCTTCTCCCCAGGCTATATACCTGGGCTGTGAAAATATCTGATATTGTGGTGGTGTATTGCCCCAATCTCTTACAGACAGTGTTAATAGTATCCTTATCAGATCTAAGAAATTTATTCTAATATTGTATGTGGTTTTGTATTGTGAATTCTGGCAATACTTCCGCTTTAATGGATGGCAAAATTGAATCTATGGTACTGAAGTATTTACCTTGCTTTAATTCGCATAGAAGCAGCAGTATTTTAGCATCGTTGTCCTATTCCTATGTGGACACAGATTTTACTCTATATAGGATGCAACACAGAGACTCTTGCTTATTCCAGATGTATGGCTAGAAGTATAGAGCCCCTTTTACTATTTTTCTTTATATGTGTAGTTGCCTTTTGCCTTAAAATTTCAAATCGCTTTTCCTTCCCATTTTTTTTCCGCCCTCCATTCTTCTTTACATCACTCTAGCATACACATAATTATTTGGTTCATGTAAGATCTTATGTAATACCTCATCAAGCTGATTATTCTTATGTCCTAATGTTTAACGATAACTTAATAGTAACAACCATCAACTTTTTTTTATTATTTTTTAATGTAATTGGAATGTTCTGTTTTCATATCAATGTTGTCAAAACTGAATAAACATATTTAACGTAAAAATTTCAAATTACCCCAGCGATATGTTTTGAATATTATACTATTCTTGGGAAAATCAGCAAATGTAACTGATATTGTTGTTTTCTATATTGTAGAATTCAAATATAAAAAAAATGGATGGAGAAATTTACAGATACTGCTGCAGCCTAAATAAAAGTAAGAAAGTCAACCTTGTGGTCACCAACAGGTTTGTGTTCTGTTATCATTCTTAAATCAAATAGGATAGTCTTCTACTGCTTAAGGTATTGCCACACTAAACGCTCCCGCTAACGATCACAATAACGACGCATACTAATGCGATCGTTTTTGTGATCGTTTTAATGTCGCTAGTAGCTGCCACACTTAGCGATCTCGTTAACGACACATAAGCGGTTAGCGATCTCATTAACGACTTTAACGGTCATTGCGATGTAAAAAACAGCGCACATCGCTCACAAAAGGTGCCAGACACAGCGATATAGCGTCACCAGCGGGACGCCAACGATCTAAATACGGTCCAGAACTCTAGTGAACGATCAGCGAGATCACAGCAGGGGCCACGTCGTTGCTACATGCCACACACAATAGCGTCACTAACGAGATCGCTAAATAGTGACGTTTTTTAGCGATCTCGTTAGCAACCTTGTTTAGTGTGGCATACCCTTAAGTGTGGAAGGAGATGAGAACCGATGAAAGCATACCACCAGACAAAATGAAAACCTGTTTTCTTGACTCCTTATGTTCAGTAATTTTTATTTGCCCCAAACTTGTGCTAGTGTGAGCAGGTACGACGGATGTAGTGACTGAATGGAGGCAGAGCAAGGGTTAACAAGTTTAATAACAGGAGAATACTCCACGCAGGGAGGTAAAGGGTTAAACAGTATAAATGGATAAGGATATCGGGAGGTAAAGGGTTAAACAGTATAAATGGAAAAGGATATTGTGAGATGACGAACAACGGTTCAGATAACGGCTGTTCGGTTGTAGTGTCAGAAGTCTCTTCATCTGTAGATGCTCCTTGAAGGTCAGTAGCGCCGACAACAGCTGGCGTGGTGTTTGTCCAAAATGGTCCTGGTGATGATGGTGGTCTGCCTTCTGGCGACAGTGGTCAGTCTCTGGTACCTTTCACTGGGCCCCTAGTCCATATACTGATGTGGCCGGAGGAGCGTTGGCCACGGCACTGTCTGAGCCCGACGTGGCCCCGGCACGATTCTCCTCACAGTCTCTGGCGGCGGTGATGGCGCTTAGGCACAGGACTACGCTGTACAGTTGCTCTGGGACCAGAGAACTCACTGGTCCCTGCTGCAGTGGTTGACAAGGTTACGGGCCACAGTGCTGTATGAGCCCAACATGGCTCTGTAAATATTTACTGGCCAAGTCAGGGTGCAAGTGTCTGTCCTGTCCCCGGTCACTCTTATGGCATGTGTGCTGTACTCACGGACACGGTACGTTCGGCGCCTTGCTTTCTGGTAGTCACCGGGCTCACACTACACGTCTCTTTCTGTTCCCCGCTGCTGGCGACGGGAGAAAATGGGCACTGACCTGCATGCTGCTACTGTAGTGCTCCCAGGACGGAGCACTCCTCTCTCTGACTGGTGCTCTGTGTGCACAGCTCTGCTCTGTCCTGCTGCAGAACACCTGGGCTGTCTCTCTCTAAGCTGCTGCTGGGCACACCACTCCTCTCAGCGCAGCGGTCCTCCTGCAGACGGCGGGGACCCTCTCGGTGTTGCCTGTTGCGGCGCCGGCACTCTTTGTGTGGAGGGACTGCACGCTGTACTCCGTTGGCGCCAAACTGACCTGCTGCGCTTTTCTCCTGTCTCTCCCATCCTTCCTTGGTCAGAAGGAAGCTCAGCCTCGCTAGAGCTTCCCTCAGGCGAAAGGGGAAAGTCCGCCTTACTAAAGCTTCCCCCCGGGAACAGGGGGTTCAGCCTCTTCAGTTCCGGACGCAGCATGCAGGTATCAGTGGTCCGGTCGTGCCCCTTACACTACCCTCAGATACTGCACAAAAAATGGATTGGTTTGTTAGCTCTTCTAATTATTTTCATCAATTGCAGCTTTAATAAGACCCAAAAACACCATATAGAGAGATCATATTAGAGTGCAATCATTGCTAAACTGCATGCAAATACTAAATATTTAGATTTTGTGGTAATAGAGTTATAATAATGTCCTATGAACATGAGAGAATTTGACTTCATCAATGTGGCATGACAAATGCATTCAGTCACCAGAATCAGGGATTCCAGCAAGTAGGATGTGGTCCACTAGGCTCTAGTGTGGCAGCCACAGACTACCTACTGCACCAGGAGCCTGCAGATCTTTTAGGTCACCTCTAGCAAACACAACAGCATTCTGTAACCACAGAGGACTGTGATTGCTATGAGAAACCAATAGAGATGACTGGATGTGACGATATTCTTCACCAAATTGTGCAGATTCTTCAAGGAAATTTGATTTGCAGAGAATGTATTATCTGCTAATTAAATGTCTCATAGCATGCTCTGGGGTTTAGAAAGACCCCAGAACATAATGAACATAAGATGAAGAAAAAATATATCTCGCCGCTCACCTCCGCTACTCACTGACCCTCATACTGTTCTCTGTGTCTCTTAATGCCACCGTCGCACCTGAAGCTTTGGGCATCTTCACTCTTCGCTGGGATTTCCAGGCTAGAGTGCACACCTTAAGGTTGTGGTGCACTTCATTATCTCGTTGCAACCTAGTGACACACATACCTGCCCATCATGAAGAGGCCAGGGTACAGCATACGGAATCAGTAAAAAGAGGTACCCCTTTAACGTGGGAGAGCGAACAGTGGAAATGGCTGGAGAGGTCCAGGCCAAAAATATATCTTTCATTTGTCTCTTAAACTCAGTGTAAGATTAAACTAAGCTAAGAAAGAGAATTACTTGTGTAACATATGATTACTTCTACCAAAACTGTGTGACATTTTCTTTTCATGGTTCTATTTCCACAAACAGGAGAATAATGAGTGTGAAGGAAGTGGAGATTTTGGGACATAGAAGTATAGATTGGGATTACTGCTTTGATGATTTTATGCAACCACCAACTGTGGAGGAGAATACACTGAATCTGTTTGTAAAGGTTTGTGAAAATTATTTCTTTTTTACCTTGAAAATGTGGTAATTTGATTAAAACCTAAACTGTTTGACAATGTAACCAAGCCATATTTTAAAACTTTTAGCTTTAAAATCTTTCCTGTTGGAGGAAATATTCTTGGTTCTTTAGTGTGAATGCGCACGTACCATATTACCTGCAGATTTTTCATGACAGTTTTTTAGCTACAAATTCACAGCATTAGGCCTTATTCAGATGTCCATGTTGCACATACATGTGCTACCCATTTTGTTAACTGACAGAACACGTATCCACTATAATCTATGTTGCTATTCACATGTCCGTGTTTTTGTTTTTTTTAATATACGGACCATGTGTCCATGCTGAATTCATATGAGACACTTTTTTCCCTTTTTTTTCTCTGGTATCACGTATGAAAAGTGCTAATGCCAATCTAGGGGTCTGTGGAAAAACAGTACAGGAATGGTCATCCTTTTGCCAGCTGTGTTTAACATTGCAAGGTATAGGAGAAGCTTTGTAATTTATTTATTCATTTGTGAAAAACACTGATGACACACTGAGCCAAACACTGATGACACCGGTACACTTTTTTCACGTACATTTTTAAACATGGATATGTGATTAAGGCCTAATGCAGGGTTCCCCAACTCCAGTGTTCAAGGCCCAACAACAGGTCATGTTTTCAGGATTTCCTTAGTATTGCCCAGGTGATAATTGCATCACCTGTGCAATACAAAGGAAATCCTGAGAACATGACCTGTTGGTGGGCCTTGAGGGCTGGAGTTGGGGAACACTGGCCTAATGCAATACCAGTAATGTACATGAGATTTAACAACACTCAAGTGCAGAATTCATCTCAACTAAAAGCCTAGATCCTTAGATCAGGAATAGATCAGACATTTAAAGGACATTTCATAACTTTCCCAAATTTTTCTGAAAAAATATTCAGCACGTCCTGCATTTAACTACTGTACCCAATTTATTATAATTTTAAGTGTTGTAGTAGGTCCATTTTATACCTACTGCGACCCCATCAAAATGAACACCAACTCCACTAATCCGACTCTGCAGCCCTGTAATGAGCACATAAATTCCTTACATCCACCTATTAGAAATGTTGCAGACCAAATTAGTTCTACTGATGTATAGTATATAAAAGCCGAAGAATTAGCTAGCCATGTGAGGTCAAATCCTTATTGGAGAATTCATTTTAATGTCAACGTCTGTATACTTATTATATGAATGTGCTGAGCTGGAAGGATTAGTGGGTGGGATTTATGCACTTGCGCTGCTGTGGATCTGAATGCTGATAAAATTATAAAGTATGTTTTGACAGGTATAGATATAATCAACATTTCAGATGCTTTACATACAGAGCCTTGCGAAAGTATTCAGCTCCCTGGAACTTTTCAACCTTTTCCTACATATCATGCTTCAGACATAAAGATACCAAATGTAAATTTTTGGTGAAGAATCAACAAGTGGGACACAATTGTGAAGTTGAACGAAATTTATTGGTTATTTTAAATTTTTGTGGAAATACAAAAACTGAAAAGTGGGGTGTGCAATATTATTCGGCCCCTTTACTTTCAGTGCAGCAAACTCACTCCAGAAGTTCATTGTGGATCTCTGAATGATCCAATGTTGTCCTAAATGACTAATGATAAATATAATTCACCTGTGTGTAATTAAGTCTCCGTATAAATGCACCTGCTCTGTGATAGTCTTGGGGTTCTGTTTGAAGCACAGAGAGCATCATGAAGACCAAGGAACACAACAGGCAGGTCCGTGATACTGTTGTGGAGAAGTTTAAAGCTGGATTTGGATACAAAATGATTTCCAAAACTTTAAACATCCCAAAGAGCACTGTGCAAGTGATCATATTGAAATGGAAGGAGTATCATACCACTGCAAATCTACCAAGACACGACAGTCCCTCTAAACTTTCATCTCAAACAAGGAGAAGACTGATCAGAGATGCAGCCAAGAGGCCCATGATCACTCTGGATGAACTGCAGAGATCTACAGCTGAGGTGGGACAGTTTGTCTATAGGACAACAATCAGTCGTACAGTGCACAAATCTGGCCTTTATGGAAGAGAGGCAAGAAGAAAGCCATTTCTCATAGATATCCATAAAAAATGTCGTTTAAAGTTTGCAACAAGACGCCTGGGAGACACACCAAACATGTGGAAGAAGGTGCTGTGGTCAGATGAAACCAAAATCGAACTTTTTCGCAACAATGCTAAACGATATGTTTGGCGTAAAGTCAACACAGCTCATCACCCTGAACACACCATCCCCACTGTCAAACATGGTGGTGGCAGCATCATGGTTTGGGCCTGCTTTTCTTCAGCAGGGACAGGGAATATGGTTAAAATTGATGGGAAGATGGATGGAGCCAAAAACAGGACCATTCTTAAAGAAACCTGTTGGAGTCTGCAAAAGACCTGAGACTGGGACCGAGATTTGTCTTCCAAGAAGATCATGATCCCAAACATAAAGCAAAATCTACAATGGAATGGTTCACAAATAAACGTATCCAGGTGTTAGAATGGCCAAGTCAAAGTCCAGACCTGAATCCAATCGAGAATCTGTGGAAAGAGCTGAAAACTACTGTTCACAAACAATCTCCATCCAACCTCACTGAGCTCAAGCTGTTTGCCAAGGAAGAATGGGCAAGAATTTTAGTCTCTCTGTTATGTCCCATGAATGAGACATTTTACAAACTGTCCTGTGTATTTTACATGCTGTATTGCAGTCTCTCATATTGTTTACTGTTGCTATGTGTCCCTGTGTTTGCATAGCTGAAATCCTTCCTTTACATCAAGTTTGTCCCTTCTGTCTCTCTGTCTCCCTCTTCTGGTGTGATGTCATTTCCTTCTTCTTTCTCCTGTGTTTCATTCTCCATCTTGATTTTATCAGAATCACATGTGTTTTCAGTCTGTCTGAAGAAAGTCTTTTTTACCTGCTGCTGTTTGTATGCATTCAACAAGAATTCTTAAAGAAATCAAAGTCTCTTCTGGATTTTTCATAACATGTGTGCCGGCAGCTGAGTTAAGCTATCTGCGATCGTCGCCAATTGTAAGTAGGGTGAAAGAGATCCGGCATCTCACAGAGCCATATTTACAGCCACAGGCCCCGGGGACAGAATAGTAAAAAAGACTCTTCAGATTCATCTGTAAAACCCACAGCTTCTATAAAGCTACAGAACTTCCTGCAGAGCATCCGCTCTCAACATATAAGAGTCTATACAGCTCCCCTTCTCCCTGTGCAGCAGGATGGCTGAAGGAATGACTACACGGTCTCTGCCAGACCCATTGTCAGAGGAAGAGTGCATAGACCCTAATCCACCATTTAGTGAGAAGGCTAGACGTGTCACAAAGCCAACATGGAAAATAAGGGAGAATCTAGAATCCAGTAAACATGATCTTCTCCGTGCAACAGCAGAGCTATGGCAAAAACTCTTATGCCACATAAATAGCCTATCTCAGCCTGCTTCTCTCCAACGACCACTGGAGGGAGCTCTCGCACAACTGTGTTCAGATTATCAATGTTATGCAAAAATAACAGACCAGTATATCGCAGTGTTAAAAAGACTTAACCCATCAGTTACCTGCAAAGAGCTGCAAGCTTTCCAAAAACTTAACTCTGAGAGAGAAAGCATGGTGCGCGATATAAAAGCCAAAACAGAGGCAAGAATCGCACTAATAGCCGAGATGTCATCTTGCATTTCTGGCTCTGCCAGACAGTCAAAGCGACCATCTAAGTCACGCTCTTCAAAATCCTCAACCCTCAGCGAACAGCTCATAAAAGCACGTGCGGAAGCTGAGGCCACTAAAATACAAGCTGCCTTTGCTCAAAAGGAAACTGAAATGAAAACTGAGGCAACTAAAATACAAGCTGCCCTAGAGGCCACTAAAATACAAGCTGCCCTAGAGGCCCTAGAGAAGGAACGCCAACACGCCATAGCCATGGCAAAGTTAAAGGTCCTGGAACAAGCCATCAGTGGGAGCCAAAGAGACAGCATCAGTTTAAGTGGTTTTGATACTGAAGACCCTCTTAAGCGTACTAGAGACTATGTACAAAGCCAACACAGTGCTATCCCTGCTCCTGCAATCCTTCCTGACCACACAGATGCTCCCCTGAAACATCAGGGTTTTGATACTGAAGACCCTCTTAAGCGTACTAGAGACTATGTACAAAGCCAACACAGCGCTATCCCTGCTCCTGCAATCCTTCCTGACCACACTGATGCTCCCCTGAGGCAACAGGACACAGAGCGTTTATCCCCATCCTGCACCCAAGGTCAATACAATTACAATACGCTGCCAATCTTGTATCCTGATCCACCTCTGTGCACCGAAATGTACCAGAAACCTGCAAATCACCAAATCTTATACTCAGAATCCTACATACAGGCCAATATGCAGGCCAGTCACCACACTCCGGTCAATCACACAATTCCAGTCCCATGTTTGGCAGAAACTAAGCTCATTAAGCCAGTTAATGGACTGAACGCCTACGCTGCCCCATATATACCTGCATTCCCAGGTCAAATCACAGACTGTATGAACAAAGCTATCCAGCCAGCATCGGTCCTTCCAAAATTGGAGAATGCTGATATGACTGGCCTCGCAAGGTACATGATTCGGCGCGATCTAACTAAGACCAGTCTTACAGAGTTTGACGATAAACCTGAGAACTACAGGGGTTGGAAGTGTACCTTTGAAACCACAATCAGTGATCTCGGCATCACCGCCGCTGAAGAGCTAGACCTGCTAATCAGGTGGCTTGGGCCACAATCCACGGATCGGGTCAAGAGACTTAAATCTGTCCACATCAGTAATCCCATTGCTGGTCTCACTGCTGCATGGAAGAGGCTAGAAAGAAGCTATGGCAGTCCTGAGGTCATAGAAAGGGCCCTGTTCAAACGACTAGAGGATTTTCCAAAGGTATCTAATAAAGACAGTACAAGGTTCCAAGAGCTCAGCGACCTCCTGTTAGAGCTTCAGCTGGCCAAAGCAGACCCATACCTTCCTGGCCTCAGCTACCTGGACACTGCTCATGGGGTAACCCCAATAGTTTCCAAGCTGCCGTCCAATATCCAAAATAAGTGGGCCATGCTTGGATCAAAAGGGAAAACCAAGTCTCCTTCCCTCCATTTTCCTACTTCTGCGAGTTCATCGAAAATATTGCAGACTGTAAGACTGATCCAAGTTTTTTCTATGGAGAACACAGCGACCCTGTTTCATCTACTAAACACGACAGTCCACGTCTTAACTACAGGAGCCACCAAGCTCCAATGTCCATCAAGAAGACTGATGTTCTTCCGGCACCTTCAGTATCACAAGATAAGAGCGACAAAGGTGAGAAGGTTGAGAATCCTAATCGCCAGTGTCCAATTCACAAACTGCCACATCCCCTGAAGAAGTGCATCGGCTTCAGGAAGAAGCCCCTTCAAGAACGAAAGGAGCTCTTGAAGAAGTTTGGAGTATGCTTCAGGTGCTGCGCCTCTACCGAACATCTTGCTAAGGACTGTGTCATCCCCATCAAGTGTCTAGAGTGCGACAGCGAAGACCACGTACAGGCGCTCCATCCATCACAGCCTGACTCTGCGTCTTCACCTTCTCCCACCACAAGCCATGGCGGGGAGAGTACAGACCAAGTGACAAGGCATGTTGCAGTATCTTCCTCATGCACCGATGTCTGTGGAGAAGGTCTTCGAGACAAGTCCTGTGTGAAGATTTGCCTGTCATGGGTGTATCCCAAGGGCCATCCAGAGAAGGCAGTCAAGGTGTACGTTAGCCTGGATGACCAGAGCAACAAATCATTAGCCAGGTCGGAACTCTTTGACTTGTTTGACTTAAAAGGAGACGTCTATCCCTACACCTTGGGCACCTGCAGCGGCGTTTTACAAACCTCTGGAAGAAGGGCCAGTGGCCTCATAATAACTTCTCTTGAGAAAGGCGCCACGGAGATACCACTACCCACGCTTGTAGAGTGTAACCAAATACCATTCAATAGGGAAGAAATCCCAACACCAGAAGTCGCTCTTCAGCATCCTCATCTCAGAATGATAGCCAAAGAGATGCCAACCCTGGATGATAAGGCAGACATCCTAATTCTCCTCGGCAGAGACATTATACGATTGCACAAGATGCGTCAACAAATCCACGGACTACTCAATGAACCATATGCCCAGCGCCTCGAGCTGGGCTGGGTCATCATTGGCAACGTCTGTAGTGACCAGACAAAGAATCAGAATGACATCTCCTCTTACAAAACCGTTATCACGTCGGATGACAACGACTTGTCCTCCCTGTCATACTCACGTCATCAATGGATAAAGGAGAAGTCAAATGACACTACGTGTCAACGGCAACCATCCGATATTTCAAGTCCGCTTTATCCTCGAGACTACAACCTCGAGATAACAGCATTCGATCCTTCAACCAAGGACAACAACTCACTACCTACAGAGGGAGACAAAGTGATCATCAGGGTCATGAGCGTCAAACCCACCGAAGACAACTATAACAGCTGGGTAGCTCCCTCACCTTCTCTTCCAGCAAAGACTAAGTTGCCAAGGGATCCACAGCAAGTAACTGCTAAGTTCCCAACCTTTGATACCCATCTCCATCACAAGCCTGGTCAAACCGAAGCCATGCTAGACTTCAGTGCTCAGAGTGAGAGCCCCTCTCTCAACAGCCTACCTCTGACCGATGGTGCCAGCGTTTTCCCCACGCAATTCAGCCTCAGCTCACTGGCGGATGTTGAACAAGACACGTTCACTTCCCAAGCATCACCCTGTAAGGAACTTGCTATCAAACGAGGAGCCTCGCCTGTTGAAAACAGCATCGACGGTCCTCTCGGGTTTAAGACACCCATCGCAGTTCTAGGCAGGGTACCACTGAGACAGCTTGCTACTCCGGATATCAACGGGAACACTATGCTACCATCTCAGAGACAGCAAAGATGGGAGACGGCGAAGAAGTCTCCAAAGGCCTTACAACAAGTCCTGCCCCGTAGTTCTGTAAAGACTCTTTCAACCGTCATCAAGAGACAAGTCTACCTTTCCTACGACGTGTCTAAGAAGACTACAGCTGCAGGAGCCTCTCCCAGCGCTTCAGAAACTGGCAAAAAGGTACAGAAGCTGAGCTCTCTTTATCCTGGACATCCTTTCAGCTGGTCAGCCATCCTATCTGCTGACATACATTTCAGGCAAATCATCTGCTGGCTCCTTCGAGCAGGAGTCACATGATCTTAGCTTCGTCTCTCAACTCAGCTCACGACGGGGAGCCTACCGCCATATACTCCTCCAGCTGTGTTGGAACATTGTAATATTTTAACTTTCTCCAGCGGATTATTGGGTTGGTGGAAGTGTTTGCACGTTGCGGCTTCCCAAATCCGAAGATGGGTTTTCGTTTGGACTCGGACTATTCCGCTGTTGAGGACTTCATGCCTCCAACTGAACATTTGACCATGCCAATTGGACTTCAACTGTTGTTGTTATTACCTGCATGCTTGTTTTTTCCTTTTGTCTTTCAGGTCTACAGTGACATCTCCAGTGGACATCATAAAATTATGAAATCTATAGATTTCAGACGGGGAGTGTTATGTCCCATGAATGAGACATTTTACAAACTGTCCTGTGTATTTTACATGCTGTATTGCAGTCTCTCATATTGTTTACTGTTGCTATGTGTCCCTGTGTTTGCATAGCTGAAATCCTTCCTTTACATCAAGTTTGTCCCTTCTGTCTCTCTGTCTCCCTCTTCTGGTGTGATGTCATTTCCTTCTTCTTTCTCCTGTGTTTCATTCTCCATCTTGATTTTATCAGAATCACATGTGTTTTCAGTCTGTCTGAAGAAAGTCTTTTTTACCTGCTGCTGTTTGTATGCATTCAACAAGAATTCTTAGGGTGAGTTTCCACGGTCAGGAAACGCTGCGTGTTTGGCGCTGTGCGCTGGCGCAGCGCCAAACACGCAGCGTCCAGATGTTACAGCATAGTGGAGGGGATTTCAAGAAATCCGTCTCCACTATGCGTAACAATACGCAGGTGGCAAACCTGCGTAAACGGACATGCGCGCGTCTTTTCAGACCGCAGCATGTCCTCGCGTATTGCGGCGACGGTGCGTCGCCGCAACATAATTAACACAGGGCTATGTACCCTGCGCTCTTTCCGGAGGTGTTCCGGAGGTGTCCTGAACACCTCCGGAAAGATCGCGCGTCATAAGGGGGCGGGGCTTAGACGGAGCGGAATTTCCGCTCCGTCAAAAGCGCTATGGTTCCGGACCGTGGAACCATAGCCTTAAAGAAATCAAAGTCTCTTCTGGATTCTTCATAACATGTGTGCCGGCAGCTGAGTTAAGCTATCTGCGATCGTCGCCAATTGTAAGTAGGGTGAAAGAGATCCGGCATCTCACAGAGCCATATTTACAGCCACAGGCCCCGGGGACAGAATACTCTCGATGTACAAAACTGATAGAGACATACCCCAAGCAACTTGCAGCTGTAATCGCAGCAAAAGGTGGCTCAACAAAGTATTAAGTTAAAGGGGCCGAATAATATTGCACGCCCCACTTTTCAGTTTTTATATTTCCACAAAAATTTAAAATAACCAATAAATTTTGTTCAACTTCACAATTGTGTCCCACTTGTTGTTGATTCTTCACCAAAAATTTAGATTTGGTATCTTTATGTTTGAAGCATGATATGTGGGAAAAGGTCGAAAAGTTCCAGGGGGCCGAATACTTTCGCAAGGCACTGTACTTGACATTGGGGTCTAAAAACCTGTTGACAGGTTCCCTTTTAAAATGAGCTTTAAAAATAAATGGCCGTCTGTTTCTTTCAGTGGACATGAATTCCTTGTTTTTAATCAGATCATTTTTATTGAAAACTCTAGATACAAATTTTCTATTTTCAAACATACGTCTGACATAATAATTCAATATTATAAAACACAGACAAAACATCAAAACTTCAATTCCCTATCCCTCCCTTAACCCAAATCCCAACATTCCAGAGAGAACCATTTTAATTTCTGTGGCATTTCTACAATTAAGGCGTATAAAATTAGTCAGGGGGGAAGTGGAGAGAGGGTGGGGGGAAAGGGGCTATAAATTAGGGAGTTACATGGTGTATGTTCTATCTCTAATTAGAATATTTGTTGGCAGCCCTGGAGTATCAAGTCAAGGACTCAGTATCGTTTCTGATTTGCTAATCGAGTTGCGTTTATGATAGACTCCTCTTTCCAACCAAATTATATTATTTATCTTTCGTTGTAGTTCTCTCATAGATGAAGGTTCTGTGTCTAACCAGTCAAATGAAAGAAGCTTACGTGCGTGAAATAGGGTACGAGAGATACCTATGAATAGGGGCAAGTGGGAATCCACTCCATCTTCAAATATTCCCAGTATATATTTTCGGGGATCTGTTAATAGTTTCACTCCATACACCCTTTCTATCAAGGAGATGACCTCATTCCAAAATGGGCCTATCTGTCTACATTCCTAAATCATATACCGTATTTTTCGGACTATAAGACGCACCGGACCATAAGACGCACCCCAAATTTTCAGAAGGAAAATAGGGAAAAAAAAATAATGTGTCAAATGGGGGTCCGTCTTACAGTCCAAAGTGCTCTGTGTTGCAGGGGTGCTCTGTGGGGTGGCTGTGCTGTGTGGGGTGGCTGTGCTCTGTGGGGTGGCTGTGTTCTGTGGGGTGGCTGTGTTCTGTGGGGTGGCTGTGCAATATATGGTACTCACATCCCATAGCGGTGGTCCCAATGCAGCCTCCTGTGCTCTGTGGTGTCTGGCCAGCAGCGGGGCTCTGTGCTGCGTGGGGGGCTCCGCCGGCATTTCCCTCTTAGCCGGACAGCCCCCCGCAGCTCCACTGCTGCGGCCTCCTGATACATGGCCGCCAGGGGCCTCCGGTGGCGGTCCCGACGAAGTCTTCCGTGCGGTGGTGCCGGGGCAGCAGCCGGCTCTGTGCTGCAGGGGGGCTCCGCCGGCATTTCGGTCTTAGCCGGAAAGCCCCCCGCAGCTCCGCTCCCTCCTGCAACTCGGTGGCGTCCTCAAACATGGCCGCCAGGGGCCTTACGGTAAGATGGCCGCCGAATCTCATTCAAGTCTCGGCAATGAGATCTCTTCTCCCGAGATCTTGTCCTGAGAAGAGATCTCGTTGCCGAGAGCCCCGCTGCTGGCCAGACACCATAGGAAGGCTGCCACCAGGACCGCCGCCGCCACCGGATTTTTTAGTATGTTGGGACCATAAGACGCACCCCCATTTTCCCCCAAATTTTGGGGGGAAAAAAGTGCGTCTTATGGTCCAAAAAATACGGTAATCATATGTGCCTTATCAATCCCACATCTAGGGCATTTTGCATCATTGCGACACCCTATCTTTTGTAGAAAGTAAGGGCCCCGTCACACATAGCGACACACCAGCGATCCCGACAACGATATGAACTTGTCAGGATCGCTGGTGTGTCGCTACATGATCGCTGGTGAGCTGCCAAACAGGCAGCTCTCAGCAGCTATCAGGACAGCGACTATGCGGGTAACAAGCGATGCACGTCGCTTAGTTACCCGCAGTGTACCTTAGATACCAGCGTGCTGGTGCAGGGAGCTGGTAACCAAGGTACACATCCCTAGGCACAGAGCAGCGCCTAGAAATCCGATGTGTACCTTGGTTACCAGCTCCCCTGCACCAGTGCGCTGGTATCTAACGTACACATCGGGTTTCTAGGCACCGAGCGGCGCCTAGAAACCCGATGTGTACCTTGATTACCATGCTCGCTGATCGCTGGTCTCCCGCCTGCCACATGCAGCGATGCGTGCCTGTCAGCGGGAGACCAACGATCAAAAAAATGTCCAGGACATTCAGCGATACCCAGCAGGGGGGCTGATCGTCGCTCAATGTCACACACAGCGATATCACTGGGGAGATCGCTATTGCGTCACAAAACTATGTGAGACGGGGGCTTTAGGAGTTTTGTGTACTCTATTAATTAAATATAATTGGGAGAGCCTTTGGGCCTGACATTATTGCCTTGTAACTGAAATTTCACTGTATTTACATGTAGCTGGAAAACACTTTAATAATAGAATAATAAAAAGTACTCTTTTCACTGTGTAGCATCTTCATGAATAGGCAATTTATTAATTTTGTTGTATTTTTCTGTGCAGGACCATGGTCTTATAGTCTTTCAGAAGAAAGAAAATGTAAGTCCTGAAATTAGGAAAAGAGTTGTTCTCCAAACCAATTCTTCTGCTCAGGTAATATATCTGGCTAACTTTTTTTAGAATATTTATATCTGTATTGCCAAAAACTATTTATTTTTGTTTCATAATAATATCAGCATCGTTTGTTGCCTCAGAAACACTTAACTTGTGACAAGCTTTTAGTTCTATTTACTTTCCTGACAATTTCAGTGTACAGCGTATGACTTTCTTCATTAAAGCGCCACTCCAGTGTTTTGTTTTATTTCAGCACTGGAGTGGTGCCACTAATCTAAGTTCCCTGACTAGTATTATACTCACCAGCTGCCGTCTTTTGCTCTTCTCTACACTACTCCAGTGCCATTCAACCATCTTTTGACCACAATTTCTAACTGACTGGACGTCAGAGCTTTCTGTCACAAGTTCTCAATTTAAATCTACATAAGTTTCACTCTGGCTCTTATAAACTTAACATATTTTTTGGACTAAGATGCACCTTACCATAAGACATACCCCAAATTTAGGCAGCAAAAAAATAGGAAAAAAAAATCCTAATTAAAACTTCCCTGGCAGTGTATAGTGGATGGGTCATTATCACTAATTTTAATGTACTATGGTTGTATAAGGAGGTAATAAATCTATTGTTAGTGTCTCTCTGCAGTGTTACACACACAGCTCGGTTACATGCACATATAGACGCAGACACAGCTCTACTGCATGCCATATAGACACACACGTATAGGTACATACACAGCTGTGTTGTATGCACATATGGACATACACAGCTCTGCTACATGCCCATACAGACATACACATATATAGACCCACACTGCTCTGCTGCATGCCCATAGACATATGCAGCTTTGTTACTCGCCCATATAGATGTACACAGCTCTGCTACATGTACACTACATGCACATTTAGACGTACACAGCTCTGCTACATGCCATATAGACACACACATATAGGTACATACACAGCTGTGTTGTATGCACATATGGACATACACAGCTCTGCTACATGCCCATACAGACATACACATATATAGACCCACACTGCTCTGCTACATGCCCATAGACATATGCAGCTTTGTTACTCGCCCATATAGATGTACACAGCTCTGCTACATCTACACTACATGCACATTTAGACGTACACAGCTCTGCTACATACACGCTACATGCACATCTAGACTTACACAGCTCTGCTACATTGCGACATCCTGCAGTTGCTGACCGGGACCTGTATGAAGGCTGCATGAGCTGAGCATTTGCAGGAGCTTCCACTTGATCAAAGAGGTAATCTCATCTCCATGTGCAGGCATTGTGAAAACACTTCATAGAACACATGCCCATGGTTATGGATATATGTAACATTAATGCAAGGGGGAACCAATCCCACCATCAAGCAAACCAGGGGCAATATGGAAATACATGGGAAAATCGCTAATTAATAATAAAAAACAGAAGGAAAAAACCACGATCAATGATCCCAAATGATGAAAGTAGAAAAATATTTTATTGATGAAATTAACAAACAGGGGAGCAAGGCGGAGTGACTATGTAGCCAATTGCACATGTGGGAAAGACGGACGCACAGAGGATGAAAAAATTATTGTGTAAATTACATACATAAATTATAGTCCTAAACCTGACATGACAGTAAGTCATAGCATTGTTCAAAAAAAGGGGAATATCGTATGGAACCGAAATCAGCCACCATATAATGAACATTAGATTGCAAGCCCAAATGGAGAGACTAACTGAACCAAAGCAGATGGAAGGGGTAGTAAATTAGCCAGTGCTTATTACCTGCAAGGAGTCAGGAAGGAACCAATGCCTCGTGCGTCCACCCCGACGCGCGTTTCGGCGTGTGTGCCTTTTTCAAGGGGTGATGGTAAGTGGGGGAGTGAAGGGGATTAAAAAGTGTGGATCCACCAATCAAAAGAACCTCATAAATCACATGATCAAAGGAAAGCAGCTGCTGCGGTTTGATAAATGACCATACTAAGTGGTCATAGAAATTACGTCATCATAAAGCGTCAGACCAAATACAGGAACATATATAATATAGTTGCACCAAAATTGTTGTCAGCAAGACCGTTAATTGTGCCGCTATGTGAGTGTAATCAGCGCAGTACATATACCGTATTATGACACTTTGTTATTGGGTTCTTGCACTATACAATGATGGCAGTATACTCACCTTCGGCACGCGCCTGCGCTGGGTCTTCTGACACTCTTTCCGGCCTTCGGCGTCTCAGTTGCCGTGGTGATGGGTCACATGACTGTGACGTCACCTGACACATGACGCCGACGCCGCACAGCGTTTCTTGTTGCCCAGTGACATGCACGTCACTTGAGAAGTGTGATTACACTCACATAGCGGCACAATTAACGGTCTTGCTGACAACAATTTTGGTGCAACTATATTATATATGTTCCTGTATTTGGTCTGACGCTTTATGATGACGTAATTTCTATGACCACTTAGTATGGTCATTTATCAAACCGCAGCAGCTGCTTTCCTTTGATCATGTGATTTATGAGGTTCTTTTGATTGGTGGATCCAGACTTTTTAATCCCCTTCACTCCCCCACTTCCCATCACCCCTTGAAAAAGGCACACACGCCGAAACGCGCGTCGGGGTGGACGCACGAGGCATTGGTTCCTTCCTGACTCCTTGCAGGTAATAAGCACTGGCTAATTTACTACCCCTTCCATCTGCTTTGGTTCAGTTAGTCTCTCCATTTGGGCTTGCAATCTAATGTTCATTATATGGTGGCTGATTTCGGTTCCATACGATATTCCCCTTTTTTTGAACAACGCTATGACTTACTGTCATGTCAGGTTTAGGACTATAATTTATGTATGTAATTTACACAATAATTTTTTCATCCTCTGTGCGTCCGTCTTTCCCACATGTGCAATTGGCTACATTGTCACTCCGCCTTGCTCCCCTGTTTGTTAATTTCATCAATAAAATATTTTTCTACTTTCATCATTTGGGATCATTGATCGTGGTTTTTTCCTTCTGTTTTTTATGTGCAGGCATTGTAGGACCTTAGGTATCCATGGTTACAACCATTAGCAACTAGCTGTCAGTACATCAGTGGTCATAACCATGGATACCTAAGGTCCTGCAATGCCTGCACATGACAAAAGAGACCTATCGAAAGAGAAAAACTACTACATTGCTAATTGGAAATATTTGCTAATATTATTATTATTACACCTACTACATATTGGGATAGAATCTTGGAGATGAGAATACCCCTTTAACTCAATTACCTTTCAAATCATGTGATCAGTTCCTGAAAGGTCCTTAATTACTGCTGCAGAAGGTCCTGAAGCCTCCTGCTCTGCATTGATCACATAGATCAGTATAAGACAGGAGGAGAGACAGCAGCTCTCTCTGCGATCGGGAAAGATGCAGTGTCAGCGTTTTCCTCCATCACAGGAAGCTGCCTCCGGACTATAAGACGCAAACACTTTTTAACAAGAGTTTTTCTTATTAAAAATGCATCGTATAGTCCAAAAAATACAGTACATTGAGTAGTAACTTCGGATCACCCAGCAAACACTTGAGAGATCAGTCAGGTCACAAATTGCTGGAGACCGATAAGAGCAGTGCTAATAGTTGAAGACTGTGAAAGTGAGTATAAGACTGAGTGCAGGAAACTTAAATAAGTGACACCACTCCCGTGTTAAAATAAAAAAAAACAGCAGTGATGGTTTAAAATCTTGTTACATCTGCAGTTTAGTTAATTTCTAGAACTTGTTTATTTTACCCACACTTATTCACCGGTTTGTCCTAAAACATGCAATACATTTTTTTCATTATTATTTTATTAACATATTCGATGACATTCAGCACTTGCTAAAGGCTAGATTAGCACAAGCAGTTTTATAGCCACGCTCAATAGTGGATTCAAAAGAGAGACATTTTAGACTTTCTTTTCTTGTATCTACTTTTCGCTTTGGCAAATAAAGCTGGTTCATAAAGAGGATCTGTCAACTCATGTAAAGGGAGCCTGTCATTTCCAGAAATGTTATTTACTTGCAGATATAAGGTTAATCTACAGGTGAAAAGCAATAAAATTATGCTTTCCTGCCCTTCTGAAAGTGCCTCAACAGGGATAAAATTAACTTTTCTCCTTCGCCTCATTGGGGGACACAGGACCATGAGTGTTATGCTGCTGACACTAGGAGGCTGACACTAAGTGAATACAAAAAAGGTTAGCTCCTCCTCTGCAGTTATACACCCACACACTGGCTCTAGCCGAACCAGTTCTTGCTTAGTGTCTGTAGGAGGCACATGGGTCTGACCTTCAGACTACAATTTATTTTATTTTTCGATTCTTTATTTTTACATTTTCAAGGATGATAGGGGCGACGGATCCATTCAGGATTCCGATCTCCCCAAACCAACAACAGGCGGAAACGTGTAGTGTCGCCTCCACGTACCCCCTCCTGCACCGTTAAAAGCCATGCCTAAGCTAATTTTAGGGGCGATGGGTCCCTTCAAGGCACCGATCTCCCCGCGCTAACAACAGATGGGAACATGGAGTGTCGCCTCCATGTACCCCCTTCTGCAGCCAGGCTTACAGCCAGACAATAGCCCTGTCCCACCCTCTGCGAATGAACCCCTAGGATGTACAGAGGCATTAATGGCTTCTGTGTGGCCCCCACTGCATCACCACTGATAGAACAGTGGTGATGGAAGGAGGTGTACGGCCCCTCTCCACCTCCCTGCAAGCAGAACTGTCGAGCTCTGCACTTCAGCGGGCCTCCTGATCCTGTGAGTAGGAGCCCAGGTCAGGCTCGGCAGGAGGGCTCCTGTAGTGTGCGCGCGCTCTCCTCGGCGCTGAAGCCCAGTCATCTGCGGCGGCTCCATGCCGGGACGCGCACTGCTGGTGAGTGAATCCAGTCGGCGGTGGGCTCCTGCAGCAGGATTTTTGGCTTCCCCGTTGCCCCACCTCCCCCGGGTAACGCTCCAGCCGGCCGCAGAAATTTCGGCCCTGCTTGGACCTATTCATGGAGCATTCCCGAGGCTCCGCCCACAGGGTTATGTCATGTTCCGGAGCCCTGCCCCCCAAACTGGCTCTTCTAGCTAACTGCGAGACTTCCGGACTCTGCAAATCCCGGGAGCCATCTTTGTCCACCCGGACTTCTCTCACATGCCCGAACGCTGAGCTGATCCCGGCGGCGCTTAAAGGAGCACATTGACGAGCATCACAGTGGCTCAGTGGAAACAACTGGTGCTTTGCCGCATGGCACAATGAGTGACATCCCACCATGAGTGACATTGGACCTGCAGCACCCATGGGCAACAGTCCTGGGTACATGCTCTGACCCTGTGGCAGACACATCAGCCCCATTGGCCTTCCCTGCAGAGGATATTGGGATTAATGAGTCAGGGAGCATTCTGTGGAAATTAGGTCAACCTCATTTTGCAGGGACTGGGATCCAGACTGCACTCAGAAGCCTCAAGTGTACATAGCCCCCCTGAGTGGGCTTCGTCGCTGTCGCAGTCCATGGCGTCATTGGCCAAAGCGATACAGTCCCTTCATGATCCCTCTTCTACCGGTCGGGGTCTTCATAAGCCTGCCTCGGAGGACTCCATCTCTAATTCAGCACGGTATTTCAGAGGTTAGCACTGCAGCCTTGCAGTGCTGGAGTCCTGGGTTCAGCTCCCAGCAAGGTCAATATCTGCAAGGAGTTTGTATGTTCTCACCATGTTTGCGAACTCGGTCAGCAGGAGTTGGACTCAGGCAAAAATCCACAGATTACAGAAAGGGCGACGGATCCCTTCAGGGCTCCGTTCTCCCCAAACCTACAAGAGGCGGGAACGCAGAGTGTCGCCTCCTCGTACCCCCTCCTGCACTGTTCTTTTATGTTCTGGGCATGCATGTGATGTTCCAGGGCAACGGACCCCATCAAGGTACCATTCTTCCCACTCCAGCAACAGATGGGAACGGGGAGTGTCGCCTCCACTTACCCCCCTCTGCACACAGGCCCATCCCACTCTTGTTTTCCTGGGCCGGACCTTCAGCCCTGACCCGTCCTCGGGGAGTTAACCCCTTGTATGTCCAGAGACATTTACCGTGTCCGTGTGGCCCCCTCCCCGTCGCCCTGATGAACAGCGGCGATGCCTGGAAGACAGAAGATCCTTCTCCCTTCGTTTGACCTCAGGACTGGCAGTGTTCATGATTCTGCTTCAGAATTTGATAGGCACCTTGACCTAGACTCGCCTATACACAACGGTGGACAATCTTATTGAAGCTGTTAACCATACGTTAAAGGTTGACGTGGACCTTAGTTCTGTCTCGGGTCACACGGTGCTCTTTAAAAGGTCAGCAGACTATAGAGGCGAGACCCTCTTTTTTTCACCCTGATTTGCGGAAGGAATGGACAGAATCCCCATGGACGGGACCTTCCTCCAGAAGCAGCAATCCGTTCTTTTTGGACGGGGAATATTTGTTGCACGTGGCTAACTGTGCTGCGCTTACAGCGCAAATACCTTCATCATCAGGGGCACTGTGGTTCAGGGAATGGCAAGCGGCCTCTGAGTCTAAGTCCCTGACATCTCTGTCTTACCAGAGCGAATGTTTATTTCGAGAGAAGCTGTATCAGCTTCTCTCTGACGCCACAGGAGGGAAAGAGTAAACTCCTTCCCCAGCAAAGGACTAGATGTCTTTTTAAGTCAACAACAGGCACGTTTCCAGCGCCTTTCATAGCAATTCCGGCTGAGCCAATGCAAGCATTTCTTCCAGCTCGGGCGTTCCTCTCGTGTTGACAGGAGTACCCAGGTCTCGCTTAAAACCAACCAATCTTGGAATGGCGAATCCAGGCAAACTAGATCTAAGGGACACAAGTCTCACAGAGTTTTGGCCAAATGACTCTGTCTTATCCGGTCGACTCCAGCAGGGTAGGCGGACGTCTACTCCTATTTCGTCTTATCTGACTGACCTTATCCGTCTAACCTTATCCATCTGATCCGGACACAAGTTAGAGTTTTCTTCCCTACCTCTGGCACGAAGAAAGATGGAACGGTATGGCTCATCCTGGACCTGATGTTACTCCAAAGGTTCCTGCGTTTCGCCGTTTGCAAGGAACATTTCCAATTTTTACGGCTCTGCCCTTCGGCCTCGACACTGCTCCCAGAGTGGTCACAAGGTCATGGTGGCCGTCAGTCCATTCTGCACTCTCAGGTTGTGGTTGTCCTTCCATACCTGGACGACCGTTTGATCAAAGGGCTTTCCTTTCAGGCCTGCGCGGACTGCGTCCACATAACCTTGGATACACTTTCTCGTCTGGGTTGGCTAATCTTAAACAAGTCGTCCCCAGTCCCAGCTCAGCAGATATCCCTTTTAGGGATGACCTTGGGCACTTACCGAGGGTTGGTATTTTGCCCTCGGGGAATAGGTCATAGCTCTTCAACAAGGAGCCTGGGCACTTTGTTGCCCATTTCCTCTTTCGATCCGGTTCGGGATGTGGGTCCTCGGCAGGATGGTGGCAGCGATAGGTTGATCACTTTGCCCTGGTACACTTCTGTCCCTTGCAGATTGCGTTTCTGTAGACCTGAGACAGGAATCCCTTCTCTCTCGGTCATCTGTGCCCATTGTCTCCACAGGTCAAGCGGGCACTCAGATGGTGGACGCTATGGTCCTTTCTCAGGGAATTTAATTTATCCCGGTTCAATGGCTGGGGGTCACCACCGACGCCAGTCTCCTCGGCTAGAGAGGTCGTCTTCCGATCATCAGGCCAACTAGAGGCGCTGGTTGCCTCGGGAGTTCTTTCTTCGATCGACGTCCTGGAAATACGGGTCATTCGGTTGTCGCGGCGGTTCTATCACCTACTAGCTGGTTGCCTTATCCGAATTTAGTCGGATAACGCCACGGCTGTGGCGTACATCAACCAGCAGGGGGCCACACACAGCAGGGTGGCAATGCGTGAGGTGCAACACATTCTCAGTTGGGCCAAGACGAACCGATCAGTCATCTCACCGATGCATATCCTGGGCGTCAGAACCTGGGCGGTAGACTACCTCAGCTGTCAGGGTCTCTCCTCAGGGTAGTGGTCTCTTCATCCAGATGTCTTCCAACAGATTTGTCTTCACCGGGGGACTCCGGACGTGACCTCATGGCATTGGGGCTAATCGCCAGGGTGCCCGAGTTCATAGCTCAGTCCTGGGATACAGAGGTCATTGGGTGGATGCACTAGTCCTTTTGTGGCGTCACTTTCATCTGCCTTATGTGTTCCCTCCACTTCTATTACTTCCGAGGGTTATCAAGAAGGTCAAGACAGAAGGAGTCCCCGATTATCCTAGTCGCTCTGGACTGGCCTTGCCGGGCATGGCACGCGGAGTTGGTGCAGCTCGTCGGCGACGTGCCCTGGCGACTACTGGATCGACCAGATCCTTTTTTCCCAGGGCTGTTTAGCCACCAGAATTTAGAGGCCCTAGGTTTAACAGCCTGGCCGTTGAATCCTAACCCGAGCTGGGTCCTCCCAAGAAGTGGTCTCCGCTTTGATTAGAGCTCGGAAACCTGCACTGGTGCACATCTATCATCGCACCTGGAAAACTTTTTTCGCATGGTGCAGGGAACGAGGCCGCTACCTTCTCGACTCCTCTATCCCGACCATTTTGGAGTTTCTTCACACTGGTCTGGACTCAGGTCTAGTGTTTAGTTCTCTTAAATGCCAGATTTCTGCCTTATCAGTTTTATTCCAGCGCCAAACTGTTTCTAGCCCACTGGTGAACACCTTCACTCAGGGCTTCTCCCACATGGCTTCCCCTATAGAAGGCTGTTGGAACCTTGAAACCTTAACTTAGTCCTGGAGGTCCTGCAGGAGGCTCCGTTTGAGCCGCTGCAGGACGCTCTCGGGCTTGCTTTTCATGGAAGGTCGCCTTCCTGGTTGCGGTAACATCGATCAGACAGCTTTCGGAGCTAGTCGCCCTCTTTCTGTAGAGTTCCTTTTCTAATCTTTCACTAGAACAAGGTGGTTCTCCGTACGTTCCCGTCCTTCTTGACCAAGGTGATCTCTCCCTTTCTCCTTCGTCTCATTGGGGGACACAGGACTGTGGGTGTATGCTACTGCCACTAGGAGGCTGACACTAAGTAAACATAAAAAAAGGTTAGCTCCTCCTCCGCCGTATACACCTCAGCACTGGCCACAGGCAAATCCAGTTATTGCTTAGTGTCTGATGGAGGCACACGTCTGGTTCTTTTTCCAGACCATTTTTTTTTTTTTTTCCCCACGAAGATGAGATAGGGGCGACGGATCCTATTGAAAGGGTCCGATCTCCCCAAACCATCAACGGGCGAGCACGTGGAGTAAAGCCTCCATCGTATCCTCTCCCGCAACGTGGGACATAAATGCCGGACTCAGCCCTGACCACCCTAAGGTATTGAAGCCCTAGGCTGTACAGAGGCGGGAGTTAGTCCGTGCGGCCCCCACTGCACCACCAATGCTAGACTGCGGTGCTGCAAGGTGGCGGACGGTCCCTCTCCTCATCCCCTGAAGGGGTGATGGAGTTAGGGTTCCTGCACCGTCCTTTTATTTTTCACGGAGAGTCCCCCTTTAATGCGCTGCATGTGAAGATGTTGGAAGAAGAATCTCACCTTCAAATCCAGAATGGCTAAAGATACAGCAGCGCTCCGGAGTAAAGATTTAGTCCCCGGCTTTACCCTGGACTAGGCCGCGGGCTGAAGTATGGTGGAGGGGGCCGCGGTCGTGAGTATGGGGACCGTTCCCGGCGTCTCCTGTCGGCGGGGCCGCTCTCCGACTTTGGGGTGGCCGCCGCCGGAAAAATTTAGACCGCGGCTTCTAATGGCGCTAGGCCGCGGCTTCAAATCTAGTCCCCGGCTTTTCCCGGGGACTGGGCCGCTGGCCAGAATGTTATGCCGGCGTCAGCTTGAGGGATCGCGGTCGCGGAGGTGGGCTCCGCCCCCGGCGGCGTCTCCTTCCGGCGGACCCGCCCTCTGACTTTGGGGCCGCCTCCGCCGGAAATTTAGACCGCGGCTTCGGCGGCCGCTAGGCCGCGGCTTCAAATTTAGTCCCCGGCTTTTGCCGGAGATAGGCCGCGGCCGGAAGTTGGGGGGGACGGAAGCCCTGACGTGTAGGCCGCGCCTCTTGACCCTCCCTCCTGAGGCTCGGCTACATGAGCACTTCCTCTTTGGCAGAGAAGCGCTCTTTTTTGAAAGATTGGAGCCGCAGGCAATTTCACCGGGAGAAACTCGGATGTCCTGTTTTTTTCTGCCCATTGTACACGAAAGGACGCTGGGATACAGGACTGGGGTGAGTGCTACTACCTCCAGCCTGATTGTTGCGCACTTTTGCGCCCCTTCCGCTGACTGACACATCCAGTTTATTGTGTACTGTGACGGATTCAGAATGTCCAAAAGAACCAAGACGCATACGATACTTTATACTGCATGCATTGCTTGTAGGTCCCCTTTTCCGCATGCCCAGACTTCTCGGGTCTGCGAGGCCTGTGACTCTGAACGGGCTCAGGAACCCTCTCCTATAGCCGAGCCTAGTGCGTCAAGCCCCCCTGAATGGGCCCTTTCCCTGGCTCAATCTGTGGCGTCATTGACCAGAGCGGTCGAGTCCCTTCAAGCTCCCGATAGGAGCAGGGACAGTGGTTCACCTGTCTTGGCTACATCTCAGGAACCTCAGGCCTGCAGGGGCCGCGCTCGCACCAGGCAGACACAGGGGAAACGAACCCACACTGTGTCGCCCATGCCGTCTGGAGCCTCGGCATCTTTTAGTTCCGTCTCCCGCTCTCCCTCTCCCTTGGCAAGTGATCAATATTCGGATTCCGATTTGGAAGAATCACTTAATCTAGAGGCACAGTATAGTCAAGAAACAATTGACAGTTTGATTGAAGCTATCAATCAAACTCTGGGGATAGACGATGAGTCCACCTTGACCTCTGGTCACAAGGTGACCTTTAAACGAGCCAGGCAAGCCCATAAAGTTTTTGGTGCTCATCCTGAGTTTGAGGAATTAGTGCAGCGCCACCGGGAGAAACCGGACAAGCGCTTTGCTGGACAAAAGGCTCTCAATACTAGATATCCTTTTGCTCCTGAGCTCCTTAAGAAGTGGACAGAATCTCCTTCGGTTGATCCTCCTGTTTCGCGTTTGGCATCTAAAACGCTCCTCTCTATTCCCAGCGGTTCCTCTATTAAGGAGCCAACGGATCGTCTAATTGAGAGTTTGGCCCGTTCGGTATTTGAGGCATCAGGTTCTGCTCTTTCTCCTTCTTTTGCAGCGACTTGGGTTGCCAAGGCCATAATATCCTGGTCGGAGTCTCTAAATAGGGCTCTTCACGGCATAGAGGTGCCGTCTGAGGTAACCCAGATTTCTAATCAAATAGCTCTTGCTGGAGACTTCTTAATTAATGCATCCATGGATGCGGCAAATTGCGCAGCATTAGCCGCTGCTAATGCAATTGCCATTAGAAGATCCTTATGGCTGAGAACTTGGCGAGCAGATTCAACCTCAAAGAAGTCGCTTACATCTTTACCATATCAGAGTGGTCGGTTATTTGGCGAGAGACTGGATCAGCTCATATCTGATGCAACGGGAGGGAAGAGCAATTTCCTTCCTCAGCAAAGGATTAAACAACCTTTTCGTCGACAACCTCAGCCTCGTTTTAGGGCCTTTCGTAACCCAGGCTGGGCCATGCCAGCCACCTCCAGCGGCTCAGGTCGGCCTAATCAGGCCAAAGATCGCCAGGTCACCTACAGGACCAATCCTCTGGGAAGTGGGAGATCTTATCAGCCAAGATCCAGAGGGTCCAAACCCCAAAGATATTCGGACAAATGACTGGAGGCAAAATCCGGTCAATTTTTCCAGGGTAGGCGGCCGCTTACTCTGGTTTCGTCCCACTTGGCTATCAGTGACTCACGACGAGTGGGTCAGGGAGTTAGTCTCCACGGGGTACAAAATAGAATTTACCAGCCTTCCCCCAAATCGCTTTTTTCCCTCGCGCCTTCCCAAGGAGGGGTCTCGAGGTCGTGCCTTATTCAAGGCGGTCGAGTCTCTTCGGCACAGCGGGGTTGTCGTACCTGTACCAGAGGTCGAAAGAGGTCAGGGATTTTATTCCAACCTGTTCATTGTACCCAAGAAGGATGGTACCGTAAGGCCTATTCTAGATCTAAAGCGATTGAACCGGTTTGTCAAAATTCGGCATTTCCGAATGGAATCTCTCCGTTCAGTCATTGCAGCCATGGAAAGAGGGGAATTTCTAGCATCAATAGACATCCAGGATGCCTATCTTCACATTCCCATATTTCCCCCTCATCAAAGGTTTCTTCGGTTTGCCATCGACAAACTTCATTTTCAGTTCGCAGCCCTGCCATTCGGGCTAGCCACAGCCCCCAGGGTGTTCACAAAGGTCATGGCTGCTGTTGTGTCCATTTTGCACTCCAGGGGGATAGTCATCCTGCCTTACTTAGACGACCTCCTCATCAAGGGGCCGTCTTTTCAGACCTGCGAGGAAAGTGTCAACATTACGTTAGACACCCTTGCTCGTTTGGGGTGGCTGGTGAATATGAAGAAGTCATCTCCCGTGCCATCTCGGAAGATCACCTTTTTAGGGATGAATTTCGACACCGCTCAGGGGTTGATAATTCTTCCTCAGGACAAGGCCTTAGTTCTCCGCCAAGAGGTACGGATACTTCGCCAACCTATTCCTCACACCATCCGGTTTTGCATGAGGGTCCTAGGAAGGATGGTGGCGGCAATCGAGGCTATTCCGTTTGCCCAGTTTCATCTTCGCCCCCTTCAACATGCACTCTTGGCAGTATGGGACGGGAGCCCTTACTCCCTCAATCTGCGGTGTCGTCTGTCCCTGCAGATCAGACAGACTCTTACGTGGTGGACGAGGGACACCACTCTTCGACAGGGTCGTTTGTTTCCTCCAAATTTTTGGTTGGTAGTCACAACGGACGCCAGCCTTCTCGGATGGGGAGCAGTGTTTCGTCACCACACAGCTCAGGGAGTTTGGTCTCAGCAAGAATCGACCCTCCCGATCAATATTTTAGAGATCCGAGCGGTTCGGCTGGCTTTGAGGCATTTTCACCAGCATCTGGCGGGCCGCCCAGTCCGAATACAATCGGACAATGCCACGGCGGTGGCATACATAAACCATCAGGGAGGTACCCGCAGCAGGGCGGCCATGCACGAGGTAAAACAGATTCTGACCTGGGCAGAGGAAAATCACTCTGTGATTTCAGCAGTCCACATACCGGGCGAGGAAAACTGGGCAGCAGATTTTCTCAGCCGTCACGGCATAGCGTCAGGGGAATGGTCTCTACATCCCGAGGTTTTTCAGCAGATATGCCGACGCTGGGGAACCCCAGATGTGGACCTGATGGCTTCCAAGATAAATGCCAAAGTGCCCAACTTTGTTTCCCGGTACCGGGATCCGCAGGCAATTGCAGTAGATGCCCTGGTTCTACCATGGAATCAGTTTCATCTTCCATACTTGTTTCCACCAATAGCTCTGCTCCCAAGGGTGATCAGAAAGATCAGGTTAGAAGGAGTCCCAGCGATATTAATCGCTCCAGATTGGCCACGTCGCCCATGGTACGCGGAGCTGGTACAATTGCTCGCCGACGCACCCTGGCGACTGCCAGAGCGCGCGGACCTTCTCTCTCAAGGCCCAGTTTACCACCAGAACTCAGCGGTCCTGTGTTTGACGGCTTGGCCGTTGAATCTTGGATCCTGACCAGGGCTGGATTCTCTAAAAAAGTCGCCGCGACGATGGCTAGCGCCCGAAAGCCTGTTTCGGCTCGCATCTACCACGGGACTTGGAAGGTCTTTTTTACTTGGTGCAGGGAACATGATTGTTCCCCGCTTCGGTTTTCAATTCCAAACATTCTGTCATTTCTCCAGGCAGGCCTAGATTCAGGTCTAGCACCAAGTACGCTTAGACGCCAGATATCAGCCTTATCAGTGCTTTTTCAGCGAAGGATCGCGTCTAATTTTCAAGTTAGGACCTTTATTCAGGGGTTGTCCATATAGTTCCCCCCTACAAGGCTCCCTTAGATGTTTGGGATCTCAATCTAGTCCTGGGAGTCCTGCAGGAGTCTCCTTTTGAACCTTTGCAGGAGGTTTCTCTGTCATTTCTTTCCTGGAAAGTGGTGTTTTTGGTAGCCATAACATCCATAAGGCGGGTTTCGGAGCTGGCTGCACTGTCTTGTCGAGCTCCGTACTTACTTTTCCATCAGGATAAGGTGGTGCTCAGACCAACACCACCTTTTTTGCCTAAGGTCGTGTCCTCATTTCATATTAATGAGGACATTGTTTTGCCCTCATTTTGCCCAGCTCCGACGCACCGAGTGGAGAAGGCTCTCCATACGCTGGATCTGGTGAGAGCACTCAGGAGATATGTATCTCGGACGGCGTCCTTTCGACAGACGGACACGCTGTTTGTCCTCCCTGAAGGTCGCAGGAAGGGACTTGCTGCTTCTAAATCAACCTTGGCTAGGTGGATTCGGTTAGCCATTCAGGAGGCTTACCGCATCAGAGGCGCGGTGGTTCCCGCAGGGATCAAGGCTCACTCCACCAGAGCGGTGGGTGCCTCCTGGGCCCTTCGACATCAGGCTTCGGTGGAACAGGTTTGTAAGGCAGCAACCTGGTCCAGTCTGCATACCTTTTCCAAGCATTATAATGTCCATACCCAGACTTCTGCGGATGCCAGTCTGGGTAGAAGGATTCTTCAGGGCGCGGTTGCGCACCTATAAGCAATGCTTGATTATAAACTACACTGTGGAGTCGGTTTCCCACCCAAGGGACTGCTTTGGGACGTCCCACAGTCCTGTGTCCCCCAATGAGACGAAGGAGAAATACGGATTTTTGTGTTACTCACCGTAAAATCCTTTTCTCCGAGACGCTCATTGGGGGACACAGCTCCCTCCCTAATAGCCGGATGGCTTTGTTTTTGAGTTAACTCTATTCTCTGATTAATCTGTATCAGCAGTTTTTTCTTCTGGATATGCTGTATCTGTGTTAACTCTGATTTATTTTAGCCTCCTACTGCTTTTTGCACTAAACTGGATTTGCCTGTGGCCAGTGCTGAGGTGTATACGGCGGAGGAGGAGCTAACCTTTTTTTATGTTTACTTAGTGTCAGCCTCCTAGTGGCAGTAGCATACACCCACAGTCCTGTGTCCCCCAATGAGCGTCTCGGAGAAAAGGATTTTACGGTGAGTAACACAAAAATCCGTATTTCACCTGAATGAGGATATTGTCCTACCTTCATTTTGTTCTGCAACGGGGCATCGTTTTGAAAGGGCTCGCCACACTCTGGGTCTAGTGAGAGCTCTTTGGAGGTACATCTCCTGGACGGCGTCCTTCTGAAAGACAGACGCTTTATTCGTTCTTCCTGAGGGCCTCAGGAAGGTATTGGCCATTTCAAAGTCCACAATAGCCATGTGGATTTGTTCGGCTATTCAGAACTCCAACCGTGTCAGAGGCAGCCCTATCACAGCAGGGATAAAGGCACACTCCATTCGGTCGGTGGGTGCATTCTGGGCCGTTCGGCAGCAGGCGTCGGCGGAACAGGTTGCAGGGCTGAGACCTGGTCCAGTCTGCACACCTTCTCGAAACACTAGAACTTTCACAACCAGGCCTCCGCAGATGCAGGCCTGGGAAGAAGGATCTTGCAGGCAGCGGTAGAGCACCTATGGACAGCTGGCGAATGGGGTTCGTTCTGTTTGTTGTTTCCCCACCCAGGGACTGCTTTGGGACGTCCCATGGTCCTGTGTCCCCCAATCAGGCGAAGGAGAAACAGGGATTTTTGTGTACTGACTTTAAAATCCTTTTCTCTGAGCCATTCATTGGGGGACACAGCACCCACCCTGTTTACCTGAGGACTTGAGTTTATTTTTTGGTTTTCACGTGTTGTACCCTTATTTGATGTTTATGATCTTGTACTGCTTTGTCACTGAACTGGTTTGGCTAGAGCCAGTGTGTGGGTGTATACTGCAGAGGAGGAGCTAACCTTTTTTGTATTCACTTAGTGTCAGCCTCCTAGTGGCAGCAGCATAACACCCATGGTCCTGTGTCCCCCAATGAGTGGCTTGGAGAAAAGTATTTTACAGTGAGTACACAAAAATCCCTGTACTTCCTCCCTGCAGCAGCTCCCTTCCAGACATAAGGAGGTGCTGGAAGCTGTTACAGTCACTGCTCACTACAGAGTCAGTAAGTTGGGTGCTCTCACAATATAGTGAGAGATGACTGTAATCGCACTCTGCTCCACCTCTATGACTGGAAGTGAGCTTCTGCAGGCAGTACCTTTACTTCCCTTTAACCACCACTCAAGTAGGGCAGATGGGCATGATTTGAACACTTTTTACCTACAGATTAACCCTATATCTGCAGCTAAATGGCATTTCTGGACATAACAGCTTCCATTTAAATAGTCAACATTTTTTGTTGATCCATTTCATCCTAGAAATTTAAGAATAAATGCACCAATGGCTGTTACCAGTTGGGGATGTGAGTGCCTACACTCTGGTACTGTCCAAACAGGTGCTGCCTCTATCAGTTTCTGTACTCTTTGTCACAAAGAATATTGTAACAATTAGCTGTCAATTTATTTCTAAATTTCCAGTAAGAAAAGCAGATCATTCGGCGTAATTCATAATTCTGAGAAGTGGCGCTCCAGCATAGTTATTTAAAGGAGTTGTCTGGTTTCAAAATGAATGCTCAATAGGCGCAGAGGCAAAAAAAAACAATTTTTAGACTGCACAAATTTCTGAGCTCAGTGATTGGTTGCATCACTGTCTGTGACCCCACTGATGCAGCTGATCAAATAAGATCAAAGCAGTGGTCAAAAGCGACAGTACACCCTGGGAGGGTGATTTGAATGCTCAATTCATTTTTGATTTTGTATTGTTTTATATAGATTTTTTTTTTTTTAACTTCTGTTCTTGACAGGGGACACATCCCCTTTAATGGGGAATACAAGTACTTATTAAAATAGATACATAGATAAGTCAGCAGAAACGACAGGTCTTCCATAAATTGCATATAAAACTGCAAATTGGTAACAACTGAAGTTTAAGCCTTTATTTCTAACTGTTCCTTTGCTTTTTTTCTAAGGAGGTTCTGAAAGCCCTTGATGAGGCTCGGACAACTCGCCAACAACAAACCTTGGTGAGACAGAAATCGGAGAGGTTCATCAAGAAGTATAGCAGCTAAATGCACTTGTGCTTTTTGTATACAAGCTGTTACTATTTTGACACTTTTTTGCACTATTTTCCTGTTGCTGCACATATTTTTCTATGGACCTGCTCTCTAGTTTGATGGTACAGATGAAAAGCCTTCATTATGTCTTTAAGAAGTCAACACCCAACTCCTTTGTACTGGTAAAGATCAATATCATGTTCATTTGGAAAATTAAGCTTCCAATATTGCACTTCAGTGTTTGTAGTGATTTGTATTGATCCTGATGATTATTGTAAGAAAAAAACCACTGCCTTTATTGCTCTTTATATAAAAATGCATTTGTTTAATTAAATAAAGAAAACTATGTATTGTTTGTCATGAGTTTACTTGTAACTTTTAGCATTATCACCAATATTAACACAGCTCCTTATTTTGTTTAAAGACTGTCATGATTCAGTCACTAAATTTAGTCATAAAAGTCAGATCAGTGGGCGTCTTGGCATCTGTTTTTCTCTGAGATTCCGGAGCTGGCTCACTACTGGGCTGCAATTATTGGGAGACCTCAGATTTAGGCCAGGTGCACACGATCCGGAAGTAGCAGCACATTGGATGCAGCATGTTCGCTGCGTCCAAAGCGCTGCCGTCTATTGAATGCAAGTCAATCCGCATGTGTTCACTGAACCATGCAGATTCACTGCATCCAATACATTCTATTGGTGAAATTCCTCTTTCTTTTGCGGTTGTCCGTCTCCGCTGGTGACACCTCTCACCCCTCTCTCCTCTGCCCTAGCCGTAGTTCCCTCCCTGCACTCAATTGTGTTTCCATAATACAATTGTTGTGTGCGCCACCCGGAACAGGTATACAGGAGCTGTAATCTCCCCTGCCTCGCCTAGTTCTCTAGCAAGACACGGGCCACTTCTCGCCTGCAACTTGTTAGAGACTGTGCATTCAGGGGACCTTCAATGGCTCAATAGAGTGACGTCAATTAGCTGTCCAGCATCCACTGCTGCACTTCATAGAAGAGGAGCAGGTGGACAGGAGCACGGATTATCTATGAACTTTTTTTTTTTTTTTTTTTTTTTAATCCTTATATTACAGTGCAGGGGGGCATAAAACGAAGGGCTTACTGTGCAAATTGGGGAAAAAATGAGGAGCTGTGCTGATGGGAGGAGGAATAAAATAAGTGGATGGGCTGTGCTGAATGGGGGAAAAAATGAGGGGCTCTACAGATGAGGGGAGTGGCTTTGCTGATGTGAATAAAATGAGATGAAGGTCTGTGCTGATGGGGGGAATAAACTGACCCTTTGTGTAGACAGGGTGAATAAGCTGAGGGGCTGTGCAAATGGTGGGATAAAATAAGGGGCTGTGCAGATGGGGGAAATAAAATGAGGGGTTATGCAGTTGGGGAAATAGAATGAGGGGCAGTGCAGATGCGAGGAATAAACTGACAGGCTGTGCAGATGGGGAAATAAAATGAGGGTCTGTGCAGATGGGGTGAATAAACAGGCTGTTCAGATGGGGGGAAACAAGATGAGGTGCTGTGCAGATGGGGGAATAAACTGACAGGCTGTGCAGATGAGGGAATAAACTGACAGGCTGTGCAAAAGGGGGGAATAAACTTAAGGTCTTTGCAGAGGGGGGAATAAACTAATAGGCTGTGCAGATGAAGGGAATAAACTGAGGGTCGGGGCATAACATGAGGGGCATGAAATGAGGCAGTGCAGGGGGGCAGTGAAATGAGGAGATGTACAGTGGCCATGAAACGAGGGGATGTTTTTTGGCCATTAAATGAGGACTGTGAAGGGGAGACAGCAAAGTATGTGAGAAGTTTTAGTGACCATACTGTATATGGGGCCATGGAGGTAATTATACTGAGGGGCTGTGGTGACAATACTGGATAGGGGGCTGTGCTGAATATCATACTGTTTGAGCTGTTGTTTGTGGGCCATAATACTGTATGGGGTGTTGGGATCATCATAGTATAGATGAGAGCTGTTTTTGACATCATACTATTTATTGGGGTCTGTCATGGACATCATACTATAAATGGGTGGGCTGTGATGATGACCATACTATATATTGGCGGCTTGTGGATATCATATCAAATTGCAGTTTGAAGAGGGCAGCGTGGTGCTCAGTATGAGGGTATAGTGTGAAGAGGGGGCACAGAATGGATATGGAGAGGGGTCAGCGTGAAATGTAGGTGCAATATGGAGAGGGCTTAGCATGTCAGGGGGACAGGGTAGAGATATAGAAAGTGTAATGGAAAAAGAGATGGGACAGCCATGGTATAGGCCGTGGTTCATAAGGGTGGATGGTGTGTCTGTTATAGCTGATAATGGTAGACAGTTTGGAGGTTTATTTAGGGTCATACTATGAAAATCTATTTTTATGCAGAGGGCATTTTAATAACTCTTTTTAAGGGCACTGTGTCGGGATGTGCTGAAAAAGACAAGAGAAGAGGGAGGTGTGCAGAGACATGTAAAAAAGACATCATAGCATCTAGACAAGATGGAGATGAAAAGAAAGATGACTGTAAGATGTAATCTATAAGGTAACTAGATGTAAATGTTTGTGACACTGACTAATTTTCAGTACTGTTGTTCCTGTATGGTCCATAGTCTGATGATGGCTGTTAATAACAGTGGTAAGGACATACTGGGAGTTGTAAGATTGTAGGTACATGCAATAGAATTGTTTTATGTGGCTGAGTTGATATTACAATTGATTGTTGTAATAAACTTAGTTCTTCTATTCAAGTACTCTTGGTTCTGGTCATGTATTCATGTACTTATGGTGGTTCTGGTTATGTATTCATGTATTGATGGAAGTTCTGGTGATGTATTATTTACTGGTAATGTTTCTGGTGCAATATTCATATACTATTGATGACTGTGGTGCTCTAATTATCTACTGATGATGTTTTTGGCTTTGTATTCATGTACTGATGATGGTTCTGGTGATGAATATCATCATCACTACATGAATACAGCACCAGAATAACCATCACTACATGAATATGTCACCAAAACTGGAAAACATCACATGAACCACCATCAGTTTTGTGAAAGCTGTATTTTTATCCATGACTGACGCAAAACCATCAGACTTATCCCTTTATTTATAATGGGGTCTGTTTATTTTCCATTAGGTTATTTGCCAAATGCTGGACACTTTAATTGAAAGCAAATGGCCCCAATTATATTTACGCTTCATTATTTTCCATAACTATCCTTGGGTCCTACATTTAAAATATAAACCGTTAGGAATAAAAATATAGCTATACTTTCCTCTGTATTGTGTAAATGATCCTCAAAAAATGATTGATTTTGTATCTAAGTCTACTTTCACACTTGCGTTTTTTTGCGCTGCGTTTCGAGCGCACATGAAGCGCATTAAAAAAACGCTTGCAAACGCTTGTAAACGCTGCAATATTTAGTCGCATCAGCATGCGCATTTTGACAAAAAAATGCAGCGTTTGTCTGCGATTTCATGCGTTTTTGCATGCGTTTGCGTTTTTTTGGCGCATGCGTTTTCTATTTGTCACATTATCATCTCTGCCTCCATCATCTCTGGCTCCATCAGCTGTCTCCATCATCTCTGCCTCCATCATCTCTGGCTCCATCATCTCTGGCTCCATCAGCTGTCTCCATCATCTCTTCCTCCATCATCTCTGCCTCCATCATCTCTGCCTCCATCATCTCTGCCTCCATCATCTCTGCCTCCATCATCTCTGGCTCCATCATCTCTGCCTCCATCATCTCTGCCTCCATCATCTCTGGCTCTATCATCTCTGGCTCCATCATCTCTGGCTCCATCATCTCTGGCTCCATCATCTCTGGCTCTATCATCTCTGGCTCTATCATCTCTGGCTCCATCATCTCTGGCTCCATCATCTCTGGCTCCATCATCTCTGGCTCCATCATCTCTGGCTCCATTATTTACAGAAAAATCGCGTGCGTGCAAAAGCGCTGACGAGCGCAAAGCCATGCGCACGCCAGCGCCCCCATAGACTGCAATGTTATTTTTTGCGCACACGTGCGCACGCGTTTTTTTAAAGCGTTTGGGCGGGAAAAAAATGCAACATGTAGCGTCTGGCGCGTATGGGCGCACACCGGGAAAATGCGCAGCGCACGACAAACGCACATGAATGCGTGCAAGCGCTAGACCCTGCGCCCGCCATGTTAAAGATAGGGGAACATTGCGCATGCGTCCGATAGCGCAAGATGCGCTGCGCAAAAAAACGCAAGTGTGAAAGTAGCCTAACTTTGAAATTGCACTCCCTGTTAAGTCACATCCCTAAAGTATACCATTTTTTTTCTTTTGATAACATTTTGTTGTAAAAAACCCTGCTGGCATCACTGCATGGCCTCCCATTCCCCACATACCAACTTGCTCACTGCTCCAGGTCATGCTGTGATTTCTGTCTGCTACCAGCTCCATGCTTTGTGCCTCTTGTCTCCTATCTGCTCTATGCATGTTTCCTGGCTGTGTCCACAGCGGGGCGTCGCCAGAACTCTCTGGATCTTATGGGGTCAGGATGCACCTGTTTAATTTGTCCCTGACCAATCACCAAGAGCCCTCTAGTATTTAAGGCAGCTCCACCCTGTGGATCTTGCCTGTGCAATGTGTTAACTCAGTGTCTACTGAGCTGCCAGGTCTTGCTCTGTGTGCCTCCTTCTTGGAGGCTTCACTCCTAGCTTTGCCTTGTACCTGTCTGTCCGCCCTCCAGGAGGCAGACTATCCTGGTCTCTGTGCTATTGCTCCTGACCTTGTCTTGTACTTTTCCTTGCCGCCCTCCAGGAGGCAGAATATCCTGGTCCCTGTGTCTTTGTCCCTGTACTTTGTCTCGTGTCATTACCTTGTCTGAACTCTGTCCTACCTCTGTCTCTTAGTCTCCTTGTCTGTGGTTTCTTTCCCTGCTGTGTCTTGCCTTGTGTTCTCTCTGAATCACCTTCTGCCTCTTGTCCGCACTCCTGCGGTTCTGCTCCGTTCCACTCTGCATCACTCCTGCAGCTGCAGAACCTCTTGCTGCAGCTTTTCTCCGCATATCTTGCGGTTCCGCTCTGCTTCTCTCCCGCAGCTGCAGAAATCTCTTGTTGCAGCTCCTCTCCGCATATCTTGCGGTTCTGCTTTGCTTCACTCCTGCAGCTGCTGAACCTCTTGCTACAGCTTCTCTCCGCATACCTTGCGGTTCAGCTTTGCTACTGCTGCAGAACCTCTTGCTGCTCTACAGCCCTTCTCCGCAGCCTTGTGGTTCTCCTGTGTGAACAGGTCTCTACCTGTTTCTCCATACACCATTCCTTCCAGTCAGTATCAGTTCCTGTATTTGCTGTGTGAACAGGTCTCTACCTGTTCCTTCATACACCATTCCTTCACCACTCCAGACGGGCGAAACCTGTTAGGAAAACGCCACACCAGACCACGACAGTCTGTGACCCTCCAGTTCCTCTACCTGTTAAGACAGCTACCGCAGAGAGAAACCCCAGAAGGCTGAGGAGAGTGGGCTGGCAAAGCAGCAGCCCAAAACCAGCCGTAAGAAGGGCATTCGGTGTTGCTGCGGTTGTGGGGAACACCTGGACGGTCTCTGTCCAAAGAAATTGAAGTCCCAGAACCTTGGGCCAGCAGGAGAGGCTGCGCTTAGTGAGAGTACCTCCTCTCCACCAACGTCTGTGACTGTTCTTGTGCCTTGTGGGAGCTTTGGCCCTGCAGATGTATTAAAGCTGCAAGCCATATGGGGTCAGTGTGTGGTTTCTGTCCAACTGCTCCAGAATCCAGCGATAGTGTTTGGTGATAGCCGAGCCTACTGATGAACAGTCCAGTCTTGAAGGGACAACTACGGCTCCAAATCGGAGCATTATATATGGAGAAGTTTGTTTTTCATGTACTGTCCAGTATGCCCATCGTTCTTTCTGAGCCGACTACTCTACTGCCTGTTCCGGTCCGGAGACCCAGCGTGGTGCTGCATTTGGAACTGCAAAGTCACCAGAGGTGTCTAGTTCCAATACATCTTGGTCAGTCTACTGTCTTGTCACCTTCTCCACCTGATCTGCTGGCTATTGAGTCATGGTGTGCTGACATCAATGAAGAAAAGGAAGCAGTGGCGCCCTCTCCACACACGTCCTGTGACAATACCAGTGACCAGTTCCCAGGAACATCCCTGACACTTGAAAGTTTTCCTCTGGACCATGGGCAGAAGATGGATCTTGTGAGGATGCCTTCAGATTCCATGTGGCAGGTGGATGAAGAAGTTGCAGAAGCCTTTGTTTTTCACCAATCTGGAGGAAGAGGTCCAATTTTCTTCATATAACGGGCACCTTCAGCTTCCATTTGGCCAGCTAGTGAAGATACCAAGGCGAAGGTGCTTCCCTCTGATCTAAAGGAGGAGGTCCAATTTTCTTGGGATAACGGGCTGAAGTTGGATCCAGTGAAGGTGTCTTCAGTTTCCAGGGGGCCGGTTGATGTTGAGGTCAAAACAGAAGCTTCCAAGTCCCTGCTTTCTGTCAACCAGATGGAAGAAGTCATGGCCCTTGTATCTTCTGTGTGGAAATCTGACCTTGATGGACACAAAGAGACTTGGCAACCTGTGATCCCTAATGTCACACCTACCTCTTCCTACGCAAGGAATGTCGTTATGGCGCTGACTGTATGTGCGCCTTTCCTTTTACAATTATTCTGGTGGGCTTGAAAAAGAGGGGCCGTAAGAGGGGATACTGTAACAACCCTGCTGGCATCGCTGCATAGCCTCCCATTCCCCACATACCAACTTGCTCACTACTCCAGGTCATGCTGTGATTACTGTCTGCTGCCAGCTCCATGCTTTGTGCCTCTTGTCTCCTAACTACTCTGTGCATGTTTCCTGGCTGTCCATAGGGGGGCGGCGCCAGAACTCTCTGGTTCTTATGGAGTCAGGGTGCACCTGTCTAATTTGTCCCTGACCAATCACCAAGAGCCCTCTAGTATTTAAGGCAGCTCCACCCTGTGGACCTTGCCTGTGCAATGTGTTAACTCAGTTAGTGTCTAGCTACTGAGCTGCCAGGTCTTGCTCTGTGTTCCTCCTTGGAGGCTTCACTCCTAGCTTTGCCTTGTACCCGTCTGTCCGCCCTCCAAGAGGCAGAATATCCTGGTCTCTGCTTGCTCCTGACCTTGTCTTGTACTTTTCCTTGCCGCCCACCAGGAGGCAGAATATCCTGGTTCCTGTGTCTTTGTCCCTGTACTTTGTCTCGTGTCATTACCTTGTCTGAACTCTGTTCTACCTCTGTCTCTTAGTCTCCTTGTCTGTGGTTTCCTTCCCTGCTGTGTCTTGCCTTATGTTCTCTCTGAATCACCTTCTGCCTCTTGTCCGCACTCCTGCGTTTCTGCTCCGTTCTACTCTGCTTCACTCCTGCAGCTGCAGCAATCTCTTGCTGCAGCTCCTCTCCATATATCTTGCGGTTCCGCTCTGCGTCACTCCTGCAGCTGCAGAACCTCTTGCTGCAGCTTCTCTCCGCATATCTTGCGGTTCCGCTCTGCTTCTCTCCCGCAGCTGCAGAAATCTCTTGCTGCAGCTTCTCTCCGCATACCTTGCAGTTAAGCTTTGCTTTGCTCCTGCCACTGCAGAACCTCTTGCTGCTCTACAGCCCTTCTCCGCAGCCTTGCAGTTCTCCTCCTGTGTGAACAGATCTTTACCTGTTTCTCCATACACCATTCTTTCCACTCAGTTACAGTATCTGCATTTGCTGTATGAACAGGTCTCTACCTGTTTCTCCATACACCATTCCTTCCAGTCAGTACCAGCACTTGCTATGTGAACAGGACCTTACCTTGTGTCTCAGCCGTGCCTGCCAGCCCTGTGTGTCTCAGCCGTGCCTGCCAGCCCTGTGTGTCTCAGCCGTGCCTTCCAGCCCTGTGTGTCTCAGCCGTGCCTTCCAGCCCTGTGTATCTCAGCCGTGCCTGCCAGCCCTGTGTGTCTCAGCCGTGCCTGCCAGCCCTGTGTGTCTCAGCCGTGCCTGCCAGTCCTGTGTGTCTCAGCCGTGCCTTCCAGCCCTGTGTGTCTCAGCCGTGCCTTCCAGCCCTGTGTGTCTCAGCCGTGCCTTCCAGCCCTGTGTGTCTCAGCCGTGCCTGCCAGCCCTGTGTATCTCAGCCGTGCCTGCCAGCCCTGTGTCTCAGCCGTGCCTGCCAGCCCTGTGTGTCTCAGCCGTGCCTGCCAGCCCTGTGTCTCAGCCGTGACAGCCAGCCCTGTGTGTCTCATCCGTGCCTGCCAGCCCTGTGTGTCTCATCCGTGCCTGCCAGCCCTGTGTGTCTCATCCATGCCTGCCACCCCTGTGTGTCTCAGCCGTGCCTGCCAGCCCTGTGTGTCTCAGTCGTGCCTGCCAGCCCTCTGTGTCTCAGCCGTGCCTGCCAGCCCTGTGTGTCTCAGCCATGCCACCGTCTCCCCAAGTGGGATCAGCAGCCACAGCCAGACACCACCCTGGAGTGGCACCTGGCAGCTGCCTGCCGCACAAGCCTGACCTCACCATCAGAGGCTCCAGTGAAAACCAAGGCAGCTGTCCTAGTCACGCCCCTTCCTGGGTAGTCTGTTTTGTGGCACAGTGGGGCCACAACCCACATGGCTCACGCCCACCAGCCAGGGCGTGAGCGTGACAAGTTGAAGTGGTCATCAGAATTTGCTACCTAACACATCGGAGGGGAAAGTGGGATATGAAGGGGTCCTGTTACCTTAGTCTCTGAGCCATTCATTTGCTTTGATGTGGGGGGTCTTCATCTGCCTAGGACACCAAAATACTTTGTCCCTGCCCTGGCCATATATGGCTTTATATATACCAGAATGGTGGGACATATATACTAGGATAGGGGGTCATGTATACCAGGATGAAGAGGGCATATATACCAGGATGGTGGGCCATATATACCAGGATGGTTAGCCGTATATACCAGGATGGGGGGCATATATAACAGGATAGGGAGCCATATATACCAGGATGGAGGGGCATATATTCCAGGTTGGGTGAGCCATATATACTAGGATGGGTGAGACATATATATCAGGATTGGTGGGCCATATATACCAGGATAGGGGGTGGCTTTTTTATATATACAGTCATGGCCAAAAGTTTTGAGAATGACACAAATACTAATTTTTACAAAGTCTACTGCTTCACTTTTTCTAATGGCAATTTGCATATACTCCAGAATGTTATAAAGAGTGATCAGCTTAACAGCAATTACTTGCAAAGTCAATATTTGGCTAGAAAATGAACTTTATCCCCCAAAACACATTTCAACATCATTGCAGCCCTGCCTTAAAAGGACCAGCTAACCTCTTTTCAGTGATTGCTCCATTAACACAGGTGTGGGTGTTGATGAGGACATGGCTGGAGATCAATCTGTCATGATTAAGTAAGAATGACACCACTGGACACTTTAAAAGAAGGCTGGTGCTTGGCATCATTGTTTCTCTTCTGTTAACCATGGTTATCTCTAAAGAAACACGTGCAGTCATCATTGCAATGCACAAAAATGGCCTAACAGGGAAGAGTATCGCAGCTAGTAAGATTGCACCTCAGTCAACAATTTATCGCATCATCAAGAACTTCAAGGAGAGAGGTTCCATTGTTGCCAAAAAGGCTCCAAGGCGCCCAAGAAAGACCAGCAAGCGCCAGGACCATCTCTTAAAAGTGTTTCAGCTGCGGGATCGGGCTACCAGCAGTGCAGAGCTTGCTCAGGAATGGCAGCAGGCAGGTGTGAGTGCATCTGCACGCACTGTGAGGCGGAGACTCTTGGAGCAAGGCCTGGTCTCAAGGAGGGCAGCAAATAAGCCACTTCTCTCCAGAAAAAACATCATGGACAGACTGATATTCTGCAAAAGGTACAGGCAGTGGACTGCTGAGGACTGGGGTAAAGTTATTTTCTCTGATGAATCCCCTTTTCGATTGTTTGGGACATCAGGAAAACGCCTCATTCGGAGAAGACAAGGTGAGCGCTACCACCAGTCTTGTCTCATGCCAACTTTTAAGCATCCTGAAACCATTCATGTGTGGGGTTGCTTCTCAGCCAAGGGAATCGGCTCTCTCACAGTCTTGCCTAAAAACACAGCCATGAATAAAGAATGGTACCAGAATGTCCTCCAAGAGCTACTTCTCACAACCCTCCAAGAGCAGTTTGGCGATCAACAATGCCTTTTCCAGCATGATGGAGCACCTTGCCATAAAGCAAAGGTGATAACTAAATGGCTCAGGGAACAAAACATAGAGATTTTGGGTCCATGGCCTGGAAACTCCCCAGATCTTAATCCCATTGAGAACTTGTGGTCAATCATCAAGAACGGGTGGACAAACAAAAACCTAAAAATTCTGACAAAATGAAAGCATTGATTGTGCAAGAATGGACTGCTATCAGTCAGGATTTGGTCCAGAAGTTGATTGAGAGCATGCCAGGGAGAATTGCAGAGGTCCTGAAGAAGAAGGGTCAACACTGCAAATATTGACATGCTGCATTAACTCATTCTTACTGTCAATATAAGCTTTTGTTACTCATATGTTTGCAATTATATTTCTGTCTGTGATAAAAACATCTGTCAAACACACATAAAAAGGGCAGCAGATCATGTGAAAATATAATATTTGTGTCATTCTCAAAACTTTTGGCCATGACTGTATATATATATATATATATATATACATATACATATATATATATATATATATATATATATATCAGGATGAGGAGCCATATATTCCAGAATGGGAAACATTGAAAATCTGGAGCAAGTTCAGAGAATAGCTACCGGGATGGTGAGCAGACTGCAAAGTATGTCCTACGAGGAACAGTTAAAGGCTAAGGTGATCTATGAGTGGAACAGGCTGCCACGAGAGGTGGTGAGTTCTCCTTCAATGGAAGTCTTCAAACAGGAGCTAAACAAACATCTGTCTGAGATGGTTTAGTTAATACTACATTGAGCAGGAAGTTGTACACAATGACCCTTGAGGTCCCTTCCAACTCTTAAGGCTGTGTTTCCACCATCAGGAAACACAGCGCTTTGGACGGAGCAATCTGAAAAGACGCCTGCTTGTTTTTATGCATAGTGGAGACGGGATTTCTTGAAATCCCCTCCACTATGCTGTAACATCTGGACGCTGCGTGTTTGACGCTGCGCCAGCGCACAGCGTCAAAAACGCATCATTTACTGAAGAAATCCGGATGGTGGAAACACAGCCTTACATTCTATGATAAATACCAGAATGGTGGGCCATATATGCCAGAATTAGGAGCCATCTGTACCAGGATGGTGGGACATATATACTAGGATGGGTGAGGGGGAATATTCCAGAATGTGGGGCATATATATCAGAATGGTGGAAACCATATAATACCAGTATCTGTGTGCCACATACAGTGGGTACGGAAAGTATTCAGACCCCTTTTAATTTTTCACTTTGTTTCATTGCATCCATTTGGTAAATTCAAAAAAGTTAATTTTTCCTCATTAGTGTACACACTGCACCTCATCTTGAATGAACAAAAAAACAAATGTAGAAATTTTTGCAAATTTATTAACAAAGAAAAAACAAAATATCACATGGTCATAAGTATTCAGACCCTTTGCTCAGTATTGAGTAGAAGCACCTTTTTTGAGCTAATACAGCCATGAGTCTTCTTGGGAATGATGCAACAAGTTTTTCACACCTGGATTTGGGGATCCTCTGCCATTCTTCCTTGCAGATCCTCTCCAGTTCCGTCATGTTGGATGGTGAATATTGGTGGACAGCCTTTTTCAGGTCTCTCCAGAGATGCTCAATATGGTTTAGATCAGGGCTCTGGCTGGGCCAGTCAAGAATGGTCACAGAGTTGTTCTGAAGCCACTCCTTTGTTATTTTAGCTGTGTGCTTAGGGTCATTGTCTTGTTGGAAGGTGAACCTTCGGCCAAGTCTGAGGTTCAGAGCACTCTGGAAGAGGTTTTCATCCAGAATATCTCTGTACTTGGCCGCCTTCATGTTTCCTTCAATTGCAGCCAGTCCTCTTGTCCCTGCAGCTGAAAAACACTCCCATAGCGTGATGCTGCCACCACCATAGTTAGCAAGGCCGAAAGAAGACATTTGTCCATCCAGTTCAGCCTATATTCCATCAGAATAAATCCCCAGATCTACGTCCTTCTAAAGAACCTAATAACATGTAAGATACAGTATTGTTACGCTCCAGGAAGACATCCAGGCCTCTTTTGAACACCTCTACTGAGTTCGCCATCACCACCTCCTCAGGCAAGGAATTCCAGTCTCTCACTGCCCTAACAGTAAAGAATCCTCTTCTATGTTGGTGGAAAAACTTTCCTCCAGACACAGAGAATGCTCCCTTGTGACCGTTACATTCCTTGGTAAAAAACAGATCCTCGGAGAGATATTTGTATTGTCCCCTTATATACTTATACATGGTTATTAGATCGCCCCTCAGTCTTTTTTCTAGACTAAATAATGCTAATTTTTCTAAACTCTGTGGGTATTATAGTTCCCCCATCCCCTTTATTAATTTTGTTGCCCTCCTTTGTACTCGCTCTAGTTCCATTATATCCTTCCTGAGCACCGGTGCTCGAAACTGTACACAGTACTCCATGTGCGGTCTAACCAGGGATTTGTACAGAGGCAGTATAATGCTCTCATCATGTGTATCCAGACCTCTTTTAATGCACCCAATGATCCTGTTTTCCTTGGCAGCTGCTGCCTGGCACTGGCTGCTCCAGGTAAGTTTATCATTAACTAGGATCCCCGTGTCCTTCTCCATGTCAGATTTACCCAGTGGTTTCCTGTTAAGTGTGTAATGGTAAAATTGATTCATTCTTCCCATGTGTATAACCTTACATTTATCATTGTTAAACCACATCTGCCTCTGTTCGGACCAAGTTTCCAACTTATCCAGATCCATCTGTAGCAGAATACTATCTTCTCTTGTATTGACTGCATTACATAGTTTTGTATCATCTGCAAATATTGATATTTTACTGTACAAACCTTCTACCAGATCGTTAATAAATATGTTGAAGAGAATAGGTCCCAACACCGACCCCTGCGGTACCCCACTGGTCACAGCGAACCAGTTAGAGAATATACCATTTATAACCACCCTCAGCTTTCTATCACTAAGCCAGTTACCTATATACACACATTTTCTCCCAGACCCAGCATTCTCATTTTGTGTACCAACCTCTTGTGTGTGGCACGGTATCAAACGCTTTGGAAAAATCAAGATATACCACGTCCAATGACTCACCTTGGTCCAGTCTATAGCTTACCTCTTCATAAAAACTGATTATGATGATTTGACAGGAGTGATTCCTCATAAACCCATACATGGAGTTAAACAATTATTCTCATTGAGATAATCCAAAAAAACATCCCTCAGAAACCCTTCAAATATTTTACCAACAATTGAGGTTAGACTTACTGGTCTATAATTTCCAGGTTCACTTTTAGAGCCCTTTTTGAATATTGGTACCACATTTTCTATGCCCCAGTCCTGTGGAACAGACCCCGTCACTATAGAGTCCCTAAACATAAGAAATAATGGCTTGTCCACTACATTACTTAGTTCTCTTAGTACTTGTAGGTGTATGCCACCCGGGACCCGGAGATTTATCTATTTTAATCTTATTTAGCCGGTTTCACACCTCTTCTTGGGTTAGATTGGTGACGCCTAATATAGGGTTTTCTCTGTCTCTCGGCATTTCACCTAGCATTTCATTTTCCACCGTGAATACCGTGGAGAAGGTGTTTAATATATTAGCTTTTTCCATGTCATCTACAACCATTTTTTCCTCACAATTGTTTAAGGGGCCTACACTTCCACTTACGATTTTTTTTACTATTGATATAGTTGAAGAACAGTTTGGGATTAGTTTTACTCTCCTTAGCAATGTGCTTCTGTTTCCTTTTTGGCAGCTTTAATTAGATTTTTAGATAAAGTGTTTTGCTCTATATAGTTTTTTTAGAGCTTCAACAGTGCCATCCTGCTTTAGTAGTTTAAATGCTTTCTTTTTACTGTTAATTACCCCTCTTACTTCTTTGTTTAACCACATTGGGTTTTTCCTATTTCTTGTCCTTTTATTCCCACAAGGTATAAACCACTTACAGTGCCTATTTAGGATGTTCTTAAACATTTCCCATTTATTATCTGTATTCTTATTTCTGAGGACATTGTCCCAGTCAACCAGATTAAGGGCATCTCTAAGCTGGTCAAACTTTGCCTTCCTAAAGTTCAGTCCCCCTAGCGAAAGACAAGTGAAACTGTACAATATTGTTGTCGCTATTTCCTAGATGCCCGACAGCTTCCAGATTTGTTATTCTGTCAGGTCTATTAGATAGTATTAGGTCTAAAAGTGCTGCTCCTCTGGTTGGATTCTGCACCAATTGTGAAAGATAAGTTTTCTTGGTTATCAGCAGAAACCTGTTGCCTTTATGGGTTTTGCAGGTCTCTGTTTCCCAGTTAATATCCGGGTAGTTAAAGTCCCCCATAACAAGGACCTCATTATGGGTTGCAGCTTCATCTATCTGCCTTAGTAGTAGACTTTCCATGATTTCTGTTATATTTGGGGGTTTGTAACAGAACCCAATGAGAATTTTGTTACTATTTTTCCCTCCATGTATTTTGACCCATATGGACTCAACATCCTCATTCCCTTCACTAATATCCTCACTTAACCCCTTCACCCCCAAGGGTGGTTTGCACGTTAATGACCGGGCCAATTTTTACAATTCTGACCACTGTCTCTTTATGAGGTTATAACTCTGGAACGCTTCAACGGATCTTCGCGATTCTGAGATTGTTTTCTCGTGACATATTGTACTTCATGTTAGTGGTAAAATTTCTTCGATACAACTTGCGTTTATTTTTGAAAAAAAACGCAAATATGGCGAAAATTTTGAAAATTTTGCAATTTTCAAACTTTGAATTTTTATTCCCTTAAAACAGAGAAATATATCACACAAAATAGTTAAGAAATAACATTTCCCACATGTCTACTTTACATCAGCACAATTTTGGAACCAAATTTTTTTTTGTTAGGAAGTTATAAGGGTTAAAAGTTGACCAGCGATTTCTCATTTTTACAACAAAATTTACAAAGCCATTTTTTTTAGGGACCACCTCACATTTGAAGTCACTTTGAGGGGTCTATATGGCAGAAAATACCCAAAAGTGACACCATTCTAAAAACTGCACCCCTCAAGGTACTCAAAACCACATTCAAGAAGTTTATTAACCCTTCAGGTGCTTCACAGTAACTAAAGCAACGTGGAAGGAAAAAATGAATATTTTACTTTTTAGCCACAAAAATGATCTTTTACAAACTTTTTTTTATTTTCACAAGGGTAAAAGGAGAAAATGGACAGATAAGGTTGTTATGCAATTTCTCCTGAGTACGTGTCATGTGTGCATTGCCACGAAGATCGTCGCGGTTGCACATTTTGACTTCTCACAGCTGAGCTGCTGTTTCTTTGTGTTTGGCAGCTAGGGAGTTAATTCTGTCTGTGCTCGGTGCTGGGACTGGGTGCAGTTTCTCCCGGCTGCAATTGATTATTTGTTGATTGGTTTCCTTTAAATTCCTGGTTGTCTGCTTGGGGAGTTGCCAGTGAAACCTTCATGCAGACCACAGATAGGAATGAATCTGTATAGACTTTAGTTGTGAGCTCCTTAGTTGTTCTAAGCTCAACTTGGTTAGAGTTTATTTCCCAGACCATTTATGTTCCTTTGGTGTTTGAGTGTGTATGCAAGCGAGTGTTATCCTGTCTGTCTTATATGTCTAATCTGTGTATTTAGCTAAGATCAGCCCATATCCCTTTGGTGGTAGTCAGGATCCTTCTTAGGACTGATTACAGGGTTCAGGGTCTGATAGGAGACAGGGTTAGGTTGGTGACTTGGACCTCTGAACCATTATCAGTACCTCCAAGGTGAGGGATTAGTTAGGACCCCAGTTTAGGGTCAGGTTAGATCCCGGTCCACCTCTTTCCTGTTTCAGCTCATCAAGTCCTCAAGATTAACCCTGAGTTCAGCAGATATCGTGTCAGGTAAATCTATTCTATACTTACATGCTGATGTTGCTATACTAGTTGTTGTATAGAGTGTTGTTCCTGTATTAATAGTTTACTGACATTGTATACATATCATTAGACAGCGTGACATTTTCACTGGCCATAAAAATTATCTCCAGTTACCATGGATCCAGTAGCCCAGCTAGCTCTGCAGTTGCAGGGATTATCCATGGAGCTGACGGACATTAAGTCCAAAGTTTTGTCTCCCCTGGAGCAAACCAGAGTTGAACCTAAGGTTGCTTTCCCGGACAGGTTCACTGGTGGGCGAGACAAATTTTTCACCTTCCGGGAGGCATGTAAATTGTATTTTCGGCTTCGGCCTCGATCATCAGGGAGTGAGGAGCAGAGAGTGGGAATTGTTATCTCACTTCTGCAAGGGGACCCTCAATCCTGGGCATTTTCCCTTCCTCCGGGATCCCCGGCTCTACTGTCTGTAGATCAATTTTTTACTGCCCTGGGATTGGTATATGATGACCCAGATCGGGTCTCTCTTGCTGAGACAAAATTACGTAAGATACAGCAGGGAGATCGTCCGGCAGAGGAATTTGCTTCTGAGTTTCGTAGATGGGCCACAGATACTCAGTGGAATGACCCAGCTCTTAGGAGCCAGTTTTGTCATGGGCTTTCTGATAAATTAAAAGACGTTTTGGCTCAGTATGAGTCTCCTCCTTCTCTGGAGGCTGCTATGGCCTTAGCTATCCGTACTGATAGACGGCTTCGGGAGAGGGGTGAGGTAACCCCACTCCCTGTTGTTTCTCCACCTACCACTAAAGTCCCTTATGTTGAGGTTCCCCTTGTCTGTTCGGATGAGCCTATGCAGTTGGGAGGGACATCATTTCGTAGGAGGGGATTGGCGGTACGCCGCAGGACTAGAAGATGTTTTTTTCTGCGGGAAAGAGGGACATTTTGTTGGAGAATGTCCATCCCGTGCCTTGTTGAGCCAAAAGTCGCCGGAAAACTGTTAATCCCAGGTTGTGTGGTGGACGACAACCTGGGAGTATGTATTTCATCCGCCAGTTCTTCTCAGTTCCTTGTACCAGTGGAGGTGGTAGTTGGTACGAGAGTGGAGAGATTGTCTGTTCTTCTTGATAGTGGTTCCGGGGCTAATCTGGTTGACGCTCAGTTTGCTCAGGCTCAAGGTATGCATCTGAGTGTATTGGTCAAACCGATCCCTATATTCTCCATTGACGCCAGGCCTCTCGGCCAAGGTAGCTTTGTTCATGAGGTTCATAACATTGACCTTCGGGTAGGGGCAATACATAGGGAACAATTATCTTGTTATGTGTTGGAGGGTCTACCTACTCCCATTGTGTTGGGACTTCCTTGGTTGGTTAAACATAACCCTGTGATTAATTGGCAGTCCAGAGAAATAAGCCAATGGGGTGAGTTTTGCAAAAGCAACTGCATGAACACAGTCATCAGTGCGGTCGTGCCTAGTACATTGCCTCCTTTTTTGGAGGATTTTGGGGATGTTTTCTCTGAGGAGGGGTGTCAGGAGTTGCCTCCTCATCGCGTGTATGACTGCTCTATTAATCTCCTTCCTGATGCTAAGTTGCCTAAAGCTAGGTTGTATAATCTTTCTGGTCCTGAGAGGCAGGCTATGAAAGATTATATTTCTGAAAGTCTGGCCAAAGGGCATATTAGACCTTCATCTTCCCCAGTAGCCGCGGGGTTCTTCTTTGTGAAGAAGAAAGATGGAGGCCTACGCCCTTGCTTGGATTTCCGCGAACTTAATCGGATTACTGTTCGAGATCCGTATCCACTCCCTCTTATTCCTGATCTCTTCAATCAAATTGTTGGCGCCAAATGGTTTTCTAAATTGGATCTCAGGGGGGCGTATAATCTGATTAGGATAAAAGAGGGGGATGAGTGGAAAACGGCGTTTAACACGCCGGAGGGACATTATGAGAACCTAGTCATGCCTTTTGGTCTGACTACTGCACCAGCAGTATTCCAACATTTTGTTAATGACATTTTTCGTCACCTTGTGGGGCTGTTTGTGGTTGTATATTTGGACGACATTTTAATTTACTCGCCAGATCTTGTGTCTCATCAGGAGCATGTGAGACAGGTGTTGCAGATCTTGCGAGACAATAAATTATACGCCAAACTGGAGAAGTGTGTATTTGCCGTACAGGAACTTCAGTTTTTGGGTTTTTTGGTGTCAGCCTCCGGTTTCCGTATGGACCCTGAAAAGGTGAGAGCAGTGCTTGAATGGGATCAGCCAGGGGATCTTAAGGCTCTGCAGCGTTTTTTGGGGTTTGCTAACTACTACCGGAAATTTATTTGTAATTTCTCATCTGTCGTCAAACCTCTCACTGACATGACAAGAAAAGGGACGGATTTTTCTAAATGGTCGGACAAAGCTTGCCAAGCCTTTTCCTCTTTGAAGAAATGTTTTGCTTCGGCACCCGTTCTCATCCAACCAGATGCATCTCAGCCGTTCATTGTGGAGGTGGATGCGTCTGACATAGGGGTGGGTGCTATATTGTCTCAGGGTCCGTCCCCTGGTAAATGGCATCCGTGCGCTTTCTTTTCTAAGAAATTGTCGTCCGCCGAAAGGAATTATGATATCGGCAATAGGGAACTTTTGGCCATTAAGTTAGCTTTTGAAGAATGGCGTCACTTTTTGGAGGTGGCAGTCCACCCGGTTACCGTTACAACAGGTTCTTGTGATCAGTAATATTTGGAATCCGCTAAGCGTCTGAATTCCAGACAAGCTCGATGGTCGTTGTTTTTTACCAGGTTTAATTTTGTCGTCACTTATCGCCCGGGGTCTAAGAATGTAAAGGCTGATGCCTTGTCTCGCAGTTTCCCAGGGGCCGGGAAAACGGATGACCCGAGTCCTATCCTTCAGGAGGGGGTGGTAGTGTCGGCTGTATTTTCTGAGCTTGAGGAGGAGGTGTTAGAGGCTCAGGGGGACGCCCCTGCAGGACCTCCAGGGAGACTGTTTGTCCCAAATCTGTTGAGACAAAAGGTTATTGAGGCACATCATAATTCTGCTCTAGCAGGACATCCAGGGAGTAAGGCTACTTTAGATCTCCTTTCTCGCCGGTTTTGGTGGCCTAATGCTAATAAAGATGTTATAACTTTTGTCGCGTCATGTGGGGTGTGTGCTCGCTCTAAAACCCCTCATACCCGTCCGTCTGGGACCCTTTTACCCTTGAAACTTCCGGAGCGTCCATGGACTCATTTATCTATGGACTTCATTACGGACCTTCCTCCGTCGTCAGGGAATATTGTCATACTGGTGGTTGTTGACAGGTTCAGTAAGATGGCACATTTCGTTGCTCTTCCTGCACTCCCTAATGCTAAAACTCTGGCGCAGGTGTTCATTAGGGAGATCGTTAGACTTCATGGGTTGCCTTCTGATGTGGTGTCAGATAGGGGGTCTCAGTTTGTGTCCAAATTTTGGAGGGCATTTTGTTTACGTCGGGGGATGCAATTGTCATTTTCCTCGGCTTTTCATCCGCAGACCAATGGTCAGACAGAGCGTCTGAATCAGAGCTTAGAGACATATCTCCGGTGTTTTGTCTCAGAGAACCAAGAGGACTGGTCTTCTTTCTTGCCTCTGGCAGAGTTCGCTCTTAACAACAGGCGGAGCGAGTCCACTGGTAAGTCCCCGTTTTTTGGGGCATATGGTTTTCATCCCCAGTTTTGTACTTTCAATGGGGGGGGCCCTTCTGGGGTTCCTGAGGAGGAGCGTTTCTCGTCGTCACTTGCTTCTGTGTGGAGAGGTGTATTGAATAATCTGAGTGCGATGGGGAACCGTTACAAACGTATGGCTGATAGGAGGAGAGTTTCTGGTCCAGATCTGAATGTGAACGATCTGGTATGGTTGTCTACCAGGAATATAAAACTTAAAGTGCCCTCCTGGAAACTGGGTCCCAGATTCATCGGGCCGTACAGGATCAGTTCCATAATTAATCCTGTGGCATTTCGTCTGGACCTCCCTCCTACGTTTAAAATTCATAATGTGTTCCACAAGTCTTTACTTAAAAGGTATGTGGCACCAGTCATACCGTCACCTCTACCTCCTCCTCCTGTGTTGGTCAATGGTAACTTGGAATTTCAAGTATCAAAGATCATTGACTCACGTCTGAATCGCCGGTCCCTTCAGTACTTGGTGCATTGGAAGGGGTATGGTCCAGAGGAGAGGACGTGGGTCCCTGCGTCTGATGTTAACGCAGATCGTTTGGTTCGGACCTTCCACAGAACTCACCCGGGCAGGCCTGGCCCTGAGGGTCCGGAGGCTCCTCGTAGAAGGGGGGGTACTGTCATGTGTGCATTGCCACGAAGATCGTCACGGTTGCACATTTTGACTTCTCACAGCTGAGCTGCTGTTTCTTTGTGTTTGGCAGCTAGGGAGTTAATTCTGTCTGTGCTCGGTGCTGGACTGGGTGCAGTTTCTCCCGGCTGCAATTGATTATTTGTTGATTGGTTTCCTTTAAATTCCTGGTTGTCTGCTTGGGGAGTTGCCAGTGAAACCTTCATGCAGACCACAGATAGGAATGAATCTGTATAGACTTTAGTTGTGAGCTCCTTAGTTGTTCTAAGCTCAACTTGGTTAGAGTTTATTTCCCAGACCATTTATGTTCCTTTGGTGTTTGAGTGTGTATTCAAGCGAGTGTTATCCTGTCTGTCTTATATGTCTAATCTGTGTATTTAGCTAAGATCAGCCCATATCCCTTTGGTGGTAGTCAGGATCCTTCTTAGGACTGATTACAGGGTTCAGGGTCTGATAGGAGACAGGGTTAGGTTGGTGACTTGGACCTCTGAACCATTATCAGTACCTCCAAGGTGAGGGATTAGTTAGGACCCCAGTTTAGGGTCAGGTTAGATCCCGGTCCACCTCTTTCCTGTTTCAGCTCATCAAGTCCTCAAGATTAACCCTGAGTTCAGCAGATATCGTGTCAGGTAAATCTATTCTATACTTACATGCTGATGTTGCTATACTAGTTGTTGTATAGAGTGTTGTTCCTGTATTAATAGTTTACTGACATTTTATACATATCATTAGACAGCGTGACAGTACGCCAATACCCCATATGTGGGGGAAAACCACTGTTTGGGCACACGGCAGAGCTCGTAAGGGAAGGAGCGACGTTTGACTTTTTCAAACTAAAATTGGCTGGAATTTAGATTGGATGCCATGTCGCGTTTGGAGAGCCCCTGATGCGCCTAAACAGTGGAAACCCCCCACAAGTGACACCATTTTGGAAACTAGACCCCCTAAGGTACTTATCTAGATCTGTTGTGAGCACTTTGAACCCTCAAGTGTTTCACAAAAGTTTATAAAGCCTGGGTGTGAAAAAAAAAAAATCAATTTTCCACAAAAATGATTTTTTAGTCCCAAATTTTTGAATTTTCCCAAGGAAATTGGACCCCAAAAGTTGTTGTCCAATTTGTCCTGAGTACGCTGATACCCCATATGTGGGGGGGGGGAAACTGTTTGGGCGCACGGCAGGGCTTGGAAAGGAAGTAGTAACGTTTTGGAATGCAGACGTTAATGGGGGTCATGTTCCGTTTGCAGTGCCCCAGATGAGCCTAAACAGTGGAAACCCCCCACAAGTGACCCCATTTTGGAAACTAGACCCCCTAAGGAACTTATCTAGATCTTTGGTGAGCACTTTGAACCCCCAAGTGCTTCACACAAGTTTATAATGCCCGGGCATGAAAATAAAAAATCCTATTTTTTTCCCACAAAAATTATCTTTTAGTCACTAATTTTTTATTTTCCCAAGGGTAACAGGAGAAATTGGACCACATAAGTTGTTGTACAATTTGTCCTGAGTACGCTGATACCCCATATGTGGGGGGGAACCACTGTTTGGGCGCACGGCAGAGCTCGGAATGGAAGGAGCACCATTTGACTTTTTCCAACCAAAATTGGCTGGAATTGAGTTTGGATGCCATGTTGCATTTGGAGAGCCCCTGATGTGCCTAAACAGTGGAACACCCCCACAAATGACCCCATTTGGGAAACTAGACCCCCTAAGGAACTTATCTAGATTTTTGATGAGCAATTTGAACCCCCAAGTGCTTCACACAAGTTTATAACGTAGAGCCGTAAAATTTAAAAATCATATTTTTTCCACAAAAATGATCTTTTCACCCCAATTTTTATTTTTCCAAGGGTAACAAGACTCCAAAAGTTATTGTGCAATTTGTCCTGAGTGCGCTGATACCCCATATGTGGGGGTAAACCACTGTTTGGGTGCATGGCAGAGTTTGGAAGGGAAGGAGCGCAGTCTGACTTTTTCAACGCAGAATTGGCTGGACGCCATGTCGTGTTTGGAGAGCTCCTGATCTGCCTTAACAGTGGAAACCCCCATAAATGACACCATTTTGGAAACTAGACCCCTCAAGGAACTTATCTAGATGTGTGGTGAGAACTTTGAACCCCCAGGTGTTTCACTAAAGTTTATAACGTACAGCCGTAAAATAAAAAATCTTTTTTTTTTTTTTTTTTACAAAAATGATTTTTTCGCCCCCAATATTTTATTTTCACAAGGGTAACAGAAGAAATTGGAACGCAAAAGTTGTTGTCCAATTTGTCCTGAGTACACTGATACCCAATATGTGGGCGAAAACTACTGTATGGGCACACGTCGGGCTCGGAAGGGAAGTAGTGACGTTTTGGATTGCAGACTTTGATGGAATGGTCTGGGGGCGTCATGTCACATTTGGAAAGCCCCTGATGCACCTAAACAGTGGAAACCCCCACAAGTGACCCCATTTTGGCAAATAGACCCCACAAGGAACTTATCTAGATGTGTGGTGAGCACTTTGAACCCCGAAGTGCTTCACAGAAGTTTATAACGCACAGCCGTAAAAATAAAAAATCTTTTTTTTTTTTTACAAAAATGATTTTTTCGCCCCCAATATTTTATTTTCACAAGGGTAACAGGAGAAATTGGACCCCAAAAGTTGTTGTCCAATTTGTCCTGAGTACGCTGATACCCAATATGTGGGAGAAAACTACTGTATGGGCGCACGTCAGGGCTCGGAAGGGAAGTAGTGACGTTTTGGATTGCAGACTTTGATGGAATGGTCTGGGTGCGTCATGTCGCATTTGGAGAGCCCCTGATGCGCCTAAACAGTGGAAACCCCCCACAAGTGACCCCATTTTGGAAAATAGACCCCACAAGGAACTTATCTAGATGTGTGGTGAGCACTTTGAACCCGAAGTGCTTCACAGAAGTTTATAACGCACAGCCGTAAAAATAAAAAATCTTTTTTTTTTTTTGCAAAAATGATTTTTTCGCCCCAATATTTTGTTTTTACAAGGGTAACAGGAGAAATTGGACCCCAAAAGTTGTTGCCCAATTTGTCCTGAGTACGCTGATACCCAATATGTGGGAGAAAACTACTGTATGGGTACACGTTGGGGCTCGGAAGGGAAGTAGTGACGTTTTGGATTGCAGACTTTGATGGAAAGGTCTGGGGGCGTCATGTCGCATTTGGAGAGCCCCTGATGCGCCTAAACAGTGGAAATTCCCAACAAGTGACCCCATTTTGGAAAATAGACCCCACAAGGAACTTATCTAGGTGTGTGGTGAGCGCTATGAAGCCCCAAGTGCTTCACAGAAGTTTATAATGTACAGCCTTAAAAACAAAAAAATAATTTTTTTTGTACAAAAATGATATTTTCGCCCCCAGTTTTTTATTTTCCCAAGGGTAACAGAAGAAATAGGACAAATTGCACAATAACTCTTGGGGTCCAGAGTACGCTGATACCCCATATGTGGGGATAAACTACTGTTTGGACGCATGGCAGAGCTCAGAAGTGAAGGAGCACCGTTTGACTTTTTCAACGCAGAATTGGCTGGAATTGAGATCAGACGCCATGTCACATTTGGAGAGCCCCTGATGTGCCTAAACAGCGGAAACCCCCCAATTCTAACTCCAACCCTAACCCCAACACACCCCTAACCCTAGTCCCAACCCTAACCACAAACCTAACCCTAACACACCCCTAATCCCAACCCTAACCCTAATCCTAACTTTAGCGCCAACCCTAACCCTAACTTTAGCCGCAACCCTAACCCTAACCCTAATGGGAAAATGGAAATAAATACATTTTTTTAATTTTATTATTTTTCCCTAACTAAGGGGTGATAAAGGGGGTTTGATTTACTATTTATAGCGGGTTTTTATGATTGGCAGCTGTCATGCTAAAAGACGCTTTTTATTGCAAAAATAGTTTTTTGCATCGCAACATTTTGAGAGCTGTAATTTTTGCATATTTTGGCCCACAGAGTCATGTGAGGTCTTATTTTTTGCGGTACGAGGTGTCGTTTTTATTGGTACCATTTTTGAGCAGGTGACATTTTTTGATCGCTTTTTATTTCGATTTTTGGGAGGTTAGAATGAACAAAAATCAGCAATTCATGAATTTCTTTTGGGGGAGGCGTTTTTATTGTTCCGCGTGTGGTAAAATTGATAAAGCAGTTTTATTCTTCGGGTCAGTACAATTATGGCGATACCTCATTTATATCATTTTTTTATGTTTTGGCGCTTTTATAGAATAAAAACAATTTTATATAAAAAATAATTATTTTTGCATCGCTTTATTCTGCGAGCTATAACTTTTTTATTTTTTCGCTGATGATGCTGTATGGCGCTCGTTTTTTGCGGGACAAGATGACGTTTTCAGCGGTACCATGTTTATTTATATCGGTCTTTTTGATCGCGCGTTATTCCACTTTTTGTTCGGCGGTATGATGATAAAGCATTGATTTTTTGCTTAGTTTTTTTTTTTTTTTTTTAAGGGGTTCACTAAAGGGGTTAACTAGTGGGACAGTTTTATAGGGGGGGTCGTTACGGACGCGGCGATACCAAATATGTGTACTTTTATTGTTTTGTTTTTTTTATTTACAGGAAGAAATGAATTTATTGGGGAATATTTTTTTTTTTTTTATTTATTTTGGATTTTTTTTTTACACATGTTTATTTTTACTTTTTTAACTTTTTTACTTTGTCCCAGGGTGGGACATCACAGTATTTTATCAGATCGCTGGTGTGACAGTGTGCACAGCACTCTGTCACAACAGCGATCGCACAGGCATAGATGCAGGCTTCTCAGTGCCTGCTCTCGGCAGGCACTGAGGTAGCCGCCTCCCTCCAGGACCCCGGCGCCATCTTGGATCCGGGTCCTGGGAGGGAGGAAGCCCTCAGAACAGCGCGATCACATCGCGCTGGTCTGAGGGTCTCAGGGGGGCGCGCAGGGAGCCCCCACCCTGCGCGATCCTCCCCTGTGCCCCCAGTACACCGCGATCATGTTTGATCGCGGTGTGCTAGGGGTTAATGTGCCGGGAGCGGTCCGTGACCGCTCCTGACACACAGTCACGGGTGTCAGCTGTGATAATCAGCTGACACCCGGTGGCGATTAGCTGCGCTCCCCTCAGGAGCGCAGCTGATCGCCTATGACGTACTATCCCGTCCATGGGCAGAATGGCACGGGTTTTATGGACGGGATAGTACATCTAATGTCAGAGAGGAGTTAAAGTGGACTTTAGACAAGACTTTACATAAAGACAAACCCCTCCTCTCCGATTTTTACAATCCTTTCTAAACAGACTGTAAACCCTGTAAGTTAACTGCCCAGTCATAGCTTTCATCTAACCATGTCTCAGTTACTCATCATAGTCATATTATGTCATAGTTACCTGTAGATATTTCTGCTTCTAGTTCTTCCATCTTGTTTGTCAGGCTTCTGGCATTTGTGAGCATGCAGTTTAGAGGATTTTGTTTTGTTCCAATCTTCTCCCTGTGAATTGTTTTAGAAATATTGTCACCCCCCTTCTGAGTATGTTGTCTTGGGTCTTCTTTTTTGTACCTCATGTCCTTCATCAGTATATTTTCTGGCTTCATGTTCGAGTCTAATGTTTTTCTTCCCGCACCCTCTTCTAGTTTAATGTCTTCTTGTTGAGTGTAGCGAGTCTTCTGGTGAATGTGTGTTTCCCAGGTTTGTTGTGGTGTAGTCCATCTCTGGCGAGGAGTCCGTCGTACAGGTAAGTCACACCGTGGTCCAGGAATCCGAATCCTTGTTGTCTGCACCATCGTCTTAGCCAGTTGTTCACATCAAGGATCCTGTTCCATCTTCTGGTGCCATGTCTGTCTACTGGAAGGATAGAAGAAAAAGCTACCTGTGCATCCAGTTCCTGTACTTTCTTCTCCAATTCTTTTAAAGTCCTTGCAGATTGTCGGTAGGTCCGTCCTTGCTGTGTCATTGGTGCCAACATGTATCAAAAGAAATGGGTGGAAGTCCTTGGAACTGATGAGCTTTGGTATCCTATCGGTTCACATCCTTGATCTTCGCACCTGGGAGGCAGCATACTTCATTTGCGGTTATGTCCGGTCTGCAGATGGCTGCTTCTGTGCCTCTCTCACCACTACCACTCTTCGCTTCTTGGCTGTACTTTTTGTTGTCACTTCTGGGTGTTGCTGTGTGCCCTTTTCTTCTTTGCTTGCTGGTAGTGCCTCATCCTTAGGTGTGCCAACTTCGTCCTCCACAAGGCCTTGGTATCGGTTTCTCAGTTGTATGGTTGGTGATGTCTCCATGGTCGTCTTGCTTATTTTGGTCACATGCTTCCATTCGTCTGCTTTTGGAGGTTCTCTGACACTTTCTTCACCTTCTGTGACCAATAGAGATGCTTCTGTTCTGTCTAGGAAGTCTTCATTTTCTTTGAGTTTCAAAATTGCAATTCTTTCTTCCAGACCCCGCACCTTTTCTTCTAAAAGGGCCAGTGATGAGCAGTGCCTTTCTTTCGCCACACATACCGCTTAGAATTATCAGACCAGAGAATCTTATTTCTCATAGTCTGGGAGTCCTTCATGTGTTTGTTTGTTTGTTTTTTAGCAAACTCTATGTGGGCTTTTATATGTCTTGCACTGAGGAGAGGTTTCTGTCAGGCCACTCTGCCATAAAGGCCCGACTGGTGGAGGGCTGCAGTGATAGTTGACTTTGTGGAACTTTCTCTCATCTCCCTTCTGCATCTGTGGAGCTCAGCCACAGTGATCTTGGGTTTCTTCTTTAACTCTCTCACCAAGGCTCTTCTCCCATGATTGCTCAGTTTGGCTGGAAAGCCAGGTCTAGGAAGACTTCTGGTGGTCCCAAACTTCTTCCATTTAAGGATTATGGAGGCCACTGTGCTCTTAGGAACCTTGAGTACTGCAGAAATTCTTTTGTAGCCTTGGCCAGATGTGTGCCTTGCCACAATTCTGTCTGAGCTCCTTGGCCAGTTCCTTTGACCTCATGATTCTCATTTCTTCTGACATGCACTGTGAGCTTTGAGGTCTTATGTAGACAGGTGTGTGCCTTTACAAATCAAGTCGTATCACTTTAATTAAACACCGCTGGACTCCAATGAAGGAGTAGAACCATCTCAAGGAGGATCACAAGGAAATGGACAGCATGTGACTTAAATGAGTGTCTGAGCAAAGGTCAGAATACTTATGACCATGTGCTATTTCGGTTTTTCTTTTTTAATAAATTTGAAAAAATACAGAAATGTGGAAATTTTTGTAGTCATGATGGAGTGCAGAGTGTACATTAATGAGAAAAAAATAAACTTTTTTAAATTTACCAAATGAATGCAATGAAACAAAGAGTGAAAAATTTAAAGGGGTCTGAATACTTTCCGTACCCACTGTATACCAGGACGGTGGGGCCATCTATACCAGGATGGGGATCATATATACCTGAAAGTGCCAATGATGGGGGACATTAGCACAGAATTGTGGGACATTACCCTTATAACATTGTCAGCAACAGGTCCCCCCCCCCCCCGTGGTATAGGCCATGGTTTATGAGGGCCGAGGGTGTTGTGCTTATAGCTGATAATGGCAGACAGTGTGGTGAATGTAGCTCATTAGGATGGACAGTGTGGAGGCCATATTCTATAGGAGGCTTATTTAGATCATAATATAGACAGATATATTTATGCAGAAGGCATTTTAAGGACACTTATTTTTAACCCCTTTACGACATCAAGCATACGTTTACAGCGATGTTGGACTCACTCCCTTTGATGTGGGCTCCAGTGCTGAGCCCACAACTTTCCCGGGACATGTCAGCTGTTTTGAACAGCTGACGTGTGCCCGGAACAGCCTTGGGTGGAATCACAATCCACCAGCAGCTATTAACCCGCTAAAAGCCACTGTCAAACTCTGACAGCGGCATTTAACAATTGCTTCCAGCCATCGGGCCGGAAATCTGCCTATTGGTTACCCCCGTCGCATGATCGCGTGTCACCAATAAGTTGGCATGACAACCAGAGGTCTCCTGGAGACCTCTATGGTTTACTGCCGGATTGCTGTGAGCGCCACCCGGTGGTCGGCGCTCATTGCAAATCTGCTACATACAGGTGATCTGATCATCGCCTGTACGTAGCAGAGCTGATCCGGTTATGTCAACTTCTAGTCTCTCATGGAGACTATTGAAGCATGCCAAAAGTTTAAAAAAAGAAAAAAGTTTTTAAAAAAATAAAAAATTGAAAGTTCAAATCAACTCCCTTTCGCACCATTCAAAATACAATAAAAAAAAATCAAACATACATATTTGGTATCGCCGCGTTCAGAATCGCCCGCTATATCAATAAAAAAAGATTAACCTGATCACTAAACGGTATAGCGATAAAAAAAAAAAGTCAAGACGCCAGAATTACGTTTTTTTTTGGTCACTGCGACATGTCATTAAAATGCAATAACGGGCGATCAAAAGATCGTATGTGCACCAAAATGGTATCATTAAAAGCGACAGTTCGGAGCGCAAAAAATAAGCCCTCACCCAACTCGAGATCACGAAAAATGAAGATGCTACGGGTATCAGAAAATGGCATAATTTTATTTATTTTTTTTAAAGTTTGGAATTTTTTTTCACCACTTAGATAAGAAAGAACCTAGACATGTTTGGTGTCTATGAACTCGTAATGACCTGGAGAACCATAATGGCAGGTCAGTTTTAACATTTAGTGAACATGGTGAAAAAAAAACAAATGTGGGATTGAACTTTTCCTTGCAACTTCCCCGCACTTGGATTTTTTTTTTCCCATTTTCGAGTACACGACATGGCAAAACCAATGGTATTGTTCAAAATTACAACTTGTCACGTAAAAAACAAGCCTTCAATTGGCCATTTTGACCAAAAAATAAAAAAGTTAAGGCTCTGGGAGGAAGGGGAGCAAAAAATGAAATGCAAAACCAAAAATACCTCTAGTCGTTAAGGGGCATCTTGTCAGGATGTGCTGCAGAAGACCAGAGAAGAGGGAAGTCTGCAGAGACAAGCTGGGGATGTGAAAAATCATCATGGCATCTGAACTAGATGGAGACAAAAAGAAAGAAAAGACTCAGAGGAAAGGTCACCTATAAGGTACCTGTAGCAGGGCCGGATTAACGTAGGGGCTGATGGAGCTGCAGCTCCAGGCCTCTTGTTAGAGATAGGCCCATCCGCCGGCCCAGCCAGCCGCTTGTTATCTAGTGGCTCTCTGCTCTCCTCCCTTCCCTGTGCTGCTGACGTCAGTCTGGTGGTGGAGGGGGAGGGGAGGAGCCAGGAGAGACTGTGTGCTGGAGGGGGAGAGAGGAAAGCTGCTGCTGAAAGTACTGTAGGAGAGGAGTCGGCAGCAGCACAGTGTTATCTCATTCACCCAATACAGAAGCAGGATGTAAATGAAGGCAGAACATGTGACCACAGAGCAGCCAGTCACAGCTCAAGTTTCACTTGTCCTCATCCATGCACTGTCTTCTTACAGCTTTGCCTATTGGCATCCTGCCCTGTGTTCAGTGTGTTGTAGTGACGGTCCCTGTCTGGAGGAGAGAGTTAGAGACAGGCAGGCAGAGGTGTGTGTGCTGTTACAAGAATCCCAGCCATATTACAGTGAAAGCAGATGGAGAATCCTGAAGTCTCTGCACAGGTTTGTGTTGTAAAGTGTGTGGTTTCTGACAAATTCCATCAGTAGCATTGAATGGCCCATAGTAATATAGGGCAGCATTCAGAGGCCCTCTCAATGCTGCGCTATATATACTATGGGCCATTCCATGCTGCGCTATATGGGCCTCTCAATGCTGCATTATATATACTATGGGCCATTCAATGCTGCGCTATATACTAGAATGGGCCTCTCAATGCTGCCCTATATATACTATGGGCCATTCAATGCTGCGCTATATACTAGAATGGGCCTCTCAATGCTGCCCTATATATACTATGGGCCATTCAATGCTGCGCTATATACTAGAATGGGCCTCTCAATGCTGCCCTATATATACTATGGGCCATTCAATGCTGCGCTATATACTAGAATGGGCCTCTCAATGCTGCCCTATATATACTATGGGCCATTCAATGCTGCGCTATATACTAGAATGGGCCTCTCAATGCTGCCCTATATATACTATGGGCCATTCAATGCTGGCTATATACTAGAATGGGCCTCTCAATGCTGCCCTATATATACTATGGGCCATTCAATGCTGCGCTATATACTAGAATGGGCCTCTCAATGCTGCCCTATATATACTATGGGCCATTCAATGCTGCGCTATATACTAGAATGGGCCTCTCAATGCTGCCCTATATATACTATGGGCCATGCAATGCTGCGCTATATGGGCCTCTCAATGCTGCATTATATATACTATGGGCCATTCAATGCTGCGCTATATATACTATGGGCCATGCAATGCTGCGCTATATGGGTCTCTCAATGCTGCATTATATATACTATGGGCCATTCAATGCTGCGCTATATATACTATGGGCCATGCAATGCTGCGCTATATACTAGAATGGGCCTCTCAATGCTGCCCTATATATACTATGGGCCATGCAATGCTGCGCTATATGGGCCTCTCAATGCTGCATTATATATACTATGGGCCATTCAATGCTGCGCTATATATACTATGGGCCATGCAATGCTGCGCTATATACTAGAATGGGCCTCTCAATGCTGCGCTATATATACTA